>CM044394.1:33017500-34217500 GCA_024322285.1 Musa beccarii
TCCTCTTCTCTAAGTGTAAATTCTATTTAAGGGAGGGCTAAGAGAACTATAAAGGTTATTCTCCTAAACCTGTGAAAAGAAGAATAGACCTGTAAGAGGGTAGTTGATTTTCACCCATTGAAAGAAGATCGATAGTAGAAGCTGGTGACCTCGACGGAGGAGGAATCGGGAGTGGAAGTAGGTGTTAGGAAATCCAAGGAGTGACATCTTATGCGGAGCGGAAGAACATAAAAACAAAACATCCTAGATTTTCATGAAATGTTTTATCGTTGTGTGAAGATCAGTGCAAAAAACAATCTACGAATATGAAAAACTACGTGTATGAAAAGAATGATAGTACATAGGAAGATTGTATATCTCTGAGTTCCTACAGATCTATGGGGGAGGATGAAGGAGGTCAAGTGTCCTCCTTTCTAACGGTATCCACATGGTAGGGACTACAATAATGCTCCTCTCTGGAGAGAGGAGAATAGAAGGTGGATACCAAGAAAACCCTAGCCTATGGACCTTTGGTTCCCTCCTATTTATAGAGGTCCCCTGTAAACCTTAATGGATCCTGCCCTATTAGGTATTGGATCTTCATCCAATTATACAAGCCTCTTAGATTAATGGGTCTCTACCCAATAATCTAGCTCTTATTAACTCTCATCCATGGGATCCAATAATATAGGGGCTTATTGAATATCCAATAAAATAGGGGCTCCGGCGGATATCTCATATCCGAACCTCTACTCGTCGCAACACCTACCATATGTGTGTGACCCTCTAGGCCTAATATCGAGCTGGCCGTGAGTCATACCTATCAGAACTCCTTCTGACTCAGTGAATTATTATCTTTATAATAATTCACTCGACTCATCGATTACAGACGTACTAGGCTACTATGCCGTAGTCCCTAGACGATACAGGAGAATCCAATCCTTTGAACCTATCTACCATCAGTTACTATGTACCTATAGTCCCTCATCCATCTAATATCCCCGAAACTATATATTAGGCATAATATTGTCAAGCCTATACGATTTCCAATCGAGAGTGGATTCTCCTGGAGAAGTCTTTCTCTCTCAATCTGAATGACCCTGGCTAGGGATTTGCCTGAGCAAGAATACATGGAATATTCCTCTCATGATACCGAGAGTGGATGATCATTTATTAACACTCAATTGTCTTCGTAAGGTTAGCTACCATTCCCGAGAACCAATTGTACCAGATCTTGAACTTTCTAAACTTGTAAGTCCGGCATCAAAGAATAGAGTACTCATACAAGACATCTTTGGTGTCTTAAGTCTAAGGACCAAATACACTATTAGGACTACAGAATTGTTATCTAACATGAGGTATCAATAACCATCCATAATTTCGTAAGCGGATCATCAGTAAACTTATTCTCCAATGAGCACTTGTACTGTATCCTTAGTGTCCCCACATGAGTAGCTATGAGACCTGCCACCTCCATCATATGGATGGGTATACAGTATACCAATCTGTTCGGTTATCTCAATGTCCCTCTCGAGTAACTTATGACCAAGATTATTTAGGGTCTGTGTTTAAAGGTGAATCGGTCTCATTATCATGATCTCATCATGATTTGATTTTCATTATATAGATCTAAGGACATCATGAATAATGTGAGAAAATGCCAATAATCATAAGCAAAGAGATTGACGTAGTATGTTACAAGTATCATCACTCACGTGATTGGCTTATAGGGCACCTATAACTAGCAATCTCTCACTTGACTAAAAGCCAATCATCTATGTGTCTGATCCCTATCAGATCTTTGTGATGCTCAAAGATAATCTGAGTCAATGGCTTTGTTAGTGGATCTACAATGTTATCTTCGGATGTAACTCTTTCCACTGCTACATCTCTTCAGGCCACGATCTCTCTAATAAACTAGAACCTTCTCAGAACACTTTTTGATGAGACCCGGGTTCCCTTATTGAGTAATTGTCCCGTAGTTATTGTAATATAAGGGAATAAGCTCCTCACTACTTGACACAACTCCCAAATCTGTGATAAACTACTTCATCCAGACTTTTTCCTTTATTACCTCTACTGTAGTAATGTACTCTGTCTTTATGGTCGAGTCAGTAGTAGTATCTTGCTTAGAACTCTTCCAGCATACTGGTCCTTCATTCAGGGTAAACACATGCCCTAAATTGACTTTCCATCATCAACATTGAACTAGAAGGTCGAGTCCATACAGGCCTCAACCCTGAGGCTACTTTCTCCATATACCAGTAAAGGTCCTTAGTCCTCCTCAAGTACTAAAGGATACTCTTTACTACTTTTCAGTGCTCCAAGCCTGGATCCGCTTGATACCTGCTCGTGACACCAAGAGCATACACTAAATCAAGCCTGGTACATAGCATAACATACATAATAAACCCTATCGCTAAGGGCATAAGATATCCTATCCATGTGTACCCTTTCTAGGAGCCTTTGGGGATATACTCCTAGAAAGTGATAGCCTATGTCTCATCGGTATGAGACCTCTCTTGGAATTTTTTATGCCAAATCTTTTAGCAATGGTGTCTATGTACCTGGACTGGGACAAGCCAGACATCCTCTTAGATCTATCTTTATAGATCCAAATCCCCAATATATAGGATGCTTCCCTTAAGTCCTTCATGGTGAAGTGTCTAGATGACCAAACCTTTATCATGGAGAGCATTCCTATATCATTCTCAATGATTAGGATGTCATCCACATACAATACCAAAAAAGTGATAGTGCTCCCACTTACCTTCCTGTACACACAATTCTTATCTTCGTTCTTAACGTAGTCATAAGATCTAATCCCTTATCAAATATTATATTCCAACTTTAGGAAGCTTGCTTCAGTCCATAAATGGACCTAAGCAACCTACACACCTTATCTGGACTGTCCTTGGACATGAATCCTTTAGGTTGTATCATATACACCTCCTCTTGGAGGTTGCCATTGAGGAATATGATTATCATGTCCATCTGTTAGATCTCATAATCATAGTGTGCTGCAATAGTCAATAGAATTCGGATGAATTTTAGCATGGCTATGGGTAAGAAGGTTTCATCATAGTTAACACCTTGGCTTTGATGATATTCCGATCTTCTTCTTGAAGATCCACTTGCAGCCAATGGGTACGATACCCTTGGGTGCATCAACTAGGTTCCAAATCTTGTTAGAGTATATGGAATCCATCTTTGAATTTATAGCTTCTTGCCACTTCCTAGTGTCTATAATTGTAATAGGCTCCTCGTAGGTCTGAGGATCAATATCCTTAACATTCGCTCCTCTGACATGTCCCACATACTCTTAGGAGGTTGGGATGTTCTACTACACCTATGTACAGTTGGAAATTATGTGCTAGGTACCTGAACAAACTCTGGTTGTGGAATGGTGCTTGAGCTATGTTCTCCAACCTCGCTCAACTCTATCACACTCCCATTGTCTCCACTAAGAATGTTTTACTTCTCAAGGAACACTACTTTCTTAGCTACAAAGACCTTTTGGTCCTTGGGGTAAGAAATAATACCCACAAGTTTCTTTGGGGTATCCCACGAACTTGCACTATTCCATTCTGGATTTAAACTCATCGAGCTTGTGTCCTTTAACATGGGCAGGACAATCCCAAATCTTAACAACATTAAGATCGGGCTTTCCTTTCCATATCTCATATGTTGTAGACACTACCGACTTAGTTGGAACTCTATTCAGAAGGTAAGTTATGGACTCTAGGGCATATGCCCAGAATGAGATTGGTAGGTCGACGAAACTCATTATGGACTACACCATGTCTAACAGTGTGCGGTTCCTCCTTTCGGATACACCATTGAGCTAGGGTGTATAAGGAGGTGTCCATTAGGACAGAATCCCCTAGTCTTTACGGAATTGGGTGAACTCTATACTCAAGTACTCACCTTCTCGATCTGATCGATGAGTCTTGATACTCTTTCCAGTCTGAACCTCTACTTCATTCTTATACTCCCTAAATTTCTCGAAGGCTTCGAACTTGTACTTCATCAAGTACACATGTCCATACCTAGAGAAATCGTCAATGAAAATAATGAAGTAGGAATAGCCATTGATGGCCTGAGTTGGCATGGGATCACATACATCACTATGTATGAGTACCAACAACTCAGTGGCTCTCTCTCCAATTCTACTAAATGGAGAGTTGGTCATCTTTCTACGAAAGTAAGGTTCGCAAGTTGCATATGACTTATAGTCAAATGGATCTAGGTATCCATCTGTCAGCAACTTTTGAATCCTTCCCTCATGGATATGACCTAGCCTACAATGTCATAGGTATGCATTGTTCACCTCATCTCGTTTCCCCTTGGACATACTTACATTCATGATACGTGGAGTAGTGTCTAGCATAATCAAACCATTATACAATATTCCTCTCATTATGATCTCATCATTCTTAATAATTTAACAACTATTATTCTCAAAAACTACTTTATAACCATTAAATGTCAAACATGAAATGGAAATAAGGTTTTTGATAATAAAGGGAACAAAATAGTATGTATCTAATTTAATGCAATTGTAGCTCCACTAGGCAGATGTATAGTAACCTTGCTAATAGCAATAGTAGCAACTCTTACTTCATTGCCCATCTTGAGGTCCATCTTGCCTCTTATCAATCTCCTAGGTCCTGTCAGAACCTACAACGAATTGTAGATATAATAAACACTATCGGTATCCAATACCTATGTATTATCATATGAGTCTGACAGATAGAGACTAATCATGAATGCATATCTAAAGCTTCACTAAGCTTCTGTTTCGCCTTCTCTATAATATACTCTTTATAGTTCCTCTTCTAATGTCCGTCTTTGCCACTGTGGAAGTATTGGTTTTTGTCATTTTTCTAGTCTTTTTAGCAACCTTTGCTTTACCCAATCTGCCCTTGCGCTTCTTAAGGGACTTCTTTATCTTCCTTTTTTCTGGTCTTACCAGCATAGAGAACTGTGAAAAGGAATCAAGTAGGGACTAAAACACAAGATCTACACAAGTTATCCTCTAGGACCATTCCTAGACCTGTGAGTGTCTCTATCCAATCTTAAGGATATGATTCTAAACCAGTGTCCTCTTAGTCATCCTGGCACGGAAGAAGCTCTTCGATATCTCATATCGTTAAGTTCTTTCCTGTTCCTTAAACAATTTGTGGAGATGTAGGAGTATGGATCTGCCATCCATCCTTTTATGTTTTCTCTATAACTCGAGAGTCATGGAGCCTAACATATAATACTAAGCAAGAGTGGAGTCATTTGCGTACTTCATGTAGCGAGCGATCTCATCCTCGCTTGCGCCTTTCTTGGGCATAAGCATCACTATATCAAGGACATATGCAATGCGGAGCCAATCCATATAATTTGGACCAACGAGGTGGTTGGCATCAAGTATGTCACATAGAGAGTCTAATAGTGATATTTTCAAAAAAAATTAAAGATGCAGCATAAATAAATAACATGTAGATTTTGTAAAAATATAAATAATCAAGATATAGACTTCTATCTTGACATGCTCCCACTATTTTTCTGGCGAGTCACGCGACACTCTTAGCACGTGAAACGGAAGTCTTCGGTAAACTTCTAGTGGGGATCGAGATCTAATTGGCATCTTAGTGTAACCTCGAGGGACTCGACCAATCACACTAAGCCCAAAAGATAGACAACTCTTATCGATTACAACTTCTTGTGATTCCTATCCTGTTCGACCTCCGAACCACCATGGCCTCGAGGGACTCGACCAACCATGATGTTCGGTTAAGTCATCACTATCATTACAAGATGAGTATGATTTGATAATATACCCTCGAGGGACTCGACCAAGCATCATGTCCTTAGGTCACCGGTGACATTTCTATAGATAAGATAGTAAATCGTGATATAGGTGAGTATCGAGGGACTCGACCAACTCAACCTATATTGGGAATCGGTTCCTACCTATAACTATAGAAGGCCACATGGGTTAATCTAATTGCCTTACATTTACTGACTTAATATTATTAAGAGAGATTTTTTTATTTTAAATTTGGTCTCCTAATATGATGTGTCACACACATATATATTTAATATACATCTACATCGCATATAAATATATATATCTAGTAGGTGTATAAGCAATCACACATCACATGAGTAATCATACTAGATGACCATGGACCACATCCTAATGTGATCAAGCCTGAGCTAGTGGGCCCAATCACTCACATCAAGATCTATGTGTACCTCGGCACATCTCCATGCCCTGTGATCGTCCATCACGCTTCATTGGTTCCATCGGCATCTCACCGCATCTCCATGCATCGGATCGTCCATCTCGACCTCGTGGATCCCGCTCCCACTACGCCTCCTCATGTAATTACAATATAATTACAAGCATGCAGCCCAATAATAAATGAGAAAATAGAGGCTTGCAAGCCCCAATAATAATAATCACATGTACACACATCACATCACACGATCTGTGACCATCTATCCACATCATACATCACATGCATATGTTATTATATAGGACTACTAGATAAATAATAATTAATTAAACCTTTTAATTAACTAATATTTTTTTGAAATCAGGGTTATATAAGAAATTTCTTGAATTTTGAAGGGTATTATGGTCATTCGGTCACAAGGGATAGAAATTAGAATTTTTAAAATTTCGAGGGGTAAAACTATCTTTTGGCCGAAAACCCTAATCCCCAAGTTTTCTTGTGCTGCATTATGGGCGGGTGTGCTACCCCTACCCGTGGGCGGGTGTGCTACCCCTGCCCGTGGGCGAGTGTGCCATTGTGGGCGGGTGTGCCACCCCTGCCCGCAAGCGCAGCACGCACTGGCGGTCTATCCACCGACGATCGTCACCCGCATAAGTGCTGTCCTTGCGGGCACGCGTCCCTGCGGTTGGCTCGCCCGTTGGCTAGGTGATGCCGCTACGGGGCAGTGCCCGCAGCGGGCTGGCGCCCCTATGCGGGCGTTGCCCTCCCTTGCAGGAAGGCGCCCATGGGTGACGCTGCCCCTTGCGGGGCGTAGTGCCTGGGTGCAAACAGGCCGCCTGCGCAGGTAGCCTACAACCACTACCAGCTTGTGGCCCGTAGCCCATCGGCCGACTACATGTAACCATCGGCGGTAGCCAAGGCTATAAGTAGCCTTTGGCCTTTCTGCGAGGGCAGCAACAGTTGCTACCCCTTTTTTGTTATTGCGTCAATAATTTTAATGTCAAAATCACATCCAAAACACAACACACGTAGTTAAAATATGATTTTCGCATGAACAACCTGGCTCTGATACCACTGTTAGAAAATCTAAAGGGTGACATCTCATGTGCAATGGAAGAACATAAAAATAAAACATCTTAGATTTTCATGAAAGGCTTCGTCGTCGTGCAAAGATCGGTGTGAAAAATAAATCCTCGAATTCAAAATACTACGTGTATGAAAAGAACGATAGTACCTAGGGAGATCATATATCCCTGAGTTCCTACAGATCTATAGGGGAGGATGAAGAAGGTCAAGCATCCTCCTCTCTAGCGATATCCATATGGTAGAGACTACAACGATGCTCCTCTCTAGGGAGAGGAGAATAGAAGATGGCTACCAAGAAAACCCTAGCCTATGGACCTTTGGTTCCCTCCTATTTATATAGGCCCACTGTAAACCCTAATGGATCCTGCCCTATTGGGTATTGGATCTCCATCAAATAAGATAGGGGCTCCGGCGGATATCTCATATCTGAACCTCTACTCGTCGCAACACCTACCATATGTATGTGACCCTCTAGGCCCAATATCGAGCTGGTCGTGAGTCATACCTGTCAAAACTCCTTTTGACTCAGTGAATTATTATCTCTATAATAATTCACTCAACTCATCAACTGCGGACGTACTAGGCCACTACGCCGTAGTCCCTAGACGATACAAGGGAATCCAATCCTTTGGACCTATCTGCCATTAGTTACCATGTACCTATAGTCCCTCATCCATCTAATATCCCAGATACCATATATTGTGCATGGTACTATTAGGCCCATATGATTTTCAGTCGAGTCACATTCTAATCAGATTCTCCCGGAGAACTCTTTCTCTCTCAATCCGAATGACGCTGACTAGGGATTTGCTTGAGCAATAACACATGAGATATTCCTCTCATGATGCTGAGAGTGAATGATCCTTTATTGATACTCAATTGCCTTCGTAAGGTTTGTTACAATTCCCGAGAACCGACTGTACCAGATCTGAAATTTTCCAAACCTGTAATTCTGACATCAAAGAATAGAGTACTCATACAAGATATCTTTGGTGTCTTAAGTCTAAGGATCCAATACACTACTGGGACTACGGAATCGTTATCTGACGTGAGGTATCAATAACCATCCAGCATTCCGTAAGTGGATCAATCAATGAACTTATTCTCCAATGAGCACCTGTATTATATCCTTAGTGTCCCCACAAGAGTAGCAATGAGACCAGCCACTTCCATCATATGGACGAGTATATAGTACACTAGTCTGTCCGGTTATCTCGATGTCCCTCTCGAGTAACCTATGACCAGGATTATTTAAGGTCTGTGTTTAAAGGTGAATCAGCCTCATTATCATAATCTCATCATGATCCGATTTTCATTGCATGGATCCAAAGACATCACGAATAATATGAGAAAATACCAATAATCATAAGCAAAGATATTGATGTAGCATGTTACAGGTATCATCACTCACGTGATTGGCTTATAGGGCACCTATAACTAATAGTACGTCACGACGATTGAACCACTATAAACTCAGTGTGCAATTTCTGTTCTGCTTCTCATTATCATTGCTATTACTTTCTGAGTTAATTGCTTAGTTCACTTACTCTAAGTCTAGCACACTTTCATTATCAGTTTTAATCGAAATGAAGTATTCCGAATCATCGATATTTTTCACATATATACTAATTCATCCCTCCCTGCAACCCCCTCCCCCTCTTAGTGCTGATTTTTTATCCTAATAGTTGGTATCAGAATCAAGGTATTTCTCATTTAGTTTAAAACCTAAGAGAAATAGCTTTTACTGACAATCAAGAGAGTCTTTCTATCACTCATCATTTTATGTTCAATGAGACGGACTACACATATTGGAAAACTAGAATAAGAATTTTCTTACTTTCTATAGATTTTGATTTATGGAACATTAGCGAAAGTGATTTTAAGAAGTCTTCCAAGCCAATGAACAAATGAAATAATTTGGAGAAGAAGACTTTCTCTTTAAATGCTAAAGCGATGAATGCTTTATCTTGTGCTCTTGATTAAAAACAAATTTAATCGGGTTTCTATATATGAAACTGCTCATGAGATTTGGCACACTTGAATTCACACACGAAAGCACAAGTAGGGTTAAAGAGTCAAAAATTAATGTTTTGACTTATAGCTATGAATTGTTTCGTATAAAGCCAAGCGAGACCATTGGAGACATGTATACTCATTTTATGGATGTCATCAATGATTTAAAAACACTTGGTAAAAGTTTTTCTAATTTTAAACTTATAAATAAAATACTAAGATCCCTTCCAAAAAATTGGGATCCTTAAGTAACAATAATACAAGAAGCAATACAAGAAGCAAAGGACTTGAATAATTTTTCGCTCAAAGAACTTATCGAACCTATGATGACTTACGAAATGACATGTATTGCATATGATGAACTCGAGAACAACCTTCCAATGAACAGGAAGGACTTGGCACTTAGAACTAAAGAAGACCACTTAGGATAAAACTTAAGTGACGATGATGATGATGATAATGATGACTTAGCACTTCTTACGAGAAAGTTTAAAAAATTCATAAAAAGGAACAAAACAAAAAAAGACACTAAGAACAAAAGTAAACTCAAAAAGGACTCAATAATATGTTGTGAATGTAAAAAGCTACGATACTTCAAAAATGAATGTCTCAAGTGAAAAACGAAGCTACTTAAGAAAAAGAAGGTGCTCAAAGCTACTTGGGACGACTTAAGTGCATTCGAAGTCGAGAAGCCTACTAATAAAGAAGTTGCACATTATGCTCTAATGGCTCTCATTGATGAGGTAAGTGACTCAATCGAAGCTCATTTATCTTATGATGAATTATTAAATGCTTTTCATGGTTTGTTTGATGAATGTCAACTAGTTAGTAAAAAGTATAAATTATTAAAAAAGAGCATGCTTCTCTTGTTAGTAAATTTGATAAATTAAAATTTGAGCATGATAATAATATGTTATCTCCTTGCAGTAAATGTGAAGAGATAGATTCACTTAAGAAAGAAAATGTTTTACTACAAGAAACATTAGAAAATTTTAAAATAGGTAATAAATCTCTAGACATGATCCTTGCAAATAAGGGTCATGTTCATAGAAAAGAAGGAATTGGCTTTGTGAGTAACACTCAACAAAAGCCAACTATCTTCATTAAAGGACCAACATTACATGTTTTACCCCGAAACAAATTTAATTTTTATGGTAAATTTAGACATTATGCTTATAAATGTTTATTTAAAAGGTATAGTCCACATAAATTAATTTTGGTTCCTAAAGAAACCATAAATAACTCAATGTCAATTATTAAGTTAGGTAGATCTATTAATGAGATACCTAAAGTAAAATGAGTACATAAAAGAAAACCCCATTTCTTGTAGATATGTTACCAATAAAAAGTTAGGAGCAAGAGATAGTATTTTGATAGTGGATGCTCAAGGCACATGACCGAAGATCCAATACATTTCTCAAAGCTCACTAGCCAAGATGAAAGATACATCACCTTCGAAGACACCAATAAAAGAAAAATTATTGGCAAAGGAACCATAGGTAATAAGTCAAACATTTTGATTGAAGATGTGTGATTTCGGAAAACCATTTCGATGAAAATCTTCATTCAATGAAAACATGTTTTGACAAAGATGATTAACTTTGAACACATTCGTAAGTGGGTAGAGAGGAAGTAGAGTAGTTGCACTTAAGTAAAAATTAAATGCAGTTGAGTAATAAAGAAAAGTGCATAGCAAGAAAAGAACACATTAATTTATAATGGTTCGATTGTCCGACCTATGTCCACTCCCAATACCTCCTCCGTTGAGGTCACCGGCTTCCACTATTGATCTTTCTCCAATGGGCAAAGATCAATCATCCCTTACAGATCACTTTATAAGTTGCTTACTCTCCTTATACAAGTTTCTAAGTCTCAAACCGGTGGAGGTAAACTCTCAAAGTTACAAGCAATGATTTCACTATAATCTTAGTTTTTTTTTCATTTTCTATATCTCACAAGCAAAAAAGTGTGAGGTATTTATAGGCCTCAATTGGATAAAAAAATAGAGCCAAAACAGATCTTGTCTCGGATATTTGGGGTATTGGTAATACCACCACTTGTCCCTGCCAGTACTACTGTTTAGTCTGATAGTATTACTGTTAAACAAAGTCTTAGCTACTGGACTTGGGTGGTACCACCACCTGTGCTTAGTGGTACCACCACCTGTCAGCTAATAACTACCAATAGTACCACCGCTCAATCCACCGCCTAGTAGTTAATAACCACTGGACTCTTGGGAGACTGAGCCCTAGGCGGTTCCACTATCCAGTTCTGGCGGTGTCGCTACCAGACCGGGTTCAACACATTATTTGGGCCAACAGTCCAGCCTAAACTAGTTCAGATTCGGGCCCAATTGGCCTCTAACTGAGTTAGTAGGATTACCTCCCAAACCTAACTCTAATTACACCCTAACTATGATAATTAAGATATCTACTAAAGCAAGTAAGTCCAGTAGGTCAAAAGTTCTTCCAGCGAGCTTCCGACGATCTTCCAACGGACTTCCGATAGACTCTCGGCGGTCTTCTAGCGGACTCTCGGCAAGCTCTTAAAATCTCAACGATCTTCTTGGCAAACTCCGATGAGCTTCTTTGGTGAGCTTCGAACTTCTCGGTGAGCTCTAGCGAACTTCCGACGAATTTCTCGGTGAACTTCCAACTTACTATTCGGCAAGCTCCTAACAAACATCTCGATGAATTCTGGCAACACTCTCGAACTTTTAGCGAACTCTCGACAGACTCTCGGACTCCCGATGAATCATTCGATCTTTGACTCTAGAACTATATTTGCTTAATGCCTTATTCATTATTATAGTTAATCTTGCACACTTTTCTCAACATATAGATTAGATCAATAATTTATCAATTGATTTCATCATCAAAATCTGAGATTTAACAATCTCTCCCTTTTTGATGATGACAACTAATTGATGATAGAGTTAACATTAACTCCCCCTATCTATATGCCATACTTGAGAAAAGACACTTGAATTCATAACCTTTGAATTCAAGCTTTAATCGATAAGTTTCATGCATTGTGCATTAATATAATTTCAACTTATCAATATGCACAATATGATACTAGAAGCATGATTACTGAGTATGATCATGATTCTTCATTTCAAGTATGATACCACGCATTTACCATGATACCAAAATTTATCAATATGATTTCAAAGCATGATATTCATCTTTTCAAGTATGATGCTAAGCACAATACAAATTTCAAGTTCGATACCAAATTATTAACATGATGATAGACATTCATCATTTTAATGCACAATACCAACTTCAAATATGAATAAAGCATGATACCAATTTCTAAGCATGATAAATATTTATCATTTCAAGTATGAAACATTTCAAGCATTCATGATACTAAGCATATTTCTAATCATGATACATTTCAAACATTCACGATACCAAGCATATTTCAAGTATTATACATTTCAAGCATTCATGATACCGAGCATTCATCAATTTGTCATTTTCTCCTACTTTGTCATCAACAAAAAGGAAATGGGCAATCATCATTTCAAACAAGCAAGTTTTACATTATTGCGATAGCAAGATAGTGACTTTTCATTTACGAAGGAAATGTATAAACTAGCACTACTCTTGCTAGCATTCCTTTGTAGCTTTGAAGTAGGCAAGCTAGCAAAGATGAGAAAATAAACAAACTAGCATAACTTTGCTAGATCTTTTCATTGGATGAGCAGGGTCTTCTTGAAATGAAAAGGAGGGAGTTCATTCATTAAGAAGGATCGAGCTATCAAAAATCCATGAATTATATAAGGAAAGGAATCCATTCAAGCTATCAAAAATTCACCAAACTTCTATTTTCATCAAGACCTAAGGGATTCATAAAAAAATATGGATAGAAAGGAGAGGTTCATAATCATTGTACAAAAATTCATACAAGAATCAAGTGTATCAATAAAATCCGTGAATGACACTTTTATCGATAGCAAGGGGGTTGTAAAAAAAATCAAGTGACGAAATAAGTGTTGAATCTTTATTTTAATGATGAAACTAATTGATAATATTTTATGATCTAACTATGTTTTGAGTGACGTAGGATTGCTTTTGATCAGGATTAGACAATTGAAGCAGGAAGAATCGATGTTGCACCAGAGAAAAACATCTCAAAAGATTGGACATTAACCAGAGGATCAATCGACGTATCAGCAGAAGGCTTCAGATAAAAGATTCGGGCATTAGGCCAAGAAGAGTGGAGTTGTGCCAAGGAGATCGACTACAAGCGCAAGAAAGGATGATGCGTCGAAGAATCGGATGAAGCGCCGATGGACTAATGACATGTCGAGCAATAAATTTGATTCACTTTGTAATAATTATCTAAATTGGAGTAGGATTAGGTCTAATTGGGTTGAATTGGGCCAACTCAATTAGGAGCCAATTGGGCCTGAATTAGGGCTATGTTGGTCTAGATGAAAGGCCCAAACAATGTCTTGGTACCACATCAGGCGATGGCACCGCCAGGGTTGGCGATGGAACCACCTGAAGGCTCAGCATCCAAGGCTAAGTCTAGGTGGTGGTACCACCCAATACACTATTAGCCCAGTGTGCTAGGTGGTGGTACCACCAGATTGGGTGGTGGTATCGCCCAGTGACAGAAAGCCTGAGCGGTGGTACCGCCAATACTCAGAAGACGCGGGATGGGATTGGTTTTGGCACCAATTTTGAATCTATTTAGAGCCTATAAATACCCCTCTCATCTCTGGTTAGAACATACAAGCACAGAAAGTTTAAAAGTGAGAAAACACTATAGAAATCACTTGAGAAATCCTCTCCTCTAGTCTTTACTTACTTTCAGTTTAAAAGAGAGGAGTGAGTGCTTGTACAGGTTCTTTCCTGAGCCTATCAAAAGAAGAAAGTGCTATAAGAGAGTTTAATCTTTGCCCATTGGAAAGAAGATCGTTAGTAAAAACCGATGGCATCGACGAAGGAGGAATCGGGAGTGGACATAGGTTAGATGACCGAACCACTATAAAATCTGGTTTGCATTTTCTTTTTGCTAATTATCATTCTGCAAACCACTTCACTTTATTGTAATCACTCAGATTCTTCTACTTTCACTTACGAATCTTTTTAAGTTAAAGCAAAATCGAAATCGATTTTCATCGATAAGGCTTTCATCGTACGAAATTTTCAAAAATCACATAAATCATCATTTTTAACAATTGCACTAATTCACCCCCCCCCCTCTTAGTGCTAGACTCCATCCCAACAATTGGTATCAGAGCCATGATATTTCTTATTTGGATTAGCACCCAAGAGAAATGGTTCTTTTCGGATATCAAGAGGGCTTTTTCTATTGTTCGGCCTCTCATGTTCAATGGGACAAACTATACCTATTGAAAAACTCGAATGAGAGTTTTCTTGTCTTTGGATTTGGATTTATGGAACATTATTGAAAATGATTTTCAAACACCCTCTAAACCCATGAATGAATGAAATAACGTTGAGAAAAAATCATTTTTGTTAAATGTAAAGGCATTGAATGCCTTGTTTTGTGCCTTGGATAAAAATGAGTTTAATTAGATTTCTACTTATGAAACAGCTTTTGGCATTTGGCACACTCTTGAAGTTACACATGAAGTAACTAGTAGAGTCAAAGACTCAAAGATAAACATTTTGATGCATAATTTTAAACTTTTTCGAATGGCACCAAGCGAAACTATTGGTGATATATACACCCATTTCACGGATATTGTCAATAGTTTGAAAAATTTTGGTAAATGTTTTTTGAGTTTTGAACTTGCAAAAAAGATTTTAAATCCCTTTCAAAAAGGTGGGATCCGAAAGTAATCGCTATATAAAAGAATAAAAATTTAAATACTTTTCTTATTGAAGAACTTATTAGATCATTAATGACCTATGAGATGACACACTTAGAACATGAGAACCACCTTCCAAAGAATAAGAAGGTAATTGCATTTAGAATGGAAGAAGACCACTTGAGTGATAACTCAAGTGATAATGATAAGAACCTTGAACTTTTGACGATAAAACTTAAAAGGTTCATAAAAGAAGAAACTAAGAAGAAAAATGAACTTAAAAAGAAGAAGATGCCAAAGAAGAAGAAAGCACTCCAAGAAGAATCAAGTGCATCCAAAGACGAAGTCACAAATTGTGCTTTGATGGCTTTCAACAACGAGGTAAGTAACTCACCCGAAATGTTTTTATATTATTATGAAATCACTTGATACCTTTTCAAGAGTTGCTTGATTTAGTTTGTAGGATATAAAATAAAAATTTGTAAAAATATATCATTTTTTTTCTTTCTAGTGATTGTTTAAATATATTGAACATGACAAGTGCATGTTTCATAATAAAGAAATAAAATGTTGAAATTAAATGTAATGCTTGTACACCAACCAAGACTAATCTTATGTATGTCTTAAGAAGCATAAATGTTATCATGATGACTTTGAATTGTTTTTTGATTTTAAACATGATGCTTGATGATTTTATATCATGCATGAGTATTTGAAGTAATGATGACTTGAACTCTTATGTTTTGGAATAATATGTTTTTGGTCTTGATGGTTTTTATAGCAAAAATAGTGAATTGGTTTTAAATGTCAATGCATGTCTTTGTTTAAAAAGACTTAAGTATACTTGTATGAAATCAATTACAAAATTAAAAGACTTAACCCACATTGCTTTTCTGAATGAAAGAAATGACATAATTTCTTTGGATTGTATGCCTCATGTGATGATTGAAATATTGATTGATGCAAATTTTTTTTTAATTGATGTGAAAAGTTTATATCATTGTATTTCCTCCCTTCTTTTTGACAATAATAAAGGGGGAGTTAGATTGCTAGCTTGTGCATAACAAGAGAAAGAAATATTACTAGCTAGAACATTGCAAAGGAACCAAAATTGCTAACTTGCAAAGAAAGACAAAGCTTGCATTTCTCAAAAGAGAAGAAAGAAATTGCAAAGTTGAAAAATTAACTTGTTAGCTTGCATGTTTAAAGTGATATAAATTTTATAAAATTTCTAGCTCATTGCAAAAAAAAAATTTGCTAGCTTACAAAGGCAAAACTTAGTTGCAAAAGAAAAGAAACAAAAGGTGCTAACTTGAAATATCATAAAGAGAAGCAAAGTACTATCTTGCCTATCGTAAGAAGCAAAAGTGCAAACTTGCACAAGAAGCAAGTGATAAATTGTTATGCTTGCACATTTTTAAAAGTTGCTATGATTGTATATTGTAAAGTGATTGCCAGCCTAATATTGTAAAACTTGCATATCTTAAACACTTGCTAGATGTAACTTCTCCTTTTTGTTGATGATAAAGGGGGAGAAGTATACTGATGATTTCATGTATTTTATAATGTATTGAATATTTTAAATATTACATGATTTTTTAATGATATATTGCTTGGATTTTTTTAAATCCAAGGTTCTATCAATATGGCATATTGTTAGGGAGAGTTTGTCTAAACTCCGTCATCAATTGGTTGTCATCATAAAAAAAGGGAAAGATTGTTGAATCTCGAATTTTGATGATGAAACTAATCGATAATATTTTATGATCTAACTATGTTTTAAGTAATGCAGGATTATTTTCGATCCGGATTAGATAATTGAAGCAGGAAGAATCGATATTGTGCTAGAGGAAAATATGTTAGAAGATTGGACATCGACCGGAAGATCGATCAACGTATCAGCAGAAGTCTTCGAATAAAGGATTCGGGCATCAGGCCAAGAAAAGCAGAGTTGTACCAAGGAGATCGGAGTTGTAGAGGACAACTATCGATTGGGCAATAGGCATAAGAAAGGACGATGTGCTAAAGAATCGGATGAAGCGTCGATGGACCAATGACATGCTGGGCAACAAATTTAATTCCCTTTGTAATAATTATCTAGATCAGAGTAGGATTAGGTCTAATTGGGTTGAAATTAAGTCAACTCAATTAGAGACCAATTGAGCCCAAACCAAGGCTGTGTTGGGTCGGATGAAAGGCCCAAACAATGACCTAGTGTCATGTCAAGCGGTGGTACTGCCTAGTGTTAGTGTGTCTGGGCGGTGGTACTGCCAGACTAGAGCAGTAATACTGCCTAATACACTGTCAGCCCAGTACACTATTAACCCAGTGTGTCAAGCAGTGGTACTGCCAGACTAGGTAGTGGTACCACTTAGTGATAGAAAGCTTGGGCGGTGGTACCGCCAATACCCGGAAGACCTGGGATGAGATTAGTTTTGGCTCCAATTTTGAATCCATTTAGAGCCTATAAATACCCCTCTCCTTGATTAGAATATATAAGCATAGAAAGTTTTAAAGTGAGAAAATGCTATAGAAATCACTTGAGAAATCTCCTCCTCTAGTCTTTACTAGCTTTCTATTTAAAAAAGAGGAGTGAGTACTTATAAAGGTTCTCTCTTGAGCCTATCAAAATGAGAAAGTACTGTAAGAGTGTTTGATCTTTGCCCGTTGGAAAGATGATACGAAATAAACTTGATAAAAGTTCTACTTACAAAAAATCAAAAAAGTCCGAAAAAGTATGCAAGAAACTCATGCATTCAAACAATTTAACATACTTAATTAGTGCATTACATAAAGTTCATGTGTAAAAAGGAAAAGTGTACCATTACATAGTGTCACATTTATCATAGTATTAAGAAGTGCCTTATAACACATAAAGTCATAGTACACAAGAAGTACAACATAGAGTTATTGATGAAAAAATACAAGCTACTCATCGGGTGGTACACGAAAGTGTCTAAACAAAGTATTAAGTTGACGATAAACTTATCACACTTCAATTAATATCTGATCTTGTCATAATTCAAGTTGAACTTATCATGATTCAAGTTGATCCAATTGATATTAGAGGGTCAGCAGATGATGAGGGTGTTGGATCCGTCGGTGCTGCCTCAAAGGGACTAGTGAGAGGAGATTGATTTCCCCTAAATACAAGTGTTTTAGGTTTTGGTTCAGGAGGGAGAGGATCAGTTCTTCTAGGTAGCCTAGTCCAAATATCATTTCTTATTATACACCTTAACTATCTTAGAATGTTTCTATTGATTACATTAAATCTATCTAGCTTTATAGTTTTCTCATCTAGTGGAATCAGAATGTCATGTGCATGTATTAGCCTAGTGATTAAACTACCATATGGAAGCATTAAATCTTTTGTTGATAGTTTGATCATGTTTTATCATATTAAGTATCCAAAACAATTTTGATGTCCGGCCATGATCCAATATATCATTTCTAACTCCATTTAACTTACCTCATCATGATGATATGGTTTTGGAAGCAAAATACTTACTATGATATGATGAAGTACTTTTGAATTAGAGGGCAGCAAATGTTCACAACTCTTAGGAATCTTTAACAAATTTGGGTTTCCAAAAATGATACCTAGGGCTTCGGAGTAAGTGATTCCAACTACATCTATGTCCCATTTACCTCTAAAATAGCAACCTCTTCTTTTCTCAAAAATTTCTATAAGGTTGCAAATTATGCTATCCGTAATTAATATATGATGCCCTAGGAGGTAAGTTGACACCCTATTATCTTCATCTACATTCAAATTTTTGTAAAATAAATGGATAAGTCTTGGGTAAAATGGTTTACTAATTTGTCAGATAGGAAGAACATCTAAGTTTGCAAAGCATTGAATAGGCTCCAAATCTCCTAACTCTTCTAGATCTACATATTTTCTCTTATGTACACTCCTAGATTCAAAGGTTGAAAATTTTAAGGGCATGTTCATTAGAATCAAAGAGTATGGGGTCATAGGATTCATCTATTCTCCTCTTCCCCTTGTCCCTTGAGGATCTTCTAGGTGCCATAGGTCTACAAGTATTGACAATAAAAGAAATCTATATGAAAGAGTAGAATCAACTCATAAATTAAGAGAGGGGTTTCAAAGATTACCTTTGTATGGGTTTCCAAAAGAGGGTGAGATTGATCCCAAGATTTATGGAGAAGAGAGGTCTTCTTAGTTTTCTAGAGAAGTAGTAAGGTGAATGAGAGGTAGGGAGGATTGGAGGCTATGCAAGAAGTGTTGGTGTCAGTTCTACCATCGACCCTAAAGTGCTCTTTTATAGGGTAGCCTCGGGCAGTGCCACCGCCTAAGAACAGAGTGCTCTGGCGGTGCTACCGCTAGTTCCAACGGTGCCACCACTAGTGCAGTCCCTTAGGCTCATTTGGGATTGCAAAATTTTTATCACTTGATCAATTGAGCTTTCTCATTTAACATCTATCTTATAGCGAGGCTAACATTGAATATTCAACTCAATTATTGAGCGATTAACCAAGTGAAATAACTTCATTTATATCATTCAAATCCCTTTTTGTATATCAATTAGTATGAACTTTTTCATTTTTTTGAGAAACACAATTCATCAAATCTTTTTTTACCCTTTACAATAGAGATTTAATCATACAATGAAGTTTTACATGGTGAGATGTCATGATCATCAAAAGGTTCATGAACATTTTCTATAGTCTATTAGGAGGATCAAGGGAGAATGGTTAATGAAAAAGTTGACAATTGAATATTAAGAGAGGAGTTTAGATAAGCATGTTCAAGAATCATGAAAGCTTGAATACCAACATATTATAAGTGAAATCAAGGTTATCATCAAAATCAATTTTTGAGAAATCTAACAAAGATAATTTAACTAGTGTCTCTTAGCCTCAATACTAGTGTGGTCTAGCATTGTTATTCGGAGTTGAAAGTTAACGATCAACTTGTTTCAATCATTATGCAATCAATGAAATGATCTTTTATTGTTGCTTAAGTTAGTGAGCTTGATTATGAGTATGTTTCATCGAGATACCATTTCTTGCTCCTAGCTTATGATTGTAAGCATATCTATAAGAAATGGGGTTTCTTAGGTACCCATTTGATTTTGGGTGTCTTATAAATCGATCTACCTAACCTGTTATTTTGCATAGAGTCTTTTATGGTTCCTTTAGGAACCCAAATTAACTTATATGGACTATACTTCTTAAATAGATATTTATGAGCATAATGTCTGAGTTTGCAACAAAAGTTGCTTTTGTTTCGGAGTGAAACATGCAAGGTAGGGCCTTTAACAAAGATGGTTTGGCTTTTGATGAGTGTTACTCACAAAGTTGATTCCATCTCTTCTATGAACGTGACCCTTATTAGTAAGGATCATGTTCAAGAATTTGCTACTAATCTTAAACTTTTCTAGAGTTTCATTTAGTAGCAAGTTTTCCTTTTTAAGTGTTTCACATTTAGTGCATGGAGGTGATATCTCTTATCATGCTTAATTTATAATTTATCAAATTCAATATTTAGAAAGGCATGCTTTTTTTAATAATTTATACTTTTTGCTAACTAATTTATATTCATCAAATAAATCATGAAAAGTACTCAATAGTTTATCAAAAGATAAATTTACATCAAAAGAACTACTTACTTCATCGCCAAATGCCATTAGTGCATAGTTTGCAATCTCCTTGTTATTTTGCACCTCATCTTCGAAAGCACTCGAATTGTCCCACGTAGCTTTGAGTGCTTTCTTCTTTTACAATTGCTTCTTCTTCACTTGGGGATATTTACTTTTGAAGTATCCTGGCTTCTTGCATTCATAGAAAATAATTTGTTTCTTCTTGAGCTCAATTTTGTTTCTAGTGTCATTTTTAGATTTGTTTCTTTTTACAAATTTTATTGTTAAAAGTGTCAAGTCATCATCATCATTGTCCTCATCACTTGAGCTTTTTCTCAAGTGGTCTTCATGAGTTTTAAGTGTCAAATCCTTTATGTTCTTTGGAAGGTTGTTTTCAAGTTCTTCGTATGCATTGCAAGTCATTTCATAGGTCATTAGAGGCCCGATAAGTTCTTCGAGGGGGAAGTTATTCAAATCCTTGGCTTCTTGAATAGTCATTACTTTAGGGTCTTAACTCTTTGGAAGTGATCTTAAAATCTTATTAACAAGTTCAAAATTAGAAAAACTTCTACCAAGAGCTTTTAGACCATTGACAACATCCGTAAACCGGGTGTATATATCTCCAATGGTCTCGTTTGGTTTCATGCAAAATAATTCGTAACTATAAACCAAAAAATTGATTTTAGACTCCTTTACTCTACTAGTGCCTTTGTGTATAATTTTAAGTGTATGCCAAATGTCATAAGCCATTTCATAAATAGAAACTCAATTGAATTCATTCTTATCTAAAGCATAAAATAGTTTAAAGAAAAAGTCTTCTCTAATTCATTCCAATCATTTATTGGAAGAGAAGGCTTTAGAAATCCATTTTCAATGATGTTCCATAACTCAACATCCATAGAAATCAAGAAAATCCTCATTCTAGTTATCCAATACATGTAATCCATCCCATTAAACATGGGTGGATATGTGATTGACTAGCCCTCATGATTGCTGACATTTGAGAGAGGAGAGAGGGGGGGGGGTTTGGGGTGAGGTTTGAGAGTGAATTAGTGTAGCGGTTAAATATTAATTTTGAAAAACCATTTCGGTGAAAAGCTTCATTCAATGAAAACAAATTTTGGCAAAGATGATTAACTTTGAACACGTTCGTAAGTGGGTAGAGAGGAAGTAGAGCAGTTGAAATTAAGTAAAAATTGAATGCAGTTGAGTAATAAAGAAAGTGGATAGCAAGAAAAGGACACATCGATTTATAGTGGTTTGGTCGTTCGACCTACGTCCACTCCTGATACCTCCTCTATTGAGGTCACCGGCTTCCATTATTAATATTTCTTTAATTGGCAAAGATCAATCATCCCTTACAGATCACTTTACAAGTTGCTCACTCTTCTTATACAAGTTTCTAAGTCTAGAACTGGTGAAGGTGAAGCGATTTCACTATAATCTTAGTTTGTTCACTTTCTGTATCCCATAAGCAGAGAAGTGTTGGGTATTTATAGGCCTCAATTGGCTTCAAAAATGGAGCCAAAAAAGGTCTTGTCTTGAATTTCTAGGGTACTAATGGTACCACCACCCAGTCTGATGGTACTATTGCCAAACAAAGTCTCAGCTACTAGACCTGGGCGATACCACCGCTTGTGCCTGGCGATACACCGCTTGGTAGTTAATAATTGCCAACGGTACCACTGCATAAACTCCTGGGAGATTGAGCCTTGGATGGTTCCACCGTCCAGTTCTAGTGATGCCACTGCTAGCTAGCACATTGTTTAGGCCAACAATCTGGCCCAAACCAGTTCGGATTCGGGCCCAATTGGCCCCTAACTGAGTTAGTGGGATTACCTCCCAAACCTAATTCTAATTACACCTCAACTATGATAATTAACACATCTACTAAAGCAAGTAAGTCTGGTAGATCAAAAGTTCTTCTAGTGAGCTTCTAGTGGACTTCTGACGGACTCTCGGTGGTCTTTCAATAGACTCTCGGCAAGCTCTTGAACTCTTGACGATCTTCTCGGCAAGCTCCGACGAGCTTCTTTAGTGAGCTCCGAACTTCCCAGCAAGCTCGGGAGAACTTCTGATGAATTTCTCGACAAACTTCCAACGTACTATTCGGCAAGCTCCCGACGAACTTCTCAACTAATTCCGACAACACTCCTGAACTTTCAGCGAACTCCCGACAAACTCTCGGATTCCCGATGAATCATCTAATCTTTGACTCCAACACTATACTTTTTTAATACCTTATTTGTTATCATGATTAATCATGCATACTTTTCTCAACATATAGATTAGATTAATAATTTATTAATTAATTTCATCATCAAAATCTAAGTTTCAACATGTCAAAGATAAAGTTTGTAATGCATGCCAACTAGAAAAATAAATAAAAAATAGTTTTAAATCAAAAAATTAATTAAATACCTCTAAACCACTATAATTAATCCACATGGATTTATTTGAACCAATTGATACGACAAATCTAAGTGGTAGTAAATACATCTTTGTAATTGTTGATGATTATAGTAGATACACTTGGACATACTTCTTAGTACACAAAAGTGATTGTTTAAATATTTTTTAAAATTTTATAAACTTGTTCAAAATGAAAAGGGTTTTATGATTTCATCTATTCATAGTGATCACAGTAGTGAGTTTCAAAACTATGATTTTCAAAATTTTTATAAGATAAATGGGTACAACCATAATTTCTCTACTCCAAGAAATCCACAACAAAATGGAGTGGTTGAAAGAAAAAAAAAAGATGGCAAGAACTATGTTAAATGAACATAATCTACTCAAATATTTTTGGACTGAGGCCATTAACACGATATGCTATATCATTAATAGGGTTCTCATAAGATCATTACTTTACAAAACTTATTATGAATTATAGAATAATAACAAACACAATATTTCATATTTTAAAGTTTTTGGGTGTAAATATTTTATTTTAAATGAAAAAGATGCCTTAAAAAAATTTGATGCAAAACTCGAAGGCATATTTCTTAGTTATTTCTCTATTTCTAAAGATTTTCGTGTGTTTAATAAAAGAACTTTGGTTATAGAGGAATCTATTCATATTGTATTTAATGAGTTTTTTGAATTTTAAAAAAAATAATCTTGATAATGATTTTCATTTTGATGCTTTAAATTTGAATGAAACCTCTTCTCTCCTAAGCAACTTAAATGCATCTTCTTCCAAAGACTCCTTACATAAGGAATGGAAGTATGGAGATGGTCAACTTAAGGAGCTAATCATAGGAGATACATCAAAAGGTGTTCAAACTCACTCTTTACTTAAAAATTTTTATGCTAACACTACCTGTTTGTCTCATATTAAACCAAAATACATTGATGAAACTTTAAAAGATGATTCATGGGTTGTTGCAATGCAAGAGGAGTTAAATCAGTTTGAGAGAAATGAGGTATGGAAGCTTGTTCCTAGTTTTAGTGACCATTTAGTAATTAGTACTAAATGGGTCTTTAGAAATAAGCAAGATAAACTAGGTATTGTGGTTAGAAATAAGGCTAGATTAGTAGTCAAAGGTTTCAACCAAGAAGAAAGTATCGATTATAAAGAAACATTTGCTTCTATGGCAAGATCAGAAATCATAAGGATACTCCTTGCCTATGCTTATTGTAATCATTTTTAATTATTTCAAATAGATGTTAAAAGTACTTTTCTATATAACTTTATTTACGAAGAAGTTTATGTTGAACAACCACCCAGATTTGAGAATACTCTTCTTCCTAACCATGTGTTTAAATTATCTAAGGCTCTTTATGGATTGAAACAAGCCCCAAGGGCTTGGTATGAGAGACTTAGTTCTTTTCTTATTTAGAATAATTTCTCAAAAGGTAAGATCGATACTACATTATTTATTAAAAATTTTAAAAATAATTTTCTTGTTATTCAAATTTATGTTGATGACATTATTTTTTATTCTACGAATGAGTCTTTATGTGAATCCTTTGCCAAAAGTATGAGCCAAGATTTCAAAATGAGCTTAATGGGCTAATTAACTTTTTTTTTAGGATTGTAAATTAAGCAACTAAGTGATAAAACATTTATAAGTCAAACTAAATATGTTTTAGATCTATTAAAACGATTCAATATGGATAGTTCAAATGCTATTAATATACTAATGAGCACTTCCACAAAGTTAGTTATGGGTGATAATGGAGAAAACTTTGATGAAAAAATCTATAAGGGTATGATAGGTAGTTTACTATACCTCATCACAACTAGATCGGACATTATGTTTAGTGTTAGACTTTGTGCTAGATTTCAATCTAATCCCAAGCTATCTTACTTTAAAGCTATTAAAAGGATCTTTAGATATCTAAAAGAAACTCCTAATCTAGGATTATGGTATCCAAAATCTAAGAACTTTGAACTAATTGTTTATGTTGATGTTGATTTTGCTGGATGTCGAATAGATAGAAAAAGCACATCTAGAACATGTCAACTCTTAATTCATGCACTTCTCGTTTGGTTTTCTAAAAAATAAAATTCGGTTACACTATCTACAACTGAAGCTGAGTATATAGCAGCACGTGCATGTTGTGCACGAGTTATATAGATGAGAAACACATTAGAAGATTATAGAATTCACATGAAAAACATTCCTATAAAATGTGATAACACAAGTACAATATGTTTAACAAAAAAATCCTATTCAATACTCTAGAACTAAACATATTGATATTAGGCATCATTTTATAAGAGATCATATTAATAACCATAATATATCTTTAGAATTTATTGATACAAAACATCAATTAGCTAATATTTTTATAAAATATTTAAATAAGAAATAATTTAATTTTATTAGAAGAGAATTAAGCATGTTAAATCTTTCGAATACATGAGTTTCTCT
Organism: Musa beccarii; assembly: GCA_024322285.1. Lineage (NCBI taxonomy): Eukaryota > Viridiplantae > Streptophyta > Magnoliopsida > Zingiberales > Musaceae > Musa > Musa beccarii. The sequence continues at coordinate 33,043,092 of CM044394.1, forward strand.
TATACATTGTTCGGATTTCTCGATTTTTGGAAATTGAGTTTTCTTTTTATCTAGATCATTTCCTATCTTCTTCTTGCAATTTTTATTCATTGATTTTTGAGACACTTGATCTTTCACTTGATGATCTCTTCCTATGAATCCTTCCTCTCTCTACTTATGAAAGAAGAGTTTTTGGACTTTTGGTATACTTGATCGTTTAAGCAATAATCATTTCCTATGAATTGTTCTTTCTATTTGATTCTTAAACTTTTAGTATACACATCTTGATCTTTTATGTGATGAATCATTTCTCTTTCTATTTAAAAGGGTATAAGCTTGATTCATAAACTTCTAGTTCTTATAACTTGATTTTTTCTTGTGATAATGAATTCCTCCGTTCTTTTTCTTCTTCTTTTATGACAAAGGGGAGAAAGAAACTTGTTAGCATCATAAGAAAAACAAAAATACTAGTTTGCACATCTCAAGAAGAATCAAAAGTGCTTGCACGTCTAAAGAGAAGTGCTAGCTTAACCATTTTGAGAAGCAAATATTGCTGTCTTACATAAATTTTACTTGACTTCACATCTCATAAATTTGCTAGCTTGCATAAAGTGGTGTAAAACTTACTTGCATAATTCAAATACTTATTGAATGTTTTTCTTTTTTATTGATGACAAAGGGGGAGAAATGGTGTAAAAACCAAATGGTATAAATGATGAATATTTGGTGTCATGTTAAGTTTGGTATCATACATGAAGTGATGAAATTATGCATGTTACACTTGTTGACTCTTAGATTTTGATGATGAAACTAATTAATTATATTTAAGATCTAATTTGCATTATGAGTGATGCAGGTAGCTTCAATCAGGGGTAGACAATTGAAGTAGAAAGAATCGACATTGGGCCGGAGGAGAATATGTCAGATGATTGGACGTCGAGCCGAAGGATCAGTCGACGTATCGACAGAAGGCTTCAGACAATGAGTTCAGGCATCGAGCCAAGAAGAGTGAAATTGCACCAAGGAGATCAGAGTTACGGCAGTCAACTGCCGATTGGGTAATAGGCCACAAGAGAGGATGATGTATCGAAGAATCGAACGAAGTGTCAGATGAACAATGACATGTTGGATAATATTTGATCTTACTTTGTAATAATTGTCTAGATGTTGGAATAATGACATGCTTCAAGACTATGTCAAGCGGTGGTACCACCTAGTGTCAGAAAGCCTAGGCAGTGGTATCGCTAGTACCTTGAAATTTTTGGGTGTTTGAATTTTGGCACCAAGATTTGAAGCCACTTGGGGTCTATAAATACCTCAACTATTCTTACTTGGGAGAGCAAGAATTATGAAAGAAAATAGAGCAAAAACTCTATGATTTTAAAGTTGAAACCCTTATAAAAATATAGAGTCCCTCCTCCTTAAGCATAGAGTGTACTCTAAGAGAGAGTGTGAGGGAAACCTTATAAGTGAGGGTTGTAAAAGGGTGATTAGTCTTCACCCATTGAAGGAAGACTGCTAGTGGATACCGATAACCTTGACAAAGGACGAATCAGGAGTGGACGTAGGTCGAATGACCGAACCACTATAAATCAGTGTGTTCTTTTCTTGCTGTGTAATTTATGTTCTGCTTTTATTTATATTATAAAATCACTTTGCTTGCTCACTGCCCTCATTAAGTTCTTACAATCACTCTCACGTTTAAAGCATTTTTAATATGCTTTCATTGAAATGATTTTTCATTGTATGAACTGAGTTTTTCGAAATGAAGTTAAATGATTTATCGCTGCACTAATTCAACACCCCCCCTTAGTGTCGTACTTGATCCTAATAATACTTTGATGGCTTGAAACTATGATGATGTACAATGAATAAAATTTTGATATGATCACTAAGATCGAAATTGTTCAACTTAAATTCAAAGGTTGTGATTCACTTTGAATTCAAGTTTGTCTTATCTCAATATGGTATATAGATAGGAGGAGTTAAGGTTAACTCCGTCATCAAATAGTTATCATCATCAAAAAGGGGGAGATTATTGAATCTTGAATTTTGATGATATAATCAATTGATGAATTATTGATCTAATCCATGTGTTGAGAAAGTGATGCAAGATTAACTACAATCATAAAAAAGGCATAAATCAGATGTTACACCAAAGTCAAAGATCGGGTGATATGATGAAAGTTTGGATGATGCACTGGAAGCTCGCCAAGAGTTCGTCAGAAGCTTACTAGGAGTTCATCGAGAGTTCATCAGGCGTTCACCGGAAGCTCACCAAGAGTTCGTCGAAAGCTTGCTGAGAGTTTGTCGAGAGTTAATCGGGAGTTCGCCAAAAGCTTGTCGGGAGTTCACCGGAAGTTTGTCGAGAGTTCATCAGAAGCTCGCCGGAAGATCGCTGTAAGTTTATCAGGAATTCGTTAGAAGAACAATTTGTTGAATCTCGGATTTTAATGATAAAATCAATTGATAAGTTTGTTATCTAATCTATGCTTTGAGATAAGTGATGCAGGACTAACCTTGATAAAAAAAGGCAAAACAATTAAAGCAAGAAGAATCAAGTGATGGGCCGGAGTCAAAGTTCGGGCATCGGGTCGGAAGAATCGAACAATGCGCCGAGAACAGATGTTGCGGGAGTCAACATGCCGGTGGATCGAGCACTTCACCAAAGGTTCAGATGATGCACCAGAAGTTTACCGGAAGATCACCGAAATGTTGTCGGAAGTTCACCGGGAGAACCAATGACATGCTGGATAACTTAGATTTGTAGCTTGTAGTTGTTTATGTCTTAATGGTCGAAGGTTAGGTCAAAATTGAGTTGATTTTGGATAAAATTATACCAACTCAATTAGGAGCAAATTAGACCTAAATTAGGACTGATTTAGGCTCATTGAGAGGCCCATTTAGTGGCCCAAATGTTGCTGTAGGCAGTGGCACTGCCAAACTGGTGGTAGAACCGCCTATGAGCTGAAAATGTGAAAAAGCGCACTTTTCCAAACTATAGGCGGTGGTACCGCCTAGTCTAGGTGGTGGTACCGCCCAGCAATAAAGCTACAGTAGTGGTATCGCTCCAGGTTAATGGTAGCACCACCAGAACCCCTGTTTTCGAGGTTCTGCAAATGGTTGCACCGCCCAATGTAGGCGGTAGTACCATCCATACTTGGAAGACCCAAAAATTTGAATTTTGGCTTCGTTTTTGGAGCCATTTGGTGCCTATAAATACCCCACTCATCCCTGAAGGATTACACAAGAAAAAGTAAGCTAAAACTCTAGTGAATCAAGTTGTAATCTTGAAAAAGTCTTGAGTGTTCTCTCTCTCCTCTTGAAAAGTTTAGAAGTTTGTCTAAGGGAGGTGTGAGACTTGTAAAGGTTATCTCCTAAACCTTTGAAAAGGAGAAAGAGTTGTAAAAGGGTGGTTGATCTCCACCAATTGAAAGAAGATCATTAGTGAAAATCGGTGACCTCAATGAAAGAGGAATCGGGAGTGGACGTAGGTCGGAGGACTGAACCATTATAAAATTGGTTTACATTTCTTTTCTTACAATTTATATTTCTGTAAATCCTTTACCTTATTATAATCACTCGAATCCTTCTCTTTCACTTATGAATCTTTTTAAGTTAAGACACAATTGAAGTTGGTTTTCATCAAAACGTGATTCTTCTTGAATGAAGTTTTTCGAAATCACACAAATCAACGTTTTTAACCACTACACTAATTCACCCCCCCCCCCTCCCCCCCTCTTAGTGCCGCTCTAGATCCTAACAATTGGTATCAGAGCTTGGTCACTCTCATCTGGTTTAAAACCCAAGAGAGATGGCTTATTCCAACATACAAGAGGGTCATTTCATTACAGGTCCGTCTATATTTAATGCATTGGATTACATGTATTGGACGACTCGTATGAAGATCTTTTTAATTTTTATAAATTTCGAGCTTTAGAATATCATTAAAAATGGATTTAAAAAATCTTCTCTTCCAATGAACGAATGAAATGAATCGGAGAAGGTTTTCGCTCTTAATGCAAAGGCTATGAATGCCTTATTTTGTACACTTGATAAAAATAATTTTAATCGTGTTTCGATTTATGAGTCGACTTTTGATATTTGGTACATTTTTGAAATCACTCATGAAGGTACTAGCTGAGTGAAAGAGTCTAAAATCAATTTTTTGATCTATTCTTTTGAATTATTTTGAATAAAACCAAGTGAGTCCATCGAAGACATGTACACTCATTTCACGGATGTCATCAATGGACTCAAAGCACTTGATAAAAGTTTTTCTAATTTTGAACTTGTCACTAAAATTTTAAGATCCCTTCCAAAGAGTTGGGATCTGAAAGTTACGGCCATTCAAGAGGCCAAGGACCTTCAAACTTTTTCTCTCGAAAAACCCATTGGGTCTTTAATGACCTACGAAATGACATGTCATGCATATGATGAGCTAGAGAACCCCCTTCCAAAGAAAGGAAGAATATGGCATTAAGAACACAAGAAGACCACTTGAATAAAGTTTCAAGTGATGAGGACCTTGATGATGAACTTGCACTCTTAACTCAAAAATTTTAAAATTTATAAGGAATAAATTTAAAAATGATACTAAAAATAAACTTGAACCAAAAAAGGACCAAGTCATATGTTACGAATGCAAGAAGCCGGGGCACTTCAAAAGTGAATGCCCCCAAGCCAAGAAGAAGCTACCAAAGAGGAAGAAAGCTCTAAAGGCAACGTGGGATGACTCAAGTAGCTCTGAAGATGAAGAAGCAAGCAACAAAGAGGAGGCCAACTTCGCATTTATGGCTTTAGGAGAAGAGGTAAGTGAGTTATTTAATGAACATTTATTTTTCAATAAACTTTCAATTGCTTTCCATGAATTGTTTGGTGAATGTAGAACTATTACTAAAAAGTTTAATTTATTAAAAAAGGAGCATGCTTTCTTACTAGATAAACTCAAAAGTCTTGAACATGATATTCCTTCTCTACCCCAATGCTGTAAATGTAAACACTTGGAAGCAATCAAAAATAAAAACTTGCTACTTAAAGAGACCCTAAACAAGTTTAGGATCAGTAGCAAAGGCTTAGACATGATCCTTGTAAACAAGGGTCACATCGGAAATAGAAGTAGAATTGGATTTATGAGTGGATCTCACCAAAATCCTACCACCTTCATTAAAGGACCAACACTACATGTATCATCTTATTTGAAATGTAACTTTTATTGCAAATCTGGACATGTTGCTTACAAATGTTCGTATAAGAAACTTAGCCCACATAGGTTAATATGAGTTCCTAAAGGAATAATAAGGAACTCAAGGAATAATGATAAGTTTAATAAATCAATTTTTGAGGCACCCAAGTTCAAATGGGTACCTAAAAACTATCCTCTTTTATAGACACACTCACCTACACAAGCTAGGAGCAAGAGATGATACCTCAATAGTGGATGCTCAAAGCATATGACCGAAGATCCATCTCAATTCTCTAAGCTCACTAGTCAAGACGAAGGATATGTCACCTTAAGAGACAACAACAAGGGTAAAATCATTGGCAAGGGAACTATAGGTAGCAAATCAAGTTTTTCAATTGATAATGTGTTATTGGTAGATGGTTTAAAGCATAATCTTTTGAACATTAGTCAATTATGTGATAAGAGATATATTATGAAATTTGAATCTAATGTTTGCATCATTGAAAAATCACACAACAACACATCTATGATTATACTAAAACAAAATAATGTGTACACCATAAACATTGATGATCTTAGTAATGAAATATATTTTTCGGTTTTGAATGATGATGCTTGGCTTTGGCAAAGGAGATTAGGTCATGCGAGCATAAAACTAATCACTCAAATCACATCTAAAGGACTTGTAAGAGGCATTCCCAATGTTAAGTTCATTAAAGACAAAGTATGTGATGCATGCCAACTAGGAAAATAAATAAAAACTAACTTCAAACCAAATAATCAAATAAGAACCTCTAGACCATTACAATTGATCCATATGGATTTATTTGGACCAATTGACACAACAAGTTTAGGAGATAGCAAATATGTATTTGTCATTGTAGATAACTATAGTAGATACACTTGGACCTATTTCTTGGCTCATAAAAGTGATTGTTTTAAATATTTTTCTAAATTTTATAAACTTGATCAAAATGAAAAGGGTTTCATGATTTCATCAATTAGGAGTGATCATGGTAGAGAATTCCAAAACCATGACTTCTAAAATTTTTGTGAATTTAATAGATATAACCACAACTTCTCTACTCTAAGAAATCCATAACAAAATGAAGTAGTAGAAAGAAAAAATAGAAATTTACAAGAAATAACAAGAACCATGTTAAATGAACATAGTTTACCCAAATACTTTTGGGCCAAAGCCGTTAATATGGCTTGCTATGTCATCAATAGGGTTCTAATGGCATAACAAAAAATCATACGACTTGTTCCTTGACCATCTCTATCCAAAACCCCTTATGAATTGTGGAATAACAAAAAATCAAATATTTCTTATTTTAAAGTTTTCGGTTGCAAATGCTTTATCTTGAATGAAAAGGATGTCTTAGGAAAATTCGATGCTAAATCCGATGAAGGGATCTTTCTTGATTACTCTTCTGTTTCTAAAGCCTTTCATGTTTTCAACAAAAGAACCTTAGTTATAGAAGTGTCTATTCATGTAGTTTTTAATGAAATTTTTGAATTTAAGAAAAATAATTTTGATGATGATCTTGGTTTTGACGGTTTGAATTTGAATGAACCCTCTTCTCAAAATAGCAACTTGGATGTATCTTCTTCCCAAATTTCCTTACCTAAGGAATGGAAGTATATAGATGCCCATCCAAAGGAGCTAATTATAGGAGACACATCAAAAGGGGTTTAAACTCATTCCTCTTTAAAGAATTTTTGTGCCAACGCCGCATTCCTCTCTCAAATTGAACCTAAATGCATTAATGAAGCCTTGAAAAATGATTCTTGGGTTATCGCAATGCAAGAGGAATTGAACCAATTTAAGAGGAATGAGGTGTGGAAGCTTGTTCCTAGACCAAGTGACCATTTAATTATAGGTACTAAAAGGGTATTTAGAAATAAGCAAAATGAATTTGGTATCATGGTTAGAAACAAGGCTAGATTAGTGGCCAAAGATTTCAACAAAGAAGAAGGTATTGATTACAAAGAGACCTTCGCTCTTGTGACAAGATTAGAAGCCATTATGATGCTTTTTGCCTATGCTAGTAATAATAATTTTAAATTATTTCAAATAAATGTCAAAAGTACTTTCTTAAATAGTTTTATTTCCAAAGAAGTGTTTGTTGAACAACCATCTGGTTTTGAAAACTCTTTTTTTTCTAATCATGTGTTTAAATTGACTAAGGCTCTCTATGGATTAAAACAAGCCCTAAGGGCTTGGTATGAGAGGCTTAAACATTTTGATACTATATTATTTATTAAATATTTTGAAAATAATTTTTTTATTGTTCAAATTTATGTTGATGATATTATTTTTGGTTCTACAAATGAATCGTTATGTGAATCATTTGCCAAGTGTATGAGCCAAGAGTTTGAAATGAGTCTAATGGGTGAACTAACCTTCTTTTTAGGATTACAAATTAAACAACTTAGTGATGGTATATTTCTTAGTCAAACCAAATATGCTTTATAATTATTAAAATGGTTTAATATGGATGTTTCAAAAGTCATCAACACTCCTATGAGTATCTCCACTAAGTTAGACATGGACGAAAGTGGAGAAAGTTTTGATCAAAAAACATATAGGGGAATGATAGGTAGTTTACTTTACCTCACCGCAACCAGACCCGATATCATGTTTAGTGTAAGACTTTGTGTTAGATTTCAAGCTAATCCTAAGTTGTCTCATCTTAAAGTTATTAAAAGAATCCTTAGATATCTTAAAGGAACTCCTAATCTAGGATTATGGTATCCAAAATTTGATAATTTTGATTTAATAGCTTATGCGGATACCAATTTTGGTGGATGTAGAATAGATAGAAAAAGTACATCCGGAACATGTCAATTTTTAGGCATGCACTTGATTCTTGATCTTCCAAGAAACAAAACTTGGTTGAACTATCTGTTGAATCTCGGATTTTGATGATGAAACTAATTGAGTGTGTTTTGTTGTTTAACTACGTGTTGAGTTACGCAGGTCTACTATCGATCAGGATTAGACAATTGACGTTGTAGGAATTGACGTTGCGCCAGAGGTGATCACGTCAGGATATTGGATGTCGAGCCGGAGGTTCGGTCGACTATCGGCAGGAGGCTTCGGACGTCGAGCAACGGGCCAAGAAGTGCGGAGTTGCGCCATGGATATCGGGGTTGTGGAGGTCAACCGTCGATTGGGCAATAAGCCGCAAGAGAGGGCGATGTGCTGAAGAATCGGACAAAGCGTCGACCAATGACGTGCTGGGCAACTGAATGTCAATTCGTGTTGTAGTAACTGTCTAGATCGAAGTAGGGTGTTTGGTGTTTATTTGTGCAGGAGTAACTACGATAAGGATGAAGACGTAAAGCGAAACAAAGGGCCGAAGTCAAGTGCGATGGATCATTGGGAGTTCGAGTGTTCGATGGAAGTCCGAAGATTCGTTGGGAGTGCTGCCGGAACCGACCGAGAATGAGTAGGGAGCTTGCCGAAGGGTTTTTGGAAGTTCGTCGGAAGTTCACGAAGCTTGCCAAGAAAGATCAAAGCTTGCCCAAGAAGCTCGAGGGAACTCGCCAAAATCATCGTGGAGTCTGAGAGCTTACCGGGAGTCCGCAGGATGGTTTCCGAGGGATCGTCGGAAGACCGTCGGAAGTTCGCCGGAAGCTCACCGGAAGAAGACTTGACTTGCGGACTTTGTAATAGCTTAGGAATGTCTTTAATTTCATAGTTAGCACATTAATTTGGGTTAGGATTAGGTGTTAATCCTTTAACCCAAGTATGGGCCCATTGGGCCTTGTTTGGGACCGGTTTGGGCCGAGTTTTTGGCCCAAACTAGGAAGTTGGTGTGTGCTAGGCGGTAGCACCGCCCAGCAGCATGTGTGCTGGGCGGTGGCACCACCCAGCAACAACCGCGTGCTGGGCGGTAGCACCGCCCAGCAGCATGTGTGCTGGGTGGTGGCACCGCCCAGCAACAACCGCGTGTTGGGCTGTAGTACCGCCCAGCAGCATGCGTGAAATTTTATGTATACTTTCCATATCGGTTTTCAATCTTAAACATGATACATATTTATTTATGAATTTCTTGAAAATCTTTTGATGATAGATGTATGTATCTTGATTATAATTTAAAAACTTCCATCTTGGCTCAATGGATTTTAACCCTTTTTAATGATGAAATTTTTATTGATATATGTCTTCATGAAATCAATTATAAAGACCCAACCCACAAATTTTCAAAATGAAAGAAATATGGCTTTGATGTTGCCTTGTGTTATATTTGGACTTAATGGGTTTCATGACGATAGTTATTTTTCAGATTTTTTAAAATGATGTATGATTTTAGCAAAAATTTGAGCATTGACCATCTTGTTATAACAAATGAAAGAAAGAAGTGAAATGATTTTAATGATGAATTCATTTTTAAATATGATGATGCTCTCATGTTTAAATATGATGCATGACATTGATCATTCTTATGAAAGATCAAATCACGTAAATTGAAACTCTTAAAAATAAGAAAATACACTATCATAATGTTTTATTTTTGATGTGTTTGGTCTTAACAGTCTTTATGATGAAACTTACATCTTGCTTTAAAAAGTTGATACATGCTCACATGTAATCAATTTATGTTGCTCTTATTAAAATTTTCGAATGAAAGATTTTGATGCATTTGATCTTAATGGGTTTAATGAAAAACTTATATTTTGAATTTATATAATGATGGCTTACGTATAAATATTTGAACATACATTATGAAATCATCATTGAAATGAAAATATTAAAAGTTTGTTATCATGCTTAATGACTTTGTGATATCATATCTTGATGATAAACTCATGTTTTGGTCTTAAATTTGATAATCATCGTTTGAAACATGAGCACACTTGTTTGAAACAAAATGAAACATATTATCATGATAAATTGAATCTCATAATGTGTTATATTTTTATCTTGATGAATTTTATGATGAAGTTTGTCTTTCAATGTTGAATGTTGATATTTCTATTTTATTTGACATAAAAAAACAAAGGCATGCTCATATGAAATAAATCATACAATGGAAATGCATGTTTCTTGAAATCTTTCAATTTTTCAAATAAAAGACAAGTGATAAATTCATTTATGATATTTTGCAAATCACTTGACTTATGAATGAGATTTTGATGATACGGTAATGACTTTATTCATGTTATGAATGTTAAAAATGATAATTTGATTAGGAGTTTCGAATTGATAAAATGAGTTTGAATAATTTTATGACTCCTCTCTTGATCTCTTGAAATCATGACCTTGAATTCTTGACTTGAGATATTTTTGGGAATCAAAATATTCTCCTCTATGATTGTTTTTTTTTTTTATCATTTACCAAAGAGGAAAACAATTCAAGTTTATGTCATTTGTGAATATCACAAACTATGTTAATGATTTTGATGCTTCAAACTTGAATGAGCTTTATCACAATCCAAGTCTTGATATTTTGATATTTGATACTTGGAATTCTTATGCATTAATCAAGTTACTCTTTGTGTTATATCTTTTCAAATGAATCATGAGCCTTGATGTCATATATTTCATGATATAGAAATGACAAGATTTCTTTGCCTTGCGTGGTAAATTGAATATTTGACATAAATGAAATTTGCTTTATGATGAATCATGAATGATGTCTTTTGGTGTTGATCCTTATTGATATTTCATATTGATATCTTTCATGAATTCTTTGCATCTATGTTTTGTATGCATCATAAAAAAAAATTGAAATATTGATTGATGCAAAATTATTTCATTGAAAATTATTCATCCCTTCTTTTCGATAGTGACAAAGGGGGAGTTAGCTTGCTAGCTTATGTATCACAAGTGAAAGTGGCAAACATAGCTAGCTAGAACTTGCAAAAGGCAAAACTTGTACTTCTCAAAATGAGAAGAAAGAAATTGCAATGTTGCATTATTTTTTAACTCATGAGCTTACAGTTTTAAAATGTTATAAATTTTACAAAAATTACTAGCTCATTGCAAACAAAAAGTTGATGACTTGTAAAAGGGAAACTTAGTTGCAAAAGAGAAAAATTGAAAGGAAGCTAGTTTACGTATCGCAAAGTATGCTAGCTTATCATTATTGCTTGCTTGCTTGTTATAAATTTCCCTCATACCATGATTTGTTTATGACTTCCTTGAATTCATGACTTGATATGTTAAAAATTCATGATGAAAATTTTTTATTTTGTCATGATGGAAGCATTCATGTAAAGGGAAAAGAATTGTATTCTTCCCTTCTTTTTGACAAAATCAAAGGGGGAGAAGATTTATTGCTAGCTTGCATGATCAATTTGCTAGCTCATTTAAGAGGAAGAAAATTGCTAGCTTATGCATCAAAAGAGAAAATTTTGCTAGCTTGAGTATTGAGAAGTAAAAAGTTGCTATCTCAAGAAAGGCAAAAACCTTGCTCAATTTTACTTCTTCAAAATTGCTTGCATTTTTGTTACAAATTATTGTTGAATCTCATGCAAGATTATTTGAAGTATTTGATCCTCCCTTTCTTTTTGATGCTAACAAAGGGGAAGAAAGTTTTTAGCTCGAACATTGCAAAAATCTGCCATCTTGATTCCTATTTTACAATTTCATGAGAAGCTAAGAATTGTTATATCAAAGGATGCAAATATTGCTATCGTAAGAAACAAGGTACAAACTTGCACATCTCAAGAAGCAAGTGAAAATTACCATCATTGCCCATCCTTGAAACTTGCTATGATTGAATGGTATTATTTGATGTTGTATTGCAAAAATATTATATGATGTGATAAATAGCTAGTGTGTTGTAAGAAATTTACATATCTTTTAAACTAGCTATGATGCTACTTCTCCTTTTTGTTGATGACATAGGGGGAGAAGTAGATTGATGACTTCATGCAATGTAATGATGCTTGAATATTTTATATATTTGCATGATGGATTTATATTTCTTACTACATGAATGATACATGTTACTTGGATTTGGGATAATCCAAGGGTTCTATCAATGGCATATTGATAGGGGGAGTTTGTGTTAAACTCCGGGGAGTTATGGTTAACTCTGTCAATCATCAATTAGTTGTCATCATCAAAAAGGGGGAGATTGTTGAATCTCGGATTTTGATGATGAAACTAATTGAGTGTGTTTTGTTGTTTAACTGCGTGTTGAGTTACGCAGGTCTACTATTAATCAGGATTGGACAGTTGACGCTGGAGGAATTATCGTTGCGCCGGAGGTGATCACGTCAAGATATTGGATGTCGAGCCGAAGGTTTGGTCGACTATCGGCAGGAGGCTTCGGACGTCGGGCATCAGGCCAAGAAGTGTGGAGTTACGCCATGGATATCAGGGTTGTGCAGGTCAACCGTCGATTGGGCAATAAGCCACAAGAGAGGGCGATGTGCCGAAGGATTGGACGAAGCGCCGACCAATGAAGTGCCAGGCAACTGAATGTCAATTCGTGTTGTAGTAACTGTCTAGATCGAAGTAGGGTGTTTGGTGTTTGTTTGTGCAGGAGTAATTATGATAAGGATGAAGACGTAAAGCGAAACAAAGGGCCGAAGTCAAGTGCGATGAATCATTGGGAGTTCGAGTGTTCGATGGAAGTCTGAAGATTCATTGGGAGTGCTGTCGGAATCGGCTGAGAACGAGTAGGGAGCTTGCCGAAGGGTTTTCGAAAGTTCGTCGAAAGTTCACGGAGCTTACCAAGAAAGATCGGAGCTTGCCAAAGAAGCTCAGGGGAACTCACCAAAATCATCGTGGAGTCCGAGAGCTTGCTGGGAGTCCGCAGGATGGTTTCCGAGGGATCGTCGGAAGACCGTTGGAAGTTCACCGGAAGCTCGCCGGAAGAAGACTTGACTTGCGGACTTTGTAATAGCTTAGGAATGTCTTTAATTTCGTAGTTAGCTCATTAATTTGGGTTAGGATTAGGTGTTAATCCTTTAACCCAAGTATGGGCTCATTGGGCCTTGTTTGGGACCGATTTGGGTCGAGTTTTCGGCCCAAACCAGGAAGTTGGTCTGTGTTGGGCGGTAGCACCGCCCAGCAGCATGTGTGCTGGGTGGTGGCACTGCTTTGTCAGCGGTAGTACCGCCCCTGCTTTGTGTCGATCTGTCAGGCCGACAGTGGTAGCACCGCCTCGACGATGAGTGTAGCACCCGCCTCAAAGACTAGGAACTCCAATTTGATTTCAAATTTGGAGCTCAAATTTGAATCCATTTTGGATCTATAAATACCCCCCTTTTCTCACCTGAGAATGGACCCTTGGAGAGTTAGATTTTGAAAATAAGTCTTGGGAATATCTTATTCTTCATTTGCTTAAGTGTTCACCTCATTTCCTTCTCTTTGTGAAAACTTGTAAGAGTGTGAACCTCTTGTAAAAGGGTTGTAAGAGGGGTATTTGGTCCTTCCCCTATAAAAGGATTTGCTAGTGGAAGTTGGGAGCCTCATCGGAGAAGGCTTCGGAAGTGGATGTAGGTCGGATGACCGAACCACTATAAATCGGTTTGCATTTACTTTCTCGCAACTTACTTTGCTGCAAACCATTTTCATATGCTGCCTTATTTACTCAACTTCATCTTCATCTTCTTACGTATGCTTTAAAGTTAAAACGCAATCTTTCCGGGTTCAAACGAAATGCTGCATTCATTCGTACGAAGTTTCTGAACTTGTGTTAATCGCTGAAAAATCTATCGTTCTTTACCGCTGCACTAATTCAACCCCTCTCCCCCTCTTAGTGCCACTCGATCCCTAACACTATCTACGGCCGAAACCGAATACATAACCATAAGTGCATGTTGTGCACAAATTATTTGGATGAAAAATACATTAAAAGATTATGAAATTTATTTAAAGAACATTCCCATAAAATGTAATAACACTAGTGCTATTTGTCTAACCAAAAATCATATTCAATACTCTAGAACTAAGCATATTGACATTAGACATCACTTCATACGAGATCATGTCAATAATAATGATGCCATTCTAGAATTTATTGATATAAAACACCAATTAGCAGACATATTCATAAAACCCCTAAATGAAAAATAATTTGACTTCATTAGAAGAGAATTAGGCATGCTAAATTGTCTTAATGCATGAAGATGTTATATGTTCCTTTTCTGAAATTTTTCAACCTTAGTTTACATAATCTCAACTTGATATTATTTTTGGATTTTGGATGACATCTTTTCGATATCATATTTTGAATGAAACTCTCATTTTTATTCTTCGATCATAACATTTTGATTCTCCTCCTTCTTCGATTGATGAAGATCATGTCTTTTGATGAAGTATTAAAATTAGTTTTATACTCCTTCTACCTCTATTGGAATGATTAAATGAATTTCATGATTTTCGTATCATTTGAAGCTTAATGTCATGAAATTTTTACATAATGATTAAATTCTCAAGAGTTTATTATACTCTATTCGGACTTTATTCTTAACTCTTGATCTTTTATGACTTGATTATTTTTTTCTCCACCTCATGAGAATGCTAAGTTGAATCTCTCTCTATGAAACTTTTGATGTTGATGCGCTGCACTTCATAAATGCCAAGTTGAGCTTTTTCATAAACTTTATCATGATCTTTCTCTCACGGATTTTTTTTTTTTACATGAGCTCTTATTAGTATATTTGACGAATGACTAAATGTTTGATGAATGGCTTCAATGATCAATATTTCCAATTTACAATTTTATGTTTGAACTTTCAAAATTGTATCTTGAACCTCTTTCATATATGAATCCTTCATAACTTGATTATTTTTCGAATTTCATAGACATGAATAAAAATGATCAAATCATTTTTTGGATTTATCCGTCTCAGATGACATATTTTGCATTATGTTCAACTCAATTTCTAAACAAATATTAGCCTCATGTATCATATGTTTTTGATATATTTGATAAATGATATGCATCATGATACCTTATGATGACCATTTTTTTTTATTCACCTCCTTTTTGTTGATGACAAAGGGGGAGAAGTAAGTAGCGATGAATGATTGAAAATCTTAATGTTTTGGTATAATATATGTTATACCTAAAGTGATATTGATTTGTTGTGATTGTGCATATTGTACTTCGATGATTTGAAATTATGATGCACAATCTATGAAATCTTGATACAATATGTTATATAAGATCAAAATTATTTCACTTGAATTCAAAAGTTATTATTTCTTTTGAATTCAAGTTTACCTTATTTCGATATGGCATATAGATAGGGAGAGTTGAGTTTAACTCCATCAATTGATTGTCATCATAAAAAAGGGGCAGATTGTTGAATCTCAGATTTTGATGATGAAATCAATTGATAAGTTTGTTATCTAATCTATGCTTTGAGATAAGTGATGCAGGACTAACCTTGATCAAAAGAGATAAAATAATTAAAGCAAGAATAATCAAGTGATGGGCCGGAGTCAAAGTTTAAGTAACGGGTCGAAAGAATCGGATAATGCACCGAGAATGGATGTTGCGAGAGTCAACATGCCAATAGATCGGGCACTTCATAGAAGGTTCGGATGATGCACTGGAAGTTCACCGGAAGATCATCGTAAGGTTGCTAGAAGTTCATTGAGAGAACCAATGACATGCCGAATAACTTAGATTCGTAGCTTGTAGTTGTTTATGTCTTAATGGTTGAAGGTTAGGTCAAAATTGAGTTGGTTTTAGGTGAAATCATACCAACTCAATTAGGGGTCAATTGGGCCTACATTGGGATTGATTTGGGCTCATTGAGAGGCCCATTCAGTGGCCCAAATGTTGCTGTAGGTGATGACACCACCAAACTGGCGGTAGAACCGCCTATGAGTTGGAAAAGTGAAAAAGTGTACTTTTCTAGGCTACAGGTGGTGGTACCACCTAGTCTTGGCAATGGTACCACCCAGCAATAAAGCTATAGCGGTGGTACCACTCCAGGCTAGCAGTAGCATAGCCAGAACCTCTGTTTTTGAGGTTCTACGGGCAGTAGTCCCGCCCATACCCGGAAGATCCAAAAATTTGAATTTTGGCTTCGTTTTTGGAGCCATTTGGGGCCTATAAATACCCCACTCATCCCTGTAAGGATCATACAAGAAAAAGTAAGCTAAAACTCTAGTGAATCAAGTTGTAATCTTGAAAAAGTCTTGAGTGTTCTCTCCCTCCTCTCGAAAAGTTTAGAAGTTTGTCTAAGGAAGGTGTGAGACTTGTAGAGGTTATCTCCTAAACCTTTGAAAAGGAGAAAAAGTTGTAAAAAGGTAGTTGATCATTACCCATTGAAAGAAGATTATTAGTGAAAGCCAGTGACCTCAACGAATGAGGAATCGAGAGTGGACGTAGGTCGGAGGACCGAACCACTATAAAATCGGTTTGCATTTCTTTTTTTGCAATTTACATTTCTGCAAATCCTTTACCTTATTGCAATCACTCGAATCCTTCTCTTTTACTTATGAATCTCTTTAAATTAAAATGTAATTGAAGTTGGTTTTTATCTAAATGTGATTCTTTTCGAACGAAGTTTTTTGAAATCATACAAATCAACGTTTTTAACTGCTGCACTAATTCAAACCCCCCCTCCCCCCCTCTTAGTGCCGCTGTAGATCCTAACACAATTGATATACCAGACAATTGAGATTGCTTGGTTTTAGCCTTAATTATTATAGTTAAGAATTAATTTGAGTTAGAAGGTAATCCCACTTACTCAATTAGAGGCCAATTAGGCTCGAATCAAGGCTGGTTTAGGTCAGACTAATGGCCCATTCAGTGACTTAGAACAACATTAAGCAATGGCACTATAGGGTATTAGGATCAATAAGGCAGTAAGAGGGGGGGGATGAATTAGTGCAGTGGTAAAATTATTGATTTCAGAAAACTTATTTGATTTAAAATGCTTTCATTCGATAGAAGTCATATCGAAAATCGTCTAACTTAGAAAATGTTTGTAAGAAGAGAAGAGAGCAAGTAGAGCATTTTATAGTTAAATAAAAAAATAGTGAAGGTAAATAGCACATCGGATTTTTATAGTGGTTCAGTTGTCCGACCTACATCCACTCCTAATTCCTCCTTCGTCGAGGCCACCGGTATCCACTAGTAATCTTCCTTCAATGGGTGAAGATTGATCACCCTTTTACAACCCTCTTTTACAAGGTTTCTCTCACACTCTCCCTTAGAATACTCTCTATGCTTAAGGAGAAGGGACTCTATACTTTACAAGGGTTTCAACTTCGAATTTCATAGAATTTTTGCTCTCTTTTCTACTCAATTCTTGCTATCCCTAACAAGAATAGCTAGGGTATTTATAGACCCTAAGTGGCTTCAAAACTTGGAGCCAAAATTTAAACATGATATTTACTAGTGGTACCACCGCTTGTGTTGGGCGATACCACCACCCAATACACTCTGACACTGGGTGGTACCACCACCCAATTTGGCTGTACCACTGCTTGACATAGTCTTGGAGATTGTATCTTGGAGATCAAGCCACTAGTAGTTCCACCACTTGTTCTAGCAGTGGCACTACTAGACCCACCTCTTGGGTCACTTTTTGAGCCTTTCACTTAGCTTAACACGACCCAAACTTGGACCCAATTTACCCCTAATTGAGTTGGCCATATTCTAACTCAATTAGACCTTAATCCTACTTTAATCTAAATAATTATTATAAAGCATGAATCAATTTGTTGTCTAGCATGTCATTGGTCCATTGGCGCTTCGTCCGATTCTTCGGTGCATCATCTTCTCTTGTGGACTATTGCCCAATCGGTAGTTAACCTCTATAACTATGATCTCCTTAGTGTTAGGGATCGAGTGGCACTAAGAGGGAGGGGTGAATTAGTGCAGCGGTTAAGAACGATAAATTTGATAATTTAAAATAACTTTTGAAAACTTCATACATTGAAAATTATGCTTCGATTAAATCCACAACGAAAGATGCTTTAGAAGTAAAATTATTCGTAAGAAGGAGATGAGAAGGTAGAGCATCAAAGTGAAGATGGTTTGTAGTAAAGTAAATTGCAAGAATATAAAAGCAAACCGATTTATAGTGGTTCGGTCATATGACCTACATCCACTCCTGATTCCTCTTTACTTAAGGCCACCGGCTTTTCCACTAGCTATCCTCCTTCCAACGGGTGAGGATCAACTCCCTTATAGCTCTCTCCTTTTGACGGGCTTAGGAGGTAACCCTTATAATGTCTCTCACCCCTCTCTTAGACTAGAACACACTTAAAGCTTAGAGGGAAGATTTTGACAAGAGTTTTCCCTTTTTCTTTCTCAGTTCTAGACTCCCTTTCAACCATGAATGAGAGGGGTATTTATAGGCCTCAAGAGGATTCAAATTTGGAGCCTAAATTTGAATCACTTTTGGTTTTCCCAGTGCTAGCGGTGTCACCACCTATCAGTGGCGATGCCACTGCCTGTCAACGTCAGACACTGACAGTGTACTAGGTGGTGCCACCGCCCAGCCAACGGTGCCACCGCCTGGGCTTGCTACCCAGTGACGGTACCACCGCCTAGCTCGACGGTGCCACTGCCTGGGCTCTCGGGTCCTGGGCGGTGCTACCGTTCGGACTCTTCCAGCTCAGTAGTTGGGCCTTAAACTCGACTCAAACAAGTCCTTTATCGGGCCCAATTGGCCCCTACTTAGTTTATAGGATTAACACCTAATTCTAAACCAAATTACATGCTAACTATGAATTTTAAAGACATTTCCTAGGCTATTACAAAGTTCATAAGTCGAGACTTCTTCCGGTGAGCTTCCGGTGAACTTCCGGTGGTCTTCCGATGAACCCTCGGAAACCATTTTGTGGACTCCCGACAAGCTCTTGGACTTCATGATGATCTTGGCGAGTTACAACGAGCTTCTTTGGAAAGCTTCGAGCTTCTTTGGAAAGCTTCGATCTTTCTTGGCAAGCTCTGTGAACTTCCGATGAATCTTCTAACAAACTTCCGAAAACCCTTCGGCAAGCTCCCTACTCGTTCTCGACCAGTTCTGGCAGCACTCCCAATGAATATTCAGACTTCCGTCAAACTCTTAAACTCCCAACGATCCATCGAACTTATCTTCCGGCACTTTGTTTCACTTTACATCTTCATCGTTATCGTAGTTAATCCTACACATACAAATAAAAATTTTACTTCGATCTAGACAGTTATTACAATGCAAATTGACATTCAGTTGCCCGGCACATCATTGGTCGGCACTTCGTCTGATTCTTTGGTGCATCATCCTCTCTTGCGACTTGTTGCCCAATCGGTGGTTGACCTCCATAACCCCGATATCCTTGGTGCAACTCCGCTCTTCTTAGCCCGATGTCCGACGTCCGAAGCTTTCTGTCAATTATCAACCGGACCTCCGACTCGACATCCAATATCTTGACGTGATCACCCGGCGCAACGTTAATTCCTCCAGCATTAACTGTCGAATCATGATCGATAGTAGACCTGCGTAACTCAAAACATAGATAGACAATAAAACACAATTAATTAGTTTCATCATCAAAATCCGAGATTCAATAATTTTCTCTTTTTAATGATGATAACTAATTGATGACTAACAGAGTTAACTATAACTCCTTAGAGTTTAACCAAACTCTCCCTATCAATATGCCATTAATAGAACACTTGGATTATCCTAAATCTAAGCAACATTCATCATAAAATATGAGAATCATTAAATCATCATGCAAATATATAAAATATTCAATTCAATGCATGAAATCATCAATCTACTTCTCTCCCTATGTCATCAACAAAAAGGAGAAGTTGCATCATAGCTAGTTTAAAAGATATACAAGTTTTATAACACACTAGCTATTAATCACATCATACAACATTTAAGTATAGCTTTGCAATACAACATCCAATCATACCATTCAATCATAGCAAGTTTAAAGATATGTAAGATAACACTTGTTGTGATGGTATTCATGATCTCAAGTTTTTCTATTCTCCTTTGAGAAGTGCAAGGAAATAGTATTTAAAGATGTGCAAGTTGTACTTTCTTTGCTTCCTTTGCGATATGCATGTAATTTTATAATTTCTTTCTTCTCTTTTGAGAAGAGCAAGCTTGCAAGTTTTGCTTTCTTTGCGTGCTAGGAATTTTGCATTCATTTATAATATGCAAGCTAGCAAAAGCCTTCTCCCCCTTTATCAATGTCAAAAAGAAAGGGAGGATCAAATATAATGATATAAACTTTTCACATAAGTTTGCATAAAAAAAAAGTTTATATCAATCTTCAAATCATTATACAAATATATCAATATAATGGATCAAGTCATGATTCATGATTCATCATAAAAGATATCAAGAAGAACATAATTTCTTTTACTTCAATATTTAAATCATGACAAGTGATACATATCAAAATTCTTCATGAATATTTCAATCATCAAGTCATGAATCATACAAAGAAGTATTGAAGCATAGGAGAAAAAATCGATTTAAGCATGCAATCAAGTTCAAGTCATAGATACCAATGCTAGCATATTTTACATATATTTTTATGCCATAATAAAAAGAATAAACCAATGATTCAATCATATCATGTAACGAAAGATATCAATATGAAAAATCAACAAGGATCAAAAGATATCATTCATGGTTCACAACCAAGTTATGAAATCTATCATTGAAATTAAGTTATGAAGATTAATTTATCATTCAAGTAAACACTTAAAGTATTTTTTAAGATACTAGCAATTTGCGATATGTTAATAAGTAAATTTTGCTTGTTCTAGCAAAATTCTTCTTGTGATGCACAAGCTAGCAAGCATTTGCCTCAACATTCAAGATGAAAAGACAAATTTTGTCATAAAGATCATTGAATCACATTAAGCATGTGGCATTTTCCAAAAGATTCGATTCAAGAGATACACATGGATTCATCAAAATCGAAGACTTTAGAGATAGAAAAATTTTCAAGATCATGCATTTCCTTTTTATGATCTACTTCAAATAAGCATGTCTTTGTCTTTATAACGTTAGATTCATGTATCATTGTATAGATCCAAAAAATAAGTTTCAAGAGAAATAATTTAAACCAAAAGCATGATACACTCATTTATTTTCAAAATATTCATCATGATTATTTTCATAAGATTCACAAGATTGGTAAAGTGAATTTATTAACCTCAATAGGATAGAAAATGAATTTTCATTTCATGCAATTGATTTCACGTGAGTATATTCAAATCTTTTTATGAAATCATGTATCAACATTTTTAAAAAAAAACATAAGTTTAGTCATAAACTCGTTAAGACCAAACACATCAAAAATAAAACATCATGATAACACATTTTTAATTTTTATATATTTTAATTTTCAAAAATGTTAGAAAGAAAAAGCATAAAATAAAATTCTTACCAACTATATTAAGCAACTCATGAACGGATCATGTAATCTCAAAACAACATAAGAACATTTTAGGTGAGTTACTTACCTCATTGTTGAAACTCATCAAAGCCCAATTCGTCGTTTCACCTTTGGAAGTTCTTGATTCATCCTTGGGTGTCTTCCTTTTCTTTGGTCTCTTCTTCCAT
This sequence comes from Musa beccarii, assembly GCA_024322285.1. Classification (NCBI taxonomy): domain Eukaryota; kingdom Viridiplantae; phylum Streptophyta; class Magnoliopsida; order Zingiberales; family Musaceae; genus Musa; species Musa beccarii. The sequence continues at coordinate 33,064,771 of CM044394.1, forward strand.
TCAAGTTCATTTTTGTTCTTTACTTTTGGCTTAATGAACTTATTAAACTTGATTGTTATGTGTTCAATGTCCTCAATATTGTCCTCATCACTTGAGTCATCTCTCACGTGGCATTTTATAATCCGAAGTGCCAAATCCTTCCTGTTCTTTGGAAGGTGGTTCATGTATTCATCATGTTCAACATGTTCTAAGAAACTCATTTCATATGTCATTAAGGATCCAATGAGTTCTTCAATAGAATAATCATTTAAATCTTTAGTTTCTTGTATCGTTGTAATTTTAGGATCCCACCTTTTTGGAAGGGATCTTAAGATCTTATTAGTGAGTTCAAAATTCAAAAAATATTTATCAAGACTTTTCAAGCTATTGACGACATCCGTGAAGCGGGTGTACATGTCATCGATAGACTCGCTTAGTGTCATTTGTAAGAGCTCAAAATCATGCAATAAGAGGTATACTTTCGAGTCTTTAACTCTACTAGTTCTCTCGTGCGTGATTTCAAGTGTCCACCAAATATCAAAGCCGTTTCGTACGTAGAAATCTGATTGAACTCATTTTTGTCTAAAGAGCAAAATAAGGCATTCATAGCCTTTGTATTTAAAGAAAAAGATTTTTTCTCTAAATTCGATCATTCGTTCGTCGGTTTAGAGAGAAGTTAAAAGTCATTTTCAATAACATTCCATAAGTTTAAATCTTGAGAAATCAAGAAAACTCTCATTCGAGTTTTTTAATATGTGTATCTAAACCATTAAAAAATGGTAGACGAACAATCGAAAAATCCTCTTGAAAGCCATGAAGAGCCATTTCTCACGGGTGTAAATCCGAATGAGAAATAACGAGGCTCTAATACCAATTGTTAGGGATCGAGTTACACTAAGAGGGGGGGTGAATTAGTGCAGCGGTTAAGAATGATAAATTCGGTGATTTAAAATAACTTTCAGAAACTTCGTACGTTAAAAATTGTGTTTCGATTAAATCCACAACGAAAGATGCTTTAGAAGTAAAATGATTCATAAGAAGGAGATGAGAAGGTAGAGCATCAAAGTGAAGATGGTTTGCAGTAAAGTAAATTGCAAGAATATAAACGCAAACCGATTTATAGTGGTTCGGTCATATGACCTACATCCACTTCCGATTCCTCTTCACTTAAGGCCACTGGCTTTTCCACTAGCTATCCTCCTTCCAACGGGTGAGGATCAACTCCCTTATAGCTCTCTCCTTTTGACGGGCTTAGGAGGTAACCCTTACAATGTCTTTCACCCCTCTCTTGGACTAGAACATACTTAAAGCTTAGAGGGAATATTTTGACAAGAGTTTTCCTTTTTTTCTTTCTCAGTTCTAGACCCCCTTTCAACCATGAATGAGAGGGGTATTTATAGGCCTCAAGGGGATTCAAATTTGGAGCCCAAATTTGAATCACTTTTGGTTTTCCCAATGCTAGCGGTGCCACTGCCTATCAGCGTCAGACACTGACAGTGTACTAGGTGGTGCCACCGCCCAGCTAGCGGTGCCACCACCTGGGCTTGCTGCCCAGCGGCGGTACCATGCCTGGGCTCTCGGCTCCTGGGCGGTGCCACCGCCCGGCCTCTTCCAGCTCACTAGTTGGGCCTTAAACTCGGCCCAAACTAGTCCGTAATTAGGCCCAATTGGCCCCTACTTCATTTATAGGATTAATACCTAATCCTAAATCAAATTACGTGCTAACTATGAATTTTAAAGACATTTCCTAAGCTATTACAAAGTCCATAAGTCAAGACTTCTTCCGGTGAACATCCGGCGGTCTTCCGACGAACCCTCAGAAACTATTCTGTGGACTCCCGGTAAGCTCCTGGACTTCACGATGATCCTAGCGAGTTCCAACGAGCTTCTTTGGCAAGCTTCGATCTTTCTTGGCAAGCTCCGCAAACTTCTGACGAACCTTCCGGCAAACTTCCGAAAACCCTTTGGCAAGCTCCCAACTCGTTCTCGGCCAGTTCCAATAGTACTCCCAACGAATCTTGGACTTCCGTCGAACTCTTGAACTCCCAACGATCCATCGCACTTGTCTTCCGGCACTTTGTTTCACTTTACATCTTCATCGTTATCATAGTTAATCCTGCACACACATAAACAAAAACTCTACTTCGATCTAGATATAACGTTATTACAATGCGAATTGACATTCAGTTGCTCAGCACGTCATTGGTCGGTGCATCGTCCTCTCTTGCGACTTGTTGCCCAATCGGCAGTTGACCTCCACAATCCCGATATCCTTGATGCAACTCCACTCTTCTTGGCCTGATGCCCGACGTCCAAAGCCTTCTACCGATTGTCGATCGGACCTCCGGCTCGACATCCAATATCCTGACGTGATCACCCGGCGTAACGTCAATTCCTCCAATGTCAACTGTCTAATCCTGATCGATAGTAGACCTACGTAACTCAAAACGCAGTTAGACAATAAAACACAATCAATTAGTTTTATCATTAAAATCCGAGATTCAACACTTAGCACAACTGATATGTCGACTTATCCTTCGGCTCGATGTCCAATCATCTGACATATTCTCCTCTTGCCCAATATCAATTCTTCCTGCTTCAATTGCTTATTCTTGATCGAAGCTACCTGTGTCACTCAAAACACAAATTAGATCTTAAACATAATTAATTGATTTCATCATTCAAAATCTGAGATTCAATAATCTCCCTTTTTTATGATAATAACCAATTGATGACGGAGTTAACCTTAATTCCCCATAATCATTATACTTCTCCTCCTTTGTCATCAACAAAAAGGAGAAGTGCATCTAGCTAGTTTTAAGAATATGCAAGTTTTACAACATACTAGCAAGATTTACATCACTTTACAACATTTAAGCATAGTACGTTTTAAAGATTCACAATTTTACACTTTTGCTTCTTAAGATAGGCAAGATAGCACTTTGCTTCTCTTGAGATTGCAAGCTTACAATTTTTTGTGGTGTTTATGATAGGAAGTTCTTTCTTCTCTTTTGAGAAGCGTAAGCTAGCAAGTTTTGCTTCCTTCATATTGATTGAGCTAGCAAATTTTTGCTTCTTCTTTGAAGTATGCAAGCTAGCAAATTCTTTTTCCCTTTTGTCATTGTCAAAAAGAAGGGAGGAATATAATGATTTTTTTTTTTGCAATAACCTTTCACATCAATTAAAAATTTACATCAATTAAAAATTTATATCAATTAAAAATTTACATCAATCTTTCAATCATCACATGAAGCATACAAGCCAAAGAAATCATGTCATTTCTATGTCATGAGGGATATGATATTCACAAAAATCTTAGATATCAAGATCATGATTTATAAATATTCCTTTTTCCTTTTGCAAAATAAAACATAAGAACTAAAAAAGCAATACAATCATAATTTATTTGGTAATAAATAGTAAAAAGGATAACTTGACTCATACATAAGAAATCTCAATTCATCATGATTCATAAAAAAAAAATTAAGTTGTGATTCTGAGAGTTCAAGATAGGAACCATGATTCATTTGTGAAATCTTCTTTTAGAGGAATGATACGAGAACACATAATAGGAGATCTTTATTCATAAAGGATTTTATGTTATAAGTCTTGAAAAAATCAAGATCATAATTTTGATAAAACTCAATCAAATTCAAATCATCAAAATCACTTTCATAGTTTACGAGATTTATAAAATAGATTCATCATTGAGAATTACATGTTGAAAAATCAAAAAGATAAAGTAAAAAAATTTAAAAAATGCTTTCCTCTTTTTAGTTGTTTCAATTCATGTGATTTACTTCTTATAAGCATGTCTTTTCCTTTAATGCTAAATAAAAATAAGTATCAATGTTCAAGACTAAAAGGTAAATTTCATCATAAAAATTATCAAGGCCAAAAATATAACACGTTCAAACAAGCGTATGGCCTTGATACAGTGATCCCTACGCCCGACGAAGGGGCAAGCGAAGATAAGATCGCTCGTTATGTGAAGTACTTAGATAATTCCAGTCTTGCTCAGTGTTATATGTTGGCCTCTATGACTACTGAGTTACAAAGACAGCATGAAAATATGGATGCTAATTCCATACTCTTATATCTCCACAAACTGTTTAAGGAACAGGGAAGAACTTAGCGATATAAGATATCAAAGAGTCTTTTCTGTGCTAGGATGACTGAGGGGACACCGGTTCAGAACCATGTCCTTAAGATGATTGAGTGGATCGAAAAACTCACAGGTCTATAATGGTCCTAGAGGATAACCTGTGTGTGGATCTTGTACTTCAATCCCTACCAGATTCCTTTTCTCAGTTCATAATGAATTTTAATATGAACAAACTTGAGGTGACCCTCCCAGAGCTCCTCAATATGTTGAGAGAAGTAGAGAGCACCTTCAAGAAAGAGAAGCCAGTTCTCTACACTGGTGAGACCAGAAAGAAAAGGAAGACTGAGAAGACCCTTAAGAAGTGCAAGGGCAAGGGCAAAATGGGTAAGGCAAAGGTTGTCAAGAAAGATCCAACAAAGGACAAAGGCCAGTGCTTCCACTGCGGCAAAGATGGGCATTGGAAGGTGAACTGCAAAGAGTACCTTGCAGAGAGGGTGAAACAGAAGCTTGCAGAAGCTTTAGGTACATTCATGATCAGTCTCCATTTGTCAGAATCTTTTGATAACACATTGGTATTGGATATCTGGAGTGCTTATCATATCTGCAATTCGTTGTAGGTTTTGGTAGGACCTAGGAGATTGAACAGAGATGAGATAGACCTTAAGATGGGCAATGGAGCAAAGGTTGCTGCATTGGCTGTTGGCAAGGTCACATTACATCTGCCTAGTGGAGCTATTATTGTATTAGATGCATGCTATTATGTTCCTTCTATTATCAAAAATATTATTTCTATTTCATGTTTGATAGTTAATGGATATAAATTAGTTTTTGAGAACAATGGTTGTTCAATAATATTAGATGATGAGATCATCACGAGAGGAACAGTGCATAATGGTTTATTTATGCAAGATACAGCTCCACATATTATGAGTGTAAGAGAGTCTAAGAGGAAATAAGAAATGGAGAACCAGACTGAAAAGAGTATTAAAACCCTTTGATCAAATCGAGGAGGTGAGTACTTGAGTATAGAGTTCACCCAGTTCCTCAAAGACTATGGGATATTATCCCAATGGACACCTCCTTATACACCACAACTTAATGGTGTATCAGAAAGGAGGAATCGCACACTGTTAGACATGGTGCGTTCCATGATGTGTTTCGTCAACCTACCCATCTTATTCTGGGGATATGTCCTAGAAACCATAGCTTACCTTCTGAACAGAATTCCAACTAAGTCAGTGATGTCTACTCTATATAAGATATAGAATGGGAAGAAGCCCGATCTTAAGATTGTTAAGATTTGGGGCTGCCCTGCCCATGTTAAAAGACACAACCCTGACAAGTTGGAATCTAGGACAGAATAGTGTAAGTTCGTGGGATACCTCAAGGAATTTATTATGATAATACATTTTGTGTTTCAATTTAAGTGATTTATTTCATATAAACATGTTCAAAATTTTCATATAAAAGCTAAGCATCATCTTTAAAACTAAAAAGTAATTCAAAATAATCAAAAGATACACATGATTACTTCAATCATTTAGGCTAAATTCATGCATTATATTTGAAACGAAAAAAGCGATACAGAAATCATCAAGATAAATATTTATAGAATTAATCTTATTAGGTGTAGATCAACATTTTGTTTCTTTATCATAAAATATGTAATTATCATGATAAAAAAAAATTTAATAATTTATATTTTTTTACTAACTAATTTAAATCAAGTCATGAAAAGCACTAAGTTATTTCATGGTAAGGTAAAAAAGATTGGCTTGAGTTACTTACCTCGTTGTCGAAGGCTATCAAAGCATAATTCACCATCTCGCCATCGGATGCACTCGATTCATCTTTGAGTACGTTCTTCTTCTTCTTCACTTTTATGTACTTATCTTTAGAGCACCCTAGCTTCTTGCATTCATAGCAAGTGATTGTGTCTAGATTGAGTTCACTTTTATTTTTTTAATTCTTGTTTTATAAACTTTTTAAATTTTATCATCAAAAGTTCTATGTCATCATCACTTGAGCTTTCGCTCGAGTGGTCTTCTATAGTTCGAAGTTCCAAATCCTTCTTATCCTTTAGAATATGGTTCTCATATTCATCATGTTCCAAGAAGTTCATTTCATGTCATCAATGAGCCAATGAGTTCTTCCAATGAAAAATGTTCAAGTCCTTTGTTTCTTGTATCGCTATTACTTTCAGATCCCACCTTTTTGGAAGGAATCTTAAAATCTTCTTTACAAGTTTAAAATTAAAAAAATATTTACCAAGACTTTTTAAACTATTGACGACATTCGTGAAACAGGTATATATGTCACCAATAGTTTCACTTGGTGTCATTCGAACAAGTTCAAAATCGTGCATCAAAAGATTTATTTTAGAGTCTTTGACTCTACTAGTGCCTTCATATGTGATTTCAAGTGTGTGCCAAATGTCATAAGCCATTTCACAAATCAAAATCTGATTAAATTTATTTTTATCCAAGGCACAAAACAAGACATTCATAGCCTTTACATTTAAAAAAAATGATTTTTTCTCAAAATCTATCTATTCATTCATAGGTTTAGAGGATTGTTAAAAATCGTATTCGATAGTATTCTATAAATAAAAATTCAAATAAAGTAAAAAAAATACTCATTCGAGTTTTTCAATAAGTGAAGCCCATCCCATTAAACATGGGAGGACGAATGATAGAAAACCCCTATTGAAAGCTGAAAAGAGTCATTTCTCTTATGTGTTAATCCAAATAAAAAATAATGAGGCTTTTGTTAAGAAATCCTATGGGGCGACATCTCATGCACAGTGGAAGAACAAAAAACAAAACCACAGATTTCCCATAGAAAGGTTTCGTCGTCATGCAAAGATCAGTGTGTCGAAAACAAATCCGTGAAAACTGCATGTGTAGAAAAAATACCTAGGGAGATCTTATATCCCTGAATCCCTGCAGATCTGTAGGAGAGGATGAAGAAGTTCAAGCATCCTCCTCTCTAGCGGTATCCACACGGTAGGGACTACGACGATGCACCTCTCTAAGGCGAGGAGAGATTAGAAGGTGACCACCAAAAGAACCCCCCAGCCTATAGAGCTTTGGTTCCCTCCTATTTATAGAGGCCCCCTGTAAATCCTAATGGATCTTGCCCTGTTGGGTATTAGATCTCCATCCAATTACCCAAGCCTCTTGGATTAGTGGGTCTCTACCCAATAATCTCTTATTAGCAATTATTGGATCACATCTTAGGGTCCAATAATTCAGGGGCTTAATGGATATCCAATAAGATAGGGGCTCCAACGGATATCTTATATTTGAACCTCTACTCGTCGCAACACCTACCATATGTGTGTGACCCTCTAGGCCTGATATCGAGCTGGCCATAAGTTATACTTATCAGAACTCTTTCTGACTTAGTGAATTATTATCTCTATAATAATTCACCCAACTCATCGATTGCGGATGTACTAGGCCACTACGCCGTAGCCCCTAGACGATACAGGGGAATCCAATCCTTTGGACCTATCTGTCCTCAATTACTATGTATCTATAGTCCCTTATCCAACTAATATCCCAGAGACCCTATACCGGGCATGGTGCTGTTAGGCCTATACGGTTTCTCCTTGAGTCTTGCTCTTATCGGATTCTCCCGGAGAACTCTTTCTCTCTTAATCTGAATAACCTTGGCCAAGGATTTGTTCGAGCAAGAATATATGGAATATTCCTCTCATGATACCGAGAGTGGATGATCCTCTATTGACACTCAATAGCCCTTGTAAGGTTGACTACCACTCCCAATAACCAACTGTACTAGATCTGAAACTTTCTAAATCTATAAGTCTGGTATCAAAGAGTAGAGTACTCATATAGGACATCCTTGGTTTCTCAAGTCTAAGGACCAAATACACTACTAGGACTACGGAATCGTTGTCTGACGTGAGATATCAATAACCATCAACATTCCGTAGGCAAATCAATCAATGAACTCATTCCCCAATGAGCACCTGCACTGTACCCTTAGTGTCCCCACATGAGTAGCTATGAGACCAACCACCTCCATCATATGGACGGGTATACAGCACACTAGTCTATCTGGTTGTCTCAATGTCCCTCTCGAGTAACCTATAACCAGGATTATTTAGGGTCTTTGTTTAAAGGTGAATCGGTCTCATTATCGTGATCTCATCATGATCCAAATCCCATTGCACAAATCCAAGGGCATCACAATATATGCAACACGCAAGATAAAATGATAAAATACCTAATAATAAGCAAAGAGAAAGAGTGCATATCAAGTCACAAGTGCCATCACTCATGTGATTAGCTTGCAAGGCACATATGACTAGTAATCTTTCATTTGACCTAAAACCAATCACCAACATGTCTAATCCCCATTAGACCTCTGTGACGCTCAAAGATAATTTGAGTTAATGGCTTTGTCGATGGATCTACAATATTATCTTTGGATGGAACTCTTTCTACTACTACATCTCTTCGGGCCACAATCTCTCTAATAAGCTAGAACCTCCTCAGAACACTTCTAATGAGACCCGGGTTCCCTTATTTGAGTAATCACCCTGTAGTTATCACAATATAGGGAATCATATCCTCACTGCTCGACATGACTCTCTAATCTATGATAAACTTCTTCATCCAGACTCCCTCCTTTGCTGTCTCTGTCGTAGCAATGTATTTCGCTTCTGTGATCGAGTCAATAGTAGTGTCTTGTTTGGAACTCTTCCAGCATACTAGTCCTCCATTTAGGGTGAACACATATCTTGAATTAGATTTGCTATCATTGATATCGGACTGGAAGCTTGAGTCTGTATAGCCCTCAACCCTGAGGCTACTGCCTCCATATACCAGTAAAAGATCCTTAGTCCTTCTCAAGTACTTAAGGATATATTTTACTATTTTCCAGTACTCCAAGCCTAGATCTGCCTGATACCTACTCGTGACACTTAGAGCATGTGCTATATCAGGCCTGGTATATAGCATAGCATACATGATAGATCCTATCACTGAGGCATATAGTATCATATCCATGTGTGCCCTTTCTTCAGGAGTATTTGGGGACATACTCCTAGAAAGTGATATTCCATGTCTCATTGGTATAAGACCTATCTTGGAATTTTTCATGCCAAACTTTTTGACAATGGTGTCTATGTGCTTGGACTGGGACAAGCCAAGCATCCTTTTGGATCTATATCTATAGATCCGTACCCCTAATATGCAGGATGCTTCCCTTGAGTCCTTCATGGAGAAGTGTCTAGATAGCCAAGCCATTACTGTGGAGAGCATTCCTACATCATTCCTATTAGGAAATTCGTCAGGGCAGCGACATCACATGCATAGTGAAAGAACAAAAACAAAACACCCCAGATTTCCCGTAGAAAGCTTTCGTCGTCATGTGAAGATCGGTGCATCAAAACAAATCCGCGAAAACTGTATGTGTTAAAGAAAGTACCTAGGAAGATCGTATATCCTTAAATCCCTGCAGATCTGTAGGAGAAGATGAAGGAAGTCAAGCGTCCTCCTCTCTAGCAGTATCCACATGATAGGAACTGTGACGATGCACCTCTCTCTCTAAGGAGAAGAGAACAGGAGATGGCTACCAAAAGAAACCCTCAGCCTATAGAGCTTTGGTTCCCTCCTATTTATAGAGGCTCTCTAAAAACCCTAATAGATCTTTTGCCCTATTGGGTATTGGATCTCCATCCAATTACCCAAGCCTCTTGGATTAGTGGGTCTCTACCCAATAATCTCTTATTAGCAATTATTGGATCTCATCTCAGGATATAATAATTCAAGGGCTTAATGGATATCCAATAAGATTGGAGGTTCAGCGGATATCTCATATCCAAACCTCTACTCGTCGCAACACCTACCATATGTGTGTGACCCTCTAGGCCCAATATCGAGCTGGCCGTGAGTTATATTTGTCAAAACTCCTTCTGATATAGTGAATTATTATCTCTATAATAATTCACTCAACTCATCGACTACGGACGTACTAGGCCACTACGCCGTAGCCCCTAGACGATACAGGAGAATCCAATCCTTTGGACCTATCTAACCTCAGTTACCATGTATTTATAGTCCCTCATCCATCCAATATCCCAAAGACCCTATACCGGGCATGGTACTGTCAGGCCCATATGATCTCTCCTCGAGTTTTGCTCTTGTCGGATTCTCCCGAAGAACTCTTTCTCTCTCAATCTGAATAACCTTGGCTAAGGATTTGTTCAAGCAAGAACACATGGGATATTCCTCTCATGATACTGAGAGCGGATGATCCTCTATTAACACTCAATAGCCCTCGTAAGGTTGGCTACCACTCCCAATAACCGGCTGTACTAGATCTGGAACTTTTCAAACCTATAAGTCCGGTATTAAAGAGTTGAGTACTTATACAGGACATCCTTGGTGTCTCAAGTCTAAGGACCAGATACACTATTGGGACTACGAAATTGCTGTCTGACGTGAGGTATTAATAACCATCCAGCATTCCGTAGGTAGATCAATCAGTGAACGCATTCCCCAATGAGCACCTGTACTGTACCCTTAGTGTCCCCACACGAGTAGCTATGAGACCAGCTACCTCCATCATATGGATGGATATACAGCACACCAGTCTATTCGGTTATCTCGATGTCCTTCTCGAGTAACCTATGACCAGGATAATTCAGGGTTTATGTATAAAGGTGAATCAGTCTCATTATCGTGATTTCATCATGATCCGATTCCCATTGCATAGATCCAAGGACATCACAATATATACAACACGCAAGATAAAGTGATAAAACCTCTAATAATAAGCAAAGAGAAAAAGTGTATATCAAGTCACAAGTACCATCACTCATGTGATTGGCTTACAGGGCACATATGACTAGCAATCTCTCACTTAACCTAAAGCCAATCACCAACATGTCTGATCCCCATCAGACCTCTGTGACACTCAAAGACAATCTGAGTCAATAGCTTTGTCAGTGGGTCTGCAATGTTATCTTCGGATGGAACTCTTTCCACTACTACATCTCTTCGGGCCACGATCTCTCTAATAAGTTGGAACCTCCTCAAAACACTTCTGATGAGACCCGAGTTCCCTTATTTGAGTAATCGTCCTGTATTTGTCGTAATATAAAGGAATCAGCTCCTCGCTACTCGGGATGACTCCTAGATCTATGATGAACTTCTTCATCCAGACTCCCTCCTTTGCTGCCTCTGTCGCAGTAATGTATTCCACCTCTATGGTCGAGTCAGCATTAGTGTCTTGCTTGGAACTCTTCTAGCATACTGCTCCTCCATTCAGGGTGAACACATACCCTGAATTAGACTTGCTATCATCGATATCGGACTAGAAGCTCGAGTTCGTGTAGCCTTCAACCTTGAGGCTACTACCTCCATATACCAATAAAAGATCCTTAGTCCTTCTCAAGTACTTAAGGATATATTTTACTATTTTCCAATGCTCCAAGCCTGGATCTGTTTGATATCTACTCGTGACACTCAGAGCATGCGCTATATCAGGCCTGGTACATAGCATAGCATACATGATAGATCCTATCGCTGATGCATATAGCATCATATCCATGTGTACCCTTTTTTCAGGAGTCTTTGGGGACATACTCCTAGAAAGTGATATTCCATGTCTCATTGGTATGAGACCTCTCTTAGAATATTTTATGCCAAACCTTTTGACAATGGTGTCTATGTGCCTGGACTAGGACAAGCCAAGCATCCTCTTGGATCTATCTCTATACATCCGTATCCCCAATATGCAGGATGCTTCCCCTAAGTCCTTCATGGAGAAGTGCCTAGATAACCAAGTCTTTACTGTAGAGAGCATTCCTACATCATTTCCAATGATCAGGATGTCATCCACATATAATGCCAAAAAGGTGATAGTGCTCCCACTTAATTTCCTGTACACACAAGGCTCATCTTCGTTCTTAACGAAGTCATAAGATCTGATCATCTCATCAAATCTTATGTTCCAACTTTGGAAAGCCTGCTTCAATCCATAAATGGACCTAAGCAACCTACACACCTTATTTGGGTTATCTCTGGACACGAATCCCTCAGGCTGTATCATATACACCTCCTCCTCGAGGTTACCATTGAGGAATGTGGTTTTGATGTCCATCTGCCAGATCTCATAATCATAGTGTGCTGCAATAGCTAATAGAATTCGAATGGATTTTAGCATGGCTACAGGTGAGAAAGTTTCGTCATAGTCAACATCTTGCCTTTGACGATACCCTTTAGCCACTACCCTTGCTTTATAGGTCTCTACCTTTCCATCTACTTCAATCTTCTTTTTGAAGATCCACTTACAGCCAATGGATACAATACCCTCGGGTGCATTAACTAGGTTTCAAACCTTGTTGGATTACATAGAATCTATTTTTGAATTCATGACTTCTTGTCATTTCCCGGAGTCTATGCTCATAATAGCCTTCTCGTAGGTCTGAGGATCTATGTCACAGACAAATTGTAAACAGCTTATTCGGTGTAATGCTTATACATGTCCGTGTCCCTTTTCGGTTTGCTCTAACTTGTAAAGCTTGTAAAGGGCTCGCCAAAGGCTAAACGTCCCATTTGAATGTGTTTAGCACCCATTGTTGGCTTGTATAGAAAGTTTGTGTCATGTGGACACTTGTACTAGATTTCGGTCTATAGTGGACCAATCTTATACCTTTGTTGTGCAACCATTCTGAGCTTATGATATCCATGATTGAAATTTGCTTTGGCTATAAAGTGTTTTTTGAAAGGGTGGCTTGTGGATCCCATGTGAAGTACTTTCTCTGTCCTGTCTTCTCTTTTGCAGGTCCTAAGGGATCGTGGGAGGTCAGGGAGGCTGATCTTTGCAGATTGACACGCAATGGTGCTGCACGGCTTAGGCAAAATCAGCTAAGCCTATGACAGATGGTATCAGAGCAGGATAAGCCCACTTAGAAACACTTAGCATGTAAATGTGGGGGACCTAGCGGGACTACGTTGAGGGCAGCCAACACGTGCGACCGTTTGGGAAATAGACTTGGAGTTATAGGGGAAGGAGTCGCTCAGAAGAGTGGGCATCCGAGAATGGCATTCAGAAGAATGGCCAACCCTTCGCGCAAGAGGCACCACGAGGACAAACAAGCTAAGAAGAATTGTGTAGTGCACAAAGGTCGGGATGGCTGAGTTCGAGCAGTGGCTCGATGTTGGCACCCAAACTTGATGGTGCTCGAGGCAAGCGGAGTGCTTGGCAAAGGATGAGACCGTGCAAGGTGGAGTGGGTTGTTCAACAATCGAAAGAGTTGTGCAAAGCTCACAGAGGTGAGGGGATTTGCAAACTCAAGGAATTCGATGCTCATGCAAGGCCTTGCATGTGGACGATGGATTGTTCGTGGCCATCCCATGGCAGATAAAGGTCGGCGCCATGGAGCATTAAAACTTTCTCTTCGGCATGAGTAGGATACTTTCGTAGGAGGCTGAAGCGTGCATCAAGTTTAGCATGTTGCTAGACCTAGAGGGGTGCAGTGAGAGTTGTATTGGTGAAGAGTTGCAATCTAGCAAGTGTGTTTGCGGAGGCAGAACAAGGCACAGTTTGTTCAGCAAAGGCGGAGTAGTCCAAGGGGATGGTGGTCTCCAAAACTTCCAAAGGGAAGGATGTGAAGAGAGAAGTTGCTCCAACGGGACAGATATCCAGGAGGGATAAGTCCCGGTTCTCCAGAGAGAGAATCATGTGCAATGAACTGCACTGGTTGAGGAGTACCTCAAGACAAAGCCTGATGGATCGAGCGAGCGACGAGGAGTTATCGCATAATCTCGGAAGATGCAATGCATTGGTGGACGCATTGTGAGATCAAGTGGGGGAGCGACCTAAGGCAACACAGAGTGAAGGCACACATGGAGTCGATAGGGAGCTACTAGGCGATGGACTATCCTAGAGCTATGCTTCATCCGAGTATGACCCGAGAGCGGGTGGACGAAGGTCGATTACCAAAGGAGCAAACAGAATCGAAGGTGACAAAGGCCCTACGATGTGTTGGCAGAGTCCACACATGGAGGTATCTAGTTCGAGTTCATACCATAAGGATCATAATGCAAGAAGATGTCACCAGGAGGTGACATGATGCAGCGAATCATGGTGGAATGGTTCGTGGAATAACGACACACACAGTATGTCTCATGAGGGATATGGTCGTATGGAAGTATGATCGGGAGCGCAATTGGGAGCTCCACTTCGGTGAACAACACGACAGCAAGAAGAGTTATGGATTCAAACAGTGAATGCCATGGTGCCGCAGAGGCGGGTCTTCCGTACGTGCATCGAATGCTACATTGAATGAAAGCCTTGGGCATCAGCTTATGGGGATTGTGCACTATCGAGGAAGAAGTTCAAATACAAGTACCAATGAGTCCCATGGGGGGGGACCAGATCATGCAGAGGTATGAACGGAGTGGCTAAAGAGTTGGACTACTTCAGAGCTCACATTCACTTAAGGGAGCCCAGCAAGTCAGAGGACAAGGCCGAGTAAGCGAACGTTGTGACCAATGAAGCTAAGGAGAGCAAAAGTGGTGCAAGCCCTGCAACATGAATGGCGATGGCCATACATGGGAGTTGTAGTCTATCTTTTTAGCAACTAAGTGAAACTGCTCAAAGAACACAAAGGTGTCGAAGCAGGTGGTCGAAATAGGGCGAGGAAGCAATGACGAGTCCAAAGGGACTCAGCTACCCAAGATCAATCATTGGTTAGATTGAAGGTGGACTCGGAGGAGTGCCGCAGTGCCGTAAAGGCGGATTTACTGATCGTGAAGAAAGGACGCACATGCGAGACAATAGATAGTAGTGCTATGGACAATGTAGTGCCATGGTACCGCAGAGGCGAGACTTTCGGGGAGTCATCGATCCCTTGCTCGCATAGAGGGAGAGCACTTGGTCGTGATATAGGCCATGGAGGAGGAGAATGCATTAGCAAACTCCATGTACCAAGACAAGGCTGAAGGGCAGAGGCTAGAGAACTTCGTAAGACCAGTGCCAATAGACTTTTCATCAAGATAGCCGTAAGTGAAGGACTTCGGGTTGATGCAAGAGTGCATGACCAAGGATTGAAGCAGGCAGTACGCAGTGCTGTACCTTTGCTACTCAAAGGAGTTGGTGGCAGAAATGATGGAGAAGGTGGTATAATCCCAAAGGCGACCAAATCTATCAGAGACTTACTCCAAGTTGGAGTGATAACTTCTTGTATTCCAGAAGTTCAACGGCAATGAGAAGGTGAATCATAGTAGCTGACTCAGTGTAAGGATTACAAACACTTCAAGTGCTTTGGAAGTGTGAGCTAAGATCAGGCAAAGTCTAGTAACTAGCTCGACGCACGAAGTACAACCTCGAGGAGATGGGCGAAGTCAAGTAAACTTTACCTTCTCAACTCTCAAGAGAATGGGCGAAACCAAGTACCCCAACTCTCTTGGTCCAAAGGATTAGATTCCCCTATATCATCTGGGGGCCGCGGCGTAGTGGCCTGGTACATCCGCAGTCGATGAGTTGGGTGAATTATTATAGAGATAATAATTCACTAAGTCAGAAGGAGTTCTGATAAGTATGACTCACGGCCAGCTCGATATTGGGCCTAGAGGGTCACACACATATGGTAGGTGTTGCGACGAGTAGAGGTTCGGATATGAGATATCCACTGAACCCTCTATCTTATTGGATATCCATTAAGCCCCAAAATTATTGGATCCTGAGATGAGATCCAATAATTGCTAATAAGAGATTATTGGGTAGAAACCCACTAATCCAAGAGGCTTGGGTGATTGGATGAAGATCCAATACCCAATAGGGAAAAAGATCCATTAGGGTTTTAAGGGGGCCTCTATAAATAGGAGGGAACTAAAGCTCTATAGGCTGAGGGTTTTTGGTAGCCACCTCCTATTCGCCTCTCCTTAGAGAGAGAGGTGCATCGTAGCAATCCCTGCTGTGTGGATACCGCTAGAGAGGAGGATGCTTGACCTCCTTCATCCTCTCCCATAGATCTGTAGGAATTTAGGGATATACGATCTCCCTAGGTATCTTCTTTTACACGTGCAGTTTTGTAGATTTGTTTTTGACGCACCGATCTTCGCACGATGATGGAAACTTTCTATGGGAAATCTAGGGTTTTGTTTTCTGTTCTTCCGCTACGCATGTGATGTCGCTCCCCTTGTGGATTTCCCAACAGTGGTATCAGAGTCAGGTTGTTCGTGCGAAGATCGGATCTTAAACTGCGTGTGTTGTGTTCTAGATCTATTTTTGACGTTAAAATCATTGGTGCGAATAGCGAGAAAGGGCAACAACAGTTGCTGCTCGCTCGTGCAGCAACCGCAAGGCTGCTTGCAGCCTTGTTGCCTGCACAAGCAGCAGTCGGCGGCCTGCGGGCCAGCTCGCAGGGGCGTCGGCGGGCTGCAAGCGGGGCAGCGGCACCAGGGCAGCCTTGCTGCCTACGCCGCGCTGGCGCCGTGCCACGGGCGGCGCCATCGGGCGCCAATGGTTGCCGCGAGGTGCCCGTTGGGCAGCGCCTGCGGGCGTTGCCCCGTGGGTGGCGCTTGCGCGAGCGACGCCACGCGGTGGGTAACGCGCTTGCGAAGCGCTGCGGCAATACTGCGCGCGTTGCGGCGGCAACGCGCTGCGCGCGCGGCAATACTCGCGGCGTTGCGGCAACGCCTGCGGGCGTTGCGGTAACTTTGCTGCTTGCGCTGCTCTGCTGCTGGCCGTCTTGCCCGCAACGCCGCCGTTGGCTAGGTGGCGACGGGCGCTCCGCCCGCGAGGCAGGGGCGGCGCCGCCGCTCTCCCTGCGTGCAAGGGGCGCCGCCGGTAGGGCGACGGCGGCCGCAAGGGCAGTAAGAGTGAGGGATTAGGGTTTTAGGGCAAAAGATGGTTTTGCCCCTCGGAATTTCAGAAATTCTAAATTCTATCCCTTTTGACAAAATTACTAAAATACCCCTCATAATTTCAGAAATTCTAAATTCTGTCCCTTTTGATAGAATTACCAAAATACCCTTTTGGCTGAATTACCGAAATACCCCTAGGAATGCAAAAAATTCCATTTATATCCTTGATTTCAAAAAATTAAATATGTTAATTAAATAGTTTAATTAACTATTATTTTTATCTAGTAGTCCTATAAAATAATATATACATGCGATGTATGATGTGGATAGATGATCATAGACCTGTGATGTGATGTATGTACATGTGATTATCATTATTGGGGCCTGTGAGCCTCTATTTTTCTCGTTTATTGTTGGGCCTGTGTGCCTGTAATTATGTTGTAATTACATGAGGAGGTATAGCGGTAGTGTGACTCACGAGGCCGAGACGGATGATCCGACACATGGAGATGCGTTGAGATGCCGACGGATCCGACGAAGTGAGATGGACGATCACAGGGCATAGAGATGCGTCGAAGTACACATAGATATTGATGTGAGTGATTGGGCCCACTGGCTCGAGCCTGATCACATTAGGATATGGTCCATGATCAGTGTGATTGCTCATGTGATGTGTGATTAGTTATACACCTACTAAATATGTATATATATATTTGCATGCGATGTAGATATATATATTAAATACGTATGTGTGTGACACATTATGTTAGGAGACCAAATCAAAATCCTCTCCATTAATAATATTAAGTCGGTAAACGTGAGGCAATTAGATTGACCCACGTGGCCTTCCATCGTTATAGCTAGGAGCCGATTCCCGGTGTAGGTTGAGTTAGTCGAGTCGCTCGAGACTTACCTATATCACGTCTTGCCATCTTATCTACGACATAGAGATGTCAGAGATGACCTGAGGATATGGTATGCTTGGTCGAGTCCCTCGAGTGTATATCATCTAATCAGACTCATTTGGTAACGATGTTAATGACTTAACCGAACATCATGGTTGGTCAAGTCCCTCGAGGCCATGGTGGTTCGGAGGCCGAACAGGATAAGAATCACAAGGAGTTGTGATTGGCAAGAGTTGCCTACCTTTACGGGCTTAACGTGATTAGTCAAGTCCCTCAAGGTTACGTTAAGACAGCGATTGGATCCTGATCCCCACTAGAGATCCGTTGGGGGTCTTCGATTCACATACTAGAGGGTGTTATGTGTCTCGCGAAAAATTAGTGGGAATACATTAAGATAGAAGTCCTTATCTTAATTGTTTAAATTTTTGCAAAGTCTACATGTTATTTATTTCTACTACATCTTTTATTTCAGAAAAATATCACTTTCAAATCCTTTGCGTGGCATACTTGATGTCAACCACCTCACTGATCCAAATTATACGGATTGGCTTCGCAATCTGAGAATCGTTCTTACGGCGGAGAAAATAGCATATGTCCTTGATACAGTGATCCCTACGCCCGATGAAGGGGTAAGCGAGGATGAGATCGCTCGTTATGTGAAGTACTTGATACAGTGATTCCACTCTTGCTCAGTGTTATATGTTGGCCTCTATGACTATTGAATTATAGAGACAGCATGAAAATATAGATGCTAATTCCATACTCTTACATCTCCGCAAACTGTTTGAGGAACAGGGAAGAACTCAGTGATATGAGATATTAAAGAGTCTTTTCCGTGCCAAGATGACTGAGGGGACACCAGTTCAGAACCATGTCCTTAAGATGATTGAGTGGATCGAAAAACTCACAGGTCTAGGAATGGTCCTAGAGGATAACCTGTGTGTGGATCTTATACTTCAGTCCCTACCAGATTCCTTTTCTCAGTTCATAATGAATTTTAATATGAACAAACTTGAGGTGACCATCCCAGAGCTCCTCAATATGTTGAGAGAAGCAGAGAGCACCTTTAAGAAAGAGAAGCCGGTTCTCTACACTGGTGAGACCAGAAAGAAAAGGAAGACTAAGAAGACCCTTAAGAAGGGTAAGGGCAAGGGCAAAATGGGTAAGGCAAAGGTTGCTAAGAAAGACCCAACAAAGGACAAAGGCCAGTGCTTCCACTACGGCAAAAATGGGCACTGGAAGAGGAACTACAAAGAGTACCTTGTAAAAAGGGCGAAACAGAAGCTTGGAGAAGCTTCAGGTACATTCATGATTAGTCTCTATTTGTCAGAATCTTGTGATAACACATGGGTATTAGATACCGGGAGGGCTTATCATATTTGTAATTCGTTACAGGTTCTAGCAGGACCTAGGAGATTAAACATAGGTGAGATGGACCTTAAGATGGGCAATGGAGCAAAGGTTACTGCATTGGCTGTTGGCAATGTCACCTTACATCTACCTGGCGGAGCTATTATTACATTAGATGCATGCTATTATGTTCCTTCTATTATCAAAAATATTATTTCCATTTCATGTTTGACAGTTATTAGATATAAATTAGTTTTTGAGAACAATAGTTGTTCAATAATATTATATGATGAGATCATCATGAGAGGAACAGTGCATAATGGTTTATTTATGCTAGATACAGCTCCACATATCATGAGTGTATGTGAGTCTAAGAGGAAATGAGAAGTGGAGAACCAAACAAGAAAGAGTATTAAAACCCTTCGATCAGATCAAGAAGGTAAGTACTTGAGTACAGAGTTCACCTAGTTCCACGAAGACTATGGGATCTTATCCCAATGGACACCTCCTTATACATCACAACTTAATGGTGTATCAGAAAGGAGGAATCGCACATTGTTAGACATGGTGCGTTCCATGATGTGTCTCGCCGACCTACCCATCTCATTCTGGGGATAAGCCCTAGAGACCGCAGCTTACCTTCTGAACAGAATTTTAACTAAATCAGTGATGTCTACTCCATATGAGATATGGAATGGGAAGAAGCCCAATCTTAAAGTTGTTAAGATTTGGGGTTGCCCTGCCCACGTTAAGAGACACAACCCTGACAAGTTGGAATCTAGGATGGAACGGTGCAAGTTTATGGGTTACCCCAAAGAAACTTGTGGGTATTATTTCTATCACCCTGAGGACCGAAAGGTCTTTGTAGCCAAGAGAACAGTGTTCCTTGAGAAGCAACACATTCTTGGTGGAGACAGTGGGAGCATGATAGAGTTGAGCAAGGTTGGAGAACCTAGCTCAAGTACCATTCCACAGCCAGAGTCTGTTCAAATACCTAACACATAAGTTCCAACTTTACATAGGTCCGATAGAGTATCCCATCCTCCTGAGAGATATGTGGGACATATCAGAAGGGAGGATGTTAAGGATATTGATCCTCGGACCTACGAGGAGACTATTATGAGCATAGACTCCAAAAAATGGCAAGAAGCTATGAATTCATAAATGGATTCCATGTACTCCAACAAGGTTTGGAACCTAGTTGATGCACCCGAGGGTATTGTACCCATTAGTTGCAAGTGGATCTTCAAAAAGAAGATTAGAGTAGATGGATAGGTAGAGATCTATAAAGCAAGGCTAGTGGCTAAGGGGTATCATCAAAGGCAAGGTGTTGACTATGACAAAACTTTCTCACCTGTAGTCATGCTAAAATCCATTCGAATTCTATTGGCTATTGTAGCACACTATGATTATGAGATCTGGTAGATGGACGTCAAAATTGTATTCCTCAATGGTAACCTCGATGAGGAGGTGTATATGATACAGCCTGAGGGATTCATGTCCAACGATAACCCAAATAAGGTGTGCAAGTTACTTAGGTACATTTATGGATTGAAGCAAGCTTCCTGAAGTTGGAACATAAGATTTGATGAGGTGATCAAATCTTATGACTTCGTTAAGAACGAAGATGAATCTTGTGTGTATAGAAAATTAAGTATAAGCACTATCACCTTTTTGGTATTATATGTGGATGACATCCTGATCATTGGAAATGATGTAGGAATGCTCTTCACAGTAAAGACTTAGTTATCTAGGCACTTGTCCATGAAGGACTTAGAGGAAGCATCCTACATATTGGGGATACAGATCTATAGAGATAGATCCAAGAGGATGCTTGGCTTGTCCCAGCCCAGGTACATAGATACCATTGTCAAAAGGTTTGGCATAGAAAATTCCAAGAGAGGTCTCATACCAATGAGATATGGAATATCACTTTCTAGGAATATGTACCCACAAACTCCTGAAGAAAGGGCACATATGGATATGATGCTATATGCATCAGCGATTGGATCTATCATGTATGCTATGCTATGCACCAGGCCTGATATAGCGCATGCTCTGAGTGTCACGAGCAAATCCAGGCTTGGAGCATTGGAAAGTAGTAAAATGTATCCTTAAGTACTTGAGAAGGACTAAGGATCTTTTACTGGTATATGGAGGTAGTAGCCTCAAGGTTGAGGGCTACACGGACTCGAGCTTCTAGTCCGATGTCGATGATAGCAAGTCTAATTCAGGGTATGTGTTTACCCTGAATGAAAGAGCAGTATGCTGGAAGAGTTCCAAGTAAGACACTACTGCTGACTCAACCACAGAGGCGGAATACATTACTGTGGTAGAGACAGCAAAGGAGGGAGTCTGGATGAAGAAGTTCATCACAGATCTAGGAGTCATCCCGAGCAACGAGGAGCTGATTCCTTTATATTGCAACAAATATGAGACGATTACTCAAATAAGGGAACCCGGGTCTCATCAGAAGTGTTCTGAGGAGGTTCCAACTTATTAGAGAGATCGTGGCCCGAAGAGATGTAGTAATGGAAAGAGTTCCATCCGAAGATAACATTACAGATCCATTGACAAAGCCATCGACTCATATTGTCTTTGAGCGTCATAAAGGTCTGATGGGGATCAGACATGTTGGTGATTGGCTTTAGGTCAAGTGGGAGATTGCTAGTTATAGGTGCCCTACAAGCCAATCATATGAGTGATAGCACCTATAACACGCTGCATCAATCTCTTTGCTTATAATTATTGGCATTATCTCACATAATCTAGATGTATATTGTGATGTCTTTGGGTCTGTGCAATGGGAATTGGATCATGATGAGATTACGATAATGAGATCGATTCACCTTTAAACACAGACCCTAAATTATCCTGGTCATAGGTTACTTGAGAAGGACATCAAGATAACCTAATAGATTGGTGTGCTGTATACCCGTTCATATGATGGAGGTAGCAGGTCTCATAGCTACTCGTGTGGGGACACTAAGGGTACAGTGTAGGTGCTCATTGGAGAATGAGTTCACTGATTGATTCGCCTACGAAATGCTGGATGGTTATTGATACCTCATGTCAGACAGCAATTTCGTAGTCCCAGTTGTATATCTGGTCCTTAGACTTGAGACACCAAGGATGTCCTGTATGAGTACTCCACTCTTTGATATCGGACTTATAGGTTTGGAAAGTTCTATATCTAGTACAGCCGGTCATTGGGAATGGTAGCCAACCTTATGAGGGCTATTGAGTGTTAATAGAGGATCATTCACTCTCGGTATCATGAGAGGAATATCTCATGTATTCTTGCTCGAACAAATCTTTGGCCAAGGTTATTCGGATTGAGAGAGAAAGGGTTCTCCGGGAGAATCCGACAAGAGCAAGACTTGAGGAGAGATCGTATGGGCCTGACAGCACCAAGCCCGGTATAGGTTCTCTGGGATATTAGATGGATGAGAGATTATAGATACATGGTAACTGAGGACAGATAGGTCCAAAGGATTGGATTCCCTCAGATCATCTGGGGCCATGTAGCGTAGTGGCCTAGTACGTCGTCATGATCGATGAGTTGGGTGAATTATTATAGAGATAATAATTCACTAAGTCAGAAGGAGTTCTAACAAGTATGACTCACGGTCAGCTCGATATTGGGCCTAGAGGGTCACACACATATGGTAGGTGCTGCGACGAGTAGAGGTTCGGATATGAGATATTCGTTGAACCCTCTATCTTATTAAATATCCATTAAGCCCTTGAATTATTGGATCCTGAGATGAGATCCAATAATTGCTAATAAGAGATTATTGGGTAGAAACCCACTAATCCAAGAAGCTTGGGTGATTGGATGAAAATCCAATACCCAATAGGGCAAAAAGATCCATTAGGGTTTCAAGGGGGCCTCTATAAATAGGAGGAAATTAAAGCTCTATAGGGTGAGGGTTTTTGATAGCCACCCCCTATTCGCCTCTCCTCAGAGAGAGAGGTGCATCGTCGTAATCCCTGCTATGTGGATACCACTAGAGAGGAGGACGCTTGACCTCCTTCATCCTCTCCCATAGATCTGTAGGAATTTAGGGATATACGATCTCCCTAGGTATCTTCTTTTACACGTGCAGTTTTGTATATTTATTTTTGATGCACCGATCTTCGCATGACGACAGAAACTTTCTACGGGAAATCTAGGGTTTTGTTTTCTGTTCTTCCGTTGCGCATGTGATGTTGCTCCCCTTGTGGATTTCCCAATAGTGGACCAATCTTATACCTTTGTTGTGTAACCATTCTGAGCTTGTGATGTCCATGGTTGGAATTTGCTTTGGCTATAAAGTGTTTGCTGAAAGGGTGGCTTGTGGATCCCATGTGAAGCACTTTCTCTGTCCTGTATTCTCTTTTGTAGGTCTTAAGAGATCGTGGGAGGTCAGGGAGGCTGACCTTTGTGGATTGACACGCAATGGTGCCGCACGGCTTAGGCAAAATCAGCTAAGCCTATGACACTATGCTCATAATAGCCTCCTTATAGGTATGAGGATCAATATCCTCAACATCCTCTCATCTGATATGTCCCACATATCTCTCAGGAGGATGGGATATTCTATCAAACCTATGTAAAGTTGGAACTTGTGTGTTAAGTATCCGAATAGATTTTGGAATGGTGCTTGAGCTAGGTTCTCCAACCTCGCTCAACTCTATCATGCTCATACTATCTTCACCAAGAATGTGTTCCTTCTCAAGGAACACTGCTCTCTTGGCTACAAAGACCTTTTGGTCCTCAGGGTGATAGAAATAATACCCATAAGTTTCCTTAGGGTATCCCACGAACTTGCACCATTCCGTCCTAGATTCCAACTTGTTAGGGTTGTGTCTCTTAACGTGGGCAGAGCAGACATCACTGACTTAGTTGGAATTCTAATCTTAAGATCGGGCTTCTTCCCATTCTATATCTCATATGGAGTAGACATCACTGACTTAGTTGGAATTCTATTCAAAAGATAAGCTACGATTTCTAGGGCATATCCTCAGAATGAAATGGGTAGGTCGGCGAAACACATCATGGAATGCCCCATGTCTAATAGTGTGTGATTCCTCCTTTCTGATGCACCATTAAGCTGTGGTGTATAAGGAGGTGTCCATTGGCATAAAATCTCATAGTCTTTGAGGAACTAGGTGAACTCTATACTCAAGTACTCACCTCCTCGATCTAATCGAAGGGTTTTAATACTCTTTCCTGTTTGGTTCTCCACTTCATTTTTATTTTCCTGAATTTCTCAAAAGCCTTAGACTTATACTTCATCAAGTACACCTGTCCGTACCTTGAGAAATCATCAGTGAAAGTAATGAAATAGGAATAACCACCTATGGCATGACTCGATATGGGACCACATACATCACTATGTATGAGTTCTAGTAACTCAGTGGCTCTCTCTCTCTCTAGTTTCACTAAATGGAGAGTTGGTCATCTTTCCCCGAAGGCAAGGTTCACATATCGCATATGACTTATAGTCAAATGGATCTAGATATCCATTCTTTAGCAACTTTTGGATCCTTCCCTCGTGGATGTGACCTAGCCTACAATGCCAAAGATATTCATTATTCACCTCTTTTCGTTTTCTCTTAGACTCACTTACACTCATGATATGTGGAGCTGTATTTAGCTTAAATAAACTATTATGCAATGTTTCTCTCGTGATGATCTCATCATCTAATATTATTGAATAACCATTGTTCTCAAAAACTAATTTATATCCACTAATTATCAAACATAAAATAGAAATAATGTTTTTGATAATAAAAGGAACATAATAGCATGCATCTAATGCAATAATAGCTCTACCAGGTATATGTAAAGTGACCTTGCCAATAGCCACTGCAGTAATCTTTGCTCCATTGCCCATCTTAAGGTCCATCTCACCTCTATTTAATCTCCTAGGTCCTACCAGAACCTGCAACGAATTGTAAATATGATAAGCACTCCCGGTATCCAATACCCATGTATTATCATAAGATTCTGACAAATAGAGACTGATCATGAATGTACCTAAAGCTTCTCCAAGCTTTTGTTTCACCCTTTCTGCAAGGTACTCTTTGCAGTTCCTTTTCTAGTGCCCATCTATGCCGCAATGGAAGCACTAGCCTTTGTCCTTTATTGGGTCTTTCTTGGCAACCTTTGCCTTACCCATTTTGTCCTTACCCTTGCCCTTCTTAAGGGTCTTCTCAGCCTTCCTTTTCTTTCTGGTCTCACCAGTGTAGAGAACCGGCTTCTCTTTCTTGATGGTTCTCTCTGCTTCTCTCAATATATTGAGGAGCTCTGGGAGGGTCACCTCAAGTTTGTTCATATTAAAATTCATTATGAACTGAGAAAAGAAATCTGGTAGGGACTGAAGCACAAGATCCACACACAAGTTATCCTCTAGGACCATTTCTAGACCTGTGAGTTACTCGATCCACTCAATCATCTTAAGGACATGGTTCTAAATCGGTGTCTCCTCAATCATCCTAGCACGGAAAAGACTCTTTGATATCTCATATCGCTGAGTTCTTCCCTGTTCCTCAAACAGTTTGCGGAGATACAAGAGTATGGAATTAGCATCCATATTTTCATGCTGTCTCTGTAACTTAGTAGTCATAGAGGCTAACATATAACACTGAGTAAGAGTAGAATCATCTAAGTACTACATATAACAAGCAATCTCAT
Source organism: Musa beccarii (assembly GCA_024322285.1). Lineage (NCBI taxonomy): Eukaryota > Viridiplantae > Streptophyta > Magnoliopsida > Zingiberales > Musaceae > Musa > Musa beccarii. The sequence goes on from CM044394.1 coordinate 33,090,640, forward strand.
CCTCGCTTGCCCCTTCGTCGGGCGTAAGGATCACTGTATCAAAGACATACGTGATTTTCTCTACCATGAGAATGATTCTCATATTGTGAAGCCAATCCGTATAATTTGAACCAGTGAGGCGGTTGGCATCAAGTATACCACGTAAAGGATTTGAAAGCGACATTTTCTGAAATTAAAGATGTAGCAGAAATAAATAACATGCAGACTTTGTAAAAATTAAATAGTTAAGATAAGGACTTCTATCTTAATGTACTCCCACTAATTTTTTGCGAGACATACAACACCCTCTGGTATGTTAATCGGAGACCCTTGGTGGATCTCTAGTGGGGATCGGGATCCAATCGGCGTCTTAAAGTAACCTCGAGGGACTTGACCAATCACGTTAAGCCCGTAAAGGTAGGCAACTCTTGCCAATCAAAACTCCTTGTGATTCCCGTCCTGTTCGACCTCTGAACCACCATGGCCTCGAGGGACTCAACCACTCATGTTTGGTTAAGTCATCACCATCGTTACAAGATGAGTCTGATTCGGTGATATACTCTTGAGGGACTCGACCAAGCATACCATGTCCTCAAGTCACCAGTGACATCTCTATATCGTAGATAAGATAGTAAGATGCGATATATGTGAGTCTCGAGGGACACGACCAACTCAACCTATACCGGGAATCGATTCCTAGCTATAACGATGGAAGGCCACGTGGGTCAATCTAATTGCCTCACGTTTACCGACTTAATATTATTAATGGAGAGGATTTTTTATTTGGTCTCCTAACATAATGTGTCACACACATACGTATTTAATATATATATATATATCTACATTGCATGCAAATATATATATATATACATATCTAGTAAATGTATAACTAATCACACATCACATGAGCAATCACACCAGACACCAGATGATCATGGACCACATCCTAATGTGATTAGGCCCGAGCTAGTGGGCCCAATCACTCACATCAAGATCTATGTGTGCTTCGGCGCATCTCTATGCCCTGTGATCGTCCATCTCGCTTCGTCAGATCTATCGGCATCTCAATACATCTCCATGCGTCGGATCGTCCATCTCGACCTCGTGAGTCACGCTACCACTGCGCCTCCTCATGTAATTATAATATAATTATAAGCACGCAGGCCGGACAATAAATGAGAAAAGAATAGAAATTCGTAGGCCTTAATAATAATAATCACATGTACACACATCACATGACAAGTCCATGATCATCTATCCACATCATACATCATATGCATATGTTATTTTATAAGACTACTAGACAAAAATAATAGTTAATTAAACTATTTAATTAGCATATTTAATTTTCTGAAATTAGGGATATAAAGAAAAATTTTGAATTCCCAAGGGTATTTCAGTAATTCAGCCAAAAGGATATTTTGGTAATTCTATCAAAAGGGGACAGAATCTAAAATTTATGAAATTCCAAGGGGTATTTTGGTAATTTTTTCAAAAGGGTAGAATTTAGAATTTTTGAAATTTCGATGGGCAAAACCATCTTTTGCTCTAAAACCCTAACTCCTCACCCCTAGTTGCCTGCGTTGCGGCTGCGGCCGCCGCCACCTTGCCGGTGGCCGCTGCCACCTTGCCGGCGGCAGCCCTTGCGCGCAGGGAGGGAGCCGGGGTGGCGACTCCTGCTGTCCATGTGGGCGGCGCTGCCGCTGCCCTGCCAACGTAACGCCGGCGCCCCGCGACACTGTCCCGCGAGTGTAGTGCTCGCATGCGCTGCCTCGCGGGCATGCGCGTGGCGGCGCTCCTCGTAAAAGAAGGTGCAAGCGACCTTGCGCCATTTACGAACATAGCAAGGGCAGCAACAGTTGCTGCCCTTCTTGGCCCTTTTGCGCCAATGATTTTGGCGTCAAAAGCAGATCCAAAACACAATACACGCAGTTTAAGATCCGATCTTCGCACGAACAACCTGGCTTTGATACCACTTTTGGGAAATCCATCAAGGGAGCGACATCACATGCGTAGCGGAAGAACAAAAATAAAATACCCCAGATTTCCCGTAGAAAGTTTTCGTCATCATGCGAAGATCGATGCATCAAAATAAATTCGCAAAAATTGCTTGTGTTAAAGAAAGTACCTAGGGAGATCGTATATCCCTAAATCCCTGTAGATCTATAGGAGAGGATAAAAGAGGTCAAGCATCCTCCTCTCTAGTAGATCCACACGATAGGAACTGCGACGATACACCTCTCTCTCTAGGGAGAGGAGAACAGGAGGTGGCTACCAAAAGAAACCCTCAGTCTATAGAGCTTTGGTTCCCTCCTATTTATAGAGGCCCCCTTAAAACCCTAATGGATCTTTTGCCCTATTGGGTATTGGATCTCCATCTAATTACCCAAGCCTCTTGGATTAGTAGGTCTCTACACAATAATCTCTTACTAGCAATTATTGGATCTCATCTCAGGATCCAATAATTCAGGGGCTTAATGGATATCCAATAAGATAGGGGGTTCAACGGATATCTCATATCCGAACCTCTACTCGTCGCAACACCTACCATGTGTGTGTGACCCTCTAGGCCCAATATCGAGCTGGCCGTGAGTTATACTTATCAGAACTCCTTCTGACATAGTGAATTATTATCTCTATAATAATTCACCCAACTCATCGACTGCGGACGTACCAAGCCACTACGCTGCAGCCCCAGACGATACAGGGGAATCCAATCCTTTGGACCTATCTATCCTCAGTTACCATGTATCTATAGTCTCTCATCCATCCAATATCCCAGAGACCCTATATCGGGCATGGTGCTGTCAGGCCCATACGGTCTCTCCTTGAGTCTTACTCTTGTTGGATTCTCCTAGAGAACTCTTTCTCTCTCAATCCGAATAACCTTGGCCAAGGATTTGTTCGAGCAAGAACACATGGGATATTCCTCTCATGATACCGAGAGCGGATGATCCTCTATTGACACTCAATAGCACTCGTAAGGTTGGCTATCACTCCCAATAACCGGCTATACTAGATCTAGAACTTTCCAAACCTATAAGTCCGGTATCAAAGAGTGAGTACTCATATAGGACATCTTTGGTGTCTCAAGTCTAAGGATCAGATACACTATTGGGACTATGGAATCGCTGTCTTTGACATCTCATATTGCTGAGTTCTTCCCTGTTTCTCAAACAGTTTACGAAAATGCAGGAGTATGGAATTAGCATCCATATTTTCATGCTATCTCTGTAACTCAGTAGTCATAGAGGCCAACATATAATATTGAGTAAGAGTGGAATCATCTATATACTTCACATAACATGCGATCTCATTCTCGCTTGCCCCTTCGTCAGGCATAGGGATTACTGTATCAAGTACGTACATAATTTTCTCCACCGTGAGAATGAGTCTCAGATTGCGAAACTAATCCGTATAATTTGGACCAGTGAGGTGGTTGGCATCAAGTATACCACGTAAAGGATTTGAAAGCGATATTTTTCTAAAATTAAATATGTAGTAGAAATAAATAACATGTAAACTTTGTAAAAATTAAATAGTTAAGATAAGGACTTCTATCTCAATGTACTCCCACTGATTTTTTGCGAGACACACAACACTCTCTAGTATGTGAATTAGTGACCCTTGATAGATCTCTAGTGGGGATCGGGATCCAATCGGCGTCTTAACGTAACCTTGAGGGACTCGACCAATCATGTTAAGCCCGTAAAGATAGGCAACTCTTGTCAATCATAACTCCTTGTGATTCCCATCCTATTCGGCCTCTGAATCACCATGGCCTCGAGGGACTCGACCAACCATGATGTTCGGTTAAGTCATCACCATCGTTACAAGATGAGTCTGATTCGATGATATACTCTCGAGGGACTCGACCAAGCATACCATATCCTCAGGTCATTGGTGACATCTCTATGTTGTAGATAAGATAGCGAACCACGATATAGATGAGTCTCGAGGGACTCGACCAACCCAACCTACACCGGGAATCGATTCCTACCTATACCGATGGAAGGCCACGTGGGTCAATCTAATTGTCTCACATTTATCGACTTAATATTATTAATAGAGGGGATTTTTGATTTGGTCTCCTAACAAAATGTGTCACACATATGCATATTTAATATATATCTACATCGCATACAAATATATATACATATCTAGTAGGTGTATAATCAATCACACATCATATGAGTAATCACACCAAATGATCATGGACGATATCCTAATGTGATCAGGCCCGAGACAGTGGACCCAATCACTCACATCAAGATCTATGTGTGCTTCAGTGCATCTTCATGCCCTGTGATCGTCCTTCTCGCTTCGTCGGTATCTCAACGCATCTCCATGTGTCAGATCGTCCGTCTCGACCTCATGGGTCCTGTTACCACTACGCCTCCTCATGTAATTACAACATAATTACAGGCACGTAGACACGACAATAAATGAGAAAAATAGAGGCTCACAGGCCTCAATAATAATAATCACATGTACACACATCACATCATAGGTCCATAATCATCTGTCCATATCATACATCACATGTATATGTTATTTTATAGGACTACTAGATATATAATAATAGTTAATTAAACTATTTAATTAACATATATATTTTTCTAAAAACAAAGATATTCAGAGAATTTTTAGAATTTTGAGGGGTATTTTGGTCATTATGTCAAAAGGGACAGAAATCGAAATTTTTAAAATTCTGAGGGGCAAAAATATCTTTTGCCCAGAAAACCCTAATCCCTCTTCTGCCTGCTCCGTTGCAGCATTGTGGTTGCCACCACCCTGCCGACAGCGGCCACTACTCGTAGGCGTGTCGCCCATGCCCGCGGGCGCCGCATTGTGGGCGCTTTACTCGCGAAGCGAAGCGCGCCACCTGGCAAACACTTCCCCACGGGTGAGCACCGTTGCACTATAGGCAGCGTTGCCGTCGCGGGTGCCGCCCGTAAGGACCTCGCGGGCACCGCTGCCCCGTAGGTAGTGCTGCCACTGCAGTGCCTCTGCCTGCGGGTTGCAGGCAAGCAACTGGCCGCTGACCACCTATCGCCATCCGCAGCTTGCCTGCGGGCTCCTTGCACGCAGCCACCACCGTCGTTGCCGTTGCAGGCAGCATGGCTGCAAGCAGCCTTGCGGTTGCTGTGTGTGCACAACAAGGGCAGCAACACTTGCTGCCCTTCCTCACTTTTTGCATCAATGATTTTGATGATAAAAACTATTCTAAATCACAACACATGTAGTTTAAGATCTGATCTTCACACGAATAACCTGGCTCTGATACCACTGTTGGGAAATCCTATAGGGCTACATCACATACGCAGTGGAAGAACAAAAAACAAAATCACAAATTTCCCATAAAAAAGGTTCCATTGTCGTGTGAAGATCGATGCATCAAAAATAAATCCACAAAAACTACATGTGTAAAAGAAAATACCTAGGGAGATCATATATCCATGAATCCCTATAGATTTGTAGGAGAGGATGAAGAAGGTCAAGCGTCCTCCTCTCTAGCAGTATCCATACGACAGGGACTATGACAATGCACCTCTCTAGGGAGAGGAGAACAGAAGGTGGTCACCAAAAAAACCCCCCAGCCTATAGAGCTTTGCTTCCCTCCTATTTATAGAGGCCCCCTATAAACCCTAATGAATCTTGCCCTATTGGGTATTGGATCTTCATCCAATTAATCAAGCCTCTTGGATTAGTGGATCTCTACCCAATAATCTCTTATTAGTAATTATTGGATCTCATCTTAAGATCCAATAATTCAAGGGCTTAATGGATATCCAATAAGATAGGGGCTCCAGCGGATATCTCATATCCGAACCTCTACTCATCGCAACAACTACCATATGTGTGTGACCCTCTAGGCCCAATATCGAGCTAGCCATAAGTTATACTTGTAAAAACTCCTTCTGGCTTAGTGAATTATTATCTCTATAATAATTCACCCAACTCATTGACTGCGGACGTACTAGGCCACTACTCCATAGCCCCCAGACGATACAAGGAAATTCAATCCTTTGGACCTATCTGTTCTTAGTTACCATGTATCTATAGTCCCTCATCCAACTGATATCCTAGAGACCCTATACCGGGCATGGTGCTGTCAGGCCTATACGGTTTCTTCTCGAGTCTTCCTCTTATTGGATTCTCTCGGAGAACTCTTTCTCTCTCAATCTGAATAACCTTGGCCAAGGATTTGTTCAAGCAAGAATACATGGGATATTCCTCTCATGATACCGAGAGCAGATGATCCTCTATTGACACTTAATAGCCCTCGTAAGGTTGGCTACCACTCCCAATAACCGATTGTACTAGATCTAAAACTTTCCAAACCTATAAGTCCAGTATCAAAGAGTGGAGTACTCATATAGAACATCCTTGGTGTCTCAAATCTAAGGACCAGATACATTATTGGGACTACGGAATCACTGTCTGATGTGAGGTATCAATAACCATCCAGTATTCCGTAGGCGGATCAATCAGTGAACTCATTCCCCAATGAGCACTTGCATTGTACCCTTAGTGTCCCCATACGAGTAGCTATGAGACCAACTACTTCCATCATATGGACGAGTATATAGCACACCAGTCTATCCGGTTGTCTCGATGTCCCTCTTGAGTAACCTATGACCAGGATTATTTAGGGTCTGTATTTAAAGGTGAATCGGTCTCATTATCGTGATCTCATCACGATCTGATTCCCATTGCATAGATCCAAGGACATCATAATATATGCAACACGCAAGATAAAGTGATAAAATGCCTAATAATAAGCAAAGAGAAAGAGTGCATATCAAGTCACAAGTGCCATCACTTATGTGATTGGCTTGCAGGGCACATATAATTAGCATCTTTAATACCAACTGTTAGGAGGGGAGGAGGGTGGGGGGGCACGTTTAAATTAGTGCAATAGTAAAATCATTGATTTCAGAAAACTTGTTCGATTCAAAATGCTTTCGTTCGATAGAAACCGTATCAAAAATCGTCTAACTTGTTCATAAGAAGAGTAGAGAGCAAGTAGAGCAGTTTATAGTTAAATAAAAAGGTAGTGAAGGTAAACAACAAAGCATAGAACACATCAAATTTTTATAGTGGTTCAGTCATCCAACCTACGTCCACTCCCGTTCCTCCTTCATCGAGGCCACTGGTATCCACTAGTAGTCTTCCTTCAATGGGCGAAAACTAATCACTCTTTTACGACTCTCTTTTATAAGGTTTTCCTCACACTCTCCCTTAGAATACTCTCTATGCTTAAAGAGGAGGGACTCTATACTTTTACAAGAGTTTCAACTTTGGATTTTATAGAGTTTTTACTTCCTTTTCTACTCAATTCTTACTATCCCAAACAAGAATAGCTGGGGTATTTATAGACCCCAAGTGGCTTCAAAACTTGAAGCCAAAAATTCAAGCACCCAGAAATTTCGAGATACTAGTGGTACCATCGCTTGTGTTGGGTGGTACCACCACCCAATACACTCTAACACTAGGTGGTACCATCGCCCAGTTTGGTGGTTCTACTGTCTAACACAATCTCAGAGACTATGTCTTGGAGATCGAGCCACTGGCGGTTCCATCACCTATTCTAGCGGTGCAACCGCTTGACCCACCTCTTGGGTCACTTTTTGAGCCTTTCACTTGGCCCAACACAGTTCAGGCCCAATTAGTCCATAATTGAGTTGGCCCAATTCTAACTTAATTAGACATTAATCCTACTTCGATCTAGATATTTATTACAAAGCATGAATCAATTTGTTGTTCGGCATGTCATCGGTCCATCGATGCTTCGTCTGATTCTTCGACGTAGCGTCCTCTCTTGTGGACTATTACCTAATCGGCAGTTGACCTCCATAACTCTGATCTCCCTGGCGCAATTTTGCTCTTCTTGGCCCGATGCCCGAATCCATGGCTCGAAGTCTTCTGCCAATATGTCGACTGATCCTTCGACTCGACGTCCAATCATCTGACATGTTCTCCTCCGACCAACGTCGATTCTTCTTACTTCAATTATCTATTCCTAATCGAAGCTACTTGTATCACTCAAAATACAGATTAGATCTTAAATATAATTAATTAATTTCATCATTAAAATTTGAGATTCAACATAAGGTTGGCGATGGCCTGAGGCTCGGCTTCCCAAACTAAGTCTAGGCGGGAGGCCGAGTTTGGGTGGTGGTACCGCCCAAACTAAGCGATAGTAGCAGTTAATGCTATCAGGTGGTGGTACCACCAGAGCTAAGTCTCCAAAACTCTGCTAGGCAATAGTACTACTCAGACTGAGTGAGCAATGGTACCGCTAGTGCAAGGTATGTCAAGCAATAGTACCGTACAAAACTAGTAGTGGTATCGTTAGTACCCTAAGAACCCGGGATGAGATATTTTTTGGCTCTATTGAGATAAATACCTCTCTCATCCTTGATCAGCATATACATGATCTTGAATGAAAATTAGTATAAAACGCTATTGTAATCCCTTGAGAGTTCCCCTCCTCTTCTCTAACTATAAATTCTATTTAAGGGAGGGCTAAAAGAACTATAAAGGTTATCTCCTAAACCTGTAAAAAGGAGAATAGAGCTGTAAGGGAGTAGTTGATCTTCACCTATTGAAAGAAGATTAATAGTAGAAGTCGGTGATCTCGACGAAGGAGGAATCAGAAGTAGACATAGGTCACGATGATCGAACTACTATAAACTCGATGTGTAATTTCTGTTCTACTTCTCATCATCATTACTATTACTTTGTGAGTTAATTGTTTAGTTCACTTACTCTAGTCAAGCACACTTTTATTATCGGTTTTAATCAAAATGAATTTTTTCGAATCGTCGACATTTTCACTTATGCACTAATTCACTCGCGCGCAAACCCCACACTACCAATTTCGATCCTAACACTAACATTGTTCATTTTGAATCAACTCAAATTCATTCAAAGAATATATCAAAAAAGACCACTTTATTTAATCAAGATCACAACTCTCCTCTTTCTCTTTTTTTAAATACAAAATCTATAATCTCCTTGAATATATAAAGAAATCCTCAATTAGTCTTCCTACTATTTTTCTATCCATAATATGTGAAAAATATCACCAATACAAATTTATCTCATTCATAAATAAATGTTGGAGGTGCATTGATAAATCTAAAAGTCATAACAAAAAGAAAATTTATATTATTCATTTATGGTCCAGAAACCTAACTTAGCTTCATCATATATTATCAATTATTTAGCTAGTGATAATTAAGTCATATATCAATCTTTAAAAGAGATATTTTTGCACCCTATAATTGATCAAATAAATTATCAATCCTTCAAAAAAGTTATTAATTTGTATCATCATCTTATTCTAATCAAAATATAATCTCAAACTTTCAATTTGGTTAATCACAAATAAATTCAAGATACTCAAATAATAGAGATTGTATCTCATAAAACCTTTAACAGACAATTGTCATGGTTGGACTTTCAGTTTAACTAATGTCATTATGTAAGGAGTTTCCATTACTAATCCAATACCAAATATTAAATCAATAATAATTTAATTTTTATCTCTACTAGTAATTCAATCAATATTTCTGGAATACATCAATAGTAAGATATCATAATATTAATCAACTTTATATTATCTTGATTGAGATTCGACACAAGTAAATAACCTCCAAATTTAGCCAAGTTTGGCAGCGGCCAATCACTCAATTAGAAAAACAATATCAATGTATTTTATCTCTAGTTCAACAAGATCGACTAAAACTTTATTCTTTTATATATATATATATATATATATATATATATATATATATATATATATATATATATATATGATTATCTTTCTAAAAAGCAATAAGCAGTACAATACTAAAATCCCATAAATTTTCTTATGAGAAAAGCAAGACCATGACCTATACAAATCACTTACCATCCTAAATTTATATACTTGAATAAAACTCTATCACTCATTTTATATATTCGTAATAAGATATATTATAGATATGATTAGATTTTAATTATGATTATCAATTAATATAAAGAAAGTTTAATTATAATAGGATTCCTTAGGAGATGATCGGAAGAAATTCTCCTATTTATTTATCCTAAATTCTTTGCTCTTACCTATAAATAGACAAGACCTCTTAGAGACTTACAACAATACACAAATACATAATAATTGAATATGTGGACATGCAAAAATATTGGTATACGAATGTGTGAATACGTGACATAATTGAGATATTATAAATCTTCTCTCATCTCCCCTAGTCACGTGAACTAATGAATGAGAGATTATAGATTTTCTCTCATATTCTTTTTATCTCTAAATTCATCGATCATAATGATCCTATGAAAAGATAGAAAGAAAGGAGAATGTGAATCTAGTTCTCCTTGCAGATCAATATTATTATAGATCTCGGATCCGACGATAGTGCGCTCGCAGATCAAAGAAAAGGTTTTCTGAATAACATCGAAATGTATGCATCGTAATATTTAGATATATTGTTATTTGATTTCAGATTTTTGATATTAAAGTCTTTTGCTTAATAATAGCATATTATTGTTTTTATACTTATAAGATTTATATATCCATATTCATATAAGAATAATATTAGAACCAAATCCAAACTTATGGAAGATTTAAAACACTTCAATCACTCTTCAAATATATCCATATATGACTTGCTTTTTGAAAATTTTGAGCAATAGGGTATGGACAAATAATCGCTGAATAAGTATCAACAACTCACATAGTAATAAAACTGATATAAGAAAATAAATCTTCTTATAAAAACTTATAAATCATTTTTCAATAAGTATTTGTTTCAAATACATGACAACATTGATAATTCTTTTTATTTATAATAAATCATAACATGAGCTAATCAAAATTATATGTCATATATTGTGCGAATCATAGGCTTATAATAGAATAACTTTTAAATATTTTTTTCAAAGCAACATATTTGGAACATATTTTTTTTAAAGTAATGTATACATAGCTGAAGTTACATATTACAACAGATGTTTTAGCAATGATGACTGTAGCTATGCTATATATAGTGATAAGGCCCAAAATTATGTTTGAAACCATAATATAGGTAACACATTTATTACTGGGCTTAGAAAAACATAATTTTTAAACAAATATTAATGTTAAATCCTCATTGATAGGGTTCAGATCATAAACATACTAAATAAATAACTGAGATCATGTATTATATGTCAAACATTTGAGCAATTCTTTACAAAATATTTCATGGAATCATATAATATTTTTCAGAATTAATTTTAAAAAGGATTTTGTAATATTTTAAACCGTAAAATAATTTGTAGACAAATAATTACTTCCAAATAATATTTTCAAGACAAAGATAGAAATATACTTTTTCAATTGTTGCAAACATACATAACATATTTTCCAAACTTTTTGAATAACAAAATATTTTATGGAACAATCAAAAATCATTCGAGCCACAGTCGATATCATTACTTTCAAAACATGTCAAACCAAATTGTTGCAATGCTCACCTTGATGGTAGAATATTAAGATTAACACAAAGACCAAGATCCTTCTTCCTTTCCTAAATAATATGAGGAGTATCAGTTAATAATCATCTATAAATATAAAATTTTAAAATATAAATATGATTAACATCACCTAAATTAAATTTTATATTATCTATGTCCTTCTTATTATCCCGTCAAATATTTTGTAATAATTTTTTTTCCAAACTATTCTCTTTCTCTTCTCTGCGTTGCGCGGTGGTACGCACTCCTGCGCCACCACTACTTCCCTTTCGGCCATCTCTTCTTCCCACACTCTTTGCTTCCCTCACATCTCTTCATACGCTGCAGCAGGCCTTCTTTTCTTTTTTTTTCCTACAAATTGCTTGCTGCAGCAATTGGTTGCTGACCGTCGCCAGCCAACCAAGACCTCCTGCTGCAGCACTTTTTTTTTTACCTTTATTCCTTTCCTTTCTCCTCTTTTTCATACACATCATAGCAAGCCACGGTGGCTTGCTGCGGTTCGCAGCAAGCCGTGGTCATAATCCCTCTCTTTTATTTTTATTTTTAGTGCTCGTCTCTCAATCTACATTATACTAAAAAATCAGATCAAGATATTATAAATATATATTCTTACTACGTCATCCAAAATCTAATATAAATTTCTTTAAAAAATCTTAATTATGATATATGAATATACTTAGATTATCAAATCATGAATCGTTATAAAAATTTTAAGGATTAATTCATATATTTTCAAGACGAAGATAAGATGATAGATGGATGATCTACATACTTTGAGGATTGACAAAGAAAATTTTTTTATTCTATTTTTTATAAATATATTTTCATAAATCCTATAATTATATTAAGATCTATAGGTTGAATATGGGGTATTACATTAACGCTAATCATCAAAACAATATGGGAAAAAGAGACCATGATACCAAACAAATAATTAAAAATAAAATTTCAAACCTAATAAATAGTGAGAAATACATGTCTTAACTATAGACATAAGTGAGTTCATACAGCACATGTCAACTTTTGCTGCAATGGTTGGTCTCATAATTGAGCGGCCAACAGAAATGGTAGTAAAACTATGGTTTTGTTTGTTTTCCTGACAACTATACAGCCAAGAGAAAGTCCAAGTGGGGCTAATTCACGCTCTTCCAGTTTCTTGGCCAAAAGAAAACCTTAGCTTTGTATTTGTTTTTAAAGATATCTAAATTTTTGCAAGGATATTTAAGTTCTTTTGAATTATAAGGATAATATTCTTTGCCCTTTTACCTTCTCAATCTATTTGACCTCTTGTCGTTGCTTCTACTATCCTTTTTTTATATATTTCTATATTCAATTATCTTATTTTTTAAAAAAATAACTGACCACTTGACCTACTGACTCAACTAATAAATAATCCAGTGATCCGATACTTCAAATCGACGTCGGATTAGGTTCTACTACTCTCGCTCTCGCGGGCCACAGCCAAGAATCGAGAGAGAAATCGCAGTCAAGCCCCATCCATTCTGGTTTTGTTCGGTACGTCAGGCACCCGTGCGGCTTGTGGCCGAGAAGAGCCCTCGCTCACTGCCGCTCCCTGCTGGCCCATTAAATCTAAGTGCTGCACTGACCGTTACTTCTCCTGGGAACTGCTACTGCTTGGTGGATAAGACAGCAACTCCATCTCTGAAGCCTTTTTACCTTCTCCCTCTACCTGCGTTGCCATGTTATTTGTCGAGGTAAACGGCGGGGAAAATTGAGTCTCTCTCTCTGCGCGCACTAAGGGTTGTGCATGAGCACGTGTTTTGAGGGAGGCCGAGGTTACTTCCTAGATCTGATTATGAAAACCAAAAGAAAAGAATTCTAAAGAATATTGTTCACCTTTGTTCGGATTCAGCACATCTCCACCCAAAGATAGCATTGAAAAAGCCCTATTCACGCGCTAGTTGAAGGATTGGTGGACTTCTTTCGGCTTCGAGCAACAAACAGGAAAGAGAAAGGGATCATTCAGACATTCATGCAACGCAGGCGAGTCTTGTGCGTGTATGTAGGTCATGCGAGCCACTGTCCTCATCAACTTTACTGCAAGTTGCAAGGGAAGATGTCAGTTTGGCAGAGGGTCAATGGAGACAGACATACCCCATCCAATCAACCCCATTACCTATCCAGCAAAGTTCCATGTGATTCATCCTGGCGACAACATCTTTATCTAAAAGATTATTCCTCTATAACCTGGGTGATCATCAATGTGGAGTCCAATTATGAAAAAAGTGATAAGATTGTCTACATTGGCATCCCCTCAAATTCTGCATTAGTCAAAGCCTTGTGCAAATCATGATTGATGAGAATATAAATGGTTGGGCAGATTTATTCTTGTATGGTCAAAAGACTCAAAACAATGTTCAAAGTTGACATTGGTCCACAAAGATGACACAAACCATGATTTAGCCATAAATACAATTTCCTGATCCAAGTTACTTGGCTTGATAAATAATTATACTCCAAAGAAAATAGTTCCAATCAGTAGTTGCCGAGTGTAAGTACCCCAAAACCATCTACATAAAGGCTTTACATTTCTTAAGTTTGGAAGATCCTTTATATATTCCCAGGATGGTGTTCGATGCCTAGTGGGAAAACAATGCTCAAACCTGGACAGAAAGATGATGAGAAGCTGAAGTTATAATAGTTGCACTTTGGATCACTTAAATTTGAATTTGATGCTCCATATATTACAAGAACTGGTGAATTGTGGAAAGCTTTTTGTACTCGTTGATACTCTGATGAACCAACTCTTTTAACACGATCTAAATCTACATTAGCCCATAGCTAAATCATCGCATAATGTCTTGTATGCTGCACTGTAGTGCATGAATTTCTCCGCTGCCGCCTGGTCACGCGTCGAAGAAGGTTATGGTACCATGTTACTAACTTAAAAACTATGGCTCCATATAACTATACCTAGGGACAAGAGAAAGCACGGCAAAAATCAAAATAAAAATTATAGGTAGCAATATAATAGTGATTTGTTGTTAGGAAAGAAACAAGAGCTGAACTAAATTGTACCGCATTGGAGTTTCCACCTATAGGGTGTACCAAAGACCTATTTTCACAAAGTACATCAGTCAATTTCAAAATTTCTTAAACATGGAGCAACTATATAAATTTGATGATCTTCCTTTAAATAAATTGCACTTCATGGAACATAAGACTATTATTTAAATAATGCTAAATTGCTAAAAACACAAAATTATAAGCACAAAAATAAAACCCACTCAAGATTTAAAAAGACTTTAAATTTCATAAATATTAATGCCCCAACATAAAAGGAACAATATTTTGCTCCCTCAAATATTAATTCTTTGCATAAAAAGTACTATGTATTTATATGCAACATGCATGCAATAGTTTACACCTTTTTATCAAGTAAGCAGAGGAGAAAAAAATGTAAAAAATATTCCAGACCTTCGGAACTCAGGAGACTTGCATGCTCGACTTCTTCCAACTTTAATGGATCGGATGCCTACAACCCAAGAGCTAGACTCACATGTAAATTCGTGCTGAGCAGAGAATATCAGTTTCATCATCTACTGTATATGTCGAACTCCTAAAGCTTTCTGAGAAGCATGGCCAGAAGAAGAACAAAAATCTTGAGAACTGTCAGAATACCATTAAGAGCATCCCGCCCCTCCAGATGCAGAAAGAAATATAGTGTCAAAATCATCATTGCCATTTGTATAGAATTCAAAAGCTCCATTCCCTATCAATATATATCAATAAAACAAAAGAAAAAGATCTGAGTTTAAACAAATAGAACTGCAAGATCCACAAATTAATCAAATAATCCTTTTTGTTACCTGAACTAATTTAGCATATGTGAATTTTACCACAAAAACCTATAACTCTCACCATATTTTTGTAGCTCGAAACACAAGCAGACTGACAACTGAAAGTTGACAACTTCATCTCGAAAGTGTGCCACAAGAGGCACTTCAATAAAAACACATAAAAGTCTCTTCCTAATGGAATAATAACAAGCATATAGAATTATATCTTTCATAAACATCTCTTTTGCTCTAACAAATAATTATGATACTTGAGTTTACTATCAAAAGATTGTTCAATTATCCATTGCTTTAAAATAAACATCACCCAATAGCACATTGTCATTTTCTTTCTTAGTGATTCCTATGTCTAGAAAATTTTGGAGCACTGTACTATCACGGACTTAGCTAGTTTTGTCTAATTCGTGTGGCACTCTTGCGTGTCTGTCCGTAAAGGGTTAGCCTTCCCGAAATCTCCTATGGTACCTTAAAGACCTACAAAAGAGAAGACGAGTTACAAAAAATGTTTCACTTGGGATTCACAAATAACTATTTTAGCAAACACATGATAGCCAATGCTAATTATAAACATAGACTTCGTAAGCTCTAAACGGACACACGACAAAGGGTCCAAGGTGGTCCACCACAGACTAAACAAAATGAGGTTGTCAAGCTTACTGTCAACCCTCTACATATTGTGCAAAGCATGAACAAAACCAAAAGATACGGACATACATGAGCATTACATCAAACACCTTGTTTACAGTTTTGTCCGTGACATTCTCCCCCACTTATTCCTTCAACATTCTCGTCGAAGCCTTTATAGATATTGAATCTCCTCACCTTTGCTAAGTCCTCAATCTTCTGCTCTAGTTGCAATGCGCCTCTTGGCTCCCAGCTACTCTCTACCATTGTTGTTGAGTAGTCTAACTTTGATCTGTCATGTAGCTTCAACCCGCCAATGACTTTGACTCCGATGTGGGGTCAGACGGGTTGTGTTGATCCTTGTTAGTTCCTGTAAATCTTTCAGATAAAGAAAAAAACCATCCTTATTATGCGATAGTCTCTCAAACGTCTCGCATCACTTGAATTGAGTGGATGTCTGTTGGAGCTTTAATGAACATCGCCTCATTGACTTTGAAGTTTTTGGGGTCTTTCCTCCATAAAATTCGTCCATCGATTCCTCTTCCATTTAGTTCACTTTCAAATAAGTTCGCATCACTTCTGCTTTTGATTGGCATTCTGTTGGGAAATGAAGCGGACAGTCTACTCTCAGTAGTATTGATCACCATTGGTGAGGATTCGATAACTATTGTCTTCTGCTAAGTTTCTTCGAGGGGTCTTTGAACCTATGTAGAGCTCCTCTGCTGGATAAATAAGAGAATTGAGGTACTCAGTTTCATGCGATTTCTTAAGGGTTGAGAAGGCAAAGGTGTTAGGATCGAAAAGGCACTAAGAGGGGGGGGGTGAATTAGTGTAGCGGATTAAATATGTAACTTTGAATCCGATTTCGTATAAAGACAAGTTAGTAGGAAGACTTCGATTCGTTGAAAGAGAACTTGTAAGAAGTTGCTTGAGTAAATGAAGCAGCAAGGAACTAAACAATTTGCAGCTAAGTAATGAAATGATTCAGAAAAGTAAACACTCACACATTCATGAACACAATGATGTATAGTGGTTCGGTCAAACGACCTACATCCACTCTTGAAGCCTTCCCGATGAGGCTCCGCACTTCCACTAGCAATCCTTTGAAGGGGAAGGACCAATACCCCTTTTTTACAACCCTTTACAAGAAGTTCACACTCTTACAAGATTTCTCAAGAAGAAGAAGGAGGTGAACACTTAGCAAGAACAAGACTCTTCAAGACTTATCAAAGACTCAAAAACAAGATTCTAACTCTCAAAGGGTTACCCTTTCAAATTGAGAAAGGAGGGTATTTATAGATCCAAAATGGATTCAAAATTGGGCTCCAAATTTGAAATCAAATTTGAAATTCCCGGGTCTGGGCGGTACTACCGCCTGTTAGAAGCGGTACTACCGCCTAGAGCGTGCTGCTACCGCTCTTTGAGCGGTGTGGGGTGGGGCACTACTCGCCAAGCTTAGCCATGTGGTGGCGGGCGGTACTACCGCCGCCACCATGTGGTGGCGATACTACACGCTCAGTGGCGGTAGCACCGCCTCAAAGACACTGCCGCCAAAGCGGTAGTATGCTTCGGCACAAAGTGTTCTACCGCCTGCAGCGATCTGTTACGCTAAATGGGCCTTATCCACGGCCAAAAAAGCCCAAGAAGGGCCGGTTGGCCCCTACTAATTTAGAGCAAGATTAATTCGAAATCCTTGCCCTAAGTACGTGCTAACTACGAAATTAAAAACATAATTAATAAAGTGATTTAGCCGACTTTCTTCAAGTCTTATTCCGTGAGCTTTTCGTTGAGACTTGGCGGTCCTCGATATTTCCTCGGATTTCTTCCGACGGGTTCCCAAAGACATGCTCTCGGCTTGTAAGACATGCTCAACGAGTCTTCGACAAGCTTCCGAACCTTCTCGGCAAATTTTCGCGAACCTTCAACGATCTTTGTGACGAACTTCCGAAAACTTCGGCAAGTCCCTGATTCGATCTTGATTGGTTCCGGCAACACTTCCGATGATCCTTCGAACTTAGATGAACTCTTGAACACTTTGGACGGACTTGACCTCGGCAAATCACTTTATGTTTCGACCCATCGTAGTTAATCAAGACGCTTATCTTTGACAATATAGATTAGAACAAATATTTCACCAATTGATTTTATCATCAAAATCCGAGATTCAACAATCTCCCCCTTTTTGATGATGACAATTAATTGATGATGGAGTTAAACTCAACTCCCCCTATCTATATGTCATATAATCAGAAGGTAAAAAGATGCTTCAATTCAATCTTTTGAATTTAAGCCAAGTCGTATAGATGTTATTCAACATAAAGCTTAAAAGACAAGCTTAGGCATAAATACTAAAAATAGTGTACTTTAAACAATGTCAAAGTATTTCCACCTATAAGAATCAGAAAAATTAATTCCAACATGATAAAGATCAAGTGATATCCATAAGTGTGTTTTGATATAAATACATGATATCAATCAAAAAGTAGCTTATCTCAAGAGTAAGAGTTCTTAAGCATTTGCAATGCGATACTTCGCTTTAAGCATATTACTCCATCATAGCAAGTTATATTTTTCTCCCCCTTTGTCATCAACAAAAAATAAGGAAGGTAGAGAAATCACTTATTGGGATCAAATAAGTCATGGAGAGAGCAAGAAACCATTCGAAAAAGTGTCATCCATAGTGTCATCCATAATAGTCACAAAATTACGATCAAATCGAATTAAGAACGTTCATTCAAAAGTTGAGTAGATGAAAGTAACAACACACCACATCATCCAAAGTAGTCATAAACATAACAGGACAAGTGTTTTAAAACAGAAAACAACAGCTACTCTAGAGGAGGAACTCCAAGATGCCTATACAAGTGGTCTATTTTGCGGTTCATATGTTGCATTTCCTTCAGAAGTTCAGTTTGCTGTGATGAGATTTGATGTAAGGCAAGCATGATCGGGACTAGGCGGAGGAGATTCATGTCCCCTAAAAACTTGTGTTTCAGGTTGCTCTTCTGGTGGAGGAACTATATCAACTCCTCTAGGTTGCCTAATCCATATGCCATTTCTAAAGGTGCATCTAAGGCGCTTTAGGAGACTTCTATTAATTATGTTATATCTAGCAGCTTTTAATACTTCCTCATCAGGTGACACACAAATATTATGGGCAAGAATGAATCTAGTGATCAACCCACCAAATGACAACATCAAGTCTTTAGAGAAAATTTCTTTCATCTGTTGTCTAATCAAATAACCAAAGCAATTATTTTGCCTAGTCATAATCCAATACATTGTACTCACTCTAACATACTTATCTCATCAAGATGAAAGCGCTTGAAGTAAAATGCTTATCATAATGTGATGAAGTAATTTGAGTTAAAAGGGAGTAAATGCTCACACTTTTAGGGATGATGTCTAAGTTAGGATTTGCAAAAATCATTTCTAAAGCTTCGGAGTAGGTAGCTCCGATTGCATCCATATCCCATTGCCCTCTGAAGAACATCCTTTATTTTTTCTTCAATTCTTAGTAACTCACATATGATACGATCGAAATTTGAATTGTAGTACCTAACACATAGGTGGACATAACATCATTTTCAATAATCATGTTGGCATAGAATAGCTTAACCAACCTAGGATAGATTGGTTCATCAATTTGCAAGATGGGTAGAGCATTTAAATTAGCAAACCATCTAATAGGTTCTAGGTTACCTAGTTCATCTAGATCAATATATTTACCCTTATGAATGGTTTTACAATCAAACTTTGGGTATTCTAAGGCTATCTCACTAGATCTAAAAAGGGTTGGATCAAATGAATCTCCTTCCAACCTTTTCCCTTTGCCCCTTGTTAATTTCTTGGGAGCCATGTCTATGATGAACGAAACAAAAAGAAATGAGAAGGAAAAGACAAGCAATTATAAGAGAAGGCTTAGAGTAGAGAAGCTTAGATCACAGAATTGAAACACTAAGGAAGAAGAAAGGTTCGGCTATTACCTTGTTGTGTTTTACGCCTTTGATTGTCCTTGAGGAGGAGGAAGAATGGAGAGGAGAGGTTTTAGAGGGGCTTAGGTGGAAGAGGATTGAAGGGGAAGAGATTTTGGTCGATCGCTGGGAGCGTTTAGATGGGGGCAGATTGATTTCGATCGACCGCCAGGGAGCAGAGTTTAGATGGGAGCAGCGTTTAGATGGGGGCAAATTGATTTTGGTCGACCGCCTGAAAGAGATCTCTCAGGCGAGCCAATTGATTTCGGTCATCCACCGCCGACCCTAACACCCCCTTCTATGGGGGTGTTCGGGCGGTACTACCGCCAACCAGGTGGTGCTACCGCCTGGGAGCAGAGTACCCAGGCGGTACTACCGCCGGTTTAGGCGGTGCTACCGCTGGACAAATTTTTTTTTTTTTTTAATAATCATACAGAATTTTGTTTTCAGAGATTTTAAGGATGAGATCATATCAAAAGGAAATCCGAAATTTCAAATGAAGGTTCGAGAGGAAGTTAAATCAATGAAAACCGAAATTTCAAAGAAAAATCTCATATAATAATGCTCAATTAGTTGGACAATTTAACATGCCTAATTCCCTTCTAATAAAATCAAATTGTTCCTCATTTAATGGTTTTGTAAAAATATCCGCTAATTGATGTTTTGTATCGATAAATTCAAGAGTGACATCGCTACTGTTAACATGATCTCGTATAAAGTGATGTCTTATATCAATGTGTTTAGTTCTAGAGTGTTGAATAGGATTTTTTGTAAGACAAATGGCACTTGTATTATCACATTTTATAGGAATGTTATTTAAATAGATTCCATAATCTTCTAATGTATTTTCATCCAAATAACTTGAGCACAACATGCACTTGCGGCTTTGTATTCGGCTTCCGCCGTAGATAGTGCGACAGAATTTTGTTTCTTGGAAGTCCAAGAAACGAGTGCATGTCCTAAAAATTGGCATATTCCAGATGTACTCTTTCTATCTATTCTACATCCACCAAAATCCGCATCTGCATAGGCTATCAAATTAAAGTCATCAGATTTTGGATACCATAATCCTAGATTAGGAGTACCTTTAAGATATCTAAAAATTCTTTTAATGGCTTTAAGGTGAGACAACTTAGGATTAGCTTGAAATCTCGCACAAAGTCCCACACTAAACATGATATCGGCCTAGTTGCAAGAAGATAGAGCAGTCGCCTATCATGCCCCTATATGTCTTTTGATCAAAATTTTCTCCATCTTCATCCAAGTCTAACTTGGTGAAAGTTCTCATTGGAGTGTGGATGGCTTTTGAGCTGTCCATATTAAATCGTTTTAACAATTCTAATGTGTATTTAGATTGATTAAGAAATATGCCATTACTAAGTTGTTTAATTTGTAATCCAAGAAAGAAGGTTAACTCTCCCATTAGACTCATCTCAAATTCATGACTCATACACTTGGCAAAAGATTCACATAGTGATTCATCCGAAGAACCAAAAATAATATCATCAACATAAATTTGAACAATAAGAAAATTATTTTCAAAATATTTAATAAACAATGTAGTATCAACCTTGCCTTTAGTGAAATCATTTGAAATTAAAAAAGAACTAAGCCTCTCATACCAAGCCTTAGGGGCTTGTTTTAGACCATATAAAGCCTTAGTTAGCTTAAACACATGGTTAGGGAGAAGAGAATTTTCAAATCCAGGTGGTTGTTCGACATACACTTCTTCAGAGATAAAACCATTTAAGAATGCACTTTTGACATCCATTTAAAATAATTTGAAATCATTACTACTAGCATAGGTAAGGAGCATCCTAATGGCTTATAATCTTGCCACCGGAGCGAAGGTTTCTTCGTAATCGATACCTTCTTCTTGGTTGAAACCTTTGGCCACTAGTCTAGCCTTGTTTCTAACCACGATACCACATTCATCTTGCTTGTTTCTAAAGACCCACTTAGTACCAATAACTAAGTGGTCATTTGGTCTAGGAAGAAGCTTCCATACCTCATTCCTCTCAAATTGATTCAATTCTTCTTGCATTGTGATAACCCAAGAATCATCTTTCAAGGCATCATCAATGCATTTTGGTTCAACTTGAGAAAGAAAAGCGGCATGGGCACAAAAATCTTTGAAAGAAGAGCGAGTTTGAACCCCTTTCGATGCATCTCCTATAATTAACTCCTTGGGATGAGCATCTACATACTTCCATTCCTTGGGTAAGGAAGTTTGGGAAGAAGATGCATCCAAGTTGTCGTTTTGAGGAGAGGGTTCATTCAAATTCAAATTATCAAAGCCAAAATCATCATCAAAATGTTTTTTCTTAAATTCAGAATTTTCATTAAAAACCACATGAATAGATTCTTCTATAACTAAGGTTCTTTTGTTGAAAACACGAAAAGCCTTAGAAACGGAAGAATAACCAAGAAATATGCCTTCATTGAATTTTGCATCGAATTTTCCTAAGGCATCCTTTTCATTTAAAATAAAGCATTTACAATCAAAAACTTTAAAATAAGAAACATTGGGTTTTTTATCATTCCATAATTCATATGTAGTTTTAGATAGGGATGGCCTCACTAGACTCTATTCATAACATAGCAAGCCGTATTTACGGCTTCGGCCCAAAAATATTTTGGTAAATTGTATTCATTTAACATGGTTCTAGCCATTTCTTGCAAACTTCTATTTTTCCTTTCCACTACTCCATTTTGTTGTGGATTTCTTGGAGTAGAAAAGTTATAATCATATCCGTTAATTTTACAAAAATTTTGGAAGTCATGGTTTTGAAATTCACCTCCATGATCACTTCGAATTGATGATATCATAAAACCCTTTTTATTTTGAGTGAGTTTACAAAATTTAGAAAAATATTTGAAGCAATCACTTTTATGAGCCAAGAAATAGGTCCAAGTGTATCTACTATAGTCATCCACAATTACAAAGGCATATTTGCTACCTCCTAGGCTTGTTATGTCAATTGGTCCAAATAAGTCCAAATGGATCAATTGCAATGGTCTAGTGGTGCTAATTTGATTTTTTGATTTGAAACTAGTCTTTATTTGTTTTCCTAGTTGACATGCATCACATACCTTGTCCTTAACAAATTTCATGTTTGGGATGCCTCTTACTAATTCACTAGATGAAATCTTAGAAATTAGTTTCATGCTTGCATGGCCTAATCTCCTATGCCAAAGCCAAGCATCATCATTCAAAACCGAAAAACACATTTCATTACATAATTCATCAATATTTATGGTGTAGACATTGTTTTGCTTTAAAGCAATCATGGATATGTTATTGTTTTGTTTTTCAATAATGCAAACATTAGATTCAAATCTAACAACATAGCCTTTATCGCACAATTGACTAATGCTTAAGAGATTATGTTTTAAGCCATCAACTAACAAGACATCATTAATTGAAAAACTTGATTTGTTACCAATGGTTCCTTTGCCAATGATTTTACCTTTGTTGTTGTCTCCGAAGATGACATACCCTTCTTCTTTGCTAGAGAGCATAGAGAAATGAGATGGATCTCCGGTCATGTGCCTTGAGCATCCACTATCAAGATACCATTTCTTGCTCCTAGCTTGTGAGTTTGTCTACAAAAGAGGATGGTTTTTAGGTACCCATTTAATTTTGGGTGTCCTACAAATTGATCTACTTAATTTTTTAATTTGGCATTGAGTTGTTTATGGTTCCTTTGGGAACCCATATTAATTTTTGTGGACTAATTTTCTTGAACGGACATTTGTAAGCAACATGTCCCGTTTTACCACAAAAATTGCATTTCAAATAGGGTGATACATGCAATGTGGATCCTTTAATGAAGGTAGTAGGATTTTGATGAGATCCACTCACAAATCCTATTCCACTTCTATTTCCGACGTGACCCTTGTTTGCAAGGATCATGTCCAAGCCCTTGCTACCGACCTTGAACTTGTTTAAGGTCTCTTTAAGTAGCAAGTTCTCCCTTTTTATTTCTTCTAAGTGCTCACACTTAGAGCATGGGGGTAGAGAAGGAGTTTGTAGGTTATTGAACTTATTTTGTAATAAAGCATGCTCTTTCTTAAGCAAATTGAATTTCTTACTAATAGTTCTACATTCATCAAATAACTCATGAAAAGCGATAGAAAGCTCATCGAAAGATAATTCTTTACTAAATAATTCACTAACCTCTTCTCCAAGGGCCATTAGAGCGAAGTTAGCCTCCTCTTTGTTGCTTGCCTCTTCGACCTCGGAGTCACTTGAATCATCCCATGTAGCCTTGAATGCTTTCTTCTTCTTGGGTTGCTTCTTCTTGGCTTGAGGACATTCATGCTTGAAGTGTCCCGGCTTTTTACATTCGTAGCAAATAACTTGGTCCTTTTTGTGTTTAAATTTATTTTTTGTGTCGTTTTTAAACTTGTTCTTTCTTATAAATTTCTTAAACTTTCGAGTCAAAAGTGCAATGTCTTTTCACTGTCCTCATCACTTGATGTTCCTTTCAAGTGGTCTTCTTGTGTTCTAAGTGCCATATCCTTCCTGTTCTTTGGAAGGGGGTTCTCAAGCTCTTCATGAGCATGGCACGTCATCTCATAGGTCATTAGAGACCCAATAAGTTCTTCAAGCGGAAATATTTTAAGATCCTTGGCCTCTTGAATGGCCGTAACTTTTGGATCCCAACTCTTTGGAAGAGATCTTAAGATTTTAGTTACCAACTCAAAGTTAGAAAAACCTTTACCAAGAGCCTTAAGTCCATTGATGACATCCAGTAAAGCGGGTGTACATGTCTCCAATGGACTCATTTGGTTTCATCCAGAAAAAGTTCATAAGAGTGCACAAGAATGTTGATTTTGGACTCTTTCACTCGGCTAGTGCCTTCATGAGTGATTTCAAGAGTGCGCCAAATATCAAAAGCCGATTCACAAATAGAAACCCGATTAAACTCATTCTTATCAAGTGCACAAAATAAGGCATTCATAGCCTTTGCATTGAGAGCAAAAATCTTTCTTTCTGACTCATTCCACTCACTCATCGGAAGAGAAGATTTTGCAAATCCATTTTCAACAATATTCCAAAGTTCAAAATCCATAGAAATGAGAAAAATCCTCATACGAGTCTTCCAATACGTATAATCCGACCCATTAAACAAAGGCGGACGAGTAATGGAGTAACCCTCTTGCATACTAGGAGTATGCCATCTCTCTTGGGTTTTAAACCAATATGAGAGCAAACCTTGCTTTGATACCAATTGTTAGGATCGAAAAGGCACTAAGAGGGGGTGAATTAGTGCAATGGATTAAATATGTAACTTTGAATCGATTTCAGTATAAAGACAAGTTAGTAGGAAGACTTCGATTCGTTGAAAGAGAACTTGTAAGAAGTTGCTTGAGTAAATGAAGCGACAAGGAACTAAACAATTTGCAGCTAAGTAATGAAATGATTCAGAAAAGTAAACACTCACACATTCATGAACACAATGATGTATAGTGGTTGGTCAAACGACCTACATCCACTCTTGAAGCCTTCCGATGAGGCTCCGCACTTCCACTAGCAATCCTTTGAAGGGGAAGGACCAATACCCCTTTTACAACCCTTTATAAGAAGTTCACACTCTTACAAGATTTCTCAAGAAGAAGAAGGAGGTGAACACTTAACAAGAACAAGACTCTTCAAGACTTATCAAAGACTCAAAAACAAGATTCTAACTCTCAAAAAGGGTTACCCTTTCAGCTGAGAAAGGAGGGGTATTTATAGATCCAAAATAGATTCAAAATTGGGCTCCAAATTTGAAATCAAATTTGAATTCAGTCTCAGGCGGTACTATCGCTGTTAGAGGCGGTACTCTTTGTTAGAAGTACTACCGCTAGAGCAGCACAAGCTACGCTGGGCGAGCAAGTGTGGTCGGCGGTACTACCGCCGGCCATATGTGGTCGGCGGTACTCGCTCCAGGTTGGCGATAGCACCGCCCAAGACCGACATTTGCCGAGCGGTAGTCTGCTTTGGCATAAGCGATTCTACCGCTTGGCGATCTGTTACGCTAAATGGGCCTTATCCACGGCCCAAAAAGCCCGATAAGGGCGGTTGGCCCCTACTAATTTAGAGCAAGATTAATTCAAATCCTTGCCCTAAAGTGCGTGCTAACTACAAAATTAAAAACATAATTATAAAGTGATTTAAGCCGACTTTCTTCAAGTCTTATTCCGGCGTGAGCTTTTCGTTGAGACTTGGCGGTCCTCCGATATTTCCTCGGATTTCTTCCGACGGGTTCCCAAGATGCTCTCGGCTTGTAAGACATGCTCAACGAGTCTTCAACAAGCTTCGAACCTTCTCGGCAAAGTTTCGCGAACCTTCAAGCGATCTTTGTGACGAACTTCCGAAAACCCGACAAGTCCACGATTCGATCTTGATTGGTTCCGGCAACACTTCCGATGATCCTTCGGACTTCCGATGAACTCTTGAACACTGGACGGACTTGGCCTCAGCAAATCACTTTATGTTTCTAACCCATCGTAGTTAATCCTGCACGCTTATCTTTGACAATATAGATTAGAACAAATATTTCACCAATTGATTTTATCATCAAAATCCGAGATTCAACAAAAGGTTATTCAACTTCGCCCGCCTCCTTGAGGGTTATACTCTATACATCAAGTTGGTTACTAGCCTTCGCCTGCTCTTTGCTCAAGCTTCTGAAGCACTCGAAATGTTTGCACTCCTTACGTTAAGTTAGTTACTACGATTCACCTTTTCATTGCCATCGAACTTTTAAAATGCAAGAAGTTTTACCAAAAAAAAAAAGCAAAATTTCATCTCGAGTTGAAGCAAGTCTCTAATAGTTTTGGTCGTCTTTGGGATTGTACCATCTCCATTTATATCGTCTACTCCTCTAAGTAGGAAAGGTACAGCACCATGTATTGCCTACATTATTCCTTGACCATGCACTCCTTGCATCGACCCAAAGTCCTCCACTTTCGACTATCTTGATGAGAAGCTCATTAACAACTGGTCTTACAAAGTTCCCTGGCCTCTGCCCTTCAGCCTTGTTTCGATACTTAGAGTTTGCCTCTGTATTCTCCACCTCCTCAACCCCTTTCATAACCAATGCTCTCCCTCCAATGAGAGCAACAGATCAATGACTCTGCGAAAGCCCTACGTCTTAGTACCATAGCGCTGTCATGCCTATGGCACTACTATCCGTTGCCTCGCATCTGTCTCTTTCTTCACAATCGGTAGATTCACCTTTGCGGCACCATAGCACTCCTCCGAGTCCACCTCCATTCTAATCGACTCTTGGTTTTTGGTAGCTGAGTCCCTCTAGACTCATCGTCGCTTCCTCGCTCCTTTCGACCACTTGCTTGAACAACTCTGTGTCCTCTGAGCAATTCCCCTTAGTCGATGGAAAGACATAGTACAACTCTCATGCATAGCCTCCACCGTTATGTTGCATGGCTCGTGACGATTTTGTTCTCCTTAGCTTCCTTGATAGCAACATTCGCTTACTTGGCCTTGTCCTCTGATTTGTCGGACTCCCTTAAGCGAATATGAGCCCTAAAGCAGTCAAACTCTCCAACCGCTTCGATCATACCTCTGTATGATCAGGTCCCCCCATGAGACTCACTGGTACTTGTACTCGAAATTCTCCCTCGGTGGTACACAACCCTTATATATTGATGACCAAGGCTTTTATTCGATGCACACACAAAAGGCTCGCCTCTATGATACTATGGCATTTACTCCTTGTATCTATAGCCCTTCTTGCTGTTGTGTTGTTCATCAAAGTGGAGCTCCCAGTAGCTCCCAATCATACCTCTGTATAACCCAATCCCTCGCAAAACTGGTCCCGTGTGTATCGCATTGTCTCGAATTGTTCTACCATGGTTTGCTACACTATGTCACCCTCCTGGTGATATCTCTAATACATTCTGATCTTTGTGGGATGAACTCGAGCTACGATGTCTTCATGCGTGGCCTCTACTAACACATCGCAGAGCCTTTACCACTTTCGGTTATGTTTGCTCCTTTGATTATAAACCTTCGTCCACCCGCTCTCGGGTCACACCTAGACAAAGTCTAGGATAGTCTGTCGTCTAACAGCTCTCGAAGTCCATCGACTTCATTGAAATTGAAGCCCCATTATTTAGATCCTGGGCCTCTGCCCTTCCCAGCACAATTTTTGTTGTGCACCGCTTCCTTCGTGGCAACTCGAATGGCAACACTATGACATATTCTTCAAGAGTACCCGCCTTCACATCCTCTTATCCTATGTCAAGGACTTTTGACCCCAACTTTGCCTTTGCAAGTTGAATCACCTTAGTTTCTTCATCAAATGCTTCACCAAGATAAGGTGCATGTGCCTCGAAGCTCCCTTTGCCTTTGGCAACATGTAGGAAGAGTCCGCTCCATCAAAATAAGGGACCTATAGAACGACATGATCCTGCTCTTACCTCTGTAAGAATTCATGCCCTCGACCTTTGTCCAAGGAAAGCTTCGTGCCTCCACCCCCCATGTTTCATGTTTTATGTCGACTCCCTTTATATGGCTTGGGCACTTCACTAAGTTCCACCCAAATTATTCCGCCCCTCGGTTTGCATTGAGTTGATGGCACCTCTCGTGCCCATCATTCCATGAGTCAGCATTCTATTGAGTCCAATCTCTATATCAACTCTAAGTGTACCTTCATTTGGTGTTGCCTTGGGTCGCTCCCTTACTTCATCTCATAATACGTCTACCAACGCATTACCTCATGTGAGATTATGTGATGACTCCTCACCGCTCGCTCCATCCGTTGAGCTTTATGGAGTTATTGTCTTGAGATACCCCCTCCTTGACACAGGAGTGCCTAACTTGCTACAATCTACTCATGTTGATCTTGCTGAAGCTATGATAAATTTTCAGCCTACAATATTACCTCAAAATCTTCCACTCAGCACATTCAACTATGACAGCTCATGAGCATCTTCTTTACACTAAGTCAAGGCTGGTTCAATGCAGTTTCCTTCATGACTAAGAAACACATTAATGAAGGTGGTTAACAGCTGTAAAGCATTTATCTCGAAATTCCCTATGCATGAAGGGTTGTTTCATGCACAACTATTTATTTTGGTGTTTTGGGTTAGAAAAGTTTTGCAGAATCTGAAGATATTGGCTGAAGCTCTCTTGGAGTGCTCTAGAAAACTCTGTATCTCTTGGATGCGTCCTAGAGTGGTGAGTCTCTTTGTTCAGTTCTGTATCCTCGTTTCATTTTCTCTGGGGTGGTGAAGTTTTCGTATCCTATGTGATTTTGAAACTGGTGATGAACTATTTTACCATTGTGTTTAAGTATTTTCATGAGATTGTTCTTTTCTCGTAGAAAGAACTTTTATTCCTCAAGCAGCATCTTGCTATTCTCTCGACTTTTCTTCTCTCACAATCCATTTCGTATCGCCCCACCGTATCAGTTTGGTATCAGAGCTAAAGGCTAGAGATCATGGCACGACGGAATGGAAAAGATATTGCTGTTGAAAGTAGCATCCACAAAGATGATGTTGAATCATTGAAGTTGCAGCTACGTAGATTGCTGAATAGTATACAAAAGAAGAATGAAATCATCGAAGAACTTCGAAGTAGAAATGACCAGCATGAAAATGATATCCAACAGTTTAGTTCTAATAATGATACACCTCCTCACTCTCGGGAGTCGAGAAGATTTTGGACAAGGCAAGCAGTCAAAGACGAATGACGGAACAAATATAACCCAAGATTGGATATTCCGGAGTTTGAAGGCAAAATTAATGTTGATGACTTTATTCATTGGCTTAATACAGTGGAAAGAATTTTCGATTTTCATGAACCACACTGAACAAAGAAGGTAAAACTTGTGGCACTTAAACTCGCATTTAAATGCATCTTTTGGTGGGAAAATCGAAGAAGCAAAGAGAACGTGAGGGAAGAGTAAAATTGTGACATGGGAGAAAATGAAAAAGGGAGTCAAGAGAAAATACTTACGACAATTATAGACAAGAGATCTTTCTCAAAATCAATGATTTCAAGCAAAAGATCTTAGTGTGGAAGAGTACACAGTAGAGTTTGATAATCTTATGTTAAAAGGAGAGCTTGTGGAACTAGAAGAGCAAACTATTGCAAGATACTTGGGAGGTCTGAAATATGATATTGCTAAAGTTGTTCAACTGCAGCCATATTGGTCTTTAAATGATGTGAGTAAGTTGGCTTTAAAAGTTGAAAAGCAACATAAGTTTGAAAGGAGTTCTCGGTACGGGTCGAAAGAAGGCTATACAAAAGGGGAAAATTCTAAGTCTATTGTCCAAAGCAAGGTTGTATCAAAGGTGCAAGACAAGGGAAAAGGGTCTGCTGGCAGCAAACAAACACCAAATTCTTCTACCCCAAGTGGTCGAAAATGCTTCAAATGTCATAGTTTTGGGCATATTGCTTCAGATTGTCCAAATAGAAGGATTGTTACTTTGGTTGAAGATCATAGTGATGAAGAAGAAAATGAAGTTGATGATAAACCAAAATATGATGATGATGAGGAAGAGGTTACTTATGCTGATCATGGTTTGTCTATTGTGCTGCAACGTAGTTTACAAGTATCCTGCATGACTAAGGATGAAAATTGGGTGAGAAAGAATGTGTTTCACACTAAGTGCACTTCTCATGACAAGGTGTGTTTGGTGATTATCGATAGTGGCAGCTTTGAGAATGTGGTATCTTTGGAGATGGTGCAGAAGTTGAAGTTAGACACAATCCCTCATCCACATCCTTATCAATTATGTTGGCTGCAAAAAGGGAATGATATCAAGGTAACTAAAAGATGTTTAGTTCTGCTTTCCATTGGCAAGTATTACAAAGATGAAGTATGGTGTGATGTTGCTCCTATTGATGCTTATCATTTATTATTGGGTAGACCTTGGCATTATGATAGGAGGGTATTGTATGATGGTTACAAACATACATATTCTTTTAATGTGAATAAAAAGAAGATTATTTTAGCTCCATTACAACCTCCTGAAATCAGTACACCAAAGAAGGAAGTTAGTGCTTTCATGTCCTATGATGAATGCAAGGATGAATTAGAAAGAGGTGGTTATATTCTGGCTTTAATAGTTGTAGAGGAAAATGAACAACAAAGGAGACACCGGCAATCATGAAATCAATCCTGAAGGAGTTTCAAGATGTTGTACCAGAAGAGATTCCACATGGCCTTCCACCTCTAAGAGATATTCAGCATCACATTGATTTTATCCCGGGGGCTATTTTACCTAATAAGGCAGCCTACAGAATGAGTCCCAACGAGTATGAAGAACTTCAAAGGCAAGTGAATGAATTGGTGGAAAAAGGATTGATTCAGGAGAGCATGAGTCCTTGTGCGGTTCCAATTTTGTTAGTGCCGAAGAAGGATAATTCTTGGAGAATGTGTGTGGACAGCCGCGCCATCAACAAAATCACAATTGACTATCGTTTTCTTATTCCGAGGTTAGATGATTTACTTGATCAATTGTGTGGTGCATCTATTTTCTCTAAAATTGATTTCATGAGTGGCTATCACCAAATAAGAATGAGGCCTTGAGATGAGTGGAAAACAACATTTAAAACTAGAGAAGGATTATATGAATGGTTGGTTATGCCATTTGGGCTATCTAATACTCCTAGTACTTTCATGAGATTTATGAATCATATACTTAAGCCATGCATTGGGACTTTTGTTGTGGTTTATTTTGATGACATATTAGTGTACAGCAAGAGTGAAGAGGAGCATATAAGTCATCTCAAAGAGATTTTTCTTATTTTGAGACAACAAAAACTTTATGCTAATCTAAAGAAGTGTGATTTCTTTACAACTACTGTTGTGTTTTTGGGGTATATTGTTTCAAAAGATGGAATCATGATGGATCAAAGTAAGGTAGAGGTTATTCTTAATTGGTCAACACTTTCTTCATTGCATAATGTGCGAAGTTTCCATGGCTTAATTTCTTTTTACAGAAGATTCATCAAGGGTTTTAGCTCTATTGTTGCTCTAATCACTGAATGCTTGAAAGGTGATAAATTTAAATGGACTAATGAGGCTAATGATGCCTTTGAACTATTGAAAAGAAAGGTGACCGAAGCTCTTATCTTAGTGCTACCAAATTTTGATATTTGAGGTTGAATGTGATGCCTCTAATGTGGGAATTGGTGCTGTTTTGAGTCAAGACGGAAAGCCCATTGCCTTTTTTAGCGAGAAGCTGAATGATGCAAGAAAGAGATACTCTACCTATGATAATGAGTTCTATGCCATTTATCGAGCTTTATCTCATTGGAGTCAATATCTTCTTGCGAAGCCATTTGTCTTATATTCTGATCATGAAGCATTAAAGTTCATTAATCACCAACACAAGCTAAACAAGAGACATGCAGCTTGGGTGAAGTTCTTGCAATCTTATAATTTTACCATCAAGCATAAATCTGGTGTTCAAAATGTAGTTACTGATGCGTTAAGCAGAAAACATTCCTTACTATCAACAATGGAGGTTAAAGTAGTTGGATTTGAAACATTCAAAGATCTTTATGAGAATGACGTGAATTTCGGCTCAATATGGCAGAATTGCAAATCAGGTTCTTTTCAACAATTTTCTATCCTTGATGGTTTTCTTTTTCGAGCTAATGACTTGTGTGTTCTATTTTGTTCATTGAGATAAGTTATTCTAGCTGAAGCTCATGGTGGTGTTTTGGGAGGACATTTCGGTAGGGACAAGACTTTAGCACTTGTTCAGTCAAATTTCTATTAGCCCAAGATGTTTAGAGATGTAGAGAGGCTTGTGAAGCAATGCCGAGTGTGCCATTTGGCAAAAATGAGAAGTCAAAATTCTGGGTTGTACACTCCACTTCCAGTGCCGATTGCTCCGTGGGAGGAAGTGAGTCTTGATTTCGTTTTGGGATTGCCAAGAACTTAAAGGAACAAGGATTCTATCATGGTTGTTGTTGATAGATTTTCAAAAATGTCTCACTTTGTCCCCTGCAATAAATCAAACGATGCATCTCATATCGTTGATTTATATTTTAAGGAGATTGTGAGATTGCATGGTGTACCAAGAACTATAGTATCTGATCGAGATTCAAAATTTCTTAGTCATTTTTGGAGAACTCTATGGAGGAAGCTGGGTACTTGTTTGAATTTTAGCAGCTCACATCACCCACAAACCGATGGACAAACTGAGGTAACGAACAGAAGCTTGGGAAATTTGCTTAGAAGTTATGTTGGCAAAAAATCAAGCAATGGGATCTCATTCTTCCACAAATTGAATTTGTCTACAATCGTTCCTTACATCATAGCACTGGTAAGAGTCCTTTTGAAGTTGTTTATGGTGCTAATCCTGTTGGTCCTTTGGATTTGGTTCCTCATTTAGCAACTAAGCAATTTAGTGGAGATGCTGATGAGAGGGCTAAGCAAATAAAAAAGCTACATGATGATATTAAAGCAACCATAGAGAAGCAAAATGAGAGGTATAGGCAAGTTGCCAACAAACACAGAAAACTTATGGAGTTTAATGCAGGTGATTTGGTATGGATTCATCTAAGAAAGGAGAGGTTCCCACCAAGCAAATTTGGAAAATTGAAACCAAAAGCTGATGGTCCATTCAAGGTGCTTAAGAGAATTGGCCAGAATACTTATAAGATCGAGCTACCAGAAGATTATGAAGTGTCTCCAACATTTAATGTGGTTGATTTAAGTCCTTATCATGATTATATTGCTGAAACAAATAATGACTTGAGGACAAGTCTTTTTCAACCAGGGGAGAATGACACAGGAGTGCCTAACTTGCTACAATCTACTCATGTTGATCTTCTTTGAAGCTTATGATAAATTTTCACCTACAATATTACCTCAAAGTCTTCCACTCAAAGACATTCAACTATATGACTCATGAGCAATTTCTTTACACTAAGTCAAGGAAATTTGGTTCAATGCGCTTCCTTCATGACTAAAAACACATTAATGAAAGTGGTTAACAATTTAAAGCATTTATCTAGAAATTCCTATGCATGAAGGGTTGTTTCATGCACAACTATTTATTTTGATGTTTTGGGTTAGAGAAGTTTTGCAGAATCTAAAGATATTGGCTGAAGCTCTCTTGGAGTGCTCTAGAAAACTCTGTATCTCTTGGATGCATCCTAGAGTGGTGAGTCTCTTTGTTCAGTTCTGTATCCTCGTTTCATTTTCTCTAGGGTGGTAAAGTTTTATGTATCCCTATGTGATTTTGAACCTGGTGGTGAACTATTTTACCATTGTGTTTAAGTATTTTCGTGACATTGTTCTTTTTCTATCCGAAAGAACTTTTATTCCTGCGCATACTGCTATTCTCTCGACTTTTCTTCTCTCACAATCCATTCCGTATCGCCCCACCGTATCACTCCTCAACATGTGTGGCCCGTTGCACATGATTCTCCCTTTAGAGAACCGGGACTTATCCCTCCTGGATATCTATCCCGTTGAAGCAACTTCTCTCTTCGCATCCTTCCCTCTAGAAGTTTCGGAGACCACCATCCCCTTGTACTACTCTGCCTTGCTGAACAAACTGTGCATTGTTCCGCCCCCACGAATGCACTTGTTAGATTGCAATCGTGTGCCAATATAGCCCTCGTTGCACCTCTCAAGGCCTAACAACATATTGAATTTGCTACACACTTTCGTCTCCTATGAACGTATCCTTCTTATCTTTGTCAAGAGAAAGTTTCAATGCTCTATGGCGTCAAGTTTTGGTTGCCTTAGGATAGCTACGAACATTCCATCGTCTACATACAAGCCCTTGCATGAGTATC
Organism: Musa beccarii; assembly: GCA_024322285.1. Taxonomy (NCBI): domain Eukaryota; kingdom Viridiplantae; phylum Streptophyta; class Magnoliopsida; order Zingiberales; family Musaceae; genus Musa; species Musa beccarii. Next base: position 33,125,343 of record CM044394.1, read on the forward strand.
GAATTATTCGAGTTAGTAATTTCTCTCACCTCTATGAGTTTTGCATAACTCTTTCGGTTGCTGAGCATCCTATCCCACTTTACACGGTCTCAGCCTTTACCAAGTGCCTTGCTTGAGCACCGTCAAGTTTGGTTACCAACGTTGAGCTATAACTCGAACTCAGCCATCCCAACTTTTGTGCGCTACACGTTCTTCCTAGCTCGCTTGTCCTCGTAGTGCCTCTAGCGCGAAGGGATGGTCATTCCTCTAAATGCCAATCTCAGATGTCTGCTCCTCTGAGTGACTCATTTCTCTACACCTCAATGGTCGTTTCCCCAAACAGTCATACGTGTTGACTGTCCCTAACATAGCCCCGCTTAGGTCCCCACGTTGCATGCCAAGTGTTTCTATGTGTACTTGTCCCGCTCGATATTAATTGTCATGGACTTAGCTAGTTTTGCCTAAGTTAAGTCAGGCGGTACCCTTTGCGTGTCCGTCCATGAAAGGGTCAACCTCCCGAAACTTCCTATAGTCCTTTAAGGACCTTCAAAAGAGAAGACAAGTTAGAGAAAGTGTTTCACTCGGGATCCACAAGAAACCATTTCAGCAAACACATAATAGCCAATGCAAATTACAAACATAGACTTCACAAGCTCTAAAGCGATTGCCACGATAAAAGGTCCAAGGTGGTCCATCATAAACCAAACAAAATGGGACTGCCAAGCCTACTACCAACCCTCTACATGCTATGCAAAGCATGAACAAAATTGAAAGGCATGAACATACATAAGCATTACATCAAACACCCCGTTTATATATGTGCTGATGACGGGTTGCTTGAGTTTTGAGTACAAACAATTCAATACAACCTTCTACCAACTGAGGTGTCCCTCAGGTATGTGCAAGTTCACTGTTGTGTTTAATTTGGCATGACCAGGGATTCAAATTTCAGATATCAGGTTTGGAAAACAAACGTTTTTTAAATTATCTACTGAGGCTTCTCAAGTTTGATGAAGTTGTTAGCATTGCTTCAGAGTTCTAGTTTCCTATCCCTAATCTGTAAAGACCATATACAACATAATCTTTTTACATCCAAAGGTGCAAAAAGAAGGTGAAATTCTGGAGTTCAAAGTATGCTGCATTTTGAATGATGGCAACATAGACTCCTAGAGAACTGTTGCAAAATTATGCAGCCAATGAATCAAAGCTCAGCTCTTAAGCTTGGGTCTCAGATGACATCTTGTGCAATATGTTTAAGGTGGACATTGCGCTTTTTGCATATTGAAAATTGAGCAACTGAATTTCATATTGGACAATTACCATTATATCCTTCTATAGTTATCGCTACAGCAAGCATTGCAGACAGGGAATAGACAAGGTTGCTTAGGCAAATACAGCTCAGGTTGGTTATGGAGAGTTTTCTTGAACACAAGGCAATATGGGGAGGGAATTGTGGCAGGGTTTGTTTGTGTAGAAGACATTGATTCAGACACAAGGCTATGGAAAAAGAAAACATATTCACTTTAGACAATTTAATGTAGTTGATAGAATCTAACAAGTGTGAGCAGATATGGAGGAAAGAAAAGGTTTGACTTCAAACAGCTCAATTTAGTTGATGCAACCTCAGAAATGCAAAGGAAATTATGTGTTACAAAGATTGTGTAGAGTTCACAATAGAAGTAATTCGAAATGAAGACCATAAATATCGGTATGGAAATGTCTTCAGTTAAACAAGTAATAAGAATGGCCAGGCAAAAAGAAAACAACAGCCAACAGCTTAGTAGTTCTAAACTTCTAATAAAATCTTTGAGAAGACTAATAGCAACAACATAATATATAAACAGCCTTACAAGTCACAAGTAGATAAATGTCAAGTAGAATACACAAAACCAACTAGGCTAGCAGAAGGAAAAGTTCTGATATATTAAAGTTAACCTGAAAGAGGTATTCAGCATAGTCCGAGAGGTTGCAGACTACTATCCTTTTAAATTCCATCTCTCTATTCCATTTTGCATGGTAGTTGAGTCGCCGAAAATATAATTCATGGAGAACATTATGCTCTCTAACAATAAATATATTGACTTTCTTTAGAACCAAGAAAAAGTACTATGCTTTAATATGTAAGAAGACTTCACTTCAAGTTTTCACATAAAGTAAGAAAAAAAGGCAAATGTAAGACTAACCATATAGCATGCTCATAATAAAGTTTTTTTGCTGCTATGTGAAATAAAAATAGTTTAAGTTTAGAGACAATTGGTTGGACTTGTTGGACTTGCTTGTCCATTAAAGAGTTAGCTATTGAGGTATTTCAACTCTAACAAAGAGAAAACAATACAACACAGGATATTATTTGGAGGAAGAAAAGAAGAAAAGAAGGGGGAAAAAAGAATCCTAATTTAATTGAAAAGGAATGTGCTTTCTCAAGCAGAGATATAAGAAATGAATAGAAGCAGGGATTCTCAATTGATCAGAAAGTTCTGCAATCCAAGAAGTGAACCATGACGTCCCGTTCGAAGTTAACCATCTTCCTGAAGTAGTTCTCAACAAAGGCAAACTTGCGTTTCCAAACTAATGTAGGTGGACACCACAATTTCGTTCATTTTGCAGATTTCGTTCCCAACACGCTTAGCCTATGAAGTTTCTCATCAAATTGCAGATTTCGTTCATTTTGTATGAATCAGACAAATAGAGGTCAAGGGAGGAGTCGGAATTGTATTACCCTTCTCCGGGCGCAAGCAAGCAATCGAAAGAACTCAATTTCCAGAAAGAAGTCTAGGACTTGACCTAGAAAGCATCGACCAGAACCCACCTTAAAACTTAAAGATTTAACAATATGTCGCAAGGTACTGATTCCAATCCCGGCTTCATCGCTTACTCTTTTAAAAATATAATAAAATCGATCAGAACTCACCTGTCCTGGTTCTAATCCCGCCTTCCCTTTAAAAATAAAATAAGATCGATCAGAACTCATGAAGTGCCAAGACGTCTCTTGCGCTGCAAGACGGGGGTGGGGTCGAATTGAAGAAAGAGATGGGCACTGTCGAGGGGAGGGGGAGCGGGAGCGGGAGCGGGAGCGGGAGCAGCGCGGGGGCTGACGAGGGCGGATCGCAGCGACCACGACGTTCATCTTGATGCCAGCTCGCTTCGGCTGCGGCTCCGGCTCCGGTCGTCGGTTCGGGAATTTAACCATAAACCGTTAAGTGTTTGGGCCGGGCCAGATGGAGCTCAATGCGGCTCATTTCGAAACTGGGCTAAGGACGAGCCGAGGGCTGATCCGCGTGTAGCACTCGTGAAGTGCACTCGTGAAGTGCACCTTTTTAATCCGCGTGTAATGAAATCACCAACTTGAAGAGCCTTAAACTACATGGCAAGACATATGTGTAGAACTCATATATTTGAAATGAGATATGTAGAGCTTAGTGGCCATCTCTCCTCATCAACTGGCTACCTTCCAACTTGATGTCTCTTACCAACATGGCACGAGGAAGTTGCTGGTCCAGGATCAAACACCTTCCCACATTTTTAAGCACTTGTAATAGTCTTGCTCGCTCGCATGCGTTGTAATGTTCAACACAAAGTTTCTACATCCAAAACAGCAAATATACGTCACATTGTTTTGCATCAGGAGCTCAAATCTCAAGATCGAGAAAATTGAGTGTCGATGGTGAGATAAAGCTGCTCTTCTATGACCTGATCCGAGTGATTCAAGTTCCAATTACAAAAATCGATCTTTATTGGCAAGCATAAAATGGTCCATCCCAAGTCCCACATTATTGATGAGACAGCCCTCGCGTATTGGACCACCATTGAAGTTGACGGAACAATGAGCTGTGACAAAAAAAAAAAGGCATAAAAAAGTTAATTACCTTGTGATTGAATTGAATATTATTTAATTTCAATCATAATTACTATGATTAGGTCCCGATATACGGAGAGAAAGAAAATAATAAAAAGAAAGCATTCTTTGTAAAATTTTGATATTTTTTTTAAGAGTAAACGGTGAAAACAAGATTTGAATTTTAAATATTATAATAATTTATCATAATTTTTATCAATTAAATTAATCAGTACTTGTAATATGCTGGATGAAATCTTAAACTCTTAATATTTGGTAAATGAATTATATTTTCGATGTAATTTCATTTTCGGATCTTGCCCTTTGTGGAAAAAAACACATTTCTTATTCCTAACTATTATAGCAACCGAAAAAAAACACAATTGCCACCTTTGCTTTAGAGCTACCAAGGAAATCCTCACGCAATGCAACAATAGAAATAAGTCGATGACGATGATTTATCTTCCTATCCATTTCACACAAATAAATACTTTTCAACAAACTTTGCTATTAGTTTTCCGTCTAAACGAACATTCAAAAGGCTTCCATCACCCTTTGCCAGCTGATGCTGAACCAACCCACAATATTTTAAGATTGAGCAGCACTGGATTATGTTTTCTCCACTTAAGTAAGCGGTCAAACAGCTGGTGCATGTACCTGTCTCTTTCTCTTCGCTTTTAAGGTACAGATTTGGAACTCGACAATGAAAGATTCGTCAAAGCATTGGATTCCGGAACGCATCATTATCAAAGTCACAAAAAGCTCTACTTTAATATTGGATTCATGATTCATCTGTTAATTATTTTCGGAAATTTGGAACATGAAACTTACATACATTCACGTGCATGGCTTACCGGTAAGATAGGACACATGGCCTGCTAAAGTTTATTCATGGGGTCGACCTTTCTGCTCTACCTTTTCATGGAGCCTTGCTTCTGTCCAACCCTTCCGGTACACCATGCTTAAATGCCACCAACAAGAAGAATAGTCATGCTAATAACACCATGAAGGAAGAATCTACATCATTTGAAGTGGCGGGAAGCAGCTGGAAGAAAAGCTGGGAAGAAAAGAGGATTACGCAAAGGAAGAAAAAGATGAGGCTTGACAAGGCTTTTATGGCAGCCGGAAGAAAAGATGGGAGAAGAAAATGGTGTTGGAAATAAACTTATTCCAATAGAGACTAATTAATTATCATGCATGAAGGAGATTCATTCTCTTCAAGAAGAAGAAAAGATAGATTAGATGTCTATAAGGACAAGTCAAAAATGACCCTGGTTATTGTATTCATTCTCAATACAATAAATATGATGTATCTTTGGGGACTATATAAGCCCCTTCATGTGTTAATGAAAGGAATATGATTTTGTGAAATTGTAAAGAGTTTTTGAGAGAAAAATAGAAGTTACTCTTCTCCTACTCTTCCCTCTCTGCTTCAAAACTTCTCTTCTTCCTATCAGATTTTCAACATTTGGATCGAGTTTCATAGCAATGGCCTCTTCCCAAGTACCATCCAAATTCAGATCCCTAGATGACAAAAGAAAATTTTATGGTGCATCATTGTTCTCGAAGCAAGATGTATGGGAGTTTGTAGAAATGGATTTGTTATCAAGTCCAGAAGAAGGAGCAATGAACTAAGAAACAACCTTTCAAAGATAGAAGGAAGAAGGAGAAAAAGGCTTTGTTCACGATCTACCAAGGACTTGAATTCGAGATACAAAGATCATCGCCCGGCAAAGAAGTACTTGAAGGATTGGGAAATGCTTCAAAAGCATTTGGTGGTGTTGATAAGGTAAAGAAACTTCGTGCTTATCAAGTTTATTGTTGTTTGACTTTGAAAAATTACAAAAGGTACTTCGAAACTACTTACGATTACTTCTCAAAGGTCATTAATCAAATGAGACGAAAGGCAAATAAGTGATCAAAAGAGTAATAGAAAAATATTGAGATCTTTAGATTAAAAATTTGATTTATTATTGTTGCGATTCAAGAATCTAAAGATTTGGAAACAATGTCTTTAGAACAACTTAATTGTTCATGCAGAAGGACAAGAGACTCTTAAATTGACTCATAAAACCTCGGACTCAATCAGAATCCAAACAATGAAGGTAATGGTAGAAAGAGATCTTCTCAACCAGTGGTATTGTCCGCTCAAGAAAGAGGTGCAGCATGTCGTTACCACAAAATTGCATTTTCAAATAGGGTGCATGCAATTGGATCCTTTAATGAAGGTAGTGACTCACAAATCTATTCCTCAACGTGACCTCTTGTTTGCAAGGATCATGAGCCATCTGCTTACTGAGCCTTGAACTTGTTTAAGGTCTCTTTAAATCAAGTTCTCCCTTTTATTTCTTCTAAGTGCTCACACTTAGAGTGAAGAATAGAGAAGGAAGGTTATTGAACTTATTTTGTAATATTCTTTCTTAAGCAAATTGAATTTCTTACTAATAGTTCTACATTCATCAAATAACTCATGACATGAAAGCTCATTCTTTACTAAATAATTCACTAACCTCTTCTCAAGGGCCATTAGATGATGAAGTTAGCCTCCTCTTTGTTTTGCCTCTTAAACCTGAGTCACTGAGATCATCCATGTAGCCTTGAATGCTTTCTTCTTCTTGGGTTGCTTCTTCTTGGCTTGAGGACATTCATGCTTGAAGTGTCGGCTTTACATTCGTGCAAATAATGTTTAAATTTATTTTTGTGTCATTTTAAACTTATTCTTTCTTATAAATTTCTTAAACTTTCGAGTCAAAAGTGATGTCTTTTCAACTTTGTCCTCATCACTTGATGTTCCTTTCAAGTGGTCTTCTTGTGTTCTAAGTGCCATATCCTTCTGTTCTTTGGAAGAGGGTTCTCAAAGCTCTTCATGAGCATGGCACGTCATCTCAAGAGACCCAATAAGTTCTTGGCGGAAATATTTTAAGATCCTTGGCCTCTTGAATGGCGTAACTTTTGGATCCCAACTCTTTGGAAGAGATCTTAAGATTTTAGTTACCAACTCAAAGTTAGAAAAACCTTTACCAAGAGCCTTAAGTCCATTGATGACATCAAGTGAAAAGCGGGTGTACATGTCTCCAATGGACTCATTTGGTTTCATCCAGAAAAAGTTCATAAGAGTGCACAAGAATGTTGATTTTGGACTCTTTCACTCATTTCTAGTGCCTTCATGAGTGATTTCAAGAGTCGCCAAATATCAAAAGCCGATTCACAAATAGAAACCCGATTAAACTCAATTCTTATTGCACAAAATAAGGCATTCATAGCAACTGCATTGAGAGCAAAAATCTTTCTTTAGACTCATTCCACTCACTCAATTTGGAAGAGAAGATTTTGCAAATCCATTTTCAACAATATTCCAAAGTTCAAAATCCATAGAAATGAGAAAAATCCTCATCTGAGTCTTCCAATACATTATAATCCACCCATTAAACAAAGCGGACGAGTAATGGAGTAACCCTCTTGCAGGAGTATGCCATCTCTCTTGGTTTTAAACCAATATGAGCAAACCTTGCTTTGATACCAATTGTTAGGATCGAAAAGGCACTAAGAGGGGGGTGAATTAGTGCAGTTGGATTAAATATGTAACTTTGAATCCGAAGTATAAAGACAAGTTAGTAGGAAGACTTGATTCGTTGAAAGAGAACTTGTAAGAAGTTGCTTGAGTAAATGAAGCGACAAGGAACTAAACAATTTGCAGCTAAGTAATGAAATGATTCAGGAAAAGTAAACACTCACACATTCATGAACATGATGATGTATAGTGGTTCGGTTGGCGACCTACATCCACTCTTGAAGCCTTCTTCAGATGAGGCTCGCACTTCCACTAGCAATCCTTTGAAGGAAGGACCAATACCCCTTTTACAACCCTTTATAAGAAGTTCACACTCTTACAAGATTTCTCAAGAAGAAGAAGGAGGTGAACACTTAACTCAGAACAAGACTCTTCAAGACTTATCAAAGACTCAAAAACAAGATTCTAACTCTCAAAAGGGTTACCCTTTTTTGAGAAAGGAGGGGTATTTATAGATCCAAAATAGATTCAAAATTGGGCTCCAAATTTGAAATCAAATTTAAAATTCAGTCAGTACTACCTTTGATTAATGCTACTACTTTGTTAAGCAGTACTACACTCAGCCTGAAGCAAAGCGGCAGCCTTACCGCTGGAGAGCGGTGATGGTCGGGCGGTACTACACCAGCTCGACCATGTTCAAGCGGTACTAAGCTCCAGGTTGGGGCGATCAGTAACCGCTTGACACACGGTGCCGGGCGGTAATCACGCTCGGCATGGCGGATTCATGCCGCCGGCAGTCTGATACGCTAAATGGGCCTTATCCACGGCCGAAAAAGCCCGATAAGAGGCGGTTGGCCCTACTAATTTAGAGCAAGATTAATTGAAATCCTTGCCCTAAGTCGTGCTAACTACAAAATTAAAAACATAATTAACAGTGATTTAAGCCGACTTTCTTCAAGTCTTATTCCAGTGAGCTTTTAGTTGAGACTTAGCGGTCCTCAGATATTTCCTCGGATTTCTTAAGCGGGTTCCCAACATGCTCGGCTTGTAAGACATGCTCAGCGAGTCTTCAACAAGCTTCAGAACCTTCTCGAAAGTTTCGCATGAACCTTCAACGATCAGCGAACTTCCGAAAACTTCGACAAGTCCTGATTCGATCTTGATTGGTTCCGGCAACACTTAGATGATCCTTCGGACTTAGATGAACTCTTGAACACTTGACGGAACTTTGGCCTCAGCAAATCACTTTATGTTTCTAACCCATCGTAGTTAATCCTGCACGCTTATCTTTGACAATATAGATTAGAACAAATATTTCACCAATTGATTTTATCATCAAAATCCGAGATTCAACAAAAGGTTATTCAACTTGACCGCGCCTCCTTGAGGTTATACTCTATACATCAAGTTGGTTACTAGCCTTCGCTTTGCTCTTTGCTCAAGCTTAGAAGCACTCGAAATGTTTGCACTCCTTACGTTAAGTTAGTTACTACGATTCACCTTTTCATTGCCATCGAACTTTTAAAATGCAAGAAGTTTTACCAAAAAAAAAAAGCAAAATTTCATCTCGAGTTGAAGCAAGTCTCTAATAGTTTTGGTCGTCTTTGGGATTGTACCATCTCCATTTATATCGTCTACTCCTCTAAGTAGGAAAGGTACAAAGACACCATGTATTGCCTACATTATTCCTTGACCATGCACTCCTTGCATCGACCCAAAGTCCTCCACTTTCGACTATCTTGATGAGAAGCTCATTAACAACTGGTCTTACAAAGTTCCCTGGCCTCTGCCCTTCAGCCTTGTTTCGATACTTAGAGTTTGCCTCTGTATTCTCCACCTCCTCAACCCCTTTCATGACCAATGCTCTCCCTCAGTAGAGCAGCAGATCAATGACTCTGCAGAAAGCCCTACGTCTTAGTACCATAGCTATTTGTCATGCCTGTGGCACTACTATCAGTTGCCTCGCTCTGTCTCTTTCTTCTGATCGGTAGATTCACCATTTGCGGCACCATAGCACTCCTCAGAGTCCACCTCCATTCTAATCGACTCTTGGTTTTGGTATTTGAGTCCCTCTAGACTCATCGTCGCTTCCTCGCTCCTTTCGACCACTTGCTTGAACAACTCTGTGTCCTCTGAGCAATTCCCCTTAGTCGATGGAAAGACATAGTACAACTCTCATGCATAGCCTCCACCGTTATGTTGCATGGCTCGTGGCGATTTTGTTCTCCTTAGCTTCCTTGATAGCAACATTCGCTTACTTGGCCTTGTCCTCGATTTGTCGGACTCCTTAGCGAATATGAGCCTAAAGCGGTCAAACTCTCATCGGCTTGATCATACCTCTGTAGCATGATCAGGTCCCCCCATGAGACTCACGGTACTTGTACTCGAAATTCTCCTCGGTGGTACACAACCCTTATATATTGATGACCAAGGCTTTTATTCGATGCACACACAGGCTCGCCTCTATGATACTATGGCATTACTTACTCCTTGTATCTATAGCCCTTCTTCTTTGTTGTGTTGTTCATCAAAGTGGAGCTCCCATGGCTCCCAATCATACCTCTGTATAACCCAATCCCTCATGAAAGCGGTCCGTGTGTATCGCATTGTCTCAATTGTTCTACCATGGTTTGCTACACTATGTCACCCTCTGGTGATATCTCTAATACATTACGATCTTTGTGGGATGAACTCGAGCTACGATGTCTTCATGCGTGGCCTCTACTAACACATCGCAGAGCCTTTACCACTTTCGGTTATGTTTGCTCCTTTGATTATAAACCTTCGTCCACCCGCTCTCGGGTCACACCTAGACAAAGTCTAGGATAGTCTGCAGATCCTATGACTCTCGAAGTCCATCGACTTCATTGAAGTGAAGCCCCATTATTTAGATCCACAGGCCTCTGCCCTTCCCAAAGACTAATTTTTGTTGTGCACCGCTTCCTTCGTGGCAACTCGAATGGCAACACTATGACATATTCTTCAAGAGTACCCGCCTTCACATCCTCTTATCCTATGTCAAGGACTTTTGACCCCAACTTTGCCTTTGCAAGTTGAATCACCTTAGTTTCTTCATCAAATGCTTCACCAAGATAAGGTGCATGTGCCTCAGAAGCTCCTTTGCCTTTGGCAACATGTAGGAAGAGTCCGCTCCATCAAAATAAGGGACCTATAGAGCGACATGATCCTGCTCTTACCTACTGTAAGAATTCATGCCCTCGACCTTTGTCCAAGGAAAGCTTCGTGCCTCCACCCCCCATGTTTCATGTTTTATGTCGACTCCCTTTATATGGCTTGGGCACTTCACTAAGTTCCACCCAAATTATTCCGCCCCTCGGTTTGCATTGAGTTGATGGCACCTCTCGTGCCTATCATTCCATGAGTGAGATTCTATGAGTCCAATCTCTATATCAACTCTAAGTGTACCTTCATTTGGTGTTGCCTTGGGTACGCTCCCTTACTTCATCTCATAATACGTCTACCAACGCATTACCTCATGTGAGATTATGTGATGACTCCTCACCGCTCGCTCCATCCGTTGAGCTTTATGGAGTTATTGTCTTGAGATACCCCCTCCTTGACACAGGAGTGCCTAACTTGCTACAATCTACTCATGTTGATCTTGCTGAAGCTATGATAAATTTTCAGCCTACAATATTACCTCAAAATCTTCCACTCGGCACATTCAACTACCAATGACTCATGAGCATCTTCTTTACACTAAGTCAATTTGGTTCAATGCGTTTCCTTCATGACTAAGAAACACATTAATGAAGGTGGTTAACAGCTGTAAAGCATTTATCTCGAAATTCCCTATGCATGAAGGGTTGTTTCATGCACAACTATTTATTTTGGTGTTTTGGGTTAGAAAAGTTTTGCAGAATCTGAAGATATTGGCTGAAGCTCTCTTGGAGTGCTCTAGAAAACTCTGTATCTCTTGGATGCGTCCTAGAGTGGTGAGTCTCTTTGTTCAGTTCTGTATCCTCGTTTCATTTTCTCTGGGGTGGTGAAGTTTTCTGTATCCCTATGTGATTTTGAACCTGGTGATGAACTATTTTACCATTGTGTTTAAGTATTTTCATGAGATTGTTCTTTTTCTGTCCGAAAGAACTTTTATTCCTGCGCATACTGCTATTCTCTCGACTTTTCTTCTCTCACAATCCATTTCGTATCGCCCCACCGTATCAGTTTGGTATCAGAGCTAAAGGCTAGAGATCATGGCACGACGGAATGGAAAAGATATTGCTGTTGAAAGTAGCATCCACAAAGATGATGTTGAATCATTGAAGTTGCGACTTACGAGATTCTTTGAATAGTATACAAAAGAAGAATGAAATCATCGAAGAACTTGAAGTAGAAATGACCGACATGAAAATGATATCCAACAGTTTAGTTCTAATAATGATACACCTCCTCACTCTCGGGAGTCGAGAAGATTTTGGACAAGGCAAGCAGTCAAAGACGAATGACGGAACAAATATAACCCAAGATTGGATATTCCGGAGTTTGAAGGCAAAATTAATGTTGATGACTTTATTCATTGGCTTAATACAGTGGAAAGAATTTTCGATTTTCATGAACCACCTGAACAAAAGAAGGTAAAACTTGTGGCACTTAAACTCAGACGAAATGCATCTTTTTGGTGGGAAAATCTGAAGAAGCAAAGAGAACGTGAGGGGAAGAGTAAAATTGTGACATGGGAGAAAATGAAAAGGGAGCTGAAGAGAAAATACTTACCTGACAATTATAGACAAGAGATCTTTCTCAAAATCAATGATTTCAAGCAAAAAGATCTTAGTGTGGAAGAGTACACAGTAGAGTTTGATAATCTTATGTTAAAAGGAGAGCTTGTGGAACTAGAAGAGCAAACTATTGCAAGATACTTGGGAGGTCTGAAATATGATATTGCTAAAGTTGTTCAACTGCAGCCATATTGGTCTTTAAATGATGTGAGTAAGTTGGCTTTAAAAGTTGAAAAGCAACATAAGTTTGAAAGGAGTTCTCGGTACGGGTCGAAAGAAGGCTATACAAAAGGGGAAAATTCTAAGTCTATTGTCCAAAGCAAGGTTGTATCAAAGGTGCAAGACAAGGGAAAAGGGTCTGCTGGCAGCAAACAAACACCAAATTCTTCTACCCCAAGTGGTCGAAAATGCTTCAAATGTCATAGTTTTGGGCATATTGCTTCAGATTGTCCAAATAGAAGGATTGTTACTTTGGTTGAAGATCATAGTGATGAAGAAGAAAATGAAGTTGATGATAAACCAAAATATGATGATGATGAGGAAGAGGTTACTTATCCGATCATGGTTTGTCTATTGTGCTGCAACGTAGTTTACAAGTATCCTGCATGACTAAGGATGAAAATTGGGTGAGAAAGAATGTGTTTCACACTAAGTGCACTTCTCATGACAAGGTGTGTTTGGTGATTATCGATAGTGGCGACTTTGAGAATGTGGTATCTTTGGAGATGGTGCGAGAAGTTGAAGTTAGACACAATCCCTCATCCACATCCTTATCAATTATGTTGGCTGCAAAGGGAATGATATCAAGGTAACTAAAAGATGTTTAGTTCTGCTTTCCATTGCAAGTATTACAAAGATGAAGTATGGTGTGATGTTGCTCCTATTGATGCTTATCATTTATTATTGGGTAGACCTTGGCATTATGATAGGAGGGTATTGTATGATGGTTACAAACATACATATTCTTTTAATGTGAATAAAAAGAAGATTATTTTAGCTCCATTACAACCTCTTGAAATCAGTACACCAAAGAAGGAAGTTAGTGCTTTCATGTCCTATGATGAATGCAAGGATGAATTAGAAAGAGGTGGTTATATTCTGGCTTTAATAGTTGTAGAGGAAAATGAACAACAAAGGAGACACCGGCAATCATGAAATCAATCCTGAAGGAGTTTCAAGATGTTGTACCAGAAGAGATTCCACATGGCCTTCCACCTCTAAGAGATATTCGACATCACATTGATTTTATCCAGGGGCTATTTTACCTAATAAGGCGACCCTCTGAGAATGAGTCCCAACGAGTATGAAGAACTTCAAAGGCAAGTGAATGAATTGGTGGAAAAAGGATTGATTCAGGAGAGCATGAGTCCTTGTGCGGTTCCAATTTTGTTAGTGCCGAAGAAGGATAATTCTTGGAGAATGTGTGTGGACAGCCGCGCCATCAACAAAATCACAATTGACTATCGTTTTCTTATTCCGAGGTTAGATGATTTACTTGATCAATTGTGTGGTGCATCTATTTTCTCTAAAATTGATTTGCGGAGTGGCTATCACCAAATAAGAATGAGGCCTTGAGATGAGTGGAAAACAACATTTAAAACTAGAGAAGGATTATATGAATGGTTGGTTATGCCATTTGGGCTATCTAATACTCCTAGTACTTTCATGAGATTTATGAATCATATACTTAAGCCATGCATTGGGACTTTTGTTGTGGTTTATTTTGATGACATATTAGTGTACAGCAAGAGTGAAGAGGAGCATATAAGTCATCTCAAAGAGATTTTTCTTATTTTGAGACAACAAAAACTTTATGCTAATCTAAAGAAGTGTGATTTCTTTACAACTACTGTTGTGTTTTTGGGGTATATTGTTTCAAAAGATGGAATCATGATGGATCAAAGTAAGGTAGAGGTTATTCTTAATTGGTCAACACTTTCTTCATTGCATAATGTGCGAAGTTTCCATGGCTTAATTTCTTTTTACAGAAGATTCATCAAGGGTTTTAGCTCTATTGTTGCTCTAATCACTGAATGCTTGAAAGGTGATAAATTTAAATGGACTAATGAGGCTAATGATGCCTTTGAACTATTGAAAAGAAAGGTGACCGAAGCTCTTATCTTAGTGCTACCAAATTTTGATATTTGAGGTTGAATGTGATGCCTCTAATGTGGGAATTGGTCTTTGTTTTGAGTCAAGACGGAAAGCCCATTGCCTTTTTAGCGAGAAGCTGAATGATGCAAGAAAGAGATACTCTACCTATGATAATGAGTTCTATGCCATTTATCGAGCTTTATCTCATTGGAGTCAATATCTTCTTGCGAAGCCATTTGTCTTATATTCTGATCATGAAGCATTAAAGTTCATTAATCACCAACACAAGCTAAACAAGAGACATGCAGCTTGGGTGAAGTTCTTGCAATCTTATAATTTTACCATCAAGCATAAATCGGTGTTCAAAATGTAGATTATGATGCGTTAAGCGAGAAAACATTCCTTACTATCAACAATGGAGGTTAAAGTAGTTGGATTTGAAACATTCAAAGATCTTTATGAGAATAGCGTGAATTTCGGCTCAATATGGCGAATTGCAAATCGAGTTCTTTTCAACAATTTTCTATCCTTGATGGTTTTCTTTTTCGAGCTAATGACTTGTGTGTTCTATTTTGTTCATTGAGATAAGTTATTCTAGTGAAGCTCATGATGGTGTTTTGGGAGGACATTTCGGTAGGGACAAGACTTTAGCACTTGTTGGTCAAATTTCTATTAGCCCAAGATGTTTAGAGATGTAGAGAGGCTTGTGAAGCAATGCCGAGTGTGCCATTTGGCAAAAATGAGAAGTCAAAATTCTGGTTGTACACTCCACTTCAGTCCGATTGCTCCGTGGGAGGAAGTGAGTCTTGATTTCGTTTTGGGATTGCCAAGAACTTAAAGGAACAAGGATTCTATCATGGTTGTTGTTGATAGATTTTCAAAAATGTCTCACTTTGTCCCTGCAATAAATCAAAGCGATGCATCTCATATCGTTGATTTATATTTTAAGGAGATTGTGAGATTGCATGGTGTACCAAGAACTATAGTATCGATCGAGATTCAAAATTTCTTAGTCATTTTTGGAGAACTCTATGGAGGAATTTGGGTACTTGTTTGAATTTTAGCAAACTCACATCACCCACAAACCGATGGACAAACCGAGGTAACAAGCGAAGCTTGGGAAATTTGCTTAGAAGTTATGTTGGCAAAAAATCAAGCAATGGGATCTCATTCTTCCACAAATTGAATTTGTCTACAATCGTTCCTTACATCATAGCACTGGTAAGAGTCCTTTTGAAGTTGTTTATAGTGCTAATCCTGTTGGTCCTTTGGATTTGGTTCCTCATTTAGCAACTAAGCAATTTAGTGGAGATGCTGATGAGAGGGCTAAGCAAATAAAAAAGCTACATGATGATATTAAAGCAACCATAGAGAAGCAAAATGAGAGGTATAGGCAAGTTGCCAACAAACACAGAAAACTTATGGAGTTTAATGCAGGTGATTTGGTATGGATTCATCTAAGAAAGGAGAGGTTCCCACCAAGCAAATTTGGAAAATTGAAACCAAAAGCTGATGGTCCATTCAAGGTGCTTAAGAGAATTGGCCAGAATACTTATAAGATCGAGCTACCAGAAGATTATGAAGTGTCTCCAACATTTAATGTGGTTGATTTAAGTCCTTATCATGATTATATTGCTGAAACAAATAATGACTTGAGGACAAGTCTTTTTCAACCAGGGGAGAATGACACAGGAGTGCCTAACTTGCTACAATCTATTCATGTTGATCTTGCTGAAGCTATGATAAATTTTCAGCCTACAATATTACCTCAAACTCTTCCACTCAGCACATTCAACTATGACAGCTCATGAGCAATTTCTTTACACTAAGTCAAGGCTGGTTCAATGCAGTTTCCTTCATGACTAAAAAACACATTAATGAAGGTGGTTAACAGCTGTAAAGCATTTATCTAGAAATTCCCTATGCATGAAGGGTTGTTTCATGCACAACTATTTATTTTGATGTTTTGGGTTAGAGAAGTTTTGCAGAATCTAAAGATATTGGCTGAAGCTCTCTTGGAGTGCTCTAGAAAACTCTGTATCTCTTGGATGCATCCTAGAGTGGTGAGTCTCTTTGTTCAGTTCTGTATCCTCGTTTCATTTTCTCTAGGGTGGTAAAGTTTTATGTATCCCTATGTGATTTTGAACCTGGTGGTGAACTATTTTACCATTGTGTTTAAGTATTTTCGTGACATTGTTCTTTTTCTATCCGAAAGAACTTTTATTCCTGCGCATACTGCTATTCTCTCGACTTTTCTTCTCTTACAATCCATTCCGTATCGCCCCACCGTATCACTCCTCAACATGTGTGGCCCGTTGCACATGATTCTCCCTTTAGAGAACCGGGACTTATCCCTCCTGGATATCTATCCCGTTGAAGCAACTTCTCTCTTCGCATCCTTCCCTCTAGAAGTTTCGGAGACCACCATCCCCTTGTACTACTACTCGCCTTCTTTGAACAAAGCGTGCATTGTTCCTTTCACGAATGCACTTGTTAGATTGCAATCGTGTGCCAATATAGCCCTCGTTGCACCTCTCAAGGCCTAACAACATATTGAATTTGCTACACACTTTCGTCTCCTATGAACGTATCCTTCTTATGCTGAAGAGAAAGTTTCAATGCTCTATGGCGTCAAGTTTTGGTTGCCTTAGGATAGCTACGAACATTCCATCGTCTACATACAAGCCCTTGCATGAGTATCGAATTATTCGAGTTAGTAATTTCTCTCACCTCTATGAGTTTTGCATAACTCTTTCGGTTGCTGAGCATCCTATCCCACTTTACACGGTCTCAGCCTTTACCAAGTGCCTTGCTTGAGCACCGTCAAGTTTGGTTACCAACGTTGAGCTATAACTCGAACTCAGCCATCCCAACTTTTGTGCGCTACACGTTCTTCCTAGCTCGCTTGTCCTCGTAGTGCCTCTAGCGCGAAGGGATGGTCATTCCTCTAAATGCCAATCTCAGATGTCTGCTCCTCTGAGTGACTCATTTCTCTACACCTCAATGGTCGTTTCCCCAAACAGTCATACGTGTTGACTGTCCCTAACATAGCCCCGCTAGGTCCCCCACGTTTGCATGCCAAGTGTTTCTATGTGTACTTGTCCCGCTCTGATATTAATTGTCATGGACTTAGCTAGTTTTGCCTAAGTCGTGCGGTACCCTTGCGTGTCCGTCCGCAAAGGGTCAACCTCCCCGAAACTTCCTATAGTCCTTTAAGGACCTTCAAAAGAGAAGACAAGTTAGAGAAAGTGTTTCACTCGGGATCCACAAGAAACCATTTCAGCAAACACATAATAGCCAATGCAAATTACAAACATAGACTTCACAAGCTCTAAACGATTGCACGATAAAAGGTCCAAGGTGGTCCATCATAAACCAAACAAAATGGGACTGCCAAGCCTACTACCAACCCTCTACATGCTATGCAAAGCATGAACAAAATTGAAAGGCATGAACATACATAAGCATTACATCAAACACCCCGTTTATGTCTGTGACAGTACGGGTTGCTTGAGTTTTGAGTACAAACAATTCAATACAACCTTCTACCAACTGAGGTGTCCCTCAGGTATGTGCAAGTTCACTGTTGTGTTTAATTTGGCATGACCAGGGATTCAAATTTCAGATATCAGGTTTGGAAAACAAACGTTTTTTAAATTATCTACAGAGGCTTCTCAAGTTTGATGAAGTTGTTAGCATTGCTTCAGAGTTCTAGTTTCCTATCCCTAATCTGTAAAGACCATATACAACATAATCTTTTTTACATCCAAAGGTGCAAAAAGAAGGTGAAATTCTGGAGTTCAAAGTATGCTGCATTTTGAATGATGGCAACATAGACTCCTAGAGAACTGTTGCAAAATTATGCAGCCAATGAATCAAAGCTCAGCTCTTAAGCTTGGGTCTCAGATGACATCTTGTGCAATATGTTTAAGGTGGACATTGCGCTTTTTGCATATTGAAAATTGAGCAACTGAATTTCATATTGGACAATTACCATTATATCCTTCTATAGTTATCGCTACAGCAAGCATTGCAGACAGGGAATAGACAAGGTTGCTTAGGCAAATACAGCTCAGGTTGGTTATGGAGAGTTTTCTTGAACACAAGGCAATATGGGGAGGGAATTGTGGCAGGGTTTGTTTGTGTAGAAGACATTGATTCAGACACAAGGCTATGGAAAAAGAAAACATATTCACTTTAGACAATTTAATGTAGTTGATAGAATCTAACAAGTGTGAGCAGATATGGAGGAAAGAAAAGGTTTGACTTCAAACAGCTCAATTTAGTTGATGCAACCTCAGAAATGCAAAGGAAATTATGTGTTACAAAGATTGTGTAGAGTTCACAATAGAAGTAATTGAAATGAAGACCATAAATATCGGTATGGAAATGTCTTCAGTTAAACAAGTAATAAGAATGGCCAGGCAAAAGAAAACAACAGCCAACAGCTTAGTAGTTCTAAACTTCTAATAAAATCTTTGAGAAGACTAATAGCAACAACATAATATATAAACAGCCTTACAAGTCACAAGTAGATAAATGTCAAGTAGAATACACAAAACCAACTAGGCTAGCAGAAGGAAAAGTTCTGATATATTAAAGTTAACCTGAAAGAGGTATTCAGTATAGTCCGAGAGGTTGCAGACTACTATCCTTTAAATTCCATCTCTATTCCATTTTGCATGGTAGTTGAGTCGCCGAAAATATAATTCATGGAGAACATTATGCTCTCTAACAATAAATATATTGACTTTCTTTAGAACCAAGAAAAAGTACTATGCTTTAATATGTAAGAAGACTTCACTTCAAGTTTTCACATAAAGTAAGAAAAAAAGGCAAATGTAAGACTAACCATATAGCATGCTCATAATAAAGTTTTTTTGCTGCTATGTGAAATAAAAATAGTTTAAGTTTAGAGACAATTGGTTGGACTTGTTGGACTTGCTTGTCCATTAAAGAGTTAGCTATTGAGGTATTTCAACTCTAACAAAGAGAAAACAATACAACACAGGATATTATTTGGAGGAAGAAAAGAAGAAAAGAAGGGGGAAAAAAGAATCCTAATTTAATTGAAAAGGAATGTGCTTTCTCAAGCAGAGATATAAGAAATGAATAGAAGCAGGGATTCTCAATTGATCAGAAAGTTCTGCAATCCAAGAAGTGAACCATGACGTCCCGTTCGAAGTTAACCATCTTCCTGAAGTAGTTCTCAACAAAGGCAAACTTGCGTTTCCAAACTAATGTAGGTGGACACCACAATTTCGTTCATTTTGCAGATTTCGTTCCCAACACGCTTAGCCTATGAAGTTTCTCATCAAATTGCAGATTTCGTTCATTTTGTATGAATCAGACAAATAGAGGTCAAGGGAGGAGTCGGAATTGTATTACCCTTCTCCGGGCGCAAGCAAGCAATCGAAAGAACTCAATTTCAGAAAGAAGTCTAGGACTTGACCTAGAAAGCATCGACCAGAACCCACCTTAAAACTTAAAGATTTAACAATATGTCGCAAGGTACTGATTCCAATCCCGGCTTCATCGCTTACTCTTTTAAAAATATAATAAAATCGATCAGAACTCACCTGTCCTGGTTCTAATCCCGCCTTCCCTTTAAAAATAAAATAAGATCGATCAGAACTCATGAAGTGCCAAGACGTCTCTTGCGCTGCAAGACGGGGTGGGGTCGAATTGAAGAAAGAGATGGGCACTGTCGAGGGAGGGGGAGCGGGAGCGGGAGCAGGAGCAGGAGCAGCGCGGGGCTGACGAGGGCGGATCGCAGCGACCACGACGTTCATCTTGATGCCAGCTCGCTTCGGCTGCGGCTCCGGCTCCGGTCGTCGGTTCGGGAATTTAACCATAAACCGTTAAGTGTTTGGGCCGGGCCAGATGGAGCTCAATGCGGCTCATTTCGAAATTGGGCTAAGGACGAGCCGAGGGCTGATCCGCGTGTAGCACTCGTGAAGTGCACTCGTGAAGTGCACCTTTTTAATCCGCGTGTAATGAAATCACCAACTTGAAGAGCCTTAAACTACATGGCAAGACATATGTGTAGAACTCATATATTTGAAATGAGATATGTAGAGCTTAGTGGCCATCTCTCCTCATCAACTGGCTACCTTCCAACTTGATGTCTCTTACCAACATGGCACGAGGAAGTTGCTGGTCCAGGATCAAACACCTTCCCACATTTTTAAGCACTTGTAATAGTCTTGCTCGCTCGCATGCGTTGTAATGTTCAACACAAAGTTTCTACATCCAAAACAGCAAATATACGTCACATTGTTTTGCATCAGGAGCTCAAATCTCAAGATCGAGAAAATTGAGTGTCGATGGTGAGATAAAGCTGCTCTTCTATGACCTGATCCGAGTGATTCAAGTTCCAATACAAAAATACTTTATTGGCAAGCATAAAATCGATCTATTATGAGACAGCCCTCGCGTATTGGACCACCATTGAAGTTGACGGAACAAAGCTGTGACAAAAAAAAATGGTCCATATTTAAGTCCAACATTATTGATGAGACAGCCCTCGCGTATTGGACCACCATTGAATTTTTTTGACGGTGAAAACAATGAGCTGTGAATAAAAAAGGCATCAAAAGTTAATTACCTTGTGATTGAATTGAATATTATTTAATTTCAATCATAATTACTATGATTAGGTCCCATTCAAAAGGATGATACAATATTTTAAGATTGAGACTGGATTATGTTTTCTCCACTTAAGTAAGCGGTCAAACAGCTGGTGCATATAGAAAGAAAATAATAAAAGAAAGCATCTTTGTAAAATGGCTTTAAGATGATATGGCCTGCTTTTTTAAGAGTAAACGGTGCTTAAAAAACAAGATTTGAATTTTAAATATTATAATAATTTATCATAATTTTTTATCAATTAAATTAATCAGTACTTGTAATATGCTGGATGAAATCTTAAACTCTTAAACCTCATATGTGTTAATGAAAATATAGATTTTGTTGAGTTTTTTGAGAGAAAATAGAGAGTTACTCTTCTCCTACTCTTTCGATGTAATTTCATTTTTCGGAGCATAGGTCGAGCAAATGGCCTCTTGTACCCTTTGTGGAAAGAAAAACACATTTGCATTATTCTTCTAGGCTAACTATTATAGCAACCGAAAAAACACAATTGCAAGAAAACCTTTGCTTTAGAGCTACCAAGGAAATCCTCACGCAATGCAACAATAGAAATAAGTCGATGACGATGATTTATCTTCCTATCCATTTCACACAAATAAATACTTTTCAACAAACTTTGCTATTAGTTTTCCGTCTAAACGAACATTCTTTGAACAAAATTCAAAAGGCTTCCATCACCCTTTGCCAGCTGATGCTGAACCAACCCACAATATTTTAAGATTGAGCAGCACTGGATTATGTTTTCTCCACTTAAGTAAGCGGTCAAACAGCTGGTGCATGTACCTGAGGAGGTAAATCGACTCAATCAATGAAGGTGGTGGAGAAAATTTCTCTTCGAGAAATTTTAAGGAAATACAGATTTGGAACTCGACAATGAAAGATTCGTCAAAGCATTGAAGAAGATTCTATGACGGAACGCATCATTTATTTTCAAAGTCAAATTACGAAATGTTACAAAAGCTCTACTTTAATATTGGTAAAGATTCATGATTCATCTGTTAATTATTTTGAGTTTGGGAAATTTGAAAAAGGAAGATGAAACTCTTTTACAAGGATAGAATACATTCACGTGCATGTTTCCTGGCATTTATTATTTTTGATCGATCAAACTGTTTTAAGATAGGATTTCACATTATGGCATCTTAGATATGCTCATTTAAATTTTGAGGCTTTGAAACTTTTCATGATCACCCATCAAAACTATGTGAAGGGGTCGATGTTTGTGGTCCTATCACCCAATATCACTTGGAGGAAGCTGATCATAGTGGAAAACTTGGGTTTATATATTAAAAGAAAGAAAGAACCTTTCAAAGAATTTAAGGAGTTGGTTGAAAAGACAAAGTGGTTGTAGGATTAAATGAGAAACAGATAGAGGTTGAATATACATCAAATGAATTTGAAAGCTCCGATGTAGAAACAATGGAATTTTTCATCAATTCACTTCCGGTACACTTGGAAAGGAAAAATAGGACTATACTTATTGATGGGAATATGGTGCCATTTATTTTGGGTAAGAAAGAAAAATAGGAAGTTTATTATCCCATCACCCAATATCACTTGAGGAAGCGGTATTTTCTTACATTCATGATCATAGTGAAAACTTGGGTTTATATATTAAAAGGTCAGTTGAAAGACAAAGTGGTTGTAGGATTAAATGTTTAAGAACCTTCTGCCATACACACCTCAACTCTGTTTCCAACAAAGCTTAATTGGAAATGTTACACGGAAGAAGCATGGAGCTTTGAAACCAAGAGTTGATCATTTGAGGATTTTGGAAGCATTGCATTTGCTAAGATACAGAGGAAAAGAGAACAAAACTGGAGGATAAAGGTCGAAATGCATTTTGTTAGGTTAGCTTTGAAAATTTCTAGTGGTTATAAACTCTACAATCCTATCACAAATAAAGTTGTGATGTCAAGAGATGTTGAGTTTGATGAACAAATGATTGGAACTCGAAAAGTGATGAGCAAAGATAAGAAAGTCATAGCTTCGGAAGAAGAAGATTTAATACAAGCAAATACCGAAGAGGCTTTCTAATCATCACCTAGATCGCCTAGGTCACTTGATTCAAGAAGTCCGATTATAAGAAGGACAAGACAAGGTTCAGAGCTCTATGATGTGACTCAAGGATGATACTAACAATGACGAACTTTCTTTATTTTGTCTTTTGCAGGATATGATCCATTAACCTTGAAGAAGCTTATAATGAAGAAAAATGGCGACAAGCAATGAATGAAGAGATTCATGCAATTAACAAAAATGATACATGGGAGCTTACTACACTTCCAAAAGATCACCAAGCAATCGGTGTTAAGTGGATCTTCAAAACAAAAGAAATGCACAAGGGAAGATAGAGAAATACAAAGCACGATTGGTTGCAAGGGATACAAACAACAATATGGGATTGACTACGAAGAAGTATTTGCACCAACTCAAATGAAATGGAAAATTTTACAAATGGATGTCATTTCTTAATGGAGTTCTTGAAGAAGAGGTAAATACTTCGGGAAGAAACTTGGGATGACAGATGGAACAAGTTTAAAGGGGAAGAAATAAACTTATTCCAATAGAGACTAATTAATTCAAGAAATGAAGAGATTCATTCTCTCAAGAAGAAGAAAAGATAGATTAGATGTCTATGGAAGGACAAGTCAAAATGAAGATGATTCTTGAATACAATAAAATGGTATCTTTGGGGACTATATTATGTTAATGAAAGGAATATAGATTTTGTGAAATTGTAAAGAGTTTTTTGAGAGAAAAATAGAGAGTTACTCTTCTCCTACTCTTCCTCTGTTTGAAATCTCTATCCCTTCTTTCTATCTAGATTTTCAACAAATGGATCACGCAAAGTAAGGGAATGTTGAGACCTGCATCATGATGGAAGATGACGATACTTTAAATTGTTAGATCATCATCTTTCTGAAGAGACAAGTATTCTTTCCCTTGATTTAGTGCCAATCCACCTCCTCAATTTTGGTTCATATGAAATGTGCTCTTCATTTATTTATTTATTGTTATTATTACATTAATAATCATAAATAAATTAAATTAAAAAAAGAAATATTTCATTAACAAAGTATGCACGATTACAACCCTTCGACCCATAATATGCAACTCTTCTCTCTTCCTCTACTGTGATTTGATGCTCTCACAAGGGAAGATCATACATCTATTTATATTCCAGACTCATGACACTTCATTAAATAAGGACCTATCATAATCCTCTCTATCCTTATTTGATTAAACTATAAGCTCGTCTCCGAAATCAATTAAATAATTATATTAATATTTTTAAATTAATTAAACTTTTATTAGCATTATTTTAACACTTCTCCATAATATTAATATCCAAGTTTGTCCCTTCAAAATTAAAAAAAATCTAATGGCAAAGATTTAGTGAAATTATTAGTGAGGTGTTCTCTTTTGTTATAGCAATTGAACCTGTCATACTCTCGACAACTATGATAGATTGGACTCTTAGGGGTAATAACTATAGTTTTGTCAAAAGAATTTTTTTGTTTGAGACTGTTGCTCGAGTCTTGATCGGATCTATCAATACCTCGTATTGGATAATAAAAATTCATCATCCTTAATTTCTTTGAATTAGTTGTATGTTTTGATTCTTTCTCAAATTTAATAGGTTCTTCAATTTCATGAAACTTATATCTTTCAAAAGTTTCAACTAAAGATATACTTTTCTCAGTGGAGTTTCTTCTAATGAACTAGCTAGAGTCTTAAGATGACAAATAACTACTACTCGAGAATTTTCTTTAGAAATATTAGTGTTCGACATTGAAGTAGAGCACATGTTCTCTAGTTTCGGCTAACCCAACATTAGCATTCAATGTCAACTGAACGTTGATTTGAAAGGATTAAAACATTGGTTAATAACTATATCATGCAGCTAACCATAATCATCCAATGTTATAATACCACCATCTTCATCAACATAACTAAGAATAATATCAACTTCTCGACTAAATTTAAAAGGTCAAAGATCTTCCATCTCAATCTAGTTATATTATGATATATGTCCTTGTAGGCATTGAACCACTTAAATGTATTATTGTACCTTACTTTAATCACAAAATCTCACTTATTTGATGCATCAGTAATTAATAGATTAACATGTCAAAAGTAAGTTCTCTAATTTTTTTTTTCTCCTCCCACAAAATTAGTTTAATGATGCTACCTTTATAAGAACAAAACTTTTCAATATGATCACACTTTTTAAAATAATCACACTGAATATTTTCTTATAAGAAGTTTGATTGTTACCCTCAGTGTTTCCATAAGTCTGATCATCATATTCATAGTGACTTTGATTGTCTGATTAACCTCTTGCACCATGACTACGACCCTTAAAATTTTATCTGCTTGGTTATTCAATGCCATTATTATTTTTTTCTTCTTCTTCTTCTCAGAAAGATTTAATTTACTTTGCAAGGCATGCTCAATATTAGTATCTTTAAATTCATTCAATCTATCCTTGTATGTTTGTAAAGAACCAAACAATTAACTGACATGTAATTTATCATATATTTTATTATTAATAATTTTTGTGTCAAGAACCAAGCAATCTATCCTTAATAATTCTTTGATCATAAATTAATTTTCCAAATCATCTCATTCAATTGATTATCCCCATGACTCTTAAAAAATAAATTTTATTTATTTTCACTTTTATTTATAAATAAATTTTTAATTTTTTATAAAGAATTTGGAGTTTGACGACTAATACCTTAGAGCTCTTATGGTACTCTTGGTCCAAGATCTCTCGATCCTATTAACAGTTAGTTACTTTAAAAATCTAGAGAAATATCATCACATCAACTGATTGTTGATGTGAAATAAATCTAGAGAAATCTAAATATTTATTTCACATAGAGTGTTAAGATGAAAACTTGATTTTGATGCCACGATTTATGAGAGATTATTGACGATTATAATGTAGTCAAAGATATAAAAAACCAAAGAATCTATGTGAAATAAATATCTCATCTGAAATTCAGGACCATCAACAACAAAAATCCTGCACCTGTATTATTGCTTGCCACCACAAATAAAAATACTGTCTTTGATACTATTTTTTGAAAACTAAGATCCAAAAAAGATATAGAGAGACAAGTACGAAGAAGTAGAATAACTCTAATAAAAAAAAACTACATCATTAGTAACAAAATCTGATTATAGTCCCTCTATTTATACTCTATCTGTCCATTTTCTTATTTTCTCTGATTTGATGCCCTCATAAGGGGATACACAACATCATAATTTTGTCCAGATTAGGTATCCTTTTTTAATTTGATTATTATCTTTACATCTATTAAACCAATTAAACTATTATCTTAACATTTCTAAATTAATTAAGTTCTTTTTAGCATTATCTTAATAATCAGTTTGCTTGCATCCATGTGTCAAGAAATCAATCTTGATAATAAAAAAAAAAAAGAATTTAATAACAAAGTGTGAAGTGTAATTAACTCTTGACAACATCTTTTGTTCGACTAAAACCAATCGAATATCTTCAACAAAAGTAGAGCATAAGCAGTGTGACTCGTATGATTCCTAACATCAACATTTTCATGGGAACATGCAATCTTGGGTTCCACTATACATAACAATGTTAGGTGTAGATACATATATCAAGAATAAATTTAGTTTTGCGTGTTGGGAGGTACATGCAATCATCTTATAAAAAGTTGTTTGTTGATATGTCATGTTGATGACTGATAAAAATTCCTGCAACGAAGTTACGTACGCGCCCTGAGATAACACACACACATACACTCTCTCTCTCTCTCTCTCTCTCTCAGTTGTGGGATTCTTCCGGTTGTAGTGTAGTGAACCTGAGTCATCGAAGACAGGCCCGTGAACTATTTCTCTTTTGTCTGGGCATTTTTGATCGTCATCCTATTTTCACAGTCTCAGATGAAAGTAACTTGTCCTCAGCTCACAACCAAGAGCCAAATAAAGTCTTCTCTCTTCCCTTTTATCCTTTCTTCGTCTCTCTCTCCTCTCTCTCTCTCTCTCTCTCTCTCTCTCTCTCTCTCTCTCTCCTTACCCATATATGCTGAGTCAGTGAGATCACCCTGGCTTTTTTGAGGCTGCTGCACTGAGCTTTTGCTGCTTGATTGCCAGTAGTGTATAATATGTATTGCGACTGGACATCATCACGTGTCGTCGTGACTGGGGATTTTGCAGGCCTTTCTATATCATTCATTCTCCCTGTAATCCGTCTTTAGGAGAGTGTGGCAAGCAGTGTCGAAAAAGGTGGATGAAAAGGTCAATCATGCATGTTCTGAAACTCTGAAATGGAATAAAAAACGCATCAGGTGAATCATATGAAAGTGAGGAGTAAAGACAAACAGATATGTTTATGGTTAAATCCGTGGAACCCTAAGGTACTTCAAAGTCAATGATAGAGGGGAGTGCAACTAAGAAAAAGTTTAGCAGGAAAGGCATATTCTTTTGAGGGCAGGTTGAAATAACCGCAAAAAGATCGAGAAGCAAAAGCCAGGTTTACTTATTCACGCTATCAAAGAAACAAATGATATATCCTAAACCTACTCTGGTTCACCAATCTAATAAACTATGCTCAAGTTGCAATTCAAAATACAACAGTTGGATTAGGTGGCATTCATGCATGCTGCGTTCTACTTAACCACATTATCTATCACACACATCATAATAAAGAACTCAGCAACAGAAGTTTGGTACCTGAAAACTGCATTAGAAAAAGAAGATGGCTAAACTAAATAATGCAACTAAGGAATCCTATAAAAACCCTAATAGCTATTCTATATTGTTCTCATCTTCTAATTGGAAGGAAGGTTTTGTTTTATCTGGTGTCTGCTTTCTGCGTGGAGTTGGCAAGAATTATCCAAACCCCAATAACCGGAATATATGCGAACCACAAGCTTCCATATGCTAGTGGACAAGAACCGTAGTACCACTTGTTTCCTTCGGTTTCTGTGCTTCACAGTAGGGTTTGACTGTTTGTTTTACATCCTACTTTGTGATTTCTCCAAAGTTATGAAGGCTTTCAGATTGCAACTTTGATACCGTAATAGTTTCTCATGCATATATAGAAAGGCACTGCGATTGATTCCCAAGTGTTTTTTTTTTTTTTCCTATACTCATATTAAAGCATCCTCTTTTATGAGAGTTTTCTTTAAAGAGATTTCATTTACTGGAAATGACAATGACATATTAGAGAATAAGAATATGCTCCCTTATAGTGTAGGATTAGAGTCAATGCAACTGTAGCTTTAATCCTCTTAACAAAAAAATGTGAGTTAACCAGCTCATTATTCACTTTTCTAGTCCAAGATTATGGTGACAATCAAAACCTCTACTCTTATGTATTATAGTGATCAATTTACTTTCTCTTTGATTCAAATATCTTTTGACGAATCTGCATTTGATGTTTGATAAAATGATGAGTTAATAAACCATGCGTTCAAGGCTCAAGCTACTAACAGATGAAGGATTAATGAGTCTAATATATGGATACAAGTGAACAATCATGCGCAAGTCAAAAGATCAAGGCTTTTCACAAGTATTTATATGATATCGGATGAAATTTCTAAACGAAACTTATAGCTTTAAGATTCAAACTTTGGTACTATGATAAAATGATCGGCCGGAGAACAGTTTTCTTGATGTTTAAACTGGTCTAGCATGTATAAAAAAATGAATGCATATTTTTGACCTCCTGTTTGTTCAATCTCACGTGCTTAGAAGTGCCAAATTATTGTAGCAAGCCAAGAACACCATGAAGGTCAACTTAAGCTAAACAAATCCTAGATGGTAGTGTTTGACTTGATTCTAGTTCTGTAAGAGTTATCATTAAACTGCCATAATCGCAATAATTTTAGTTGTCATAGCTAGCTATCAGGTACCTAATGAAGTTTGCTTTGCCAACAAACGCCCATCATATTTATATTAGACTTTATTTTGTTGAGTAGGACGAAGATGACTGATCTCCTTAACCCAGAACCAAATGCAGACTTAGTTTCTATTCCACAAGCATATAAACGAGTTGGATAAAGCAGTTCATGTTTCCTCTTTATCTCTCTCCCCTCCCCAGCACCCGCCCCCCTTTAGGGTGAATGTTTCCTTGAGAAGCTCATCACACTTGTCAGACCAGATTAAAGGTTGGAGTTGGACCACTCAGCTTTCAGCCTGAGCTAGCATGAGCTCAGGCTGTACACTCCACAAGTGTCGATATCTCTGTACACAAACATTACACAAACACAAGAAAAACTCAAACACCACCATGAGCTAGCATCTTGTGATATATTTGAATATGCAAGCTAATAAAATTCTTAATTAATGTGGTCATGATCCATAGTTTATTTGTATCGGTGTAACTCATGTTTGTTGAAAATCTAGATAGGAAGAAGGGATAGAGATTTCAAACAGAGGAAGAGTAGGAGAAGAGTAACTTTCTATTTTTCTCTCAAAAGATTTTTTACAATTTCACAAAATCTATATTTTCATGAACCAACATATGGGGTTTATATAGTCCCCAAAGATACATCATATTGATTGTATTCAGAATGAATTTCTCTTTCAAGGAACCTCTTCAAGAACCAATGATCATTTTGACTTGTTCTTCCATAGACTTCTAATCCATCTTTTCTTCTTGATGGATTAAATCTTCTTCTTTATACCATGAACCTTTCTCTTATTGAAATTAACCTCTTTATGATATTAGAACAAGTTTATTTCCAATAATGTTTTCATTTACTAACTAGAACTATATGATGAAAAAATGATAAATATATGCTTTTTTTAATATATATATATATATATATATATATATATATATATATTTCATTATCAGTCTATCTCCAGAGACAGTATATGTCACAACATTTGAGGGACTTGAACATTAATTACTAGTCATATGTGCCATGCAAACTAATCACGTGAGTGATGACGTATGTGACACGACATACATTTTTTTTTGTTTATTATTATTATTTGATATTTTATCACTTTATCTCGCATGTTGCATATATTGTGATGTCCATAGATCTGTGTAATGAGAACCAGATCATGATGAGATGATGATAATAAAACCGATTTACTTTTAAACACAGATCCTAAATAATTATAGTCATAGATTACATGAGAGAAACGTCGAGATAACCGAACATACTGGTGTGTTATATATCCATCCATATGATAAAGGCAACTGGTCTCATGGTTGCTTGTATAGGGACACTAAGGATACAGTGCATGTGCTCATTGGAGAATAAGTTTACTGATTGATCTACTCACGGAATGTTGGATGGTTGATGATACCTCATTGTCAAATAGCGATTCTGTTATCCTATTAATATACTTAGTCCTTAGACTTGAGACACCAACGATATCTTGTATGAGTACTTTAATTTTTCATACTAGATTTATAGGTCTGAAAGTTTCAGATCTAGCACAGTTGGTCATCGGGAGTGACAGCTAACCTTACGAGGGCTATTAAGTGTCAATAGAAGATTATCTACTCTCAGTATTATGAGAGGAATATCTCATGTATTCCTGCACAGATAAATCCTTAGCTAAGGTCATTTGGATTGAGAGAGAAAGAGTTCTCCGGAAGAATCCGATTAGAGCAAGACTCGAGGAGAGATCTTATGGGTGCGTCAGCACCATGCTCGGCATACAGTCTCTAGGATATTAGATGGATGAGAGACTATAAGTATATGATAATTAAGGATAGATAGGTCTAAAGGATTGGATTCCCCTGTATCATTTGGGAACTACGTCGTAATGGCCTAGTATATCCATAGTCGATGTGTCGAGTGAATTATTATGGAGATAATAATTTATTGAGCCAGAAGGAGTTCTAACAAGTATAACTCACAGCTAGTTTAATATTGGATTTAGAGGGTCACACATATATGGTAGGTATTACGAGTAAAAGTTCGGATGTGAGATATCCGCCAAAGCCCCTAAATTATTTGATCCTATAGATGAGATCCAATAAGAGCTAATATGAGATTATTGGGTAGAGATCCACTAATCTAAGAGGCTTGGGTAAATGGATGGAGATCCAATACCCAACAGGGTAGGATCTATTAGGGTTAAATCGATAGAGGGCCTCTATAAATAAGAGTGAACTAAAGGCTCTGGGCTAAGGCTTTTTAGCTGTCATCTCCTATTCTCCTCTCCTCCTCTTCTTCTTAGCTAGCAACCCTAGTTTGGGCATGTTAACAATAAGAGGGGCCAGCCCCTTCTTGATTACGTGATGCACACAGTGAGGAGATTTAAGTAGCGATTTAAGAAGCATCGTCATAGCCCTTGCCTTCTGGATCATCGCTAGAGAGGAGGGCACTTGAACTCCTTCAGCCAATCCTACAAATATGTAGGAATTCAGGAATATACGATCTTCTTAGGTAATTATCTTACGCACAAATTTTGATTTTGTGAGTTTTTACACTCTAACTTTTGCATGATGATAAGAAACCTTTTTTCTTTGAGAAATCTATGATTTTTGTTTCTGTTCTTCCACTGTACATATGATATCACCTTAGATTTCTCAATAGTAGTATCAAAGCTAGATTACTCATGCAAAAGATTGATTTTAAATTGCATTTGTTATGTTTAATCATGTAGAATTATTTTACGTGATTGTTGTAATTTTTTATCGTAGATTATAGATCTGTGCTATAATATTTTTCTCTATTATGAGGTATTTTATAGAAGACTTTTGATATCAAATATGTTAGCACAAAAGAAGAAGAAAGGATAACAATTGTTGCTGCCCCTTAGATGAGAGCAGCTCCTTGTTGCTCTCAGCTTGGCCAAAAGTAGCAGGAATGAGAACAGCAAGGTTTCTCTCAATCTACTACATGATAGCCCCTACAGCTAGGTTTCTTGGCTACAAGGGCCACAATTGGCGATCAGGGTTTCCTAACCATAAGGGTTGCTTTAGCAGCTAGGACTCCTAGCTGCATGGGGCAAGGTGGTAGCTAGGGTTTCCAAACTGCCCATGCTCACCTTGTAGTCAGGATTTCCTAGCTGCAGAGCCAACCTTGGGGGCCAAGGATCCCTAGCCACCCAAGGCAGTCCTGCAGCTAAGGTTTCCTAGCCGCATGGGGTACCCTAGGATAGGGTACCCTAAAGGGTTACAAAGTAATTAATTAGATAATTTAATTAATTAATTAATTAATTATTATCTAGTAGTCCTACATGATGATGATGTGTACATGTAATGTATGATGTGGACGGATGATCATAGACCATGTAATGTGTGTACATATGATTATTATTATTATTGAGGCCTACGAGTCTTCAATTTTTTTCTTATTTATTGTCGGGCCTATGTGCTTGTGATTAAATTGTAATTATACAAGGAGGCACAGTGGGAGTGAAGAAGTAATAGCAGAACCCACGAGGCTGAAACGGATGATCATGATGCATGGAGATGTGTCGAAATGTCGACAGAATCGATAAGGATGAGATGAACGATCACATGGCATGGAGATGCACTACTGCACATATAAATCTTGATGTGAGTGATTTGGCCCACTAGTTCGAGCTTGATCACATTAGGATCTAGTCCATGATCATCTGGTGTGATTGCTCATATGATGCGTGATTACTTATACACATAATAGATATGTATATATATATTTACATGCGATGTAGATATATATTAAATATGTATGTGTATGACACATCATAGGAGAGCAAATCAAAATCTCCTCTCTCGATAATATTAAGTCGATAAATATGAGACAATTAGATTGATCCACATGGCCTTTTATCCTTATAAGTAGGAACCAATTCCCAATATAGATTGAGTTGGTCAAGTCTCTCGAGACTCACCTATATTGTAATTCGATATCTTACCTATGATATAGAGATGTCACCGGTGACTTGGGAACATATGCTTAGTCGAGTCCCTCGAGGGCATATGATCGAATCAGACTCATCTTGTAATGATGGTGATGACTTAACCGAACATTATGGTTAGTCGAGTCTCTTGAGACCATGGTTCAAAGGCTGAATAGGATGGGAATCACAAAGAGTTATAATTGCCAAGAGTATGGGCTTAACGTGATTGGTCGAGTCCATCGAGGTTACGTTAAGATGTCGATCGGATCTCGATTCCCTTAGAGATCTGTTAGGGGTCTTCGATTCATGTATTAGAGGGAGTTGTGTGTTTCACGAGAAAATAGTAGAAGTAGATTAAGATAGAAGTCATCATCTTAATTGCTTATTTTTATAAAATCTACATGTTATTTACTTTTGCTGCATCTTTATTTTTTGAAAAATATTACTTTCGAATCCTTTACATGACATATTTGATGTCAACTATCTCACTGGTCTAAATTATATGGATTAGCTTTACAACCTAAGAATCATTCTCACGATTAAGAAAATCGCATACGCCCTTGATACAGTGATGCTTATGCCCAATGAAGGGGCAAGCGAGGATGAGATCACTCACTACGTGAAGTGCATAGATAACTCCACTCTCGCTCAATGTTACATGTTAGCCTCTATGACTCCTAAGTTACAGAGACAATATGAAAACATGGATGCTAGATCCATACTCCTGTATCTCCACAAATTGTTTGAGGAGCAGGGAAGAAATTAGCGATATGAGATATCGAAGAGTTTCTTCCGCACCAAGATGATTGAGGGGATAACCATATCCTTAAGATGATTGAGTGGATAGAGAAACTCATAGGTCTAGTAATAATCCTAGAGAATAACCTGTATATAGATCTTATACTTTAGTTCATACCAGATTCTTTTTCTCAATTTATAATAAATTTTAATATGAACAAGCTTGAGGTAACTCTCTCAAAGCTCCTCAATATATTGAGGGAAGTAGAGATTACTATCAAGAAAGAGAAGTCAGTTCTCTATGTTGATGAGACCAGAAAAAAAAAGAAGACAGAGAAGTTCCTTAAAAAGGTCAAGGGTAAGGGCAAACTAAGTAAAGCAAAAGT
Source organism: Musa beccarii (assembly GCA_024322285.1). Taxonomy (NCBI): domain Eukaryota; kingdom Viridiplantae; phylum Streptophyta; class Magnoliopsida; order Zingiberales; family Musaceae; genus Musa; species Musa beccarii. Next base: position 33,159,132 of record CM044394.1, read on the forward strand.
AGCTAAGAAGGATCCAGTAAAAGATAAAAGTTAATGTTTCCACTAGGGTAAAGATGAGCACCGAAACAGAATTATCGTTTATAGCCACTTTTTTTTTTACTAAACTAAATTTAATCTTTAATGATGGATGAAGATGGTAATATCATCATGTGGCCAAAATTTTTTTATTGCATAATAGATTATATCTAAATATTTTTTTTTTACACAAGAGTCAGATGTACTTATTATAAGCTAAGATAACATTTGTAGGCTTTAATATCATTTATAAAAAGAAGATATAAAATAAACAGAGTAGTGGTTGATTAAGAGATGGTGGGAGTATTTTACACTTTCGTATTATATAATTCTTCACACAAACATACACGCCCTTCACACAAACACACACGGACACAGACATACAGACGTACACACATATAATATATATATATATATATATATATATATATATATTATATCTGTTGCTTTTATAATTATATTTTAATATTTATTCAGATTACAATTACCTAAGTGACCTCATGGTTACGTTGATACCTTCATATATTCTAATAAATAAAATTAATTAATTTTTCTTTTTCAACACTCACATATGAAGAAATGTTTTGGCTTGAGGCTCGCCCGAGTTGTGACATCCGGCTGATCTTTATGGACTCCATGAGTTTCTCGTTTGCTTTAGGAGAAACCAAAGCACCACACATCTCATACTCCCTCTAGGGATTTGATCCACACTACACATAAATGGCCAAGAATACAACTCAAGAATTAGAAGCTTTGAGGTGATTGCCATTCATATCTTCGAGAAGTAAAGACACCAGACAACTTGGAAATTAATATCATACCCGTGTGTGTCTCTTTCATGATCTTAGCTGAAGTCAAAATGAACTATTTTGTTGACACAATTGGCAATCATTTGCACATTTTAATCTAGCCTGGATTTTTCGTTTTTGTGTTTCCTCGATTTCGCTAAGTTGTTAATACCAATATATCGAGGTCATTGATTTGCTTGCAAATTGCTTACGCTTAGATAAGTCTGTGGAAATCAATCTTTACTAACTCATAGTCACAAAAGCAACCACCAATTCTCTAGTCAAGATTTTTCTCTATATGTGTGTTACTCTTTTGGTTAAATCTACCAACATATTCATGTATACATAAAGATTAAAAGATAACTAAGAGAATAATCACATATTTCAAAGAGTTAAAGACTTAGATTATATATAAAAGAGTTGATCTATAATATGATAAGCTTAAGCTTTTACATGTATGTTAACCCTAATAAGTTAGACTCATTATCATCAATGTTAGCATAGTATCAAACTCAAGGTTCGTGGAAAAAAAAAAGTGAGTGAATAAAACATAGCTAATTAATGGTCATAGTCAGATGAAAAAAAAGGTCCAAATAATAAGTTGATCATTAAGTCACACATGATTGGTCCCTAACGATTAAAAAAATAGGATTACATATACTGAATATCTTAGGTTTGACCTATGATCTAATATATTCAAAATTTTAGATATATATATATATATATATATATATATAAACTTTTATATTATTGATTTATCTATACAAATATATGGAGAGCCGGTATACATGGAACCTTTGAATGACAAGTGCCATGTAACCCTGATCAAAGAGTTGTAATGTGATTTATGTGTAAAATGTTTAGAGGACTAGCGTGAAGTCTTTGTATCATTGCATGACAAGTGCTATTTAGTTCTTCTCAAGAAGAATTTCATGTCGCGTGAGAAAATGTCATCTGTTCATTTGTCCTCAGATTACTACTGGAATCAACCAGTACATCTCCCCAGATTAGCTGATTTTGGAGCAAAACATGGATTTACGTTTTTTAGTAGTTAAACAGATGATGATGACATTAGTGTCTTAGAATATTTCACAAACAGGAGATCAGACATGCGGTACCTCGATAAGGTCGTCAATTAGTAGTGAAACAAAGTAATATAAGCAAATGAACATATCAGTATCAGCTTTCCTTCTAACAATACAAGACTAGAAAAATCTATCTGCAATCTTTATTCTTCCTTGTGTTGTATGTTCTTGTTTTTGACTCGTGTGAAACAAGAGAGGGTGAAAGAGAGATGTAGGTAGTTCTTTTGTCCAGACATGGGAGGAAGGTGATGCAGAATAAGAGGAGATGTATGAGAAAAATGCCTACAGTCGGTGGACCATCCTTGGCCACATAACGACACGCTTTGCCTGCTCTACACCATCCTTCCTCCGTAATCTCTCTCTATCATATTTATTTTGGTACTTCTTTTAGTTTGTTGCTCCTTATTTTTATTGGAGAGAAGGAGTGAAAAGGGCAGAAACTGAGTATGGAATAAGAGGGAGGAAAAGTGGCAAAGAAGTGAATGAAATTACACAAGCAGTAGGTTCCATCCTTGTATCGCTCCAGTCCTATTAGCACGCAAGGCAGAAGAGGTGAAGGAGAAGGAAGGAGATCCTTGATTTGATTCCACACCTTATGTTACAAAACCTGGTCTTTGTTCTGTATCTCTCTTCTACTGCTTGCTCCCACAGATCTAGGAAGAGCAAGAGATGGAGGTGCTCGGGAAGGTTTTTTTCTAAGAGCTCTGAATCAGTGAGTATATACTGGAATATTGGGGTTTCTTCATATCTTCCTTTTCTTTCAGACTCCAATTTTTGTTGTCTCTAAGGATTGAGTGGAAAGAATGGTGGGAAGCATGGGCAGATGGATGCATAGTTAGATTGAGAGAACAAAACAAGGGGATCATATTTCGTGGTTGCAAGCTGCCTACTGGGAATTGTTTATATTGGTTTAATTTGGAGCAGTCGGTGTTGCTACCAGGGAGAGGGAGAGGGAGAGGGAAAGTGAGGAAGAAGAGACAAGAAGAACACCACCCGTAGAAATTTAGGGGATCGTTGTTGATCTTGTTGTTCTTGTTGTAGCTGTCTAGAGGTAGGAAATGGCATCAGATTCGTCGTCGTCACCCTTCCTTGGAGTCAGAGGTGAGGAACTCCAAAGTGAGATGAAACAACAGCAGAAGCAGCCCTCTTCGGCGCCACCGCCCCCTGCCATGAAGAAGAGAAGGAACCAACCGGGCAATCCAAGCAAGTATCTGAAACACTCGAACATATATATCATGCAACACAATTCATTCATGCATATTCGCATGCTCCCGCTTTATAATTTGATTTCATGAAAATCCTAATCCATGGCACAGGTTCAAGCTTGGGATTTCTCTTGCTGAGTTCCCAGTTAGCTTTTTTTTTTTTTCTCAGTTTCTCTACATGGCCTGTCATGAGTTAATGGATTAGGCCACAGAATTATAGAATTATGTACTTAATATCTGTAGGTTAATTCTTCCTTTTTTTTGCTTGTGGTTTTGCTGAATTGTAGTACCAATTTTCTTTCAACACATACTTTCTCCCTCTATTTTGTGTTGATAACACACACTTCCTGTTTGCTCCACAATTCAAGTGCATGTCATAATATATTGAACAGATCAAGTTATTCTATTCTTATCTTGATGAATGATTGATGGATTAAATAATGGCAACGACAACCATGTGTGTAGCAGATCCGGACTCCGAGGTGATTGCGCTGTCGCCGAAGACGCTGCTGGCGACGAACCGCTTCATCTGCGAGGTCTGCAACAAGGGATTCCAGCGGGAGCAGAACCTGCAGCTCCACCGCCGCGGCCACAACCTGCCGTGGAAGCTCCGCCTGAAGAGCAACAAGGAGGTGCGCCGCCGGGTGTACCTCTGCCCCGAGCCAACGTGCGTCCACCACGACCCCTCCCGCGCCCTCGGCGACCTCACCGGCATCAAGAAGCACTTCTGTCGCAAACACGGCGAGAAGAAGTGGAAGTGCGACAAGTGCTCCAAGCGCTACGCCGTGCAGTCGGACCTCAAGGCTCATTCCAAGACCTGCGGCACCCGCGAGTACCGCTGCGACTGCGGCACGCTCTTCTCCAGGTTAGTAACATGGAGTAGGCCTTCATCCAGTTGGAGCTCTACCCACATGCACACCTCCATCGAACAGATGCATCTACATATCTTCACTGAATTCAGTTTCTTGATTTAAGTGGGCCGCTTTGGGTCTGTTGATGATTAGCCTTCTCTTCTCCATGCTTTCTGATCTTAACCGTGCACTGTGTTCTAGGGTTAGGTTTTTTTTTTTACGTTTGTTATGGTTAGATTCCCTAGGAGAGGGAAAGGAACGTACGTCTTGGGAAACGGCTGTAGGGAACTGCTCTCACGTGAATTGGTCTGTAGAATTGCCATGGTCATGGAGGTTTCAAGTCTATCAAAAGATCAAAAGGTCTCCATCTTTTTTCACCTCATTGGAACCATCGCCATCCTTCTTCTGGTCTCCTTTGAGATATATATATATATATATATATATATATATATATATATATATATATATATATATATATATATATATATATATATCTTTCTCTCGTTCACGTGCTGCCAAGTAAGCATCGTTGCAGGTTTGTTCTCTAGTGGCTTGGCTAAATGTGTGTGCAGGTCCTGCGGCATTGGCAGATCAAGCCTTTTCATGAAAACGTTAGGGTTGACACAGGGAAGGAAGTCCTTCAAATGCAGATGTCTCCCTCTCTTCATTCATTTCAGACATTAGAACGCTTCAAGTAAGATGCTATGTTTTTTTTGTTCGAAAGATGAGAAGAAATGGCAATGCGAGGAGCTGCTAGTTTATTTGCATTCGATATCAGCGGTTGGCTTTCATGGTTTTGGGAAAAATTCTCTGGGTGGGTTCAGGATGATGATGGGGTCACAGGAGTTAGAATTGTCGATGGGGAATGCGTGACTTCCATGCTTGATCCTCTCGTTGTATTCATTGGCAAGCTGAGTCTGGAATTGGGCTTTTCCTGGTCACGGACAGATCACTTTTTTACTCGTTCGAGAGGAATTTTCTTCTCTCATGATCTTGATATAAGTTTCTTTATGGGTATACGTTGTCCTTTTGATAATTATTGTTTCTGTCTTGCATGTCCTTAGTGTTTAAAAACGCTTTTAATTCTAATTCCTAGTAACATTACATTGATTAGCCATTGGTAATTACTCACAGGTACATGTTCGCTCTTCCATTTCAGAATCCTTTAGGAAAGAATTAGTGATTTATATAGTGTAAGCATATTCCAAATAATGCCAGAGTAGATCATTGAACACAGTGAGGTTTTCCTGTTACAGCACTCTTATTCGAACTCATGAATCAAGTTCGTGCAATAACTCTTGTTGTGATTCATGCAGGCGTGACAGCTTTATCACCCATCGGGCCTTCTGTAATGCCTTGGCGCAAGAGAGGTCGAGACTTCCGACCGCTGGCCTGAACAATCTTGGCAGCCACCTGTATGGGAACAATACCATGGCTCTCAGCCTGTCTCAAGTGAGCGCTCAACTCAACTCTTTTCCAGACCACAGTGGCAGTGGATCCCAGTTCGAACACCTCGTCAGCACTGGGAACCCTTCGCCATTCCCACCATCGCAGCTCCCTCCACAGGCCGCTTTCTACCCTGGCAACAATGGCTCCAACCAAGGCTTCAGTGAGGAGCACCAGCCTCACCACTCTTTGCTTCAGAGCAAAGCATTCCATGGTCTGATGCAACTCCCTGTTCTCCAAGGCAACACCGATGCTTCTTCCAGTACTGTGGCCGCCAATTTGTTCAATCTCAGCTTCTTCTCCAACACCAGTAGCGCGAGAAGCATCGGTGACAGCAACAACGACGGTAATCAGAACAATCAGATACTGATAGCCAACGAATTCAATGGTGCCAATGGAAGCAGTGAATCCACCACGCTCTTCAATGGGGACCTTATGGGCGATCACGTTGGGGGAGAAATGAACTCTCTATACAACACCTCGATGCAAAACGAATCTATCCTTCCACGGATGTCCGCTACTGCATTGCTTCAGAAGGCAGCTCAAATGGGCTTGACGACCTGCGGCGGATCCTCGTTATCGAGAGGGTTTGGCAGCTCCACTTCAGGCGGCCTGAAGCCTCCTAGCCTTGGCGGTGGGGGTGGCGGCAATGGCGGAGATGGCCTGCAGGCTCAAATGGAGAACGAAGCTCACCTCCAGAACCTGATGAACTCGCTCGCGAACGGAAGCAGCAGCCTATTTGTCTGCACCGGAGGGGTGGCGGCTCTTGGTGGCAGCCGCACGATCGGGGGCTTGGGTTCCTTCGCTGCTGGATTGCGCGATGTGGACGAGACCAAGTTTAGTTTATCGAGCACCGGAAGCCTCGGGGTTTCCGACCGCCTGACGAGGGACTTCCTCGGTGTAGGCGGCATGGTGAGGAACATCAGCGGCGGCATGTCTAGGCGAGAACAGAATCACGGCATCGGCATGAACGCCTTGGATCCCAAGTGAAGTCGCGGTCCTCGAGCCAGTCCTTTACCTTCTTGCAACGAGGAAGAAATAGGATGAACCGAAAGCTAAGAGGAGAGTGTATGTTAACTCGAAGTTGATGAACTAAGCTGAGGTATCGTTTAAGTTTTTTTTCCTTTAATATCATTAAATCTCTCTCTCTCTCTCTCTCTCTCTCTCTCTCTCTCTGCCCCCCTTTATGTTATCCGGAAATTGTGGTGACATGGTGCTCACGGAAGATCTGAAGTCATGAATCTTCAAACGATCATGCATTCCAAGTCTGGAGAGTACGCCTTTGGGCATCAGTCCAGTTCTCGTCGGCATGCCCAGCTAACCTATGCAGTTTTGTGTCCCTCTGCCATCTATTTCAGTGTTGATTTGTTGGGTTGTTGTTCTCCGTAGGTACATCCCTTTATGTTTGTTTGTACGTGCGTCCGCATGTGACGGTCACGGAAGATGCGTCCGCATTTGACATCCAAAGACAGATTTTCTAAAGGTAGTCGAATGAGGAAGTAGAATATTCCGTTCCATCAACCACAATTTTCAGTAGTGCGCTATCTCTGAAATTCTACATCCTAAAGAGCACTTTTCATCCCATTTAATTTATTCCATGTTCTTTTTTTCTTTATCTCAGATTGTATCTATCACATATGCAATGATAAATCTGGCTTATGCCTAAAGCCATTTCACGCCCTTCCCTTGTTATATAATACTTTGGATCTCCCCCATCTAAATTGAGGTTTGTCCAAGACAAGAAAGAGAGTCCACATGCGAGCACATGTGACTTGTTAATGGCTTACTTTGTCATGAAGAAATAGAGAACTCTAAGGACATTCTCTTAATTGTTGGGATATTTTATATACCATTATGCCACAGCTACATTCAGTAATTAATAATATATCATCAAGGACATTACTGATTTCTTTTGACGGTGTTCACATATAGAAAGTGTTGGAAAAAACCTGATAACACGGAATAATATTTTTCCCTCTTTGTATATCAAAATAGGTTCCTCATCAAAAATACCAACTTGATATTATAAACAAGTAACAACCAGAACAATATTAGCAGAACAATTAATCAATCGCAGGTGAGATCGAACTTTAACGTGGAAAACCCAATGTGGGAAAAACCACGGGACCGTAGTCCAGTTCTAACTTCCACTATCACCAATAACGATAACAGGATTATAATATATTTGATAAGATGAAAAGTAATTGTAAAAGTATATATTGATCAATACAATAGGAGGTCTATTTATAAGTTAAGAGGAGGATCCCTCAACAACTAGAGAGATTAGGAGGATTTCCTCAACAACTAGAGAACTTATAGTTGGAGGAAATCTTATCTACTAATGCCCCCAGGATGCCAATCTTGGATCGATGTAATGAAAATAATTTACGGGCAAGAGGCTTCGTGAGTGGATCGCTAGTTGATCACCGTATGTACGTGTACATGAGAGACACGTAGTTGATTTCGACAACTGATCTTGCACGAAGTGGAAGTCAATGGCGATGTGTTTACAGATGCGTGAGTGGAACTGATTGGATTGGCACATAAGTAGGTAGCTCCAATATTATCACAATATATTGTAGGAGGAAGAGTAGATGACGTTGAGTTCTTTAAGGAGATGACCCAATTGACTTGAGTAGTAGCAATGAGCGATCAAGATATCATGATTGCAAGATCTTTGTCTTTTGCTTCTTAGAACTCCAACGATAGGATAGCTCCAAGGAAGACAATATCGTAGAAGTTCTATCATCAAAATTAGAGACAAAGGCCTCATTTTGCGGGAGAAAGAGACCATGATGAGGGTCCCTTTAAGATACCGTAAATCTCACCATAGTAGATGGTGGTGCATGTAGGATAATTTAGCGAAATGAGATACGGGTGAGAGCTTAGTAAGGAGCCAAGTAATCGGATTGAGAAGATCAACGGGGCTTCCATCATATAATTTGAGTGATTCATTAGTAGAGATGGGAGTTGTAACCTCTTGCATCCTGCATGTTTGTTTTGGATAATAGATCTTGAATATACTTTCTTTGTGATAGGAGGAGTCCGAAGATGTAAATGTTGCTTCAACTCCCGAGAAAGTAACTTAAGGTGCCAAGATCTTTGAGGAGAATCGATCGACCAATTGCTTTAGGAATGTCCGAATCTCAAGGGCTCTGTAATAATAATATCGTCCACATATACGAGAAGATATATTGTGGTTCATGTTGTTGTCGATCGACTTGGAGTTGATAAACCCAATTGATGCAAGAAATGAACCAAGTTCGAGAAAACCTGGAGCTTGACGAAGTCCATAAATAGCTTTTTGTAGTTTCAAACATCTCTCTTTCAGGGGTTGCTTGCATATAGACATCTTGATTAGAGTCCCTTGTAAAAGGCATTATTAACATCTAGTTGGCGATTTGCCGCCTCCTTTTTTTTTGAGATGGCCAAACTTAGAATGAGTCGAATTGTTGTGGGTTTAACAACAGGTGAAAGTCTCCGTGAAGTCAACTCAGTCGTTGATGAAACCCTTTCGCTCACGAGACGTGCTTTATATCGAAACCCTGGTTTTATTCGAAAGACCCATTTACACCCGATGATGTTTTGTGTAGGATGGGAGGGTACAAGAGACCATGTGGAATTATGGAGGAGGGCATCATATTCTTCACACATGGCTTTACGCCAATGTGGAGATTTTTGGGCCTGAGTAATTGTGGTAGGTTCATTGATCTCAGAAGAGGATTTTGTGATAGCATGTAGGTCGAGGACTTGACGTGGCTTGAATATACCACTCCTGGAGCGTGTTGTCATTGGATGTTTAGGAGCTGCAGCTTGTGTTGTCGGTATAGGTAGTGGAGAGGCATTGACACGGGTTGGAGCAGCCGAGGTACATCGGTGTTATTGTGGTCGAAGAAGGGTAAAGAATGGTGTTGTGTTTCCGAGGGGACTACATCAGTAGTAGGGGGGAAGCTTGTAAGAGCAAAAGAGCATGGGGGAACAAGAGAGTGCGATCTCGAGGAAAGGGATTGGATGGTGTCATAGGAGGTTCTTGTGATGGGATCGGAGGGATACTCAGTGATGTATGTTTGTCGGAATAGCTTTAGTAGGATGGTTGTGAAAAGGAAAGGTAGACTCTAAAAAAATAACATGACGTGAGATAAAGACTCTTTGAGTTTGGGGTTCATAACATCGGAAAGCATTATGTTCTAGAGAGTATCCTATAAAGGTGCAAGGCTTGGATCGGGTGTCAACTTGTGTGAGGTATAAGGTCGTAGCCATGGATAACATAAACAACCAAAGACTTCAGTTTCTAAAGATTTGGGGGCTTGTGAAAAAGTTTTCAAATGGTGACCGGTATTGTAGAACTGGAGTAAGCATACGATTAATTAGATAGACTGCAGTTTGAAAAAGCTCTGTGACCAAAAGGTTGGGGCATGGATGCTTGATGTAGAAGTGAGAGGCGTTTCAACTATATCCCGATGTTTCGTTCAGCAGAACCAACTAATTGGGGAGTATGTGGGGGTGACTTGAGGTGTTGTATACAGCGGAGAGGCAAGATGTGAGGGCTTGATATTCGCCTCCGCCATCGAGTAAACTGTTTTGATTGAAGGAAAGAAATTCTCGACCAACTTGCGAAAGTTGGTAAGATTGTTGCGTCAGTTATGACGGAGAGGAAATAACCATGTGTACTTGGTGAAATAATCGACAAAAATGACATAAAATCTAAACTTGTCAAAAGAAGGGGTTGGGGCGGGGCCCCAAACATCTCAGTATAAATAATTTCAAATGGTTTAGAGCAAGATATGGAGGATGCTCCAAAAGGTAGTCTATGACTTTTGTTGCTAAGACAAGCATCACAATGCATGTTAATGCTACTAGTTTTAAAAATAGGAAGAGAATAACGAGATAGTAATTTTGCTTTGAATAGAGGATGAGGATGACCAAGACGACGATGCCACACATCAATGAAGGCTGCAATTGAGGAGTAAATAAAATTTGGGTGAATTGTGAAACCGACGGCCACTCATAAATGTTATCTTTATTCGACCTCGGACCAAGGATGCCCCGTGCTTAAATCCTTGACAAGAAAGGAGTTAGGAAAGAATTCAATGGATGTATTATTTTGTTTGAGAATTGAGAAACGGAAATAAGATTTCGTTTGATGTGAGGGCACACAAAACATCATCAGTGTAAAAGTATTGTTGTGTGAATTAAGCTTTGTAGAACCAATGAGTGATAGGAATTCCTTTCGTCACCGATGATGATATCTTGATTCCACCATAGGTGTTGTGTGTGGACAAGTTCGTAAATCAGATGTAATGTGATGGGATTGAGTCCACCAATTGTGTTGATTGGTATTTGGAGTAGTCGTGAGATTTGCTTGAGGCTGGGATAGAGGAGGAAGTGCACAACAGACTTTTGCAGAGTGTCCGATTTTGTCGCATAGTTAACAACTCTTTGTTGACTTGAATGTTGAGGACGCCAGGGCGTCTTTGTGGAGGAGGGATGGCGTGTCCATAGTTCATAAGTTCAGGAGGCATCGTGATCAAACCTTTGTTGATAGTCTTGTTAGACTGGTTGCCCCTCCTTTTGGATTTTCGACTTGAGTGTGATGGATGATCTTGGTAATTTGTCCTCGCTTGAGATATATCTCAAAATCGGTCAATTTGTCAGAGTTCTTCAAATGACATCGGTGTGTCACGTACATTAGCTTCTTGCCCTTGTACTCGCCCCTAGACCATTGAGGGTGTGTATAATGATTTCTTTCATCAGCGGAATGACCTATTAGAGCCAAGTTATCGATAATAACTTTTATTTTTGTAGATAATCGGCAATGGTACTTCCCTCTTGTTTTGTTTTCATGAGGTGGATAGGAGGCGAGCATGCGAGTCCGGGAATGATTTGCCAGGGTGGTTTGTAACTTGCACCAGGCTTTCAAATGTTACATGAAGATATGAGTGGGGCAAGGGATCCAAAGATCGAGGCTTGAATTGCTTGTAGTATGAGACGATCTTGATGTAACCAAAGTTTGTGGTCCGGATTTGATCTTTGGGTGGGTGCTCTGGGATGTTGAGCATCGCCGGTTCCAAAGAGAGAGCGATCCACGTACCCAAGTAGATTATATCCAAATAGAAGGTTAGAAATTTGAGCACGCCAGATGCGTGAGTTATCATACGGATAACTTGAAGGGGATGAGCATAGCAAAGCATTAATGGAAATAAGACTCGTAGAGGAAAGAATACTATGGTTCCTCCTGAAAGAATGCTGGAGCGTCGAGATGAGGACATGTTGAGGATATATACCAACCAATGTAAAGCGATCGGTGGAAAAAGAGATGATGTCGCCGGTGAGATACTTGCCCGTCACGAGGCGACGATTTGTATAGTGTGTTTGAAGCGACTTGAGGAAGCGGTCGTTTACGCTTTCTGATGCGGAAGCGGGTGACTTCTGGCGATGCTCGTATCGTTCGTGAGAACGACGAGTGCAGGAAGGGTAGTCGCTAAGCACGCAGAAGAAGGCGACAAAAACTCAATCGGTGCAGATCGCACCGTTCGATCGGGGCTGAGATCGACGGTGTTATCTAACTGCTGGTTGATTTGATCGAAGAAGGTGCGTGGGCCTGGTTGAAGCTGCTTTGAGGAGGTCGCAAATGAGAAGCAAGGATAGCGGTGATCGCAAATTGGCGGTGGATGCCGAAACGCGCTCGACGCTCTGAACAGGCGATTGCGGCGAGATCATCGAGGTAGTGAGGGGGAAGAGATCGCTGGTCGGGGAACAGCGATAGCGACAACGATGGTTTGCGTGGCCGCCAATTGAAGCGGCGACAATGATCGCGAAGTAAAATAAAGCTTCGCTTTTGTGCAATCGGATCGAGAGAAGGCGGGAGCTCGGCTGCTTTTGTGCAAATGATCAAGAGAGAGCAACACATGGCAAGGAAGAAGAGGAGAGCCTCGCCGGAGAATGAGATCAGGGTAGGGAATGTTGACGGAGGAGCGGATAATCGGTCGAGAGAAGGCGGAAACCCCTCGGATCTTTGCGCCTTAACACCGAACTTGAAAGAAGCAGACTTCGGTGAGGATCAATTGCTATCGTTGACAGCAAAAGAAGAGAGCTTGTTCTTAGACAAGCGGCTCTGATACCATGATAAGATGAAAAGTAATTGTAAAAGTATATATTGATCAATACAATAGGAGGTCTATTTATACAGGTTAAGAGGGAGGATTCCCCTCAACAACTAGAGAGATTAGGGAGGATTTCCCTCAACAACTAGAGAGATTTCCTCATATAGTTGGAGGAAATCTTATCTACTATCAATATTCTCTCTAAAACAATAAGAGGATCACAATGACATCAAGATCATATATCTTGGCTGAACAATAGTGCATCATCATCTTAGAGATAAACCTCTTCTAAGAAAGATTTAAATCTCACCAAGTAAACTTAGCAGGAAAGTACTTTAGAGAGGATAAACTGAAGATCAGTACCGTTAGGATTGTAGAGTTTACTGCAAGGATTCTCCACGTCAAATCTGGGCCAAAATCGATGAAGTTTGGTCACCGATCGTCAAGCAGTAAACTCAGAAAACCTAATTTTTTTCTCTCTCTCCTCTTTCTTTCTCTGGATGCCGCCGCACGCTCCTTTTTCTTTTTCCTACACACTGCGCACACCTTTTCTCAATTGCACGGTAACCTCAATAGAAACCCTTGGTTTCTATTTAATCAATTGAATTTGGGCTTGGGCCCAATTATCTGGTCCAAGCTCACATATGGGCTAGACCCAACAATTCTCCCCCTCCAGCTCATATGGTGGGCTGTACTAAGTCCGCGCTTCGCCTACAAGCTTCAAGCTTCTCCTTAAGCAACTTTACCAAGTTATAGGTGTGGTTCTCAAGCAAGGATCTCATCTCTTCTTGCATGGCTTTAACCCACTCACTCTTGTGCTCATGTAGAATAGCTTCCTGGTAAGTTTCTGGCTCTCCCCCATCAGTAAACATAACATACTCATGTAGAGGATATCTTGTGGATGGTTGTCGCTCTCTTGTGGATTTTCTCAATGGAATCGCAACTGGTGGTGGAGGTGCTTGCTCAGTTGGTTCAACTTCATCAACTGTAGGAGTATCATCACTAACATTCTCACCACATACATCTTCATCATCATCTCCCCTATGATCATCATGAACTATAGGTGGAGGAACTGGACCCAAACTCCAAGGAATATAAATAGAGGTTTCTGGCTTCTCAACAGTATCACCATTATTAAACAATTGGTCTTCAAGAAACACAACATCCCTGCTTCTAACAATCTTCTTGTTCACTGGATCCCATAATATGTACCCAAACTCTTCATGACCATATCCCAAGAAAATACATGCCTTTGCCTTATTATCAAGCTTGGATCTCTCATCTTTAGGAATATGTACAAATGCTTTGCACCCAAAGACTCTCAAATGAGCATAAGATACATCTTTCCCTTTCCATACTCTCTCTGGAACATCACCTTCCAAAGGAACTGATGGAGAAAGATTTATCAGGTCAACTGTAGTTCTCATAGCCTCCCCCCAAAATGACTTAGGTAACTTGGCGTGGGAAAGCATACACCTAATCCTTTCTTCAATGGTTCTGTTCATCCTTTCGCCACACCGTTTTCTTTGAGGAGTTTTGGAACATTTTTCAAGCTGATACCATGAAACCTGCAATAATTCTCAAAAGGACCCCTGTACTCGCCACCATTATCTGCTCAAACACTCTTCAGCTTTCTGCCAATTTCTCTTTCAACACTGACATGAAATTCTTTGAAGACATCAAGTACCTGGTCTTTATATTTCAAAGCAAAAGCCCAAACTTTTCTAGAATGATCATCAATAAAAGTAACAAAATAAAGAGCTCCTCCAAGAGTTCTAGTTTGCATAGTACAGATATCAGTATGAACTAAATCAATAATATTTGATCTTCTAGATGGCGGATAAGTATGAAATGCAACTCTATGTGTTTTTCCAGCTAAACAATGATCACAAGATTTAAGAGATCTACCTTGCAACTCTGGTAAGAACTGCTTTCTAGCAAGAGTTTGAAGTCCCTTCTCGCTGATATGACCAAGCCTCTTATGCCAAAGATCTATGCTTTCACCCTTTTGAATTGCATTAATCTCTCCTTTGTGTAGCTTAGCTTCCATAATATAGAAAGAGTTCAACTTCTTTCCTCTCGCCACAACTAGAGAACCTTTAGTGAGCTTCCATTTGCCTTCACTAAAATAATGTGTAAATCCCTCATCATCAAGTCTGCCTGTAGATATCAAATTCAGACGAATATCTGGAACATATCTGACATCTCTGAGTATCAATTTGCTCCCAGTACTGGTCTCTAAGCAAATATCTCCAAGCAAATATCTCCAATACCCATAATCTTGGATGTACCATTGTTTCCCATTCTAACATTGCCAAAATCACCAGCAGTGTAGGATCTGAATAAATCATCATGAGAAGTAACATGGAATGAAGCACCAGAGTCAATTACCCGATTCTTTGTCCGAAGTGCAAGACTAATCGTCCATCATCACAAACAGTAATGATATCACCTTCAGCAGCAACTGTATTGGTCTCATTCTCATTTTTCTTCCTTTCATTCTGTTCTCGCTTCCAAAACCTACACTCTTTCTTCATATGACCTGGCCTGTTGAAGTGGAAACACCTGATATCTCTTCTAGACTTGGATCTTTCTCTGTAACCATATAGATTTCTACCGTGACTTCTTCCACGTCTTTCCTGCTTTTTAGTAACAAGTGCACCAGAAGAAGATTCTCCCTGTTCTTTCCTTCTGGCATCCTCATTCAGTAAACTGTCTTTAACCATGTCTATAGTTAGAGTTCCCTCTGGCGTGGAGTTACAAACTGTCACCACAAACGTTTCCCAACTTTCTGGTAAAGAGTTGAGAAGTAGCAATCCCTGCATTTCATGATCTACATTCATTTTCATAGCAACCAACTTGTTTGCAAGACTCTGAAATAGGCTTATGTGCTCAACAATGTTGTCACCATCTTTATACTTCAAATTAACAAGCCTTCTAAGGAGAGAAATTCTATTTCCCACTATCTTTTTCGCAAACAGATTTTCTAGCATTTGCCAAACAATATCAGCTCTGGTTTCATCAGAAATATGCTCATGCAGATTTATATCCATCCATCTTCTAATATAAGCAATAGCTTTCCTGTGCTGGACCTCCCATTCCTCCTCTTCCATAGTAGAGGGTTTTTCTTTAATCTTGATGGGCTTATACAAATCTTTGCAATAGAGCAAGTCTTCCATCATACGCCTCCAAGTGGAATAATTTGATGAGTTCAATTTAATCATACCATCTGATTCTTCCATTTCAATTACACAAGAAAACACTAGTAGCAAATAACAACCTGCTGCTCTGATACCAACCACTTGTTGGGAAAAAACCTGATAATGCGGAATAATACTTTTCCCTCTTTGTGTATCAAAATAGGTTCCTCATCAAAAATACCAACTTGATATTATAAACAAGTAACAACCAGAACAATATCAATAGCAGAATAATTAATCAATCGCAGGTGAGACCGAACTTTAACGTGGAAAACCCAATGTGAGAAAAATCACGGGACCGTAGTCCAGTTCTAACTTCCACTATCACCAATAACGATAACAGGATTACAATATGTTCTCTCTAAAATAATAAGAGGATCACAATGACATCAAGATCATATATCTTGGCTGAACAATAGTGCATCATCATCTTAGAGATAAACCTTTTCTAAGAAAGATTTAGATCTCACCAAATAAATTTAGCAGGAAAGCACTTTAGAGAGGATAAACTGAAGATCAGTACCGTTAGGATTGTAGAGTTTACTGCAAAGATTCTCCACGTCAAATCTTGGCCAAAACTAATGAAGTTTGGTCACCGATCGTCAAGCAGTAAACTCAGAAAACCTAGTTTTTTTCTCTCTCCTCTTTCTTTCTCTCGCTACCGTCGCACGCCGCTCGCTCCTTTTTCTTTTCCTGCACACTGAGCACACCTTTTCTCAATTGCACAGTAACCTTAATAGAAACTCTTGGTTTCTATTTAATCAATTGAATTTGGGTTTGGGCCCAATTATCTTGGATAATTTGGGCTTGAGCCCAATTATCTTAGATAATTTGGGCTTGAGCCCAATTATCTTAGATAATTTAGGCTTGGGCCCAATTATCTTAGATAATTTAAACTTGGGTCTAATTATGTGATCCAAGCCCACGTATGGGTTGAACCCAACAGAAAGCACATGGCTCTGTTTTCAGTTTGTCTCCATCCTTCAGTAAATGGAATAGGTTTGTGTGTGAAGAATGTCCGGTGTGTACTTCGACTAACTAGCCAACACGTGCAACAAGCTCTGGCAAATGTAACAACAGCCCAAATGCACGTGTGAACTCCCTTTATTTTACGAACATGGTATGTTACTCTGGATCCGTTTAGGTTTGGGGTTGGTAACATAGTTTTCAGCCTGTGAAGAAGCTTAATATTGTACGAGAATGTAGATCAACTGAGAACAAGACAAAAAAAAAAAAAAAGTATCTCTTCAAGAACAATTCATTCACAACCATGTCAAACTCTATATATCACTTGTTCATTTTGACTCCAAAAGTAGCATTATATATATATTTTTTCCTTCCCTGCTACTGTGAGCACGCAGCTACGGGAGTTCCATGGTGCAACAGCCATATTGGATAAAGCTAAAGGAATAACTAGATCCTTTAAATTGCATAAAGTAAAAAGAGTCCCTTCACAGTCCCCGAAAGGTTTGACCTATAATATATAATTTGGTCAGACTTCCAATCCAGAAATTTTCTTGAAAGAAACTAAAAATCCAAGGGATGTTTTGAAATATTTAGATAGATGTTAGTCATAAAATTATGTAAAAGTCCTCAAGAAAAAAATGTTGGAATAGGAAAGGAAAAACTAAAATTTAC
Source organism: Musa beccarii (assembly GCA_024322285.1). Lineage (NCBI taxonomy): Eukaryota > Viridiplantae > Streptophyta > Magnoliopsida > Zingiberales > Musaceae > Musa > Musa beccarii. The sequence continues at coordinate 33,176,463 of CM044394.1, forward strand.
CTTAATGGAACTATAGACCCACATTAACCGATGCAATCTCTCACACTGGTTTTATTCCTTCCAAAAGTTTTGCGGGATCAATTGACCGTGCCAGTGAGCCTACCCATCCGACCCGTTTTAAGGATGATTCGCTGGTTCTAATATTTAAACAAGCCAATCCTCTATAAATGCACATAGATAATTTAGTGGACTGAGAACATAAGGTACCATTGGTATCATTACTAGTGATTTTCCTGACTGCCAGCCGTGGTAGTACTAGTAGTAGTAGCCCCCGCTTGAGAAGCATATGCTTTATCCAGGTATCCAAATCTATGTCTATATTTTTCTCTCGATGAATCTGCTTCTGTATTTACATAGAACCTTGTTCTTTCTGCCTGATTTTAATGACACGGATTTGAATACTGATCAAATTGGATGTTCTCTACCCGCTTATAGTTTTCATAATGCATGCAACCACGGTATGTAGCAAATGTATGCAGTTCCAACAGGTGGTATTAAATCTATTCGTATGAGCAGCTGTGTGACAATGAATTTGCATACTGTTTTCTTGTTTAATTTATCTTATTTGATATTTCTCTTAATGTCTGCAAGGACCTTGCAGACATTAAATCTAATTGATAAAAAGGTCTAAAGACTTGTGTTCACATATTTGAAGCATCTAAATGTTCATCAGCAACATGACTTTTACTAGATTTCTTGTGCCATATGGTTCTGATGCTGGCAATTATCTTCGTATTGTTTACAAAAGGCTCTTGCCAATATTGTGCACAGCATTGGCCTTGCAAATAGTGAGGCTGCATCCATGACTCAAAACTCTAATTGCCTATGTTGCGTAAGAGTCTTGAGATATAAATGAGTTATAGGCTTAGGCAACTACTAAAAACTGGGTTTGGCAATCAACTACATTAATACGTTAGGACAGATGTCGTTCTGCAGTCTCTTCATCCCAATCTAGGTGCAACCAAACAATTGTATAACAAGTTTAGATTGAGCATTTTTTGGATAGAAGAAAATAAATTTTGTAAATACTTTTTTCCCTGATCCGAGGGGGTGACATTTCTCTTCCTAAATTTTTCCTATATAGGACTGAACGAGCCTGAAAACTTTCAGGGTGACGTCGCTTCAATGGACTTGCTGTGTGAGGTCTTCACACATAAGGGTACATGAGAGGCCACATCACACTTGCAATTTTATTATTATTATTTTTTTCAGATGTCAGTCAGTCTTAAGTAGCTTAATCTGTATTTTATGTAAAATTGTTGTTTAGCTTTGTCATATCGAGTTCTTATACTTTTGTGATCAAGTTTGTTCTGGGAGCATGTGACTTACATAAAACTATTTTGTGTTACTTTTGCTTTTTTCTGGAGTGGTTGCTATTCTATCTTATTCTTTCTGTTTCCAAAGAGTATTCATTTTATTGGTTGATTATGAACTTACAACAGTAACATGTTTTCTTTCCTTTGATTATTCTCTATCAATACCTTGTGTTACGTCACATGGATATGCTCATGGTGTGCAAGGGCTTCAGGAGCATTGACTTCAAGGTCTCATTTGGACGATAGATACGGAGTTGTCCAACTTACTGGATGCAGCAAAGCAGTCGTTTCCACAGTGTTGTCTTGCCTGCTTGCTGTGGAGGCTTGTTTGGGGAAGAAAACCAGTGGACAGCTAACACGCATCTGAATTCAATATCTATTTATATAGGTTGTGAGAGAGAATTTTTCTCAATCAAATATCGAAATTTTCTATATAATTGGGAAAAATCTCATCTTCTATCATGCCCCCGCAAGATGAAGCTTCTGTTAAGAATGTCGATCTTGGATCGATGCAACGAAAATAGTTTGCGAGCAAGAGGCTTCGTGAGGGAGTTTGCTAGTTGATCAGCTGTATGTACGTGAGAGACATATAGTTGATTTCTGACCACTTGATCTCATACGAAGTGGAAGTCTATGATAATGTGTTTCATGCGTGAGTGAAATACTGGATTGACACATAAGTAGGTAGTTCCAATATTATCACAATATATTATAGGAGTAACGGTAGAGTTGACATTGAGTTCTTTGAGGAGATTTGTGACCTAATTGAGTTCAGCAGCAGTAGTGGCGATGACACGATATTCAGCTTCAGTTATTGATCGGCGATTGTCTTTTGTTTTTTAGAACTCTAACTGATTGGATTAACTTCAAGAAAGACAATATACTTTGATATAGATATTCTATCATCAAAATTTCCTACCTAGTCAGCATCAGCAAAGGCATGGAGATTAAGTAGATTATGTTTGTGGAGAAAGAGGCCATAATTAAGGGTCCCTTTAAGATATCGTAGAATATGTTTGGCCGCAGACCAATGTATAGTAGATGGTTGATGCATAAATTGAGATAATTTGTTTACTGCAAAGGAAATGTCTAGACGAGTGAGAGCTAGGTATTGTAAGGAGCTAAGTACTTATCGATATTGAGTAGAATCTATAGCAGGACTTCCATCACATAATTTGAGTGATGCACTAGTAGCGAGGGGAGTTGTAATCTCTTTTGTATCCTGCATATTTGTCTTTGATAATATATCTTGAATATACTTTCTTTGTGATAGGAGGAGACCGAAAGATGTAAATATTGCTTCGATTCCAAGAAAGTAACTCAAGGGTTCTAGATCTTTGAGAGAGAATTGATCAGTAAATTGCTTTAGGAATGTTTGAATCTCCAAGGGATCATTGTTTGTGACAATGATATCATCTATATACACTAGAAGATATATTGTATTACCATTTTGTTATCATAGAAATCATGAGGTATCAGACTTGGAGTTGATGAAACCAATTGATGTCAAAAACGTGCCAAGTTCAGTATACCAAGCTCTTGGAGATTGATGAAGTCCATAAATGGCTTTTTGTAATTTGCAAATATATTGTGGATACTCAGGATGAATGAAGCTTGGGGGTTGCTGCATAAAAACATCTTCAGTTAGAGTCCCCTGTAAAAAGACATTGTTAACATCCAATTGTCGTAAGTGCCAATCTTTTGAGATGACCAAACTTAGGATAAGCTGAATTATTATGGGTTTAACAATGGGACTGAATGTCTCTGAAAAGTCTACACTAGGTCGTTGATGAAACCCTTTGGCCACTAAACATGCTTTGTGTTTGGCAACAGATCCATTTGGGTTCCGCTTAATTCGAAAGGCCCATTTGTTGAATCTCGGATTTTGATGATGAAACTAATTGATTGTGTTTTATGGTCTAACTATGTTTTGAGTGACGCATGTAACATCCCTCATTTTTGAAAAAAATTTAAAAGGACTTATTTGTAAATATGAGGGTTTCTTTTAATAATCCTTTAGCACTAAATATTTTTATATTGAAAGTTGAGTGTTAGGGACCAAAATATGAATATTAACAATTATATAGGATTTATGAAAGATTGGTATTTAGTTTAAAAAAAAAAAAAAGAAAGAAAGAAAGAAAAAGAGAGGACAAGTGGTATTAGCTAACATAAGAATGAGCCACTTGTGTTAATTATGTGGATGACACATGTTTTCCTCATGCATGCTTGCCACCTATCTTTGTATTAGCTAAAACTTAACATGAGAAGCTTGCTGCCAATGTAGAGGAGGAGAAGGAATTGAAGGAGAAGAAGAACTTTCATCTTAGCTCAAGGTTTTGCATCAACTCTCCATAGTTGGGAATCAAACTATTGTAAGGCAAGTGTTCTAACCCCATCCTAGAGATAAATTTTGATCCTTGTTTCATCTTGATTCTGAGAAAAATTGGAAGATTTTAGCTTCATTGAAGATATCTAGGCCATTTATACATCAAATGTTAAATCTGAAATTTTTTTGATTTTTTGACCTTTCAGTACTCATGTGGACATAACTTTTTGTACTAAAGTCTAATTGAGGAGAAACCTTTTTCATATGAAAGAAGACTTATAGAGATATTTGACATAAAAATTTAAAGATTTAGAGTAAATTTATCTATCCAAATATATGAAAGAAAAGACCTCATGTATTCGGTGAAATAGATACTACAGCTCCTAATCTTCTGTTACTAAATGGCTCATAACTCTCTGATGAAAATTCTGAATTATGCAAAAAATTGATTTTTTGGAAACTAGATTCGTGTATCTTTCTTTTGACACCTAATTTGGAAATTTTGAAGTAAGTTTGCCCTCTGAAACATCAGTTTAAATTCATTCTACCAATTCTACAAAACAGAGATGATTAATTCTGACCTTTCTTTACTCTATTTATTGTAACTTCCTGTTAGAAACTCAAAAATTTATAAATCTAAGTTCATCTAAAAATAGTTTGATACAGCTTTTCAATGACACCTATTATAAGCGAATTGGAGCATATTTGGTCACCCAAATAATTCAGGAAATGTACCACTCAATTTCTGTCAGACCTGAAATTTAGTTGAGTTTTGCCTATTCAAGTTTCATCCTATTGGAAATCTAACTTCTGCTAAATTCTTCTTCAATTGAGCTTTATAATGGTCCTTTGAAAATTCTTGTATTGTTCATCCTAAAATTGTTTATATACTTGAAATCTATTATGTAATGTTCGTGTTTGTATTATCTTGTTTCGTAAAGGCACACGCATATTTTCGTTGTTCCGCATGTGCTTCCGATATGTGCCAATGTTATTGTTCATGCTACCCTTTTGTACTCTGGTGTCTTGTGGGATAATGTGAACCTTTGCCAGAAATGGTAAAGGGAGTTATGCTTAGAGCCCGCGATTGCTCTACCGGCCCCATTGACTTCACTCAGACGTGGGTGGATGGAGCTCCCAGACGTGGGAGACTAATGTTTGGTGGTCATCCAGAAATGGATGAATCATGTTATGAATATGGTCCCACAACACCCTCTATGTTTATTTGATATGATATCCAAAGCTTTGCTTATGAGATTATATTTATGCTTTGGATAAAAATGGAATGCATGCTATATCAAAAATGACACAAGCTTGTTTTTGTTATTCGGTTCACTTGTTATACTTTGAAGTGCTTCGTATATCATTGTTATGCTCCCAAACACTCTTACACTTTTGATATGTACCTAAATACTTCTTTTGCTAATGAAATGCTCCAATTTCCTTTCTCCTATTGTTATGTATAATGCCGGTTTCAAATGAGATAACCCTTTATGATTTTATATCAAATGAGATGCTTTTCATTGAACACTTGTAGCTATGCTTTTGTATTTTGATACCAAGCCTGCTTGAACTGCTCCTATCGCCATGGATATGTTAGTCGCTTGCTGAGCTCTTTATGCTCATCCCATTGCTATATATAATTTTTTTCAGGTTAGCTTGTCACGCACGGAAAAGCTAGAATTGGTTTGAAGTAAAGAAAGGCTAGAATATTTTTGAGCTAATATTTGTTAGTTGATAAGTCTTTTGTTGTATAGTATACTTTACTTCTGATGAAATGTTAAGGATATGTTGACACTTATGTGTTGTAAAAGTTTAAATGACCGCTCATGTTGATGGAATGATAAGTTTAAATTGCATAAGGATATGAACTTGCGGTAAATATTATGTTTTGTGATTGTATATATTTATACGATTATGGATTTGTGTTGTGGTTGATGTTTAGTTGAGTTGGCTTTAGATTTTATGAATCTCTAAGGGAAGTGTAGTATGATATTATGAAATGTACAGGTTGATGAATTATGAATATTGATTTGAATGGTTCTGAGGATCCTCAAATTGTTAGAATGGATCCTGGATTGAATTGTTGATGAATTATATTATTATGGATTTAAGACAGGATCACACCTCCTGAATGTGATGATTCAGGGGGGGGGGTCATGACAACGCAGGTCTACTATCGATCAGGATTAGACAGTTGACGCTGGAGGAATTGACGTTACGCCGGGTGATCATGTCAGGATGTTGGATATCGAGCCGGAGGTTCGATCGATAATCGATAGAAGGCTTCGTACGTCGGGCATCGGGCCAAGAAGAGCATGTTGCGCTAAGGATATCAGGGTTGCGGAGGTCAACTGTCGATTGGGCAACAAAATGCAAGAGAGGACAAAGCGCCGAAGAATCGGACGAAGCGCCGACCAATGACGTGCTGGGTAACAGAATGTTAATTCACATTGTAATAATTGTCTAGATCGAAGTAGAGTTTTGGTTTGTGTGTGCAGGATTAACTACGATAATGATGAAGATGTAAATCAAAATAAAGTGTCGGAAGACAAGTGCGATAGATCATTGGGAGTTCGAGAGTTCGACGGAAGTTCAAAGATTCGTTGGGAGTGCTGTCGGAACTGGCCGAGAATGAGTAGGGAGCTTGCCGAAGGGTTTTCGGAAGTTCGTTGGAAGGTTCGGCGGAAGTTCGCGGAGCTTGCCAAGAAAGATCAGAGCTTAACCAAAGAAGCTCGTTGGAACTCACCAAGATCATCATGAAGTCCAGGAGCTTACCGAGAGTCCGCAGAATGGTTTCCGAGGGTTCGTCGGAAGTTCACCGGAACTCGCCGAAAGAAGTATTAACTTGTCAGATTTTGTAATAGCTTAGGAAATATCTTTAATTTCATAGTTAGCATGTTAATTTGGGTTAAAATTAGGTGTTGATCCTATAACCCAAGTAGGGGCCAATTGGGCCTGATAACGAATTGGTTTGGGCCGAGTTTAAGGCCCAACTAGTGAGCTGGAATGTGTCTGGTGGTGGCACCGTCAGACTGGGGCGGTGGCACTGCCTAGGACCCGAGAGCCCAAGCAGTGGCATCGCCTAATACATTGTCCGTGATAGACTGACAGGTGATGGCAACGCCACTAATAGGCGGTGGCACTGCCAGCACCGGGAAAATCAAAAGTGATTCAAATTTGGGCTCCAAATTTGAATCCTCTTGAGGCCTATAAATACCCCTCTCATCCATGGTTCAAAAAGACACAAAAAAACTAAGAAAGAAGAAGGGAAAACTTTATTGAAATTATGTCAAAACCTTCCCTCTTATTCTAAAGTGTGATATAGCCTTAGAGAGGGTTGAGAGGCCTTCTAAGGGTTAACTCCTAAGCCCGTCAAAAGGAGAGGTGTTGTAAGAGAGTTCGTCGTCACCTGTTAGAAGGAGGATAGCTAGTAAAAAGCCGATGGCCTCAAGCAAAGAGGAATCGGGAGTGGACATAGGTCGGATGACCGAACCACTATAAAAACGGTTTGCATTTATGTTCATGCATTTATCTTTCTGCAAACCTTTATTTTGCTAAGTTCACTGCCCTCATCTTCTTACATACGCTTTCAACGCATTCGAATGGCTTTAATCGAAACATTATTCTTTTCATATGAAGTTTCTGAAACTTGTTTAAAATCACTGAACTTTATCGCATTTATCTGCTGCACTAATTCACCCCTCCCCCTCTTAGTGCCATTCAATCCCTAACAATTGGTATCAGAGCCTCACTATTTCTCATTCGGATTCACACTTATGAGAAATGGCTCTTCACGGCTTTCAAGAGAGTTTTTCGATTGTTCGTCCTCTGTTCTTTAACGGATCGTACTACACATATTGGAAAACTCGAATTAGAGTTTTCTTGATTTCTCAAGATTTAAACTTATGGAATATTATTGAAAAAAGCTTTCAATTTTCCTCTAAACTGACAAATGAATGGTCGGACTTAGAGAAAAAATCTTTTTCATTAAATGTAAAGGCTATGAATGCCTTATTTTATGCTTTAGACAAAAATGAGTTCAATCGGATTTCTATGTGCGAAACGACTTTTGATATTTGGTGAACACTTGAAATCATACACGAGAAAACTAGTAGAGTAAAAGACTTGAAAGTAAACCTCTTATTGCATGATTTTGAGCTCTTCCAAATGACATCAAGCGAGTCTATCAACGACATATACACTCGTTTCACGGATGTCGTCAATAGCTTGAAAAGTCTTAGTAAATATTCTTTGAATTTTGAACTCACTAACAAGATCTTAAGATCTCTTCCAAAATGGTGGGATCCTAAAGTAACCGCAATACAAGAGACTAAAAATTTAAATGATTTTCCATTAAAAGAATTAATCGGGTCATTAATGACCTATGAAATGATACTTTTGGAACATTTTGAACCCGATGAACACATGAACTATCTTCCAAAGAAAAGAAAGTATTTGAAACTCCAGACTATAAAATGCCACTTGAGTGATGACTCAAGTGATGAGGACAATATAGAGGACATTGAACTTTTAATAAATCTTAATAAGTTCATTAAATAAAAATCTAAAAATAAAAATGAACTTGAACTGAGAATGAGGCCAAAGAAGAGGAAGGCACCCAAGGATGAATCAAGAACTTCCAAAGGTGAAACGGTGAATTAGGCTTTGATGGGCTTCGTCAACGAGGTAAGTATCTCACCCGAAATGCTTTTACCTTTGCTTTATGAAATTACATAATCCTTTCATGAGTTGCTTAATATAGTTGGTAGGGATTTTTTTATGTTTGTTCCTTTTATTTTTTTTTAAAATATGAATGATGATTGTATGATGTGCGATAATGTGTGTACGCCTAATAGAACTAATCCATGCATGTATCTTGATGAGTTACATTGGTTTTCTTTTCGTTCTAAACAAGATGCTTGACTATTTTATATCATGTATGAGTTTTTGAAGTAATATTGATTTGAAACTCTATGTTTTGGATTAACGTGTTTTTGAATTAATTATTCTCATGACCAATTAAGATGACATAATGCATGAACACCTAAAAAGATGAATTCCATATATGCTTTTCTGTATCGATTTTTAATTTTAAACATGATACATATCTATGTATGGATGTCATTAAAGTCTTTTGATAATGGATGTTTGTATCATGCTTATGATTTGAAAACCTCTATATTGGATTAATGGGTCTTAATCATTTTTATGATGAAATCATTTCTAAATATAATATTGCTTTTGATTTCAAACTAGATGCATGAATTTTGACACAAAATTAATTGTCATGATAGTCACATATTTTATGATAATGGTTGCATACTAAATAGGATTAAAAGATAGAAGCAAGCATATTGATGATTTTGCTTTCAACATAATGCATGACCTTTTACATAAAAATTAAAAATTTGCTATCATTTTTTATGTATTTGGTCTTGACGGTTTTATGACGAAACTTATGTCTTATTTTTTTAATGTTGAAACATATTTTCATAAAAGATTTGCGCACACCTTATGAAATCATCCTTGATAATGATGAAATGAAAATATTAAAAGGATGTTATCATACTTGAAATTTATGGAATCATGCTCAATGATTTGTTTTAAGAAATTTGCCTTTTTACTCTTGAATGTGATGCTCATTTTTATTATAGACAAAGACATGCTTACATGAAGTAAATCATAAAAAGAAAATACACATTTTTTGAAATTTTTCTATCTCTAGAGTTTTCGATTTTTGATGAAAGACAAGTGATGAATTCATTTATGACCTTGTATGAATCTTGAAAGTAATTTTGATGAAGAGCTTGAAGTTGACGAATTGAATTTAAATTTTTACTCATGACTCTTCTCTTGATCTCTTGGAATCATGACTTTTTGAGATGTTTATAATGCTTGAATCAAGCTCTAAAAGATTTTATTTTTCTATAAAGATATTTTATTGAAATTATGATCTTACAAATTATAACTTGAAGTTCTTTATAAATCAAGATCGTTTACCATGCTCCTTCCGTTTTATCAAAAGAAAACTTTTTAAATGAAATGTATCTTGTCTTTTGATTTCTCGGAATTCAATACTTGAATTTTTATGAATTCGTGAACTTGATATCTTGATTCTTATAAATTGTGATCTTGATGAAAAATCTTATGCATGAATCAAGGTGCTCTTTGTGCTATCCATTCTCAAATGAATCATGTTCTTCTTGAGCCTTGATATTATATCCTAGAAGTAACATGATTTCTTTGTCTTATGTGGTAAATTGAATATTTGATATAAATGAAATTTGCTTTATGATGAATCATTGAATCATGACTTGATCTATGAGAATGCTATGTTTTTATATATCATGATTCTTGGTTACATATCCTTTATCATGAATTGAAAATTGATGATAAAAAAAATATTTGTGAATCATGATATGTTTAGAATTTGTTTTAAAATCATGATCTTGATCTTGATAAAAAGAATAATTATGAAACATGAATGACATCCCTTGGTATTGATATTTGTTGAATTTTCATATTGATACCCTTCATGACTTGATTTCTTTACATTTTTGCTTTGTATGCATCATGTGATAACTAATGTATATTTTGATGCAAATGTATTTGAAAGTGAATGTAAAGAAAACTTTGTATATCCTCTATTCTTTTTGACAAAAACAAAGGGGAAGTTAGCTTGCTAGCTTGTATATTACAAGAAAGAAATATTGCTAGCATGTGCATTACAAAGCAAAATAGCTAGCTTGTTGGCTTGAATGTTGAATTTATACTCATGACTTAGATTTTGTCAATATTTGTTTCTAATATCTCATTTGCCATTTTGATAAAAAGGGAAATCAATTACAACATTGCATCTTCCCTTCTTTTTGAGAATAATAAAGGGGGAGAAAAATTGCTAGCTTGCACATTAAAAAAGAAAGCAAAACTTGCAAGCTTGCTCTTCTCAAAAGAGAAGAAAGAAATTGTAAAATTACATGCATATCGCAAAGGAAGCAAAAAAAAGTGCAACTTGCACATCTTTAAATACTATTTCCTTGCACTTCTCAAAGGAGAATAGAAAACTTGAGATCATGAATACCATCACAACAAGTGTTATCTTACATATCTTTAAACTTGCTATGATTGAATGGTATGATTGGATGTTGTATTGCAAAGCTATGCTTAAATATTGTATGATGTGATTAATAGCTAGTGTGTTGTAAAACTTGCATATCTTTTAAACTAGCTATGATGCAACTTCTCCTTTTTGTTGATGACATAGGGGGAGAAGTAGATTGATGACTTCATGCATTGAATTGAATATTTTATATATTTACATAATGAATTGATGATTCTCATAACATGTGATGAATGTTGCTTGGATTTAGGATAATCTAAGTGTTCTATCAATGGCATATTGATATGGGGAGTTTGGTTAAACTCCCTAGGAGTTAAGGTTAACTTCGTTAGTCATCAATTAGTTATCATCATCAAAAAAGGAGATTGTTGAATCTCGAATTTTGATGATAAAACTAATTGATTGTGTTTTATGGTCTAATTACATTTTGAGTGATGCAGGTCTACTATCGATCAAGATTAGACAGTTGACGCTAGAGGAATTGACGTTGCGTTGGGTGATCACGTTAGGATATTGGATGTCGAGCCGGAGGTTCGGTTGACAATCGGTAGAAGGCTTCGTACGTCAAACATCAGGCCAAGAAGAGTGTGTTGTGCTAAGGATATCGGGGTTGCGGAGGTCAACCGTCGATTGGGCAACAAAATGCAAGAGAGGACGATGAATCAGATGAAGCACTGACCAATGACATACCGGCAATAGAATGTCAATTCGCATTGTAATAATTATTTAGATAGAACTAGAGTTTTGGTTTGTGTGTGCAGGATTAACTACGATAATGATGAAGATGTAAAGCAAAACAAAATACTGGAAGACAAGTGCGATGGATCATTGGGAGTTCGAGAGTTCGATGGAAGTCCGAAGATTGGTTGGGAGTGCTGTCGGAACTGGCCGAGAATGAGTAGGGAGCTTATCGAAGAGTTTTCGGAAGTTCATTGGAAGGTTCATCGGAATTTTGTGGAGCTTGCCAAAGAAGCTCGTTAGAACTCGCTAAGATTATCGTGAAGTCCAAGAGCTTGCTGGGAGTCCGCAGAATGGTTTCCGAGGGTTCATCGAAAGATCGTCGGAAGTTCGCCAGAAGCTCACCGGAAGAAGTCTTGACTTGTCAGACTTTGTAATAGCTTAGGAAATATCTTTAATTTCATAGTTCGTCGGAAGTTCATCGGAAGATCACCGGAAGTTCGCCGGAAGCTCACCGGAAGAAGTCTTGACTTGTCAGACTTTGTAATAGCTTAGGAAATATCTTTAATTTTATAGTTAGCATGTTAATTTGGGTTAGGATTAGGTGTTGATCCTATAACCCAAGTAGGGGCCAATTGGGCCCGATAACGAACTAGTTTGGGCCAAGTTTAAGGCCCAACCAGTGAGCTGGAATGTGTCTAGCGGTGGCACCGTCAGACTGGGGCAGTGGCACCACCTAGGACCCAAGAGCCCAGGCAATGGCACCATCTAGTACACTGTCAGTGACAGGCTGACAGGCGATGGCACCGCCACTGATAGGTAGTGGCACCGCTAGCATCGGGAAAACCAAAAGTGATTCAAATTTAGGCTCCAAATTTGAATCCTATTGAGGCATATAAATACCCCTCTCATCCATGGTTCAAAGAGACAAAAAAACTGAGAAAGAAGAAGGAAAAACTTTGTTGAAATTGTGTCAAAACCTTCCCTCTTATTCTAAAGTGTGATCTGGCCTTAGAGAGGGTTGAGAGGCCTTGTAAGGGTTAACTCCTAAGCCCGTCAAAAGGAGAGGTGTTGTAAGAGAGTTCGTCCTCACTCGTTGGAAGGAGGATAGTTAGTGAAAAGCCGATGGCCTCAAGCAAAGAGGAATCGGGAGTGGACGTAGGTCGGATGATCGAACCATTTTAAAAACGGTTTGCATTTATGTTCATGCATTTATCTTTCTACAAGCCTTTACTTTGCTAAGTTCACTACCCTCATCTTCTTATGTACGCTTTTAATGCAATCGAAATAGTTTTAATTGAAATGTTATTCTTTTCATATGAAGTTTTTGAAACTTATTTAAAATCGTCGAAGTTTATCGTATTTATCCGCTGTACTAATTCACCCCCCCTTCTTAGTGCTGCTCGATCCCTAACACCATTTACACCCGATAATGTTTTGTGTATGATGAAAGGGTACTAGGGTCCATGTAGAATTATGGAGAAGAGCATCATATTATTCACACATGGCTTTACGCTAGTGAGGAGATTTTTGAGCTTGAGTGATTGTAGTGGATTCATTGGCCTCAGGGGAGGAGTTTGCTATTATTGGGAAATCCATCAGGGGAGTGACATCTCATGCGTAGCGGAAGAACAAAAACAAAACACCCCAGATTTCCCATAGAAAGTTTCCGTCATCGTGCGAAGATTGGTGTGTCAAAACAAATCCGCGAAAATTACATATCTTAAAGAAAATCCCTAGAGAGATCGTATATCCCTGAATCCCTGCAGATCTGTAGGAGAGGATGAAGGAGGTCAAGCGTCCTCCTCTCTAGTAGTATCCACACGGCAAGGATTGCGACGATGCATCTCTCTCTCTCTCGAGAGGAGAATAGGAGGTGGCTACCAAAAGAAACCCTTAGCCTATAGAGCTTTGGTTCTCTCCTATTTATAGAGGCCCCCTGAAAACCCTAATGGATCTTTTGCCCTATTGGATATTAGATCTCCATCCAATTACCCAAGCCTCTTGGATTAGTGGGTCTCTACCCAATAATATCTTATTAGCAATTATTGGATCTCATCTTAGGATCCAATAATTCAGGGGCTTAATGGATATCCAATAAGATAGGGGGTTCAGCGGATATCTCATATCTGAACCTCTACTCCTTGCAACACCTACCATATGTGTGTGACCCTCTAGGCCCAATATCGAGCTGACCGTGAGTCATACTTGTCAGAACTCCTTCTGACTTAGTGAATTATTATCTCTATAATAATTCACCCAACTGATCGGCTGCGGATGTACTAGGCCACTACGCCGCGGCCCCTAGATGATACAAGGGAATCCAATCCTTTGGACATATCTGTCCTCAGTTACCATGTATCTATAGTCCCTCATCCATCCAATATCCGAGAGACCCTATATTGGGCATGGTGCTATCAGGCCCATACGGTCTCTCCTCGAGTCTTGCTCTTGTCGGATTCTTCCGGAGAACTTTTTCTCTCTCAATTCGAATAACCTTGGCTAAAGATTTATTTAAGCAAGAACACATGGGATATTCCTCTCATGATACCGAGAGCGGATGATCCTCTATTGATACTCAATAGCCCTCGTAAGATTGACTATTACTCCCAATAACTAGTTGTACTAGATCTGAAACTTTCTAAACCTATAAGTCCGGTATTAAAGAGTGGAGTACTTATACAGGACATCCTTGGTGTCTCACGTCTAAGGACCAGATACACTATTGGGACTACGGAATCGCTATTTGACGTAAGGTATAAATAACCATCCAGCATTTTGTAGGCGGATCAATTAGTGAACTCATTCCCCAATGAGCACTTGCACTGTACCCTTAGTGTCCCCACACGAGTAGCTATGAGACCAGGTACCTCCATCATATGGATGGGTATACAACACACCAGTCTATCTAGTGATCTCGATGTCTTTCTCGAGTAACCTATAACCAGGATAATTCAGGGTTTGTGTTTAAAGGTGAATCAGTCTCATTATCGTGATCTCATCACGATCCGATTCCCATTGCACAGATCTAAAGACATCATAATATATGCAACACGCAAGATAAAGTGATAAAACGCCTAATAATAAGCAAAGAGAAAAAGTGCATATCAAGTCACAAGTGCCATCACTCATATGATTAGCTTGCAGGGCACATATGACTAGCAATCTCCCACTTGACCTAAAGCTAATCACCAACATGTCTGATCCCCATCAGACCTCTGTGACGCTCAAAGACACTCTGAGTCAATGGCTTTATCAGTGGATCTATAATGTTATCTTTGGATGGAACTCTTTCTATTGCTACATCTCTTCGGGTCATGATATCTCTAATAAGTTGAAACCTCCTCAGAACACTTCTGATGAGACCCAGGTTCCCTTATTTGAGTAATCGTCCTATATTTGTCGCAATATAAAGGAATCCGCTCTTCGCTGCTCGAGATGACTCTTAGATCTGTGATGAACTTCTTCATCCAGACTCCCTCCTTTGTCGCCTTTGCCGCAGCAATGTATTCCGCCTCTATGGTTGAGTCAGCAGTAGTGTCTTGCTTGAAACTCTTCTAGCATACTGCTCCTCCATTCAGGGTGAACACATACTCTGAATTAGACTTGCTATCATCGACATCGGACTAGAAGCTCGAGTTCATGTAGCCCTCAACCCTGAGGCTACTACCTCCATATATCAATAAAAGATTCTTAGTCCTTCTCAAGTACTTAAGGATACTTTTTACTGCTTTCCAGTGCTCCAAGCCTGGATCTACCTGATATTTGCTCGTGACATTCAGAGTATGTGTTATATTAAGCCTGGTACATAGCATAGCATACATGATAGAACCTATCACTAATACATATAGTATCATATCCATGTGTGCCCTTTCTTTAGGAGTCTTTGGGGACATACTCCTAGAAAGTGATATTCCATGTCTCATTGGTATGAGACCTCTCTTGGAATTTTTCATGTCAAACCGTTTGATAATGGTGTCTATGTACCTGGACTGGGACAAGCCAAGCATCCTCTTGGATCTATCTCTATAGATCCGTATCCCTAATATGCAAGATGCTTCCCCTAAGTCCTTCATGGAGAAGTGCCTAGATAACCATGTCTTTACTGTGGAGAGCATTCCTACATCATTCCCAATGATCAGGATGTCATCTACATATAATACCAAAAGGGTGATAGTACTCCCACTTACTTTCCTGTACACACAAGACTCATCTTCGTTCTTAACGAAGTCATAAGATCTGATCGCCTCGTTAAATCTTATGTTCCAACTTTAGGAAGCTTGCTTTAATTCATAAATGGACCTAAGCAACCTGCACACCTTATCTGGGTTATCCCTGGATACGAATCCCTTAGGCTGTATCATATACACCTCCACCTCGAGGTTACCATTGAGGAATGTGGTTTTGACGTCCATCTGCCAGATCTCATAATCATAGTGTGCTGCAATAGCCAATAGAATTTGAATGGATTTTAGCATGGCTACAGGTGAGAAAGTTTCATCATAGTCAACACCTTGCCTTTGACGATACCCTGTAGCCACTAACCTTGCTTTATAGGTCTCTACCTTTCCATCTACTTCAATATTCTTTTTGAAGATCCACTTATAGCCAATGGGTACAATACCCTCGGGTGCATTAACTAGGTTCCAAACCTTGTTGGAGTACACGGAATCCATTTCTGAATTCATGGCTTCTTGCCATTTCCCGGAGTCTATGCTCATAATAGCCTCCTCGTAGGTCTGAGGATCAATATCCTCAATATCCTCTCTTCTGATATGCCCCACATATCTCTTAGGAGGATGGGATACTCTATCGGACCTACGTAAAGTTGAAACTTGTCTGTTAGGTATCTGAACAGACTCTAGTTGTGGAATGGTGCTTGAGTTAGGTTCTCTAACCTCACTCAATTCTATCATGCTCCCACTGTCTTCACCAAGAATGTGTTCCTTCTCAAGGAACACTGCTCTCTTGGCTACAAAGACCTTTTAGTCCTCAAGGTGATAGAAATAATACCCACCAGTTTCTTTGGGGTATCCCATGAACTTGTACCATTCCATTCTGGATTCCAACTTATCAGGGTTGTGTCTTTTAACGTGGGTAGGGCAGCCCCAAATCTTAACAATCTTAAGATCAGGCATCTTCCCATTCCATATCTCATATGGAGTAGACATCACTGACTTGGTTGGAATTCTGTTCAGAAGGTAAGCTGCGATCTCTAGGGCATATCCCTAGAATGAGATGGGTAGGTCGACGAAACACATAATGGAATGCACCACGTCTAACAATGTGCGATTCCTCCTTTCTGATACACTATTAAGCTATGGTATATAAGGAGGTGTCTAATGGGATAAGATCTCATAGTCTTTGAGGAACTGGGTGAACTCTGTACTCAAGTACTCATCTCCTCGATCTGATCGAAGGGTTTTAATACTCTTTCCTGTTTGGTTCTCCACTTCATTTTTATATTTCCTGAGTTTCTTAAAAGCTTCAGACTTGTACTTCATCAAGTACACATATTCGTATCTTGAGAAATCATCAGTGAAAGTAATGAAGTAGGAGTAACCACCTATGGTATGAGTCGACATGGGACCACATACATCACTATGTATGAGTTCTAGTAACTCAGTGGCTCTTTCTCTAGTTCCACTAAATGGAGAGTTGGTTATCTTTCCCCAAAGGCAAGGTTCATATGTCGCATATGACTCATAGTCAAATGGATCTAGATATCCATTTTTTAGCAATTTTTGAATCATTCCCTCGTGGATGTGACCTAGCATACAATGCCAAAGATATGCATTGTTCACCTCTTCTCGTTTCCTCTTAGACTCACTTACACTCATGATATGTGGAGCTGTATCTAGCATAAATAAACCATTATGCAATGTTCCTCTCGTGATGATCTGATCATCTAATATTATTAAATAATCATTATTCTCAAAAACTAATTTATATCCACTAACTATCAAACATGAAATGGAAATAATATTTTTTGATACTAGAAGGAACATAATAGCATGTATCTAATGCAATAATAGCTCCACCAGGCAGATATAGGGTGACCTTGCCAATAGCCACTACAGCAACCTTTGCTCCATTGCCCATCTTAAGGTTCATCTCACCTCTATTCAATCTTCTAGGTCCTGCCAAAACCTACAACGAATTACAAATATGATAAGCACTCCCGGTATCCAATACCCATGTGTTATCAAAAGATTCTAACAAATGGAGACTGATCATGAATGTACCTAAAGCTTCTGCAAGCTTCTGTTTCACCTTCTCTGCAAGGTACTCTTTGCAGTTCCTCTTCTAGTGCCCATCTTTGTCTTAGTGGAAGCACTGGCCTTTATCCTTTGTTGGGTCTTTCTTGGCAACCTTTGCCTTACTCATTTTGCCCTTGCCCTTCTTAAGGGTCTTCTCAGTCTTCCTTTTCTTTCTAGTCTCACAAGCGTAGAGAACCAGCTTCTCTTTCTTGATGGTGCTCTTTGCTTCTCTCAACATACTGAGGAGCTCTGGGAGGGTCACCTCAAGTTTGTTAAAATTCATTATGAATTGAGAAAAGGAATCTGGTAGGGACTGAAGCACAAGATCCATACATAGGTTATCCTCTAGGACCATTCCTAGACCTGTGAGTTTCTCGATCCACTCAATCATCTTAAAGACATGATTCTGAACCGGTGTCTCCTTAGTAATCCTAGCACGGAAATGACTCTTTGATATCTCATATCGCTGAGTTCTTCCCTATTCCTCAAACAGTTTGCAAAGATGCAGGAGTATGGAATTAGCATCCATATTTTCATGTTGTCTCTGTAACTCAGTAGTCATAGAGGCCAACATATAACACTGAGCAAGAGTGGAATCATCTAAGTACTTCACATAACGAGCGATCTCATCCTCGCTTGCCCCTTCGTCGAGTATAGGGATCACTGTATCAAGGACATACACGATTTTCTCTATCATGAGAACGATTCTTAGATTGTGAAGCCAATCCGTATAATTTGGACTAGTGAGGCGGTTGGCATCAAGTATGCCACGTAAAGGATTTGAAAGCGACATTTTCTGAAATTAATGATGTAGCAAAAATAAATAATATACAGACATTACTTTATAAAAATTAAACAGTTAAGATAATGACTTCTATCTTATTATACTCCCACTAATTTTTCATGAGACAGACAACACCCTCCGGTATGTAAATCGGAGACCCTCGGCGGATCTCTAGTGGGGATCGGGATCCAATCGGCGTCTTAACATAACCTCAAGGGACTCGACCAATCACGTTAAGCCCATAATGGTAGGCAACTCTTGCCAATCACAACTCCTTGTGATTCCTGTCCTGTTGGCCTCCAAACCACCATGGCCTTGATGGACTCGACCAACCATGATGTTCGGTTAAGTCATCACCATCATTACAAGATGAGTCTGATTCGGTGATATACTCTCGAGGGACTCGACCAAGCATACCATGTCCTCAGGTCACCAGTGACATCTCTATATCGTAGATAAGATAGCGAGACGCGATATAGGTGAGTCTCAAGGGACTCGACCAACTCAACCTATTCCGGGAATCGGTTCCTAGCTATAACGATGGAAGGCCACGTGGGTCAATCTAATTGCCTCATGTTTACCGACTTAATATTATTAATAGAGAGGATTTTTTATTTGGTCTCCTAACATAATGTGTCACACACATACATATTTAATATATATATCTACATCGTATGCAAATATATATATACATATCTAGTAGGTGTGTATCTAATCACACATCACATGAGCAATCACACCAGATGATCATGGACCACAACCTAATGTGATTAGGCCTGAGACAGTGGGCCAAAACACTCACATCAAGATCTATGTGTGCTTCGGCGTATCTCTATGCCTTGTGATCGTCCATCTTGCTTTGTCGGATCCGTCTGTATCTCAACGCATCTCCATGCATCGGATCGTTTGTCTCTGCCTCATGAGTCACGCTATAGCTGCGCCTCCTCATGTAATTACAACAAAATTACAGGCACGCAGGCTCGACAATAAATGAGAAAAGAATAGAGACTCGCAGGCCCCAATAATAATAATCACATGTACACACATCACATCACAAGTCCATGATCATCTGTCCACATCATACATCACATGTATATGTTATTTTATAGGACTACTAGACAAAAATAATAGTTAATTAAACTATTTAATTAACATATTTAATTTTTTGAAATCAGGGACATAAAGGAAAATTTTGAATTCCCAAGGGTATTTCGATAATTTAGCCAAAAGGGTATTTTGGTAATTCCATCAAAAGGGACAGAATCTGGAATTTCTAAAATTTAGAAGGGTATTTTGATAATTCTATCAAAAAGGGGTAGAATCTGGAATTTTTGAAATTCCGAGGGGCCAAATCATCTTTTGCCCTAAAACCCTAACTCCTCACCCCTAGTCGCTGCTTTGCATTGCATTGTGATGCGCCATGCCACCTTCTTTGGCGGCACTTCGCACACGGGGAGGGCGCCGGGGTGACGACGTCTGTCGTCCATCATGCGGCGGCACCGCCGCGCCTGGGGCGCAGCGTCGGCACCCCCGGCGTTATCCCGCGGGCGCGCGTGCTCGCTGGCGTTGCCCGCGGCATCTTGACGCGCCCGCCTCGCGGCATGCATCGACGCTGCCCTACAGGCAGGCCGTAGGCACCCCTGCGACCAGCAGCCTGTCTACGCCCTTACGGGCAGCCACAGCGGCAGCTTTGACGCCGGCGGCCGTTGGTGGCGGTTGTTACTGTCGCGGCAATAAGGCTACAAGCACCTTGTGGTCTGCTTGCCGAATTCTGATAAGGGCAGCAACAGTTGCTGCCCTTCCTGGCCCTTTTGCGCTAATGATTTTGGTGTCAAAAGCAGATCCAAAACATAACACACGCAGTTTAAGATCCGATCTTCGCACGAACAACCTGGCTTTGATACCATTGTTGGGAAATCCATAAGGGGAGCGACATCTCATGCGCAGCGGAAGAACAAAAACAAAACACCCCAGATTTCCCGTAGAAAGTTTCCGTTGTCGTGCGAAGATCGGTGCGTCAAAACAAATCCACGAAAACTGCATATGTTAAAGAAAGTACCTAGGGAGATCGTGTTAGGGATCGAGCGACACTAGGGGGGGGGTGAATTAGTGCAGTGGGAAAAAATGATAGATTTTTCACCGATTAAAACAAGTTTGGAAACTTCGTACGAATGAATGTAACGTTTCGTTTGAACCCGGAAAGATTACGTTTTAACTTTAAAGCATACGTAAGAAGATGAAGATGAAGTTGAGTAAATAAGGCAGCAAATGAAGATGGTTTGCAGCAAAGTAAGTTGCAAGAAAGTAAATGCAAACCGATTTATAGTGGTTTGGTCATCCGACCTACATCCACTTTCGAAGCCTTCTCCGATGAGGCTCTCAACTTCCACTAGCAAATTATTTTGAAGGAGAAGGACCAAACACCCCACTTACAACCCTTTTACAAGAAGTTCACACTCTTACAGATTTTTCAAAGAGAAAGAAGGAGGTGAACACAAGCTATTGAAAACTAGACTTTCCTAAGCCTTTTGCTCAATTTCTAACTCTCAAAGGGTTCCCCTTTCAGCTGAGAAAGGGGGGGGGGGTATTTATAGATCCAAAGAGGATTTAAATTTGAGCCCTAAATTTGAATTCAATTTGGCTTTCCCGATGTTAGCGGTGCTACACTGTCGAGGTGGTAGTCGCTATCGGGCTTGTCGATCGTCAGGTGATAGTGTGCGGTGCTACTGCTTGTGCCTTCAGGCGCTGGGTGGTACTAGTGCCCCAGGCTGGGCGATAGCACCGCCTAGCACTCAGCTGCCAGGCGGTTCCACCACCTGGTATTTTGGCTGTTGGGTGGTGCCACCGCCCAGCACAAATCAACTTTCTGGTTTGGGCCAAAAACTCAGCCCAAACTGGTCCCAAACAAGGCCCAATGGGCCCCTACTTGGGTTAAAAGATTAACACTTAATCCTAACCCAAATTAATGTGCTAACTATGAAATTAAAGACATTTCTTAAGCTATTACAAAGTCCACCAAGTCAAGACTTCTTCTGGCGTGCTTCCGACGAACTTCCGATAGTCTCTTGATGAACCCTCAGAAACCATTCAGTGGACTCTCAGCAAGCTCTCGGATTTCACGATGATCTTGGTGAGTTCCAACGAGCTTCATTGGCAAGCTTCGATCTTTCTTGGCAAGCTCAGTGAACTTCTGATGAACCTTCCGGTGAACTTCCGAAAACCCTTCGGTAAGCTCCCTACTTGTTCTCGGTCGATTCCGGCAACACTCCCAACGAATCTTCGGACTTCCATCGAACTCTCGAACTCTCAACAATCCATCCCACTTGACTTCCAGTGCTCTGTTTTGCTTTACATCTTTATCTTCATCATAGTTAATCCTGCACACAAACAAATAAATGCTCTACTTCGATCTAGATAGTTATTACAATGCGAATTGACTTTCAGTTGCCCGGCACGTCATTGGTCGGCGCTTCGTCCGATCCTTCGGCACATCGTCCTCTCTTGCGGTCCGTTACCCAATCGGCGGATGACCTCCATAACCCCGATATCCTTAGCGCAATATGTATCTTGGCCCGATGCCCGACGTATGAAGCCTTCAACCGATTGTCGACCAAACCTCCGGCTCGACATCCAATATCCTAACGTGATCACCTCCGGCACAATGTCAATTCCTCCAGCGTCAACTGTCTAATCCTGATCGATAGTAGACCTATGTAACTCAAAACGTTGTTAGACCATAAATCACAATCAATTAGTTTCATCATCAAAATCCGAGATTCAACAATCTCCCCCTTTTTGATGATGACAACTAATGGATGACTAACAGAGTTAACCATAACTCCCCGGAGTTTAACCAAACTCCCCCTATCAATATGCCATTGATAGAACACTTGGATTATCCCAAATCCAAGCAACATTCATCATAATTAAGAGAATATCAACAAAATCATCATGCAAATATAAAATATTCAATTCAATGCATGAAGTCATCAATCTACTTCTCCCCCTATATCATCAACAAAAAGGAGAAGTAACATCATAGCTAGTTTTCAAGGATATGCAAATATTACAATCATATTAGCGATCAATCACATTATAACTCAAGCATAGCTTTGCAATACAACATCCAATCATACCATTCAATCATAGCAAGTTTTTAAGAATGGGCAATGATGATAATTTTTTTTTCACTTACTTCTTGAGATGTGCAAGTTGCACTTTCTTTGCTTCCTTTGCATGTTCTAGCTAGAAATTTTTTTTTGCGATACATAAGCTAGCAATAAATCTTCTCCCCCTTTGTTTTATCAAAAAGTAGAGTACAAATAGTCAATGCTTTGATCATGACAAAATAACAAATTTACAACATGAATTTTCAGCATATTAAGTCATGAATTGAAGGGAGTCAAAAATCATGATATGAGAGAAAAAAGATGATAAGCAAGCAATCAATAATGATAAACAAGCTAACATACTTTGTGACATGCAAGTTAGCTTCCTTTCAATTCTTCTCTTTTGTAACTAAGTTTCACCTTTGCATGCTATCAACTTTTTGTTTGCAATGAGCTAGCAATTATATATAATCACTTTAAACATATATGCTAACTTTTTATTAAAACATACAAACATAAAGGCATGGCAAGTGTAATATTTTAAATTTTTGAAGTTTTGCATTTTTCTTCTTTTGAGATAGTCAAGATAGCAATATTTGCATCCTTTGAGATAACAATCCTTAACTTCTTGTGAAATTGCAAGGTAGCAATTTTTCTCCCCCTTTGTCTTTGTCAAAAAGAAGGGAGGACTAAATGGCTAAAAATTTTAATCATTATACAAGCCATTTTTTATATCAATTATAAATTTACATCAATAAAAATATACATCAATTGTTCAATCATCACATGATGCAAATAAGACAACAATGCAAAGAAATCATGTCATGAAGGATATCAATATGTAAATTCAACAAGGATCAAAACCAAAAGATATCATTCATGATTCATAACTTTCTTTTTAGTAAGATCAAAATTCATATTTATCAATTTTTAATTCAAGATAAATGTCATACAACCAAGAATCATGATATATAAAAGCATATCAATATCAAGGATCAAATCATGATTACAAGTGCTAATATATTTTTTTTCATTCATTTTTAAGCCATGATAAAAGAATAAATTAATGATTCAATCATTAAGTACAATTCTTTTACATCAATTTTGAATCATATAAGGCTTACACGGTAAATATCAATTCATGATAAAGGGCTACCACTCCTAATGACCGGCTGTACTAGATATGGAGCTTTCCAAACCTATAAGTATGGTATCAAAGAGTGGAGTACTCATATAGGACATCCTTGGTGTCTCAAGTCTAAGGACCAGATACACTACTGGGACTACGGAATCGCTGTCTGACATGAGGTATCCATAACCATCCAGCATTCCGTAGGCGGATCAATCAGTGAACTCGTTCTCCAATGAGCACCTGCACTGTACCCTTAGTGTCTCCACACGAGTAGCTATGAGACCAACTACCTCCATCATATGAACGGGTATACAGCACACCAGTCTATCCGGTTATCTCGATGTCCTTCTCGAGTAACCTATGACCAGGATAATTTAGGGTATGTGTTTAAAGGTAAATCGGTCTCATTATCGTGATCTCATCATGATCCAATTCCCATTGCATAGATCCAAGGACATCACAATATACATATAGATAATGTGAGATAATGCTAATAAAATCATTAGCAAAGAGATTAATGCAGCGTGTTACAGGTGCTATCACTCATGTGATTGGCTTATAGGGTACCTATAACTAGCACTTGACTCCTCGACCTGATCGAAGAGTTGATACTCTTTCCAGTTTAGCTTTCTACTTTAGTCTTATATTTCTTGAATTTCTCAAAGACTTCGAACTTGTGCTTCATCAAGTACATGTGTTCATACCTAGAGAAATCATTAGTAAAAATAATGAAGGAATAATAACCACCTATAGTTTGAGTTGACATGGGACTATTGAAACTCAAATTTTGATGATAAAGTCAATTAGTAAATTATTGATCTAATCTATATGTTTAGAAAAGTATGCAGGATTAATTATGATAGCGATCAGGGCATAAAACAAACATAGTACTGGAGTAAAAAATAAAATGATTCATTGGGAGTCTAAGAGTTCGTTAAGTGTTCAAAAGTTCATCGGGAGTGTTGCCGAAATTTATCGAGAGTTCATCGGGAGCTTGTCGAAATGTACATTGGAAGTTCATCGAGAAGTTCATTGGAAGTTCACTGGAGCTCGCTAAGAAGATCAGAGCTTACCAAAGAAGCTTATCGAAACTCGCTAAGAAGATCATTGAGTGTTCAAGAGCTTGCTTGGAGTCCGTTGGAAGATTACCGAGAGTTCATTAGAAGTCCATCGGAAGATCACCGGAAGCTCGCCGAAAGAAATTTTGATCTACCCGACTTATGTGCTTTAGTATATACCTTAAATGTCGTAGTTAGGGTGTAATTAGAGTTAGGTTTGGGAGGTAACCCCATTAACTTTGTTAGGGGTCAACTGGGCCCATATTCAGACTGGTTTGGGTTGGACTCATGGCCCAAACAGTGTTGTTAAAACCTATCTAATAATAGCACCATCAGATTGGGCGATGGAACTGCCCAGGGCTCAGTTTCGTAGGTGTCTAGGCAGTGGTATCACCCAAACTAGGCGACGATACCACTAGACAGTTAATAACTATCAAGCGGTGGTATCGCTCAGTTCTAGTAATCGAGACTCTGTCTGGCGATAGTACCGTCAGACTGGGCAATGGTATTGCCCTAGTGTCAGAGTTCGCTGGCGGTGGTATCGCCATGACAAGTGATGGTAACACTAGTATCCCAAAAATCCAAGATGAGACCTTTTTTAGCTCCATTTTTGAAGTCAATTGAGGTCTATAAATGTCCCTTACTTCTCAACTTGTTGAATATAGAGAAGTGAACAAAAAGAATTGAGACTATAGCGAAATTGCTTGTAAACGTTGAGAGTTCACCTCCACCGATTCTAAGTGTTAAAAGCTTGTATAAAAAGAGTGAGCTGCTTGTAAAGAGTTCTGTAAAGGGGTGATTGATCTTTGCCCTTGAAAAAAGATCCATAGCAGAAGCTGGTGACCTCATCGGAGGAGGTATCGGGAGTGGACGTAGGTCGGACAACTGAACCACTTTAAATTGGTGTGTTTGCCTCTTGTTGTGCACTTTTCTTTTACTGCTTATCTTCTTTACTTAATTGCAACTACCCTACTTCTTCTCTACTCACTTATGAACATATTCAAGTTAAATATTTTTTTGAAACATATTTTCGTGAATGAAACTTTTTTAACGAAATGATTTTTCTGAAACCAACATTTTTAATCGTTGCACTAATTCAAACCCCACCCCCCACCCTCGCCTCCCCCTCTCCTTAGTACCAAACTTGAGCTTAACAATTGGTATCAGAGCGAGGTCACTCTCATTTTGGTTTGAAACCCAAGAGAGATGGCATTTGCTAACAATCAAGAGGGTCATTCAATCACACGTCCACCTATGTTCAATAGGATGGATTTCACATATTGGAAAACTAGGATGAGAATCTTTTTTAATTCTATGGATTTTGAGTTATGGAATATCATCAAAAATAGTTTTTAAAAGTCTTCTCTTCCAATGAACGATTGGAATAAGTTGGAGAAGAAGACTTTATCTTTAAATGCCAAGGCTATGAATGCCTTATTTTGTACTTTAGATAAGAATGAATTCAATCGAGTTTCTATTTACAAAAGACTTTTGATATTAACAACTTTTGATATTTGACATACACTCAAAATTACACACGAAGGCACTAGTAGAGTAAAGGAGTCTAAAATAATTTTTTTAGTTCATAGTTACAAATTATTTCACATGAAACCAAGTGAGACCATTGGAGACATGTACACTTGGTTTATGGATGTCATCAATGGTCTAAAAGCTCTTAGTAAAAGTTTTTTAAACTTTGAACTTGTTAATAAAATATTAAGATCCCTTCTAAAGGGTTGGGACTCTAAAGTAACGGCCATTCAAGAGGCCAAAGATTTGAATAATTTTTTGCTCAAAGAACTTATCGGGTCTCTAATGACCTATGAAATAACATGCAATACTCATGAAGAGCTTAAGAATAACCTTCCAAAAAACAGAAAGGATATGACACTAAGAACTCATGAAGACCACTTGAAAGAAAGTTTAAGTGATGAGAAGAATGATAATGACTTGGAACTCTTAACAAGAAAGTTCAAAAAATTTATAAGAAGAAACAAGTTTAAAAATGATACTAAAAATAAAATTAAACTCAAGAAAGAACAAATTATTTACTACGAGTGTAATAAGCCGGGACACTTCAAAAGTGAATGTCCCCACATAAAGAAAAAAAAATCGAAGAAAAAGAAGGCGCTCAAAGCTATGTGGGATAATTCGATCGCTTCTGAAGACGAAGAGCAAAGTAACAAGGAGATTGCTAACTATGTGCTAAAAACAATCGGCGATAAGGTAAGTAGTTCATTAAATGCAAATTTTGTTGAATCTCATATTTTGATGATGAAGTCAATTGATAGGTTATTTGATCTAATCCATATTATTGAGATAAGTGTGTAGGATTAACTACGATAACAATGAAGACATAAAGAGAATTGCCAGAGTCAAGTTGTTGGGAGTTTGAGAATCCGTCGGAAGTCCGAAGGATCGTCGGAAGTGTTGTTGGATCCAGCTGAGAATGAATCAGGGACTTGCCAAAGGTTTTGGAAGTTCATCGAAAAATCATCGAAGGTTCGCGGAGCTCATCAAGAAGGTTCAGAAGCTTGCCAAAGATTTGTCGAACTCGCCTTAAAGTTCAGGAGGCTGCTGAGAGTCTACCGAAAAAAATCCAAGGGTGTGTTGGAAGTCTGTCGAAAGTTCACGGAAAGCTCGCCGGAAGAAGACTCGATGTTATCGATTGTTAATTTGCTTAGAATATATTTTCAATTTTGTAGTTAGTATATAATTAGGATCAAGATTAGGTGATAATCCTGATTAACCCTAATAGGAGCTAATTGGGCATTATTTGGATTGAATTGGGCTGGATTCAAGGCCCATTCAGTAGTATTGGACCAGGTCTAGCGGTGGCACCACCCCGGGAACTAGTTCCCAAGTAGTTTGGGTGGTGGTACCGCCCCAGGTCAGTGGTGGTACCGTCCCAGGTCAGTGGTGATACCGTTAGCAGTTATTACCTACTAATAGTGGTACCGCCTGACAGTTGGTGGTACCGCCAGTCCACAGAGCCCGAGGACTCTATCAAGTGGTAGTACTGCTAGACTAGACAGTGGTACCGCCCAGTACACTAACAGAATAGGGTCAACTGGCGATGGTACTGCCAGTGCCAGGTGGTGGTATCGCCAGTACCCGAAAATCCGAGATGTGACTGTTTTTAGCTCCATTTTTGAAACCAATTCAGTCTATAAATACCCCTTTCTTCTCAGTTGGTAAAGCACCTTTTGAGAAGTGATAAAAATTAAGTCAAAGCTATAGTAAAATCGTGTTCGATAGCTTGAGTGTTCACCTCCCACTTTTTCTTTGTCAAAATTCTGTAAGAGTGTGAACCACTTGTAAGAGTTTGTAAGAGGGGTGCTTGGTCCTTCCCCTTCAAGAATATTTGATAGTGGAAGTTGGGAACCTCATCAGAGGAGGTTTTGGAAGTGGATGTAGGTCATTTGACCGAACCACTATACATCGCTGTGTACTACTCTGGATGTGTGAGTTTTAATTTCTACATCTTGTCTTTTCTTAGCTGCAAATCTTTTGATCTCCTTCACACTACTCTCAATCACATTCACTCAAACCACTTTGCTCAAGTCTCTTTCGTCGGACCGAAATTTCTGAATGAACAACTTTTTTCGAAATCATTTTAAATTTACGAGTTTTATCTGTAGCACTAATTCACCCCCCTCTTAGTGCCGCTCAGATTCTAACAATTGGTATCAGAGCTTGGTCACTCTCATTGGGTTTAAAATTCAAGAGAGATGACTTATTCCGACACGTAAGAGGGTCATTCCATTACACGTCCACCTATGTTAAATGGGTCAGATTATACTTATTGGAAGACTCGTATGAAGATTTTTTTGATTTTCATGGTTCAAACTTTGGAATATCGTTGAAAATAGATTTTCAAAAATCTTTTCTTCTGATAAACGAATGGAATGAATCGGAGAAGAAGGTTTTTGCACTTAATGCAAAGGCTATGAGTGCCTTGTTTTATGCACTTGATAAAAATGAGTTTAATCATATTTTGATTTGTGAATCAGCTTTTGATATTTGACATACTCTTGAAATCACTCATGAAGGCACTAACCGAGTGAAAGAGTCCAAAATCAATCTTTTGGTGCATTCTTGCAAATTATTTCAGATGAAACCAAGTGAGTTCATTGGAGACATGTACACCCATTTCACGGATGTTATCAATGGATTCAAAGCACTTGGTAAAGGTTTTTCTAATTTTGAACTTATAACCAAAATTTTAAGATCCCTTCCAAAGAGTTGGGATCTAAAAGTTATGACCATTCAAGAGGCCAAGGACCTTAAAACTTTTCCTCTTGAAAAACTCATTGGGTCTTTGATGACCTTCGAAATGACACGCCATGCTCATGATGAGTTAGAGAACCCCCTTCCAAAGAACAGGAAGGATATGATATTGAGAACACAAGAAGACCACTTAAAGGAATCTTCAAGTGATAAAGACCTTGATGATGAACTTGCGCTCTTAACTCAAAATTTTAAAAAATTTATAAGAAAGAATAAATTTAAAAATGATACTAAAAACAAACTTGAACCAAAAAAGGACCAAATTATATGTTACGAATGCAAGAAGCCGGGGCACTTCAAAAGTGAATACCCCTAGGCCAAGAAGAAGCAACCAAAGAGGAAGAAAGGTCTAAAGGCGATATGGGATGACTCAAGTGGCTCCGAAGATGAAGAAGCAAGCAATAAAGAGGAGGCCAACTTTGCATTGATGACTTTAGAAGATGAGGTAAGTGAGTTATTTAATGAAGATTTATCTTTCGATGAACTTTTAATTACTTTTCATGAATTATTTGATGAGTGTAGAGCTATTAGTAAGAAGTTTAATTTATTAAAAAAGGAGCATGCTATCTTACTAGATAAACTTGAAAGTCTTGAACTCGATACTCCCTCTTTACCCTCATGCTCTAAGTATGAACACTAATCAAAAATGAAAACTTACTACTTAAAGAGACCCTAAAGAAGTTTAAGGTTGGTAGTAAGGGCTTGGACATGATCCTTGTAAATAAGGGTCACATCGGAAATAAAAGTAAAATTAGATTTTTGAGTAGATCTCACCGAAATCCTACCACATTCATTAAAGGACCTACACTATATGTTTCATCTCATTCAAAGTGCAACTTTTGTTGCAAACTCGGACATATGGCTTACAAATGTCCATATAAGAAACTTAGCCCACAAAGATTAATATGGGTTCCTAAACGAACGATAAGGAACTCAATAAGCAATAACAAGTTTAGTAGATTAATATTGAAGGCACCCAAGTTCAAATAAGTACCTAAAAACTATCCTCTTTTATAAACACATTCACCCACACAAGCTAGGAGCAAGAGATGGTACCTTGATAGTGGATGCTCAAGGCACATGATTGGAGATCCATCTCAATTCTCTAAGCTCACTAGCCAAGACGAAAGGTATGTCACCTTCGGAGACAACAATAAGGGTAAAATCGTTGGCAAGGGAACTATAGGTAACAAATTAAGTTTTTCAATTGATAATGTATTATTAGTAGATGGTTTAAAGTATAATCTCTTGAGAATTAATCAATTATATGATAAGGGATATATTGTGAAATTTGAATATAATGCTTGCATCATTGAAAAATCACATAACAACATATCTATGATTGCACTAAAACAAAATAATGTCTACACCATAAACATTGATGATTTAGTAATGAAATGTGTTTTTTAGTTTTGAATGATGATGTTTGGCTTTGGCATAGGAGATTAGGTCATGCGAGCATAAAACTAATCACTTAAATCATATCTAAAGGACTTGTAAGAGGCATTCCCAATGTTAAGTTCATTAAAGACAAAACATGTGATACATATCAACTAGAAAAATAAATAAAAACTTGCTTCAAACCAAAGAATCAAATAAGCACCTCTAGACCATTACAATTGATCCATATGGATTTATTTGGACCAATTGACACAACAAGTTTAGGAGGTAGCAATATGTGTTCGTCATTGTAGATGACTATAGTAGATACACTTGGACCTATTTCTTGGCTCACAAAAGTGATTGCTTCAAATGTTTCTCTAAATTTTTAAACTTGCTCAAAATGAAAATGGTTTCATAATTTCATCGATTCGGAGTGATCACGGTGGTGAATTCCAAAACTATGACTTTCAAAATTTTTGTGAATCTAATGGATATAACCATAACTTCTCTACTCCGAGGAATCCTTAACAAAATGAAATAGTAGAAAGAAAAAATAGAAATATACAAGAAATGACAAGAACCATGTTAAATGAACATAGTTTACCCAAATACTTTTAGGCCGAAACCGTTAATACGGTTTGCTATGTCATGAATAGGGTTCTAATAAGACCATCTCTATCTAAAACCCCTTATGAATTGTGGAACAATAAAAAACCAAATGTTTCTCATTTTAAAGTTTTTGATTGCAAATGCTTTATCTTGAATGAAAAGGATGCCTTAGGAAAATTCGATGCTAAATCCAATGAAGGCATCTTTCTTAGTTACTCTTCTGTTTCTAAAGTCTTTCGTGTTTTTAACAAAAGAACCTTGGTTATAGAAGTGTCTATTCAGTTTTTAATGAAGTTTCTAAATTTAAGAAAAATGATTTTGATGATGATCTTGGTTTTGATGGTTTGAATTTGAATGAACCCTCTCCTCAAAATAGCAACTTGGATGCATCTTCTTCCTAAATTTTCTTACCTAAGGAATGAAAGTATATTGATGCCCATCCAAAGGAGCTAATTATAGGCGATACATCAAAAGAAGTTCAAACTCGTTCCTCTTTTAAGAATTTTTGTGCCAACGTCATTTTCCTTTCTTAAATTGAACTTAAGTATATTGACGAAGTCTTAAAAGATGATTCTTGGGTTATCACAATGCAAGAGAAATTGAATCAATTTGAGAGAAATGAGGTGTGGAAGCTTGTTCCTAGACCAAGTGACTATTTAGTTATAGGTACTAAATGGGTATTTAGAAATATGCAAGATGAATTTGGTAACGTGGTTAGAAAGAAGGCTAGATTAGTGGCCTAAGGTTTCAACCAAGAAGAAGATATCGATTACGAAGAGACCTTCACTCCTATAGCAAGATTAGAAGCCATTAGCATGCTCCTTGCCTATGCTAGTAGTAATAATTTTAAGTTGTTTCAAATGGATGTCAAAAGTATTTTTTTAAATGGTTTTATTTTCAAAGAAGTGTCTGTTGAACAACCACCCGGTTTTCAAAACTCTCTTTTTCCTAATCATGTGTTTAAATTGACTAAGGCTCTCTATAAGTTAAAACAAGCCCCAAGGGCTTGGTATGAGAGACTTAGCTCATTTCTAATCTTAAATAATTTTACTAAAGGTAAGGTTGATACTACATTGTTTGTTAAACATTTTGAAAATAATTTTCTTATTATTCAAATTTATGCTGATGACATTATCTTCGGTTCTACTAATGAATCACTATGTGAATCATTTGTCAAGTGTATGAATCATGAATTTGAAATGAGTCTAATGGTTGAACTAACCTTCTTTTTAGGATTACAAATTAAACAACTTAGTGATGGCATATTTTTTAATCAATCTAAATATATCTTAGAATTATTAAAACGATTTAACATAGACGGTTCAAAAGCCATAAACACTCCTATGAGTACTTTCACTAAGTTAAACTTGGATGAAAGTAGAGAAAATTTTGATTAAAAAAATATAGGGGAATGATATGTAGCTTACTTTACCTCACCGCAACTAGACCGGATATCATGTTTAGTGTAGGACTTTGTATAAAATTTTAAGCTAATCCTAAGTTATCTCACCTTAAAGCCCTTAAAAGAATCCTTAGATATCTTAAAGGAACTCCTAACCTAGGATTATGATATCCAAAATCCGATGACTTTGATTTAAAAGTCTATGTAGATGTAGATTTTGATGGATGTAGAATAGATAGAAAAAGCACATCCGGAATATGCTAATTTATAGGACATGCACTTATTTCTTGGACTTTCAAGAAACAAAGTTCGTTTGCACTATCTATGGTGAAAGTTGAATACATAGCCACAAGTGCATATTGTGCATAAGTTATTTGGATGAAAAATACTTTAGAAGGCTATAGAATTCATTTAAAGAATATTCTCATAAAATGTGATAATACAAGTGCTATTTGTCTAACAAAAAATTTCATTCAACACTCTAGAACTAAGCATATTGACATTAGGCATCACTTTATATGAGATCATATCAATAATAATGATGTCATTCTAGAATTTATTAATACAAAATACCAATTAGTGGATATCTTGATAAAACCCCTAAATAAAGAATAATTTGACTTCATTAGAAGAGAATTAGGCATGCTAAATTATCCTAATACATGAAGATGTTTCGTTTCTGAAATTTTTCAACTTCGATTTTATAGTCTCACCTTGATATTATCTTTTCAGATTTTGGATGACATCTTTATATCATATTTTGAACGGAGCTCTTATTTTTATCCTTCGATCATAATCATTGTTTGATTTTCCTCCTTCGATTGATGAGCTTTAAGTAATATCATGCCTTTTAATGATGTGGTAAAATTAGTTTTATACTTCCTCTAACTCTATTTGAATGATTAAATGGATTTCATGACTTTCATATCATTTAAAGCTTGACATATGCAACTTAATGTTATGAACCTTGCATAAAGATTAGGCTCTTAAGTGCTTATACTTTCTTCAGACTTTATTCTTAATTCTTATGCTAATCTCTATGATTCGAGCTTTTATGACTTATTTATCTTCCATCTCATGAATTCTTATGAGAATGCTAAGTTAAATCCTTCTATGAAACTTTTGATGTTGATGTGTTCCACTTCATGAATTCATAAATCCCAAGTTGAATTTTTATGAATTTTGATATCTCTCTCACGAATTTTACCTTGAATAAATGACATGAGATCTTGTTAATATCGAATGACTAAATGTTTGATGAATGGCTTTAATGATCGATCCTTCCACTTTAAAATTTTACGCTTGAATTTTCAAAATTACATCTTGAACCTTTTATCCTCTTTCATGTATGAATCTTTCATAACTTGATAAATGATAAATGATCATTTTTTGTATTTCATAGACATGAATAAAAATGATCAAATCATTTTTTGGGTTTATCCGTCTCGGATAACATATTTTGCATGATGTTCAACTTGTTTTCCTAAGTAAATTTTAGCCTCATGTATCGAATGTGTTTGATGACTATCTTTACAATTTTTGATATGGTTGATAAATGACTAGCTTCATGATACCTTATGATGACTACCTTAGAATTTTAGCCACCCAGCCAAGGGCGTCGTGGGTGGCGGCGGGCGCACCGCAACCGCACGCACAGTAAGGGTGAGGTGTTAGGGTTTTACGACAAAAGATGGTTTTGCCCCTTGAAAATTTAGAAATTCCAGATTCTGACCCTTTTAGTAGAAT
This sequence comes from Musa beccarii, assembly GCA_024322285.1. Taxonomy (NCBI): domain Eukaryota; kingdom Viridiplantae; phylum Streptophyta; class Magnoliopsida; order Zingiberales; family Musaceae; genus Musa; species Musa beccarii. The sequence goes on from CM044394.1 coordinate 33,210,682, forward strand.
GACTAAAATACCCCTTGGGATTTTTAAAATTTCAATTTTATCCCTTATGGCTGAATGACCAGAATGCCCTTAGAAATTCATATAATTCCCTTTATGTCCCTGATTTCAGAAAATTAAATATGTTAATTAAATAGTTTAATTAATTATTTTTTTTATCTAGTAGTCCCATAAAATAACATATACATGTGATGTATGATATGGACAGATGATCATTGACTTGTGATGTGATGTGTGTACATATGATTATTATTATTGGGGTCTGCGAGCCTCTATTTTTCTCGTTTATTGTCGAGCCTGCGTGCTTGTAATTATGTTGTAATTATCAGAGGAGGCACAGCGGTAGCGTGACTCACGAGGACGAGACGGACGATCCGACGCATGGAGATGGGTTGAGATGCCGACGGATCCGACGAAGCGAGATGGACGATCATAGGCCATAGAGATGCGCCGAAGTATACATAGATCTTGATATGAGTGATTGGGCCTACTGGCTCGGGCCTGATCACATTAGGATATGGTCCATGATCATCTGGTGTGATTGCTTATGTGATATGTGATTAGTTATACACCTACTAGATATATATATATATATATTTGCATACGATGTAGATATATATATTAAATACGTATGTGTGTGACATATTATGTTAGGAGACCAAATCAAAAATCCCCTCTATTAATAATATTAAGTCGATAAACGTGAGATAATTAGATTGACCCACGTGGCCTTCCATCGTTATAGCTAGGAGCCGATTCCCGGTGTAGGTTGAGTTGGTCGAGTCCCTCGAGACTCACCTATATCACGTCTTGCCATCTTATCTATGATATAGAGATGTCATAGGTGACCTGAGGACATGGTATGCTTAGTCGAGTCCCTCGAGAGTATATCACCTAATCAGACTCATTTGGTAACGATGTTAATGACTTAATCGAACATCATGGTTGGTCGAGTCCCTCGAGGCCATGGTGGTTCGGAGGCCGAACAGGATGGGAATCACAAGAAATTGTGATTGGCAAGAGTTGTCTACCTTTACGGGCTTAACGTGATTGATTGAGTCCCTCGAGGTTACATTAAGACGCCGATTGGATCCTGATCCCCACTAGAGATCCGTCGGGGGTCTCCGATTCACATACCATAGGGTGTTGTGTGTCTCGCGAAAATTTAGTAGAAGTACATTAAGATAGAAGTCCTTATCTTAATTGTTTAAATTTCTGCAAAGTCTGCATATTATTTATTTCTACTACATCTTTTATTTCAGAAAAATGTCGATTTCAAATCCTTTACGTGGCATACTTGATACCAACCACCTCACTGGTCCAATTATACGAATTGGCTTCACAATCTGAGAATCGTTCTCATGGCGGAGAAAATTGTATATGTCCTTGATATAGTGATCCCGACGCCCGACGAAGGGGCAAGCGAGGATGAGATCACTCATTATGTGAAGTACTTAGATGATTCCACTCTTGCTCAGTATTATATGTTGGCCTCTATGACTACTGAGTTACAAAGACAACATGAAAATATGGATGCTAATTCCATACTCCTACATCTCCACAAACTGTTTGAGGAACAGGGAAGAACTCAGCGATATGAGATATTAAAGAGTCTTTTCCGTGCTAGGATAACTGAGGGGACATCGGTTCAGAACCATGTCCTTAAGATGATTGAGTGGATCGAGAAACTCACAGGTCTAGGAATGATCCTAGAGGATAACCTGTGTGGATCTTGTACTTTAGTCCCTACCAGATTCCTTTTCTCAGTTTATAATGAATTTTAATATGAACAAACTTGAGGTGACCCTCCCAGAGCTCCTCAATATATTGAGAGAAGCAGAGAGCACCTTCAAGAAAGAGAAGCCAGTCTCTACACTGGTGAGACCAGAAAGAAAAGGAAGACTGAGAAGACCCTTAAGAAGGGCAAGGGCAAGGGCAAAATGGGTAAGGCTAAGGTTGCCAAGAAAGACCCAATAAAGGACAAAGGCCAATGCTTCCACTACGACAAAGATGGGCACTGGAAGAGGAACTACAAAGAGTACCTTGTAGAGAGGGTGAAATAGAAGCTTGCAGAAGCTTCAGGTACATTCATGATCAGACTCCATTTATCAGAATCTTATGATAACACATGGGTATTAGATACTGAGAGTGCTTATCATATCTGTAATTCGTTGTAGGTTCGGGTAGGACCTAGGAGATTAAATAGAGGTGAGATGGACCTTAAGATGGGCAATGGAGCAAACGTTGCTGTAGTGGGTATTGACAAGGTCACTTTACATCTACCCAGTAGAGCTATTATTGCATTAGATGCATGCTATTATGTTCCTTCTATTATCAAAAACATTATTTCTATTTCATGTTTGATAGTTAATGGATATGAATTAGTTTTTGAGAACAATGGTTGTTCAATAATATTAGATGATGAGATCATCACGAGATGAACATTGCATAATGGTTTATTTATGCTAGATACAACTCCACATATCATGAGTGTAAGTGAGTCTAAGAGGAAATGAGGAGAGAACCAGACAGGAAAGAGTATTAAAACCCTTCGATTAGATCGAGGAGGTGAGTACTTGAGTACAGAGTTCACCCAGTTCCTCAAAGACTATGGGATCTTATCCCAATGGACACCTCCTTATACACCATAGCTTAATGGTGTATCAAAAAAGGAGGAATCGCACACTGTTAGACATGGTGCGTTCCATGATGTGTTTCGCCGACCTACCCATCTCATTCTGGGGATATGCCCTAAAGACCGCAGCTTATCTTCTGAACAGAATTCCAACTAAGTTAGTGATGTCTACTCCATATGAGATATGGAATAGGAAGAAGTCCGATCTTAAGATTATTAAGATTTGGGACTACCCTGCCCACGTTAAGAGACACAACCTTGACAAGTTGGAATCTAGAACGGAATGGTGCAAGTTCGTGGGATACCCCAAGGAAACTTATGGGTATTATTTTTATCACCTTGAGGACCGAAAGTTCTTTGTAGCCAAGAGAGCAGTGTTCCTTGAGAAGGAATACATTCTTGGTGGAGACAATGGGAGCATGATAGAGTTGAGCGAGGTTGGAGAACCTAGCTCAAGCACCATTCCACAGCCAGAGTCTGTTCAGATACCTAACACACAAGTTCCAACTTTACAAAGGTCTGATAGAGTATCCCATCCTCCTGAGAGATATGTGGGACATATCAGAAGAGAGGATATTAAGGATATTGATCCTCAGACCTACGAGGAGGCTATTATGAGCATAGACTCTAGGAAATGGCAAGAAGCCATGAATTCAAAAATAGATTCTATGTACTCCAACAAGGTTTGGAACCTAGTTGATGCACCCGAGGGTATTGTATCCATTGGTTGCAAGTGGATCTTCAAAAAGAAGATTGGAGTAGATGGACAGGTAGAGACCTATAAAGCAAGGCTAGTGACTAAGGGGTATCGTCAAAGGCAAAGTGTTGACTATGACGAAACTTTCTCACTTGTAGCCATGCTAAAATCCATTCGAATTCTATTAGCTATTGCAGCACACTATGATTATGAGATCTAGCATATGGATGTCAAAACCGTATTCCTCAATGGCAGCCTGGAGGAGGAGGTGTATATGATATAGCTTGAGGGATTCGTGTCCGGGGATAACCCAGATAAGGTATGCAGGTTGCTTAGGTCCATTTATGGATTGAAGCAAGCTTTCCAAAGTTGGAACATAAGATTTGATGAGGCAATCAGATCTTATGACTTCATTAAGAACGAAGATGAACCTTGTGTGTTCAAGAAATTAAGTGGGAGCACTATCACCTTTTGGTATTATATGTGGATGACATCCTGATCATTGGGAATGATGTAGGAATGCTCTCCACAATAAAGACTTGGTTATCTAGGTACTTCTCCATGAAGGACTTAGGGGAAGCATCCTACATATTGGGGATACAGATCTATAGAGATAGATCCAAAAGGATGCTTGGCTTGTCCCAATCAAGATGCATAGACACCATTTTCAAAAGGTTTATCATGAAAAATTCCAAGAGAGGTCTCATACAAATGAGACATGGAATATAACTTTCTAGGAGTATGTCCCCAAAGACTCTTGAAAAAAGGGCACACATGGATATGACGCCATATGCATCAGTGATAGATTCTATCATGTATGCTATACTATGTACCAGGCCTGATATAGCGCATGCTCTGAGTGTCACAAGCAGATATCAGGCAGATCCAGGCTTGGAGCACTGGAAAGCAGTAAAATGTATCCTTAAGTACTTGAGAAGGACTAAGGATCTTTTACTAGTATATGGAGGTAGTAGCCTCAAGGTTGAGGGCTACACGGACTCGAGCTTCTAGTCCGATGTCGATGATAGCAAGTCTAATTCAGGGTATATGTTCACCCTGAATGGAGGAGCAGTATGCTGGAAGAGTTTCAAGCAAGACACTACTGCTGACTCGACCATAGAGGCGGAATACATTACTGCGACAGAGGCAGCAAAGGAGGGAGTCTGGATGAAGAAGTTCATCATAGATCTAGGAGTCATCTTGAGTAGTGAGGAGCTGATTCCCTTATATTACAACAAATACAAGATGATTACTCAAATAAGAGAACCCGGGTCTCATCAGAAGTGTTCTGAGGAGGTTCCAACTTATTAGAGAGATCGTGGCCCGAAGAGATATAGTAGTGGAAAGAGTTCCATCCGAAGATAACATTGCAGATCTACTGACAAAGCCATTGACCTGTCTTTGAGCGTCACAGAGGTCTGATGGGGATCAGACATGTTGGTGATTGGCTTTAGGTCAAGTGGGAGATTGCTAGTTATAGGTGCCCTACAAGCTAATCACATAAGTGATTGCACTTGTAACACGCTGCGTCAATCTCTTTGCTTATGATTATTGGCATTATCTCACATCATATAGATGTATATTGTGATGTCCTTGGATTTATGCAATGGGAATTGGATCGTGATGAGATTCCGATAATGAGATCGATTCACCTTTAAACACAGACCTTAAATTATCCTGGTCATAGGTTACTCGAGAAGGACATCGAGATAACCGGATAGACTGGTGTGCTGTATACCCATTCATATGATGGAGGTAGCTGGTCTAATAGCTACTCATGTGGGGACACTAAAGGTACGGTGCAGGTGCTCATTGGAGAATGAGTTCACTGATTGATCTGCCTACGGAATGCTGGATGGTTATTGATACCTCACATCAGACAGTGATTCCATAGTCTCAGTTGTGTATCTGGTCCTTAGACTTGAGACACCAAGGATATCCTGTATGAGTACTCCACTCTTTGATACCAGACTTATAGGTTTGAAAAATTCCATATCTAGTATAGTCGGTCATTGGGAGTGGTAGCCAACCTTACGAGGGCTATTGAGTGTCAATAGAGGATCATCTTCTCTCGGTATCATGAGAGGAATATCTCATGTGTTCTTGCTCGAACAAATCCTTGGCCAAGGTTATTCGGATTGAGAGAGAAAGGGTTCTTCGGGAGAATCCGACAAGAGCAAGACTCAAGGAGAGACCATATGGGCCTGACAGCACCATGCCCGGTATAGAGTCTTTGGGATATTAGATGAATGAGAGATTATATATACATGGTAACTAAGGACAGATAGGTCCAAAGGATTGGATTTTCCTGTATCGTTTGGGGGCCGTTGCGTAGTGGCCTGGTACGTCCGCAGTCGATGAGTTGAGTGAATTCACTAAGTCAGAAGGAGTTCTGACAAGTATGACTCACGGCCAGCTCGATATTGGGCCTAGAGGGTCACACACATATGGTAGGTGTTGTGACGAGTAGTGGTTCGGATATGAGATATCTGTTTAAACCCCTATCTTATTGGATATCCATTAAGCCCCTGAATTATTGGATCATGAGAAGAGATCAAATAATTGCTAATAAGAGATTATTGGGTAGAAACCCACTAATCCAAGAGGCTTGGATAATTGGATGGAGATCCAATACCCAATAGGGCAAAAAGATCCATTAGGATTTTCAGGGGGCCTCTATAAATAGGAGGGAACCATAGCTCTATAGACTGAGGGTTTTTGGTAGCCACCTCTTATTCTCCTCTCCCAGAGAAAGAGATGCATCGTCGTAATCCTTGCTGTGTGGATACCGCTAGAGAGGAGGACGCTTGACCTCCTTTATCCTCTCTCATAGATCTACAGAAATTCAGGGATATACGATCTCCCTAGGTATCTTTATTTAACACATGCAGTTTTTACAGATTTGTTTTTGACACACCGATCTTCGTACGACGTTGGAAACTTTCTACAGAAAATTTGGGGTTTTGTTTTCTGTTCTTCCGCTGCACATGTGATGTCACTCCCCTTATGGATTTCCCAACACCGCTAGTGTCAGGCGGTGGTACTGCTAACACCCGAAAATCCAAGCTGATTTAAATTTAAGCTCCAAATTTGAATCACCTTGAGGCCTATAAATACCTCTCTCATTCATGGTTGAAAGACACACAATTGAGAATGAAAAAGAGGAAAAATTCTATTGTAAACTTGAGAGAAATCCTCCCCTCAAATTCTAAGTGTTGGAAAAGTTCAAGAGAGGGGTGAGAGGCTTTGTAAGGGTTACCTCCTAAGCCCATCAAAAGGAGAGAGTTGTAAGGGAGTCAGTCCTTGCCCGTTGGAAGGAGGACAACTAGTGGAAAGCTGATGGCTTTAAGAGAAGAGGAATTGGGAGTGGACGTAGGTCGTATGATCGAACTACTAAAAAATCGAGTTTGCATTTACTTATTGTCATTTACATAGCTGCAAGCCTTTACTTGCTTCATCGCCTCTTCTCATTCTTACGAATGGCTTCAAGCTTTACATCTTTCAATACGTGCAATCGAGATTGTTTTTCATTGAAACATATTTTTATCGCACAAAGTTTTCGAGAAATCATTTTAAATCATCGAATTTATCATCTTTAACTAATGCACTAATTCACCCCCCCCTCTTAGTGCCACTCTAGATCCCAAAAATTGGTATCAGAGCTTTGTTATTTCTCTTTTGGATTTATACCCATGAGAAATAGCTCTTTACGGCTTTCAAGAAAGATTTTCAATCGTTTGTCCTCCGTTATTTAATGGTTCAGCCTACACATATTGAAAAACTCGAATGCGAGTTTTCTTGATTTCTTGATTTCTTGATTTAACTTCCCTCTAAACTGACGAACGAATGGTCGGATTTAGAGAAGAAATCTTTTTCTTTAAATGCAAATGCTATGAATGCCTTATTTTACGCCTTAGATAAAAATGAGTTTATCGGATTTCGACGTATGAAATGACTTTTGATATTTGGCAGACACTTGAAATCATGCACGAGGGAACTAGTAGAGTCAAAGACTTGAAAGTAAACCTCTTATTGCATGATTTTGAGCTCTTCCAAATGGCACCAAGTGAGACTATCGATGATATATTCTCCCATTTCTCGGATGTCATCAATAGTCTAAGAACCCTTGGTAAATATTTCTCAGATTTTGAACTCGTTAATAAGATTTTAAGATCCCTTCCAAAAAGGTGGGATCCTAAAGTAACTATAATACAAGAGGCTAAAGATTTAAAAAATTTGCATATTGAAGAACTTATCGGCCCATTGATAACATATGAAATGAGCTACCTTGAAACTACAAACATATGAACCACCTTCCAAAGAATAGGAAGGATTTGGAACTTCAGACAAATGAATACCACTTGAGTGATGACTCAAGTGATGAGAACATTAAACACAAAAACATGAATTTTAACAAGTTCATTAAACAAAAATCTAAAATTAAAAATAAACATAAATGAAAGAAGAGGCCACCAAAGAAGAAGAAGAAGGCTCGCCAAGAAGAATCAAGTAAAGAAGAGACGAATTGGACTTTAACGGTTTTCAACAACAAGGTAAGAAACTCATCCGAAATGTTTGTAAGTTGTTTTGAAATTATATGATCCTTTCATGAGTTGCTTGATATAGTTGGTAGGATTTTTTTTTATGCTGTTATTTCTAGTATTCTTGAAAAGAAAAAATTATGAAAGATAATTTCTTAATTTGTGATAATGCATAAATTCCATGTATGTTTTTCGTATCGGAATTCGGTCTTAAACTTAATGCATATCTATGTATGTTATTCTTGATAGTATCTTTATGATAATTGCATCTCATGCTTGTACACCTAACAAGATAAAATCAATGAACATCTATCTTGATGACTTTAGATTTTAAAACTATGCATGATGAGCGAATCTTCTATGTTAATGCTTGGTTCTCGTCTAAAAATTTTGAAGATGCTTTATGGTATTATGCTTGATCTTTAAATTTTTGTATCATGCTTAATGAGGAATTGAAATAATGAAAATTGAAATCCTACATTTTAGAATAATGTGTTTTTGGAGTTGATGGAATTCATGACAAAAATTATTTTTTGGATTTATAAAATGATGCATGATTTTAGCAAAAATTTGAGCATTGATCATCTTGTTATAACTAATAATAAAAGAATTAAAATAGTTTTGATGATGCTTTCGGTTTTAAATATGATGTATGACATTTTCATATGAAAAATTTGAACATTCCTATGAAAGATCATATCACTTAAATTGAAACACATAAAAATTAAAAAATACACTATCATGATGATTTATGTACGATGCATTTGATCTTAATGGGTTTGATGACAATACTCATGTTTTGGATTTAAACTTGATACTCATCTTTTAAAACATGAGCACACTTATATGAAACAAACAACTTCAAATAAAACACATTATGTATGATGAGTGACTCACGTTTTGAACTAATGTGTATTTGGTCTTAATCGTTTTTATGATGAATTTTTATATGATATGTTATATCTTTCAACTTTAAAAATCTTGATGATAGTTTTTACCTTTACATCTTGAACTTTCATGCTTATCTCTATTTGACATTAAAAGACAAAGACATGCTTATATAAAATTAAAAAGGAAATGCATGATTCTTAAAATTTTAATATCTCTAAAAACTTTTTAATTTTTCATGAATGATAAGTGATAAATCTATTTATGATATTTTGTGAATCACTTGAATTATTGAATGTGATTTTGATGATGACTTTGGAGTTGATGAATTGAATGAGATCTTTCAAAATGATTCACGACTTCTATTTTTAAACTTTTGAATTCACATCTTTATTTTGCTGGAATCATGACTTATTGAGCATTGATAGTTTGAATGCATGAATTGAAATCTCTTTTCGTATGATTTCTCCATTCTATCACTTACTAAAGAGGAAAACAATCCAAATCTATCTATATCATTTATGAATCTCTTAAGAGTAATTTTGATGATTTGGATGAGTTTTATAAATCATGATTTTGATTTCTCAAAACTATATATTTGAGATCCATTTTATGAAATCATGATTGTGATTATTTGAAAACTCCTACGTATAAGTCAAGATTTTCTTCATGACAAAGATATGATTTTTGTTTATTCATGAATTGATCCTTCATGACATGACTTCCATGTAGTGATGATTGAAAAGTAATTTGTTTTATGATGAATCAATGAATCATGACTTGATATATGAGAATGATATATTTTTTTTTTGTATCATGATTCTTGGTTATATACCCTTTATCATGAATTGAAAATTCATGCTAAAGAAAATCTTTGCAAATCTTGATCTTGATCCTACTAAAAAGAACAATTATGAACCATGTATAATGTCTTTTACATTTATGATGACTTAACTTTAATGATTGAAACATAATATGCTTAAATCAATTTTTTTAATACTTCAATACCTCTTTAAATGCATTATGTGAAGATTGAAGGTTTGATTGATGCAAATTTAAATGATGTGAAAAATTGTAATCCAAGTCTTGATATCTTAATATTTCATACTTGGAATATTTTTAAAATGTGATCTTGATGAGAATGTTTCAAATTGTTTTACCTCATGAATCTTGATCTTGATCTTATTAGAAAGAATATAAATGAACCATGAATGATATCCTTGGTAAATCTTGAATTGATCCTTATTGATATCTTTCATGAATTCTTTATGGCTTGAATAATGATTGAAATTTTTAGCTATTGAGTCATCCCTTCTTTTTGACAAAAATAAAGGGGGAGAAAGTTTAGTGCTAGCTTGATCATTGCAAAGAACTTGACATCTTGATCATTTCAAAAATTGCTACCTTGCAATTTCACAAGAAGCAAAGAATTGCTATCTCAAAGGATGCAAATATTGCTATCTTGCCTACCTCAAGAAGAGAAAATACAAAACCTAGAAAATTTGTATTCCTACACTTGCTATGCTTCTATGCTTTGTATGTTGTAATGAAAATTTAACTTGCATGCTTGTAGTGATTGCATACTTAGGAAGCAAAAGTGTTATCATGAGAAAACAAGTGCCAACGTGCACATCTCAAGAAGCAAGTGATGAATTGCTATGCTTGGAATCCTTAAAAACTTGCTATGATTGAATGTTATAAATTTAGCTTATATGTTGACTTGTATATCTTTTTAAAATAGCTAGAGCAACTTCTCATTTTTGTTGATGACATACGGGGAGAAGGAGATTGATGACTTCATGCAATATATGTTGCATTGAATATTTTTCTATATTTGCATGATGTTTTTGATAAACATGTTTTTGATACATATTGCTTGGATTTGGCATAATCTAAGTGTTCTATCAATATGGCATATTGATAGGGAGAGTTTGGTTAAACTCTAAGGAGTTAAGGTTAACTCCGTCAGTCATCAACTAGTTGTCATCATCAAAAAGGGAAAGATTGTTGAATCTCAAATTTTGATGATGAAACTAATTGATCGTGTTTAGTTATCTAACTATGTTTTGAGTCATGCAGGTCTACTCTTGATCAAGATTAGGTAATTGACATAGGAAGAATCGATATTGCATTGAAGGAAATCACGTTAGGAGATTGGATGTCGAGCCGAAGATCCGATCGACGATTGGCAGAAGGCTTTGGATAAAGAAATCGGGCATCGGGCCAAGAGGAGTGGAGTTGTACTAAGAAGATCAGGGCTATAGAGGTTAGTTGCTGATTGGGCAATAAATCATAAGAGAGGACGATGTGTCAAAGTGTCGGATGAAGCTCCGATGGACCAAGGACGTGCCGGATAACTAATTATGATTTGCATTGCAATAATTGTGTAGATCAGAGTAGGATTAGCTTAATTGGGTTATAATTGAATCAACTCAATTAGGGGCTAATTAGGTCTAAATTAGGACTGATTTGGGCTCATTGGGAGGCCCATTCAATGGCCCAAAAGTTACTGAAGGCGGTGGCACCGCCTATGAGCTCGAAAAGTGAAAAGGCATACTTTTCTAGGCTACAAGCGATGGTACCGCTCAACATTAAAGCTGCAACGGTGGTGCTGCCCCAGGTTGGCGGTAGTACTGCTAGTGTTATGATCAAATTGGTGGTGGTACCACCAGTGTCAGGTGGTGGTACCGCCAGCACCCGAAAATCTAGGGTGATTTAAATTTGGGCTCTATATTTGAATCACCTTGAGACCTATAAATACCCCTCTCATTCATGGTTGAAAGACAGCTAAGAATGAAAAAGAGGAAAAATTCTTTTGTAAACTTGAGAGAAATTCTTCCCTCAAACTCTAAGTGTTGAAAAAGTTCAAGAGAGGGGTGAGAGGCTTTGTAAGGGTTACCTTTTAAGATTGTCAAAAGGAGAGAGCTATAACGGAGTCAGTCCTCACCCGTTGGAAGGAGGACAACTAGTGGAAAGCCAGTGGCCTCAAGAGAAGAGGAATCGAGAGTGGACGTAGGTCGTATGACTGAACCACTATAAAATCGGGTTTGCATTTACTTATTGTCATTTACATAGCTGCAAGCCTTTACTTTACTTGCTCTACCTCCTCTTCTCATTCTTATGAATGGCTTCAAGCTTTACATCTTTTAATACGTGCAATCAAGGTTGATTTTTATCAAAACATATTTTTATCGCACAAAGTTTTTGAGAAATTATTTTAAATCGCTGAATTAATCGTCTTTAACTACTGCACTAATTCACCCCCCCCTCTTAGTGCCATTCTAGATCCCAACACACAAAAGTGATTGCTTTAGGTGTTTTTTAAAATTTTGTAAACTTGTTCAAAATAAAAAAGGTTTTATGATTTCATTGATTCGTAGTGATCACGGTGGTGAGTTTCAAAATCGTAATTTTCAAAACTTTTGTGAATCAAATGGATACAACCACAATTTCTCTACCTTGAGAAATCTTCAACAAAATGGAGTAGTAGAAAGAAAGAATAGGAGCCTATAAGAAATGACAAGAACTATATTGGACGAACATAGCCTACCTAAATATTTTTGGGTCAAAGCCGTAATATGGCACGCTATGTCATGAAGAGAGTTCTAGTAAGACCATTACTTTCCAAAACTCCTTATGAATTGTGGAATAACAAAAAACCCAATGTTTCATATTTTAAAGTTTTCAGTTATAAATATTTTATCTTAAATGAAAAAGATGCCTTAGAAATGTTTGATGCAAAATCCAATGAAGACATTTTTCTTAGTTATCCTTCTATTTCTAAAGTCTGTTGGGTCTTTAATAAAAAAACTTTGGTTATAGAAGAATCTATTCATATTGTCTTTAATGAAGTTTTTAAATTTTAAAAAAATAATTTTGATGATGATCTTGATTTTAATGCTTTGAATTTGAATGAAATCTCTCCTCCCACTAGCAACTAAGATGCATCTTCTTCCAAAATATTCTTACCTAAGAAATGGAAGTATGTAGATGCTCATCCTAAGGAGCTAATCATAGGAGACACATCAAAAGGTGTTCAAACTTATTCTTTCTTTAAAAATTTTTATGCTAATGCCACTTTTCTCTCTCAAATTGAACCTAAATGCATTGACGAGGCCTGGAAAGATGATTTATGTTATCACAATGCAAGAAGAGTTGAATCAATTTAAGAGAAATGAGGTGTGAAAACTTGTTTCTAGACCTAGTGACCATTTAGTGATTAGTACTAAATGGGTCTTTAGAAATAAGTAAGATGAATTTGGTATCGTGGTTAGAAATAAGGCTAAATTAGTGGTCAAAGGTTTCAACCAAGAAGAATGTATCGATTATAAAGAAACCTTCACTCCTGTGGCAAGATTAGAAGCCATAAGAATGCTCCTTGTCTACTTGTAGTAATAATTTTAAGTTATTTTAAATGGATATCAAAAGTATTTTTTTAAATGGTTTTATTTTTGAAGATGTGTATGTTGAAAAATCGTCAGGATTTGAGAACTCCCTTTTTCCTAATCATATGTTTAAGTTAACCAAGGCTCTCTTTGGATTAAAACAAGCCCCAAGGGCTTGGTATGAGAGACTTAGCACTTTTCTTATCCAAAATAATTTCTCTAAAGGCAAGGTCAATACTACATTGTTTATTAAAAATTTTAAAAATAATTTTCTTATTGTTCAAATTTATGTTGATGACATTATTTTTGGTTCTACAAATGAGTCCTTATGCGAATCATTTGCTAAAAGTATGAGCCAAGAGTTCGAAATGAGCTTAATGGGTAAACTAACTTTCTTCTTAGTCTTACAAATCAAATAACTTAGTAATGGTATTTTTCTTAGTCAAACTAAATATGCATTAGAATTGCTAAAACAATTCAATATAGATAGTTCAAAGGCTATCAATATACCAATGAGTACTTCCACTAAGTTAGATATAGACAAAAGTAGAGAAAGCTTTGATCAAAAAACTTATAGGGGTATGATAGGTAGTTTACTATACCTCATTGCAATTAGACTAGACATTATGTTTAGTGTAGGACTTTGTGCTAGATTTCAATCTAATCCTAAGCTATCTCATTTTAAAGTCATTAAAAGAATTCTTAAATATCTTAAAGGAACTCCTAATCTAGGATTATGATATCCAAAATCTGAAAACTTTGAATTAATTACTTATGTTGATACTGATTTTGCTAGATGTAGAGAATAGATAGAAAAAACACATAGAACATGTCAATTCTTAGGTCATGAACTTGTCTCTTGGTCTTCCAAGAAACAAAATTCGATTACATTATCTACAGTCGAAGCCGAATTCATAGTAGCAAGTGCATGTTGTGCATAAGTTATATGATGAAAAATACATTAGAAGATTACAGATTTCACTTAAAGAACATTTTCATAAAATATGATAACACAAGTGTAATATGTTTAATAAAAAATCATATTCAAGACTCTAAAACTAAACATATTGACATTAGGTATCACTTTATATGAGATCATATTAATAACCATGATGTAACCTTAGAATTTGTTAATACAAAACATCAATTAGCTAATATTTTTACAAAACCTTTAAATGAAGAACAATTTGATTTTATTAGAAGAGAATTAGGCATGTTAAATTGTTTGAATGCATGAGTTTCTTATATACCTTTTTAGATTTTTTTGATTTTTTATAAATGGAGCTTTTTATCGAATCATCTTCCTCTTATCTTGGTATCGAGTTCATTTCATGAATTTATTTCGAATAATACCCTTGCTCCATCACTTGAAGACTTTTGATACTCTTAGAACCCTTCCCTTATTCACAGATTTTATTGACTAATGTATCATTCATGGATTTCATGCTTGTGCAAATTTTAGCAACATTTATGAATGGATTTTATAGAAATAGTGTTTCATGAATTTTATTTGATAGAAACGACATTCACAGATTTTATTCACAGAATTTACTTGATAAAAATGTCAATCATAGACTTTACTTGATAAAATATCATTCATAAATTTTTGTTTGTTAGAAATGTTATTTATGGATTTCATATGTCATGAAATGATACACTTGACTCTTGTATGAATCTCTTCTCTTTATGTCATGAGCTCTTAATAAAAAGTAGAAGTTTGATGAATTTTTGATAGCTTGAATGATCTCTTTTACTTATACTATTCATGGACTTTAGATTGCTCGATCCTTCTTGATGAATGGACTTTTCCTTGTACTCTCTCCTTTTTCTCTTTCAAGAAGAATCCTACTCAAGTTCTAGCATGTGTAGTACTAGTTTGTACATTTCCTCTTTACTTGGTCACAAATGAAAAGTCTATTATTTTGCTATCGCAATAATGTAAAATTTTGCTTGCATAAAATGATTGCCTATTTCCTTTTTATTGATGACAAAGGGGGAGAAAGTGGCAAATTGATGAAAACTTAAAATGTATCATGGATGCTTGAAACATGCTTGGTATCATGAAATGTACCATAAATACTTGAAATGTATCGTAAATATGTGAAATGTATCAAAAAATACTTGAAATGTATTGTAAATACTTAAAATGTATCATAAATGCTTGAAATGAATCATGAATGCTTGAAACGCATCATGAATGCTTAAAATGTATCATGAATGCTTGAAAAAGTTTCATACTCAAAATGATAACTTTTTATCATACTCACTAGCATATTTGATTTGGTATTGAAATGATAAATGTTTATCATTATGATTTGGTATCGAACTTGAGATGTGTATCATGCTTAATATCCTAATTGAAATTGGTATCGTACTTTGAAATGATGAATTACCACTTGGTATCAAACTTGAAGTTTGTATCATGCTAAATATCGTATTTGAAGTTAGTATCATGCTTTGAAATAATGAATATCTATCATCATTTGATATCGGACTTGAAAATGGTTATCATGCTTTGACATCATGGTGACAAATTTTGGTATCATGATAAATGCATGATATCGTGTTTTGAAATCATGCTTAGTATCATGTTATGCATGTTGATAATTTGAAATGCATGTAACTTATCAGTTAGTATTTGAATTCGAAGGTCTTGAATTTAAATGTGTCTTTTCTCAAGTATGGCATATAGATAGGGGGAGTTAAGGTTAACTCTATCATCAATTGGTTATCATCATAAAAAAGGGAAGATTATTGAATCTCAAATTTTGATGATGAAATCAATTGATAAATTATTGATCTAATCTATATATTGAGAAAAGTATGTAGGATTAACTATGATGGAAATCAAGGCATAAGGCAAACATAGTGCCAGAGTCAAAGATCGAACGATTCGTTGGGATTCCGAGAGTTCGTCGGGAGTCCGAAAGTTCATCGGGAGTGTTGTCGGAATTGGCCGAGAGTTCATCGGGAGCTTATCGAAATATATGTCGGAAGTTCACCAGGAAGTTCATCAAAAGTATGTCAGAGCTAGCTGAGAAGATCAGAGTTTACCAAAGAAGCTCGTTGGAACTCGCTAACAAGATCATTGAGAGTTCAAGAGCTTGCTGGGAGTCAGCTGAAAGATTATCAAGAGTTCGTCAGAAGTCCGCTGGAAGATTGTCGAAAGCTCACCAGAAGAAATTTTGACCTACCGGACTTATGTGATTTAGTATATGCCTTAAATATCGTAGTTAGGGTGTAATTAGAGTTAGATTTGGGAGGTAATTCTACTAACTTTGTTACGGGCCAACTAGGCCCGTATCCGGTCTAGTTTGGGCTGGACTCATGGCCCAAACAATGTTGCTGAACCATGTCTGGCGGTGGCACCACTAGATTGGGCGATGAAACTACCCAGGGTTCAGTCTCCCAAGTGTCTAGGTAGTGGTACCACCCAGATTAGGCAGTAGTACCGCCAGGCAATTAATAACTATAAAGCGGTGGTATCGCCCAGTTCTAGTAATCGAGACTTTGTCTAGTGATAGTACCGCTAGACTGGGCGGTGGTACCACCCAGTGTCAGAGTCCACTAGCGGTGGTACCACTAGTACCCCGAAAATCCAAGATGAGACCTTTTTTGACTTCATGTTTTAAGCCAATTGAGGCCTATAAATATCCCTCCCTTACATCTCAGCTTATTGAACATATAGAAGTGAACAAAAAGAACTGAGAGCAGCGATAGTGACCCTTTCTCGCTTGAGCGAGTTGGGGTGGCTATCGACCTTTTTTCAATATGATGATGATGGCTGCGAGGAAGTATTATGAAAAATTATAGTAATAACGCTGAGGATCGCTGCTCTGATACTAAATGATATCAGAGGGATGACATCACATGTATAGTGAAAGAATAGAAAAATAAAATAAAATCTTAGATTTTCACGAAAAGGTTTCATCGTCATATGATGATCGGTGCGTTAATATTCATAAATCTGAAAATGACATATACAAGAAAGATAGTACCTAGAGAGATCGTATATCTCTAAATTCCTGCAGATCTGTGGGGAAGGATGAAGGAGGTCAAGCATCCTCCTCTCTAGTGGTGATCCACATGGTAGGAGCTACAAAGATGCTCCTCTCTAGGGAGAGGAGAATAGGAGGTGGCTACCAAGAAAACTTTTAGCCTTTGGGTCTTTGGCTTCCTCCTATTTATAGAGGTCTCCTGTTAATCCTAATGGATCATACCCTATTGGGTACTGGATCTCCATCAAATTACCCAAACCTCTAAAATTAATGCATCTTTACCCAATAATATCTTATAAGTTCTTATTGGATCTCATCCATGGGTTCCAATAATTCAAGGACTTATTAGATATCTAATAAGATAGGAACTCTAGCGGATATTTAATATTTGAATCTCTACTTATTGCAACACCTACCATATGTATGTGATCCTCTAAGCCCAATATCGAGTAGGCCATGAGTCATATCTGTTATAACTTCTTCTGACATAGTAAATTATTATCTCCATAATAATTTACTCGACTTATCGACTACAGACGTACTAGGCTACTACATTGTAATCCTTAAACGATATAGGGGAATCTAATCCTTTGGACGTATCTGCCCTCAGTTACCATGTACCTATAGTCCCTCACTATCTAATATCCTAGAGACCGTATATCGAACATGGTGTTGTCAGGCCCATATGGTTTCCACTTGAGTCTCGCTCTAAATGGATTCTCTTAGAGAACACTTTCTCTCTCAATCCGAATGACCATGGTGTTAGGACTCTAGCTATGAGAGTCCTAATTTAGTTTCATTGATAAGGGCATTCATGTAAATCCTATCTAGCCGACCCCTATTAAAGAGGTGAAGAGGCCGGCTAGGTTAGGGTTAGGTTGCTTCTTAGGAAAGGAGTCCTATTATAAGTAGGAGTTCTATTAGGAAAAGAGTCCTATTAGAAGTAGAAGTCCTATTAGGAAAGGAGTCCTATTATAAGTAAGAGTTTTATTAGGAAAAGAGTCCTATTAGAAGTAGAAGTCCTATTAGGAAGAGAGTCCTATTAGAAGTAGAAGTCCTATTTGGAAGAGAGTCCTATTAGAAGTAGAAGTCCAACTAGAGAAGGAGTCCTAATTAGAAGTTGGTTAGAAGTAGGAGTCTTAAGTAAGAGTCCTATTAGGAGTTGGGGCTTAGAAGCCCTATAAATAGCCATGTATTCATCCTCTTTAATCAATGAATAGATCAATCTTTTAGCAGCCTTTGTGCAGCAACTTGGAGGAAGGAACCCCTATAGAGTTCCAAGGAGGCCGATCCCCTATAGAGATCAACCCCAAGCTTAGAATCCGCGGAGGGTTCTAACACTTGGTATCAGAGCAGCGTTCTTGGCATCTCGCTGCCCTTCCACAGCCATCCACCAGCCCTCCACAACCGCGCAAAGCAATTCCCACAATTGCTTAGAAGATCATCGCTGAATTCGCCATCATCTCCACCACCGTAGATCATCCTTGGATCTTCCCGTGAATTGCAACAGGTTCTGGTTATCTACCCTACTGCTGCTGCAATTTAGTTATCCTTATTCAAAAACTCCAAAAAAATTCGTTCCTATAATTGCTGCATAAAACTTTTCATCGTAAAGTTTTCATCTCTACAACGAAAGTCGCACTGCAGAATTTCAGCCGCATAGCACTGCCTTTTTGATCTTGCCACTGTGTTTTTTCTATCCAAATCTCTATGAAATTTTTATGACGGCTTTGACACTTCCTAATAGTGGTTTTCCCTTTGGTTTTGTCGAAAAATTCTCAATAAAAACCACTTATCTTTTACGTCCAATCTGCTGCACTTTAGACGTAAAAATCTGCTATAATACCTCTCCGTGATTCTCAATTTTGCCAAACCTCTTGTTGTCGTTTCTTCCTACGAAATTTTTTACAGTATTACCTCTTCCTTATCAGTAGATCCCCTTTGAGTTTTACTTGAATCTCTTTTGAAAATTTCTGGAAAAAATTACATCTTTACTGTTGGAATTTTTTGGTAAAAATCTGGTATTGCACCTTTGTCCTTTTTTCTTCTCCGTAACCTACCAAACCCTAGCCACCTTGCTGCCACAAACCAAGACGTCTTTAGGGCATCCCGCTAGCCTCAAGATGCAGCCATCATAACCTAGTTTTATAACCCTAACAGCATAAAAAACCACAGCCCAAAACAGTAAACCATTACAGCTGAACCCTTCAATCACCGATCCATTGTCCGAACCTTCCACCACCCCATGCCATTAACCCATCAACAGAAAAAAGACAAGGGCATCTCTGATCTACAGACATATGCTATGGCTTCCCAAGATCCAATTGATGCCAAATTTGAAGCATGGGAATCTCGGATTGAATCACGGCTTGAATCGCGCTTGGAAGACAAATTGCGTGCTTTGTTTGCAGAATTCATGGACAACCATCGAGTCCAACCAAACTACAGCAAGGAGAGAATTTAGAAAGGACCCCAGAGAAGGAGGGATAGCCCTCGGACATGCTACAGCCACGCATGAGGGTGGACTTCCCACGATGGGAAGAAGGAGACCCGGCGGGGTGGATTTCGCGCGCAGAACGTTACTTTCACTACTACCGAACGTCGGATAATGCTATGGTGGAGATTGCTGTCATCCACCTTGAAGGAGATGCTATTCAATGGTACAATTGGCTGGAATATAACCAGGGGGCTCCGACATGGAATCAATTTAAGAATGCACTGCTGAACCGTTTCGGACCTACGGAGTATGAAAATATCGACGGCCAACTCGCAAAGATTCGACAAACCTCTACGATTCAAGAGTACCAAACCAGGTTTGAGAAGCTATCTTACCTTGCTCGTGATTGGACTGATCGTCAATTGTTAGGAACATTTATCGAAGGACTCAAGCCAGAGATAAAAGGGGAAGTTAAGGCACGACAGCCCCGTACCGTGATGGCTGCGATTTCTTTTGCCCGAATACAAGAAGAACGACTCAACCAAGATTCTCGAAGGATGAGAACCACTCCTAGAACCTCAACATATAAACCCCCTTCTGCTTCCAACCATCCTTCGCTGCCCAAAAAATTGACAAGAGAAGAACTACGTGATCGATCAGCAAAGGGTCTTTGTTGGCATTGCGACGAGCCGTGGAACCGCGATCATCGCTGCAAAAGGGGCCGCCTCCTATTGATTGAACCTCTTGAAGACAGGGAGGAGGAGGTCCAGGAGCATGAGGAAGAGGTCACGGATGAAGAACAGCAGCCAATTGATATTATGATGCATGCCCTTGCCGGTTACGCAAACCCGCAAACAATGAAAGTGGGAGGATTTCTAAAGCAACAACCAATCACCGTTCTTATTGACACCGGGAGCACTAATAATTTTATGAACAGCAAGGTTGCTGTCCGGATGGCCTTACCTATTGAGAATTGCAGCAGGTTCGATGTTAAAGTCGCAGATGGACGAATTTTGAAGTGTGATCGTAAATGCCCCGGGTGAAAGCTGCTTTGCAGGACCAAGAGATAATTGCAGATTTTTCCTTCTCTCTCGATGATTATGAGGCCGTGCTTGGCATCGAATGGTTGACGACATTAGGTGATGTTTCCTGGAATTTTTAAAATTAATTATGAAATTTTACAGCAAGGGAAACATGTGATATCTTGACTGCGGGAAACGTGGGGGCGACGTAACAACAATTTGCACACAACGAATGGAGAAAGTTTTGCACAAAGCATGCAGCGGCTTTTTGGTACAACTTGAGCAGCAACCTAAGGGAGAGCCAACCAAATTTGAAGATCCAAACCTACTTCCCTTGCTTGCTGAATTTTCAGATATATTTGACGAACCACGCAGCCTACCTCCTAATCGCCGGCACGATCATCGTATACCGATTCTTCCAGGGAAACCTCCAGCAAATACTCGACCATATCGGTATCCACATCTCCAAAAGATGAAATAGAAAGGATTGTAAAAGAGATTCTTGAAACAGGAGTTATTCGGCCAAGTTGCAGCCCCTACTCTTCACCAGTGCTCCTCGTACGAAAGAAAGACGGAACATGGCGAATGTGCGTTGATTACCGAGCTCTCAACGACATAACCGTCAAGGACAAGTATCCTATTCCAGTAGTAGATGAATTGCTTGATGAATTAAAAGGAGCACGAGTCTTCACAAAGTTGGACCTTCGATCCGGGTATCATCAAATACGAGTGTGCGAAGAAGACATACCGAAAGCGCCTTCGAGCGCAACGGTCACTATGAATTTCTGGTAATGCCCTTTGGTCTCACCAATGCTCCCTCCACCTTCCAGAGCCTTATGAATGATATTTTCCGGAGTTATCTTGAAAGTTTGTGCTAGTTTTCTTTGACGATATCCTTATTTACAGCCCTTCTCTTGAAAGTCATATTCAGCACTTAAGACTTGTTTTGACAATTTTACGAGAACATGTTCTTTTTGTCAAAAAAATGAAGTGTAGCTTTCTTCAACAAAAAGTGGAATATCTTGGGCATATCATATCAGAGGAAGGTGTGGCAGTGGACCCCTCCAAAATTGAAGCAATGCAGAACTGGCCAACCCCGAGGAACATAAAATCACTGCGCGGCTTTCTTGGTTTAACAGGTTACTACCGTAAGTTCGTGAAAGACTATGGAAAGATCAGTGCACCCCTTACTTCCTTGCTAAAAAAAGATGCTTTCCAGTGGTCGGACAAAGCCACCACCGCCTTCGACGAACTTAAAGTCGCAATGATAACAACACCAGTACTAGCATTACCCGACTTCGATAAGACTTTTATTATTGAAGCTGATGCCTCCGGAGCAGGAATTGGTGCTGTACTAATGCAAGATGGCCGACCCCTCGCGTATACTAGTAAGGCGTTATCTCCTTCCCACCTCAAGATGACTATTTACGACAAGGAGATGCTCGCGATTGTGCATGCGGTGTCCAAATGGAGACCGTACTTAATTGGGCGACGCTTTCACATCAAGACCGACCATAAAAGCCTAAAATATTTCTTGGAGCAAAAAATATCTTCCCCTGAGCAGCAAAAATGGGTAACAAAGCTTCTTGGATATGATTATGAAATAACTTACAAAAAAGGAAAGATAATGTTGTTGTTGAGATGCGCTTTCACGACTACTCGAGCAAGTTGAATTTTAATTTGTTTCACTTCCGACCAAAGCAACTTCCTTGAGGATATTAGGAGGGAATGGCAAGATAATCCAGAAACAAGTAAAATCATAAAAAAATTAAAGGAAGCACCAAGCTCTATGGCTCATTACAGTTGGGACTCAAAGGACTTGCGATATAAAGGACGTATTGTGCTTGTGCCAAATTCTACTTACATAAAGACCATCCTTCAAGAGATGCATTCCACACCTGCTGGTAGGGCACTCCGGGTTCCTTAGAACCTATAAAAGAATTAAGCAAAATTTTTATTGGATAGGGATGAAAAATATTATTGCTGAATTTGTAGCACAATGTGATATATGTCAACGACACAAAGGTGAGACGTTGGCAAGTCCCGGAAAGTTACAACCTCTACCCATCCCAGAATCAATATGGACTGATATATCAATGGATTTCATCGAAGGGCTTCCCTCATCACAAGGAAAAGGTACAATTTTTGTCGTGGTTGATCGCCTTACAAAGTATGCTCACTTTTGTGCCATCCGTAATCCCTACGCTTCTAGTATTGCTCGAACCTTTATGGAGAATATTGTAAAATTATATGGGATGCCGAGATCTATTATAAGTGATCGTGATAGGGTCTTCACGAGCAAATTTTGGACAGAGTTATTTCAGATGCAAGGCACTAAATTAAAGATGAGTACGGCATATCACCCACAAACCGACGGCCAAACTGAAGTGGTGAGCAGTGTTTGGAGACATACCTTAGATGCTTCACCAGTGGACCGACCAAAAGAATGGACAAAGTGGCTTCCCTGGGCCGAGTGGTGGTATAATACAACTTATCATTCCTCCACAAAATGTACTCCCTATGAGGCCATGTATGGCCGACCCCCCCCTGTAATTCCAAAATATGTGTTGGGCACCTCTAAAGTAGAACAAGTAGACAGGGAACTACAAGATAGAGACAAAATGCTGAAGTTGCTAAAAGATAATCTCACTGCAAAGCACAAGCAAGGATGAAACAAAGACAATATGATCAACACAAAGGCGAAAGAGAATTTTTGTAGGAGATTGGGTCTTCCTACGGCTCCACCATACAAGCAAACATCAATCCAAACCAGAGGCGTCTATGAAGCTTTCACCTCGGTTCTATGGACCCTACCAGATTTTGGAGCACATCGGAGCAAAGAGCATACAGATTGGACTTACCCGCTTGACTCCGAATCCATCCGGTCTTCCATGTATCATGTTTGAAGCTCAAGTTGGGACAACACGAGACACCCAAAGCCATCTACCAAATATAACTACCCAAGAAGAGCTCAGACCCAACCAAGTGCCATTATTGATCGACGAATCGTGACTCGAGCGACGACGACCTGCCATGAAGTGTTAATACGGTGGGCAAACCTACCAGCCAGAAGATGCCACTTGGGAGAACTACGACGACTTGAAGATCAAATTCCCAGAATTCATGGAACGTCACCTCGAGGACAAGGTGATTTGAAGAGGCGGTCTGTTAGGACTCTAGCTATGAGAGTCCTAATTTAGTTTCATTGATAAGGGCATTCATGTAAATCCTATCTAGCCGACCCCTATTAAAGAGGTGAAGAGGCCGGCTAGGTTAGGGTTAGGTTGCTTCTTAGGAAAGGAGTCCTATTATAAGTAGGAGTTCTATTAGGAAAAGAGTCATATTAGAAGTAGAAGTCCTATTAGGAAAGGAGTCCTATTATAAGTAAGAGTTTTATTAGGAAAAGAGTCCTATTAGAAGTAGAAGTCCTATTAGGAAGAGAGTCCTATTAGAAGTAGAAGTCCTATTTGGAAGAGAGTCCTATTAGAAGTAGAAGTCCAACTAGAGAAGGAGTCCTAATTAGAAGTTGGTTAGAAGTAGGAGTCTTAAGTAAGAGTCCTATTAGGAGTTGGGGCTTAGAAGCCCTATAAATAGCCATGTATTCATCCTCTTTAATCAATGAATAGATCAATCTTTTAGCAGCCTTTGTGCAGCAACTTGGAGGAAGGAACCCCTATAGAGTTCCAAGGAGGCCGATCCCCTATAGAGATCAACCCCAAGCTTAGAATCCGCGGAGGGTTCTACCACATGGCTAGGGATTTACCTGAGTAAGAACACAAAGAATATTCTTCTTATGATACCGTGAGTGGATAATCCTCTATTGACACTCAATAGCTCTCGTAAGGTTGGCTGCCACTCTCAATAACAGACTATACTAGATCTAGAACATCTAAACATATAAGTTCGGTATCAAAGAGTGGAGTACTCATACAGGACATCTTAATGTCTCAAGTTTAAGGACTAGATTCACTACTAGGACTACGGAATCGCTGTCTAACAATAGGTATCATTAACCATTCAACATTCTTTAAGCGGATCAATTAATAAACTCATTCTCCAATGAGCACCTACACTGTATCTTTAGTGTCCCCACATGAGTAGCTATGAGACCAGCCACCTCCATCATATGGATGGGTATACAATACACCAGTTAGTCCGGTTATCATGATATCCCTCTCGAGTAACCTATGACCGGGATTAATTAGGATCTATGTTTAAAGGTGAATCAGTCTCATTATCGTGATCTCATCACTTTTCGATTCCCATTGTATAGATCCAAGGATATCACTGCTAGTTATAGGTGCCCTACAAGCCAATCACATGAGTGATAGCACCTGTAACACGCTGCATCAATCTCTTTGCTTATGATTATTAGCATTATCTCATATTATCTAGATGTATATTATGATGTCCTTGGATCTGTGCAATGGGAATTGGATCGTGATGAGATTACGATAATGAGAGATTCACCTTTAAATACAGACCGTAAATTATCCTGGTCATAGGTTACTCGAGAAGGACATCGAGATAATCAGATAGACTAGTGTGCTGTATACCCGTTCATATAAAGGAGGTAGCTGTCTCATAGCTACTCGTGTGGGGACACTAAGGGTACAGTGCAGGTGCTCATTGGAGAATGAGTTCACTGATTGATCCGCCTACAGAATGCTGGATGGTTATTGATACCTCATGTCAGACAGCGATTTCGTAGTTCCAGTAGTGTATCTGGTCCTTAGACTTAAGACACCAAGGATGTCCTACATGAGTACTCCACTCTTTGATACCGGACTTATAGATTTGGAAAGTTCCATATCTAGTACAACCGATCATTGGGAGTGGTAGCCAACTTTACGAGGGCTATTGAGTGTCAATAGAGGATCATCCGCTCTCGGTATCATGAGAGGAATATTCCATGTGTTCTTGCTCGAACAAATCCTTGGCCAAGGTTATTCGGATTGAGAGAAAGGGTTTTCCGGGAGAATCCGACAAGAGCAAGACTCGAGGAGAGACCGTATGGGCCTGAAAACACCATGCCCGGTATAGGGTCTTTGAGATATTAGATGGATAAGATATTATAGATCCATGGTAACTGAGGACATATAGGTCCAAAGGATTGGATTCCCTTGTATCGTCTGGGGGCCACGGCGTAGTGGCCTGGTACGTCTGTAGTCGATGAGTTGGGTGAATTATTATATAGATAATAATTCACTAAGTTAGAAGAAGTTCTGACAAGTATAACTCACGGCCAGCTCGATATTGGCATATAGGGTCACACACATATGGTAGGTGTTGCGACGAGTAGAGGTTCGGATATGAGATATCCGCTGAACCCCTTATCTTATTGGATATCCATTAAGCCCCTGAATTATTGGATCCAGAGATGAGATCCAAGAATTGCTAATAAGAGATTATTGGGTAGAAACCCACTAATCCAAGAGGCTTGGGTAATTGGATGGAGATCCAATACCCAATAGGGCAAAAGATCCATTAGGGTTTTCGGGGGGGGCGGACCTCTATAAATAGGAGGAAACTGTAGCTCTATAGGCTGAGGGTTTTTGGTAGCCACCTCTTGTTCTCCTCTCCTTAGAGAGAGAGGTGCATCGTCACAATCCCTGCTGTGTGGATACCGCTAGAGAGGAGGACGCTTGACCTCCATCATCCTCTCCCACAGATCTGGAAGAATTCTGGGATATACGATCTCCCTAGGTATCTTTCTTTAACACATGCAGTTTTCGTGGATTTGTTTTGATGCACTGATCATCGCACGACGACGAAAACTTTCTACGGGAAATCTGGGGTTTTGTTTTTCGTTCTTCCGCTGTGCATGTGATTTCGCTCCCCCTAATGGATTTCCCAACAGTGGTATCAGAGCCAGGTTGTTTGTGCGAAGATCGGATCTTAAACTACGTGTGTTATATTTTTGATCTGCTTCTAACGCCAAAATCATTGGCACGAAGAACGAGAAAGGGCAACAACAATTGCTGCCCGCTCTTGCAGCAACCGCAAGGCTACTTGCATAGGCAGCAGCCGACGGGCTGCTTGCAGGGCAGCCCCAGCGCTGCACTGACGACGTGTGGGCCAGCCCAGTAGTGGCGCCGCGGGTTGCCAACAGGGCAGCGCCTGCAGGCGCTGCACCCACGGGGCAACGGCACCACGGTAGCGCCCTAGGGGCGCTAGCGGCGCTGCACCGCGGCCAACGCCCGCAGGCGCGCGCTGGCGCCCGTGCTCATGAGCAGCCAGCCAGAAGGCGCGGCGGCGCGGGCGCTACGCCGGGGGCGGCAGTGCCACCTCCTCCTCAGGGCGGCGCGCGCGCGGCTAGCCCATTAAGGGGCGCGCCGCCGTGGCTAGCCCACAAGGGACAGCGCTGCCCACGGCCAGCCTGCAAGGGGCAGCGCCGCCCACGGACAAACCGCCTACGAGCGCTGCCCCAGCGAGCAGGGGCGGCGCGCCCCGCCGTAGTGGCCGCTGCCGGTAGGGTGGTGGCGGCCGCAACTCTGGAGAAGGGAAAGGTATTAGGGTTTTGGACAAAAGATGATTTTGCCCCTCGAAATTTCAAAAATTCCAGATTCTGTCCCTTATGATAGAATTACCAAAATACACTTAGGAATTCAAAAATTCCCTTTATGTCCCTGATTTCAAAAAATTAAATATGTTAGTTAAATAGTTTAATTAACTATTATTTTTCTAGTAGTTCTATAAAATAACATATACATGTGATGTATGATGTGGACAGATGATCATGGACTTATGATGTGATGCGTGTATAAGTGATTATTATTATTGGGTCTACGAGCCTCTATTTTTTTCGTTTATTATCGGGTCTATGTGCCTGTAATTATGTTGTAATTACATGAGGAGGTGTAGCGGTAGCGTGACTCACGAGGTCGAGACGGACGATCCGACGTATAAAGATGTGTTGAGATGTCGACGGATTCGACGAAGCGAGATGGACGATCATAGGGCATAGAGATGCGCCGAAGTACACATAGATTTTGATGTGAGTGATTGGGCCCACTGGCTCGGGCCTGATCACATTAGGATATGGTTCATGATCATCTGGTGTGATTGCTCATATAATGTGTGATTAGATATACACCTACTAGATATGTATATATATATTTGTATACGATGTAGATATATATATTAAATACGTATGTGTGTGACACATTATGTTAGGAGATCAAATCAAAAATCCTCTCCATTAATAATATTAAGTCGGTAAACGTGAGGCAATTAGATTGACCCACGTGGCCTTCCATCGTTATAGCTAAGAGCCGATTCCCGGTGTAGGTTGAGTTGGTCGAGTCCCTCGAGACTCACCTATATCACATCTCGCCATCTTATCTACGACATAGAGATGTCAGAGGTGACTTGAGGACATGGTATGCTTGGTCGAGTCCCTCGAGAGTATATCACCTAATCAGACTCATCTAGTAACGATGTTAATGACTTAACCGAACATCGTGGTTGGTCGAGTCCCTTGAGGCCATGGTGGTTCGGAGGCTGAACAGGACGGGAATCACAAGGAGTTGTGATTAGCAAGAGTTGCCTACCTTTACGAGCTTAACGTGATTGGTCGAATCCCTCGAGGTTACGTTAAGACGCCGATTAGATCCTGATCCCCACTAGAGATCCACCGGGGGGCTCTGATTCACATACCGGAGGGTGTTATGTGTCTTACGAAAAATTAGTGGGAATACATTAAGATAGAAGTCCTTATCTTAATTGTTTAAATTTCTACAAAGTCTGCATATTATTTATTTCTGCTACATCTTTTATTTCAGAAAAAATGTCACTTTTAAATCCTTTACATGGCATACTTGATGCCAACCGCCTCACTAGTCCAAATTATACAGATTGGCTTCGTAATCTGAGAATCGTTCTCACGGTAGAGAAAATCGCGTATGTCCTTGATACAGTGAACCCTATGCCTGACGAAGGGGCAAGCAAGGATGAGATCACTCATTATGTGAAGTACTTAGATGATTCCACTCTTTCTCAGTGTTATATGTTGGCCTCTATGACTACTGAGTTACAGAGATAGCATTGAAATATGGATGCTAATTCCATACTCCTACATCTCCACAAACTATTTGAGGAACAGGAAAGAACTCAACAATATAAGATATCAAAGAGTCTTTTTCGTGCTAGGATGACTGAGGGGACACCGGTTCAGAACCATGTCCTTAAGATGATTGAGTGGATCGAAAAACTCACAGGTCTAGGAATGGTCCTAAAGGATAACCTGTGTGTGGATCTTGTACTTCAGTCCTTACCTGTCACGCCCCTCCCGAAATCATCGCATTCAGGAGGTGTGACCCTGTCTCAAAATCCATAACATTAAAATTTATCACGATCAAATCCCAGGATCCAAACAATTATTTGAGGATACAGAGAAACATTCAAATATCATTCATATACATAACACCTGTGCAGTTATAATCATATATCACATCACACGAACCTTTATAAGGACCCAAACCAACTCAACAAAATATCGACCTCACTTATAATTTCACAAGCATAAGAATTTACACAATCAAAACTCCAATCATTTACCATAAATTCATATCATCATACCCTGAACTCAACATTCCAAAATTCCAACCATGTGAGATCTTTAAAAGCTTTTACATAATACATCAATTCAGATTCATCGACAATATTTCATTACATACAAAACATACTTATACAACAATAACATCATAACCCACAAAGTCTTGCCATAATCTGAATAGTTTTTCACTGTCTCAGCCCAATTCTAACATTTAGCGAGTCACAAGCTAACCTGTAAAAGAGTTATATAACGACGGAGTGAGCTACAAAGCTCAGCAAGTGGGAAAACATATCCAGAACAAGGAATGATAGTTTCAAACAAGCTTGGTATCAAAATACAAGACAGAAATACAAGAATTCAAAGGTATCAGCTCGTTAGATACAAAATCACAAATATCAGCAAGTGACTAACATATCCATAGGGAAGGAGAATAGCTTTCAATAAGCTTGATATCAAAATGCAAGGCCAGATACAAGGAAACATATATATCATCATATCAGAATCATGAATGTCCTCTTTATTTAAACTTATTTAATTCATAACTAATGGAGTAAAGAATAATTAGAGCATATCAGATGATAATAATGGTAATTTGGAGCATATCAAATGACACACAGGACATTACGAAACATATCAATGGTGCACAGGATATTTCAGAGCATATCAATGATGTATAAAATGTTTCGGGGCATATCAACAACATATGAAACATTTCGGAATATATCAATAACGTATGAACTGATTCGGAGCATATCAAGGGCAGAGGGAACATTTCGAAATATATCAAATGACATATGAATGGTTTCAGAGCATATCAATAGTGCACAGGAGATCTCTCAGAACATATCAGAATAACAAACAAGTAACAGAAGTTCAAATGTCATATCTGATCATTCATTTTCTTATCATCCAAAGCGCACATATAAACACAAATAATGCTTTGGATGTCATATCAAAACATAGAGGGTGCAATGGGATCCCAAACAGAAGTCTCCCACGTCTACAAGCTCCATCCACCCACGTCTAGGTGAAGTCAGAAGGGGCCGGCAGAGCATCTCAGGCTCTATGCATAACTCCCTTTACCATTTCTGGCAAAGGTTCACATGATCCCATAAGACACCAGAGTACAAAAGGATAGGTGTGAATAATAAATTGGCACATATTGGAAACACATGCGGAACAATAAAACGTACATGTGCCTTTACAGAACAATACGATACAAACATAATCTTTCACAAATTCAGTTAGATTTGAAAGGAAAATAAAAGCAAGAGTATTCAAGGATTTGAAGCAATAATATAAAGCTCAATCAAAGAAAGAATTCTAGCTGGATTTAATTTCCAAAGAGATGAAACATGAATAGGCAGATGAAACATGAATAAGCAAAATCATGTGACTGAGTGGTATCATATCAAAAACACAGAGGGCGGTAGTGGGATCTCAAACAGAATATGGTCCATTCAAAGCATGGACCTAGACAGAAATCAGAGCATCGCGGGCTCTAAGCATATACCCTTTACCATTTCTGGCAAAGGTCCAAATAATCCCTTTACCATTTCTGGCAAAGGTCCAAATAATCCCATAGCTACCAGAGTACAAAAGGACAGGTGAGCAATAAAAGTGGCACATCGGAAGCATATGCGGATCAATAAAACGTACATGTGCCTTTATGAGTCGATACGATGTAGACATAATCTTTCACAATTGCATTCAAACTTGAAAGAAAATAGAAGCAAGAACATACAAGGATTCAAAGCAATAATATCAAGCTCAGTCAAAGAAAGGATTATAATTGAAATCAATTTTCCAAAGGAATAAACAAGAATAGGCGGAATCAACTAAAGCTCAATTGTTGGCAGAATTTGAGAACTACATTACATGAATTGTTTGGATAACCAATTATGCTCCAAATCACTCAAGAAAGATGTCATTAGAAACCTGAAGCAGTCTACTTTCATATAAAATAAGTTTAATACAAAAAGAAGTTTCAACCAAAGAGTTACAAATGATTCGGTAACCACGAGTCAAGAAACAAAATCTCTGTTTTCAGAAACAATAGGATCGAATTCAACAGAATTCTGGGCAGTCATTTGAACTCCAAACTTTTCAATCTAGGTATCAAAAGAAAGATCAATAAGTCTAGTTTCCAACAAAGTAAGTTTCACTTAAATCAGAATTTCTAATAGAGACTTATAGGCAGTTTAGTATCAAAAGGTCAGAACTTATAGTCTCTATTTTACAGATTCCGTAGAGTTGATTCAATTTGATGTTTGGATAGGCAAATTTACTCCAAATCATACAAATAAGCTGTCCAAAGAAAGGTCTACAAGTCTATATTCAGATCAAATTAGTTTTGCCTAAATTGAAAATCTGTACAGGGATTTATATCTGAAACAAAGTAGAAGGGTCAGAATTTTGATAATTTTTCAGATTCAAGCAATTACATTCCAAACAATAAAGATATCAGTTTTCAAGGGTAGAACAGTTCAAATTTCTCATATTCAAAGAAAAAGCAAAGATTAGGATTGCAGTAGAAAGGAGTGGAACACTTGCATTTCGAATATTTCGATCCAACAAAATTATAAGCCCAAATCCTTCTACCTTTCCTCAATCTCCTCTCCCTATGCCATATTGTTCACGTATCTTCTTTCTTCCTCAGCTGCATCTCATGCAGAACGTAGGAGGGTGCAGTCATCTGCTTTCCCTTCCTTTTTTTTTCTCAACCACACTGCCGTAGTCACACCAGAAATTGTAGTCCCAGCCACGACCATAGCCATAGCCACAGCCACAGCCCCTTCCACTGTGCTATCTCTGCTCCTTCTCTCTCAGCCATAGCATCCTCTTCCTCCCTTGCTCCTCTTCCTCTTTTTCTCCTCTTCCTTCCTCTTCTTCTTTTCTAGCCGCACTGCCACACCAGCAGACCACACCTCTTCTTCCTCTCCACTCTTCTTCTCTTTCTCACCAGTAGTGCCACAACCACAGCTCTACACCTTCCTTCCTTCCTCCTCATCTCTTCTTCTCTTCTCTCCTTCCCCTTCGCTTCTTCTCTTCTTCCTCTCTTTCCCTTCTCCTCCACCGACGCAAAGCACCTCCTCTGTTTTCCTCATGTAGGAAACAGGGGTGCAGCAACCCACCCACCGTAGTGCCACACCACGACCACGGCCATGCAGCCCTCTTCCCTCTCTTCTTCTTCTTCCCTATTTTCTCCACAAAGATAGCCCCCTCTCCTCTTCCCTCCTTCTTCCTCTCTTCTTTCCTAACAAAGCATGTGCCGCAGCCATGGCACCACAGCCTCCTTCCTTCCTCTTCCTCTTTCCTCTCTTCTCCCTCTTCTTCTCTTCTTCTCTCTTTCTTTTCTTCTCTCCTAACTGCAGCCCAAGCTGCAGCTCTTCTCTTCTTCCTCTTTCCTCTCTTCTCCCTTTTTCCTCTTCTTCTCCTCTTCTTCCTTTCTCTCCCTGCTACCACAACTCTTCTCCTCTATTTCCTCCTACGGAAACAGAGGTGTCTTGCGCCCTAGCTGCAGCCCACCTCCTTCCTCTCTTCTTTCTCTCCTTCTTCTCTTCTCTTCTTCTTCTCTCTCTCTTCTTCTTCTTTTCTTCCTCTTTTTCCCTTCTCCTCCACTGACAAGACAAAGACATCTGTTTCCTCATGCAGAAATAGGGGTGCAGAACCCGGGCCGCACTGCCACACCTCACCACCATAACCGCAGCTCCTCCATCTTCTTCTTCCTCTCTTCTTCCTCTTCTTCTCTTCCTTTTCCCTTCTTCTCCTTTTCCTCCCCTTCTCCCCTTCAACTCACCTCCTCTGTTTTCCTCATGCAAGGAACAGAGGTTTGCACGAGGAAAGAGGCGGTGGGATAACCATCGCTATTTTTCCTTTCTTTTTTTTATTTAATTTTTGCATCTTAATAGTTTTATCCCTAAAATTTTAATATTTATAAATAGGTCCTCAATTTTACACATAGGTCCTTACATAAATTCTGAAAATGAGGGATATTACACTACCAGATTCCTTTTCTTAGTTTATAATAAATTTTATTATGAACAAACTTGAGGTGACCCTCCTAGAGCTCCTCAATATGTTGAGAGAAGCAGAGAGCACCTTCAAGAAAGAGAAGCCGGTTCTCTACATTGGTGAGACCAGAAAGAAAAGGAAGACTAAGAAAACCCTTAAGAAGGGCAAGGGCAAGAGCAAAATGGGTAAGGCAAAGGTTGTCAAGAAAGATCCAACAAAGGACAAAGGCCAGTGCTTCCACTTCGGCAAAGATGGGCATTGGAAAAGGAATTGCAAAGAGTACCTTGCAGAAAGGGCGAAACAGAAGCTTCGAGAAGCTTCAGGTATATTCATGATCAGTCTCCATTTGTCAAAATCTTATGATAACACATGGGTATTAGATACCGGGAGTGCTTATCATATTTGTAATTCGTTGCAGGTTCTGGCAGGACTTAGGAGATTGAACAGAGGCGAGATGGACCTTAAGATGAGCAATGGAGCAAAGGTTGCTGTAGTGGCTATTGGCAAGGTCACCTTACATCTACCTAGTGGAGCTATTATTGCATTAGATGCATACTATTATGTTCCTTCTATTATCAAAAATATTATTTCCATTTCATATTTGAAAGTTAATGGATATAAATTAGTTTTTAAGAACAATGGTTGTTTAATTAGATGATGAGATCATCACAAGAGGAATAGTGCATAATGGTTTATTTATGCTAGATACAGCTCCACATATTATGAGTGTAAGTGAGTCTAAGAGGAAACGAGAAGTGGAGAACCAAACAGGAAAGAGTATTAAAACCCTTCGATCAGATCGAGGAGGTGAGTACTTGAGTATAGAGTTCACCTTGTTCCTCAAAGACTATGAAATATTATCCCAATGGACACCTCCTTATACACCACAGCTCAATGGTGTATCAGAAAGGAGGAATCGCACACTGTTAGACATGGTACATTCCATGATGTGTTTCGCCGACCTACCCATCTCATTCTGGGGATATGCTCTAGAGACTGCAGCTTACCTTCTGAACAGAATTCCAACTAAATTAGTGATGTCTACTCCATATGAGATATGGAATGTGAAGAAGCTCGATCTTAAAGTTGTTAAGATTTGGGACCGCCCTGCCCACGTTAAGAGACACAACCATGACAAGTTGGAATCTATGACAGAATGGTGCAAGTTCGTGGGATACCCCAAAGAAACTTATGGGTATTATTTCTATCACCCTGAGGACCGAAAGGTCTTTATAGCTAAGAGAGCAGTGTTCCTTGAAAAGGAACACATTCTTGGTGGAGATAATGGGAGCATGATAGAGTTGAGCGAGGTTGGAGAACCTAGCTCAAGCATCATTCCACAGCCAGAGTCTGTTCAGATATCTAACATACAAGTTCCAACTTTACGTAGGTCCGATAGAGTATCCCATCCTCCTTAGAGATATGTGGGACATATCAGAAGAGAGGATGTTGAGGATATTGATCCTTAGACCTACAAGGAGGCTATTATGAGCATAGACTCCGGGAAATAGCAAAAAGCCATGAATTCAAAAATGGATTCCATATACTCCAACAAGGTTTGGAACCTAATTGATGCACCCGAGGGTATTGTACCCATTGGCTGCAAGTGGATCTTCAAAAAGAAGATTGGAGTAGATGAAAAGGTAGAGACTTATAAAGCAAGGCTAGTGGCTAAGGGGTATCGTCAAAGCCAAGGTGTTGACTATGACAAAACTTTCTCACCTATAGCCATGCTAAAATCCATTCGAATTCTATTGGCTATTGCAGCACACTATGATTATGAGATCTGGCAAATGGATGTAAAAACTGCATTCCTCAATGGTAACCTCGATGAGGAGGTGTATATGAAACAACCTGAGGGATTCGTGTCTAAGGATAACCCAGATAAGGTGTGCAAGTTGCTTAGGTCCATTTATAGATTGAAGCAAGCTTCCCGAAGTTGGAACATAAGATTTGATGAGGCAATCAGATCTTATGACTTCGTTAAGAACGAAGATGAACCTTGTGTGTATAGGAACTTAAGTGGGAGCACTATTACCTTTTTGGTATTATATGTGGATGACATCCTGATCATTGGGAATGATGTAGGAATGCTCTCCACAGTAAAGACTTGGTTATCTAGGCACTTCTTCATAAAGGACTTAGGGGAAGCATCCTACATATTGGGGATACGAATCTATAGAGATAGATCCAAGAGGATGCTTGGCTTGTCCCAGTTAAGGTACATAGACACCATTGTCAAAAGGTTTGGCATGAAAAATTCCAAGAGAGATCTCATACCAATGAGACATGGATTATCACTTTCTAGGAGTATGTCCCCAAAGACACCTAAAGAAAGGGCACACATGGATATAATGCCATATGCATCAGCAATAGGATCTATCATATATGCTATGCTATGTACCAGGCCTGATATAGCGCATGCTCTGAGTGTCATGAGCAGATATCAGGCAGATCCGAGCTTGGAGCACTGGAAAGCAGTAAAATTTATCCTTAAGTACTTAAGAAGGACTAAGGATCTTTTATTGGTATATGGAGGTAGTAACCTCAAGGTTAAGGGCTACACGGACTCGAGCTTCCAGTCCGATGTCAATGATAGCAAGTTTAATTCAGGGTATGTGTTCACCCTGAATGGAGGAGCAGTATGCAGGAAGAGTTCCAAGCAAGACACTACTGCTGACTCGACCACAGAGGCAGAATACATTGCTACGACAGAGGTAACAAAGGAGGGAGTCTGGATGAAGAAATTCATCACAGATCTAGGAGTCATCCCGAGCAGCGAGGAGCTGATTCCTTTATATTGTGACAAATACGGGACGATTACTCAAATAAGGGAACCCGGGTTTCATCAGAAGTGTTCTGAGGAGGTTCCAACTTATTAGAGAGATCGTGGCCCGAAGAGATGTAGTAATGGAAAGAGTTCCATCCGAAGATAATATTGCAGATCCACTGATAAAGTCATTGACTCAGATTGTCTTTGAGTGTCATAGAGGTCTGATGGGGATTAGACATGTTGGTGATTGGCTTTAGGTCAAGTGAGAGATTGCTAGTTATAGGTGCTCTACAAGCCAATCACATGAGTGATAGCACCTGTAACACGCTGCATCAATCTCTTTGCTTATGATTATTGGCATTATCTCATATTATCTAGATGTATATTATGATGTCCTTGGATCTGTGCAATAGGAATTGGATCGTGATGAGATTACGATAATGAGACTGATTCTCCTTTAAACATAAACCTTAAATTATCCTAGTCATAGGTTACTTGAGAAGGACATAGAGATAACCGGATAGACAGGTGTACTATATGCCCATTCATATGATGGAGGTAGCTGGTCTCATAGCTACTCGTGTAGGGACACTAAGGGTACAGTGCAGGTGCTCATTGGAGAATGAGTTCACTGATTGATCCGCCTACAGAATGCTAGATTGTAACATCCCCCAATTTTGAAAAATTTAAAAGGACTTATTTGTAAATATGAAGATTTCTTTTAATAATCCTTTAGCACTAAATATTTTTATATTGAAAGTTTTGTATTAGGGACCAAAATGTGAATATTAATAATTATACAAGATTTATGAAAGATTGGTATTCAATTTCAAAAAAAAAAAAGAAAGAAAGAAGAAAAAAGAGAGGACAAGGGGCATTAGCTAACATAAGAATGAGCCACTTGTGTTAATTATATG
This sequence comes from Musa beccarii, assembly GCA_024322285.1. Classification (NCBI taxonomy): domain Eukaryota; kingdom Viridiplantae; phylum Streptophyta; class Magnoliopsida; order Zingiberales; family Musaceae; genus Musa; species Musa beccarii. The sequence continues at coordinate 33,247,543 of CM044394.1, forward strand.
GATGACACATGTTTTCCTCATGCATGCTTGCCACCTATCCTTGCATTAGCTAAAACTTAAGTAAATAGATGAGGAGTTAAGGAAAACTTAACATGAGAAGCTTGCTGCCAACGTAGAGGAGAAGGAGAAGGAATTGAAGGAGAAGAAGAACTTTTATCTTAGCTCAAGGTTTTGCATCAACTCTCCATAGTTAGGAATCAAACTTTTATAAGGCAAGTGTTCCACTCCTTTCTTCTGTAATTCCAAATCATTGTTTTTTGCCTTTGATATGAGAAATTTGAGTTATTCTAGCCTTGAAATCTGATATATCTATTGTTTGGAATCTAAATGTTGAATTTGGAATTTTTCGGATTTTGACCTTTTAGTACTCTTGTGGCCATAACATTTTGCACCAAATTCTAATTGAGGAAAAAAAATTTCATACGAAAGAAGACTTATATAGCTTTCATTTGATATAAAAATTAAAAGATTTGGAGTAAATTTACCTATCCAAATATATGAATGAAAAGACCTCATATTTTCGGTGAAACAGATACTATAGCTCCTAACCTTCTGTAACTAAATGGCTCATAACTCTCTGAAGAAAATTACGAATTATACAAAATTTAATTCTTTGGAAATTAGATTCGTGTATCTTTCTTTTGACATCTAATTTGGAAATTTTGATATATGTTTGCCCTCTGAAATATTTGTTTAAATTGATTCTACCAATTCTGGAAAACAGAGATGATCAATTCTGACCTTTCTTTACTCTATTTATTGTAACTTCCTGTTAGGAACTCAAAAATTTACAAATCCGAGTTTATATAAAAATAGTTTGATACATCTTTCTAATGACACCTATTATGAGCGAATTGGAGCATATTTGGTCGCTCAAACAATTCATGAAATGTACCACTCAATTTCTGTCAGACCTGAAATTTAGTTGAGTTTTGCCTATTCAAGTTTCATCCTATTGGAAATCTAACTTCTGCTAAATTCTTCTTCTGTTGAGCTTTATATTAGTCCTTTGCAATTTTTATATTGTTCATCCTGAAATTTGTTTGTATACTTGAAATCTATTATGTAATGTTCATGTTGGCACTACCTTGTTTTGTAAAGGCACACACATATTTTCGTTGTTCCGCATGTGCTTCCGATATGTGCCAATGTTATTATTCATACTACCCTTTTGTACTCTGGTGTCTTGTGGGATGATTTGGACCTTTGCCAGAAATGGTAAAGGGATTATTTGGACCTTTGCTAGAAATGGTAAAGGGATTATTTGGACCTTTGCCAGAAATGGTAAAGGGTATATACTAAGAGCTCGCGATGCTCTGCCGGCCCCCTCTGGCTTCATCCAGACATGGATGTATGACGCTCCCAGACGTGGGAGATTCTGTTTAAGATCCCACTACACCTTCTATGTTTCTGATATATTATCCAAAGCATTGCTTATGTGTTTATATATTCGCTTTGGATGAGAATGAAATGAATGTACATCAGATATGGCATTTGAGCTTCTGTTTCTTATTTGTTCTTCTGATATGCTTTGAGATATCTCATATGCTATTGTTATCCTTTGAAATATGTTTTGAAACTATTCCATATGCTATTTGATATGCTCAGAAATGGTTTAATTGTCATTTGATATGATCCAAAATGGTTCTTCCTCCATTGATATGTTCTGAAATGTTTCTTCTGCTATTGATATGTTCCAAAATACTTCTTATCCCTTGATATGTTCCAAAATGGTTGTTGTATTAATTGATATGCTCTGAAATACTATTTACATCATCTGATGAGTTCTAATTCCTCTTTATTACCTTTGTTATGAACCAAATAGATTTGAATGAAATGATATTTGCAAATCTGTATCTAATGAGCCTATATCCATGAATTCTTGTATCTCTACCTTGCATGTGGATACTAAGTTTGTTTAAAGCTATTCTCCTTTTATTCTAGATTTGCTTGCCACTTGCTGAGCTTTGTAGCTCACTCCGTTGTTATATAACCCTTTTTTTAGGTTAGCTTGTCACACGCTAAAATTTTGAGGAAGGAATGCTAGAAGATTTTGGCTTGAGCTTTAATGGTTGATAAGTTTTGTTGTACAAGAATATTTTGTGCTTAAGGAAATGTCTATGATAAATCTGAACTTATGTGTTTTGTAAATGTTAAAGAATCTCTCTGTTAGGATTTGGAATTGTATTAAGTTTAATTTGTATAACGATATGAGCTAGTGGTAAAGGTTGGTTTTGAGATTGTATAGATTTCCCACACTTTTGGATTTATGATGTGGATGTTGTTTAGTTGAGTTAATTTTGGACTTTATGAATCAATGAATATAGTGGAGTATGATTTATGAAACTGTACAGGTTTACGAATTATGAATTTAAGGGTTTAAATATTGATTTGAATGGTTCTTAGTATCCTCAAATTGTTAGAATGGATCCTGGATTGAATTGTTGATGAATTATATTATTATGGATATTTTAAGACAGGATCACACCTCTTGAACGAGATTAAAATTCGGAGGGGCGTGACATAGATGGTTATTGATACCTCATGTCAGACAGCGATTCCATAGTTCCAATAGTGTATCTGGTCCTTAGACTTGAGACACCAAGGATATCCATTATGAGTACTCCACTCTTTGATATCAGACTTATAGGTTTGGAAAGTTCCATATCTAGTACAGCCGATCATTGGGAGTGGTAGCCAACCTTACGAGGGCTATTGAGTGTCAACAGAATATCATCCGCTCTCGGTATTATGAGAGGAATATCCCATGTGTTCTTGCTCGAACAAATCCTTGACCAAGGTTATTCGGATTGAGAGAGAAATGGTTCTCCGGGAGAATCCGACAACAGCAAGACTCGAGGAAAGACCGTATGGGCCTGACAGCACTATGCCCGGTATAGGGTCTCTAGGATATTAGATGGATGAGAGATTATAGATATATGGTAACTGAGGATGGATAGGTCCAAAGAAGTGGATTCCCTTGTATCGTCTGGGGGGCCGCGACGTAGTGGCCTAGTACGTCCACAGTCGATGAGTTGGGTGAATTATTATATAGATAATAATTCACTAAGTCAGAAGGAGTTCTGACAAGTATAACTCACGGCCAGCTCGATATTGGGCCTAGAGGGTCACACACATATGGTAGGTGTTGGGACGAGTAGAGGTTCGGATATGAGATATCCACTGAACCCCCTATCTTATTGGATATCCATTATGCCCCTGAATTATTGGATTAAGAGATAAGATCTAATAATTGCTAATAAGAGATTATTGGGTAGAAACCCACTAATCCAAGAAGCTTGGGTAAATGGATGGAGATCCAATACTCAATAGGGCAAAAGATCCATTAGGGTTTTCAGGGGGGCCTCTATAAATAGGAGGGAACCGTAGCTCTATAGGCTGAGGGTTTTTGGTAGCCACCTCTTGTTCTCCTCTCCCTAGAGAGAGAGGTGCATCGTCGCAATCCCTGTTATGTGGATACTGCTAGAGAGGAGGACGCTTGACCTTCTTCATCCTCTCCCACAGATCTATAGGAATTTAGGGATATACGATCTCCCTTGGTATCTTTCTTCAACACATGCAGTTTCGTGGATTTGTTTTGATGCACCGATCTTCGCATGACGACGGAAACTTTCTATGGGAAATCTGGGGTTTTGTTTTCTGTTCTTCCACTGCACATATGATGTCGCTCCCCCGGACGAATTTCCCAACAATCACAATATACATCCATATAATATAAGAAAATACCAGTAATCATAAGCAAAGAGATTGATGCAGCATGTTATAGGTGCCATCACTCATGTGATTGGCTTGCAGGGCACCTATAACTAACAATCTTTTACTTGACCTAAAGCCAATCACCTATGTGTTTGATCCTCATTAGACCTTTGTGACGCTTAAAGACAATCTAAGACAATGGCTTTATTAGTGGATCTGTGATATTATTTTTGAATGGAACGCTTTTCACTACTACATCTCTTTGGGCCATGATCTCTCTAATAAACCAATACCTCCTCAAAACACTTCTTATGAGACCTAGGTTCCCTTATTTGAATAATCATCCCATAGTTATCGCAATATAAGGAAATCAACTCCTCGCTACCTGACACGATTCCTAGATCAGTGATGAACTTCTTCATCTAGACTTCCTTCTTTGTTGCCTCTACACAGTAATGTACTCTGCCTCTGTGGTCGAGTTAGTAGTAGTATCTTGTTTGAAACTCTTCCAACATACTGCTCCTTCATTCCAGGTGAAATATATCCTAAATTAGACTTGCTATCATTGACATCGGACTGGAAGCTCAAATCCATGTAGCCCTTAACCCTGAGGCTATTTTCTCTATATATCAGTAAAAGATCCTTAGCCCTTCTTAAGTACTTAAGGATACACTTTACTGCTTTCTAGTGCTCTAAGCCTGGATCTGGCTAATACATGCTTATGACACTCAGAGCATATGCTATATCATGTTTGGTACATAGCATAGTATATATGATAGACCCTATTGTTGAGGCATAGGGTATCCTATCTATGTGTGTCCTTTCTTCAGGAGACTTTGGGTACATACTCCTAGAAAGTGATAGCCTATGCCTTATCAGTATGAGACCTCTCTTGAAATTTTTCATGACAAATATTTTGATAATGGTGTCCATGTGCCTGGAATGGGATAAGCCAAGCATCCTCTTGGATTTATCTTTATGGATCCAAATCCCCAATATGTAGGATGCTTCCCCTAAGTCCTTTATTGAGAAGTGTCTAGATAACCAAGCCTTTATTATGGAGAATATTCTTACATCATTCCAATTATCAAGATGTCATCTACATATAACACCAAGAAGGTGATAGTGCTCTCACTTATTTTCCTGTACACACGAGGCTCATCTTCATTCTTAACGAAGTCACAAGATCTGATCATCTCATCAAATCTTATGTTCTAACTTTGGGAAGCTTACTTCAGTCCATAGATGGACCTAAGTAATCTGCACACCTCTGGATTGTCCTTGAATACAAATCTCTCAGGCTGTATCATATACACCTCCTCCTCGAGGTTGATGTTGAGGAATGTGATTTTCATGTCCATCAGCTAGATCACATAATCATAGTATACTGCAATAGCCAATAGAATTTGAATGAATTTTAGTATGACTATAGGTGAGAAGGTTTCGTCAGAGTCAACACCTTACCTTTGATGATATCCCTTAACCACTAGTCTTGCTTTATGGGTCTTTACCTTTCTGTCTACTCTGATCTTCTTTTTGAAGATCCACTTGTAACTAATGGGTACAATATCCTCGAGTGCATTGACTATGTTTCAAACCTTGTTTTAGTACATGAAATTCATATTTGAATTCATGGCTTCTTGCCACTTCCCGGAGTCTATACTCATAATAGCCTCCTCATAGGTCTGAGGATTAATATCCTCAATATCCTCTCCCTTGATAGGTCTCACATATCTCTCAGGTGGATGGGATACTCAATCGAACCTACATAAAGTCAGAACTTATGTGCTAGGTACTTGAACAGACTTTGGCTATGGAATGATACTTGAGCTAGGTTCACCAACCTCACTCAACTCTATCATGCTCCCATTGTCTCCACCAAGAATGTGTTCCTTCTCAAGGAACATTGCTCTCTTAGCTATAAAGACTTTTTGGTCCTCAAGATGATAGAAATATTACCTATATGTTTCCTTGGGGTATCACATGAGCAGGGTAACCCTAAATCTTAATAACCTTAAGATCGGGCTTCTCTTTTCATATCTCATATGTGTAGACACTACCAACTTAGTTAGAACTCTGTTTAGAAGGTAAACTACAAACTCTAGGATATAACCTCAGAATGAAATGGGTAGATCAGCGAAACTCATCATAGCCCGTACCATGTCTAACAGTATGTGATTCCTCCTTTCAGATATACCATTAAGTTAGAGTGTATAGGGAGGTGTTTAGTAGGATAGAATCTCATGGTCCTTGAGGAACTAAGTGAACTCTATACTTAAGTACTTACCTCCTCGACCTGATCGAAAAGTCTTGATATTCTTTCTAGTCTAATTTTCTACTTCATTCTTATATTTCCTAAATTTCTTAAAGACTTCAGACTTATACTTCATCAAGTACATATGCTCATACCTAAAGAAATCATTATTAAAAATACTGAAGTAGGAATAACCACCTATAGCTTGAGTTGACATGGGATTGTTAAATCTCAGATTTTAACGATGAAATCAATTAGTAAATTATTGATCTAATCTATATGTTGAGAAAAGTGTGCAGGATTAACTACAATAGCGATCAAGGCATAAAGCAAACATAGTGCCAGAGTCAAAGATCGAACGATTCATTAGGAGTCCAAGAGTTCGTCAAGAGTATGAAAGTTCATCGGGAGTGTTGCTGGAATTTACTGAGAGTTTGTTGGAAGCTTGCTGAAATGTACATTAGAAGTTCATTGAGAAGTTCATTGGAAGTTCATCGGAGCTTGTGTTGAATCTCGGATTTTGATGATGAAATTAATTTATTATGTTTTATAATCTAATTGCGTTTTGAGTTACATAGGTCTACTATCGATCAGGATTAGACAGTTGATGCTGGAGGAATTGATGTTGTACCGGAAGTGATCACGTCAGGATATTGGATGTCGAGCCAAAGGTTTGATCGACAATCGGTAGGAGACTTCGGACGTCGAGCATCAGGCCAAGAAGAGCAGAGTTGCACCAAGGATATCGGGATTACGAAGGTCAACTGTCGATTGAGCAACAAGCCACAAGAGAGGGCGATGCATCGAAGAATTAGACGAAGCACCGAACAATGACGTGCCGGGCAACTGAATGTCAATTCGCGTTGTAATAATTATCTAGATCGAAGTAGAGTTTTGTTTGTGTGTGTGTAGGATTAACTACGATAATGATGAAGACGTAAAGCGAAATAAAGTACCGGAAGATAAGTGTGATGGATCGTTGGGAGTTCGAGAGTTCGACGAAAGTCTGAAGATTAGTTGGGAGTGCTGCCGGAACTGGCCGAGAACGAGTAGGGAGCTTGCCGAAGGGTTTTCGAAAGTTCACCGGAAGGTTTGTTGGAAGTTCGTGGAGCATGCCAAGAAAGATCGAAGCTTGCCTATGAAGCTTGTTGGAACTCACCAAGATCATCGTGAAGTCCAGGAGTTTACCGGAAGTCTGTAGGATGGTTTCGAAGGGTTTGTCAGAAGACCGTCGGAAGTTCGCCGGAAGCTCGCCGGAAGAAGTCTTGACTTGTCGGACTTTGTAATAGCTTAGGAAATATTTTTAAAATTCATAGTTATTGGGTTAGGATTAGGTGTTAATCCTATAACCCAAGTAGCAGCCAACTGGGCCTTATTTGGGCTGATTTGGACTGAAATTAGGTCCATTCAGCCTTCAGGAATAGTGTTGCAATAGTGCTGGCAGTGGCACCACCCAGTACCGCCAGAATGCCGAAAACCAAGGTGATTCAAATTTGGGCTCCAAATTTAAATTCTCTTGAGGCCTATAAATACCCCACTCATTTAGAGTTTAGAGGGGGTCAAGAACAGAAAAAAGATAGGGAAAACTCTTATCAAATCTTCTCTCTAAGCCTTGAGTGTGTTCTAGTCAAAGAGTCCTTATAAGGGTTATCTCCTAAGCCTGTCAAAAGGAGAGGTGCTGTAAGGGAGTTCAACCTTGCCCATTGGAAGGGGGATAGCTAGTGGAAAAGCCGGTGGCCTCAAGCGAAGAGGAATCGGGAGTGGACATAGGTCGCATGACCGAACCACTATAAATCGGTTTATATTTACTTTCTTGCAACTTACTATACTACAAACCATCTTCATTTTGTTGCCTTACTCATTTGACTTCCTCTTCATCTTCTTACGTATGCTTTCAAGTTAAGATACAATCGAAAGGGTTTCAAGCGAAACGTTGCTTTCAATAGTACGAAGTTTTTCAAACTTGTTTTAAATCGCCGAAAGTTTATCGTTCTTTACCGCTGCACTAATTCACCCCCCCCCCCACTTAGTGCTGCTTGATCCCTAATAATTGGTATCAGAGCCACATTATTTCTCATTCATGGCTTTCAAGAGGGCTTTTTGGTTGTTTGTCCACCGTTCTTTAACGGATCAGACTACACTTATTAGAAAACTCGAATGAGAGTTTTCTTGCTTTCAATGGATTTGGATTTGTGGAACGTTGCTGAAAATCATTTTCAACTTCCCTCTAAACCGACGAACGAATGGTCAGACTTAGAGAAAAAATCTTTTTCTTTGAATGCAAAGGCTATGAATGCCTTATTTTGCGCTTTAGATAAAAATGAGTTCAATCAGATTTCTACATGCGAAATGGCTTTTTAAATTTGGCGAACACTTGAAATCACGCACGAGAGAACTAGTAGAGTCAAAGACTCGAAAGTAAACCTCTTATTGCATGATTTTGAGCTTTTTCGAATGAAACTAAGCAAAACTATCGGCGGCATGTACACCCATTTCATGGATGTCGTCAGTAGTCTAAGAGCTCTCGGTAAATGTTTTTCAAATTTTAAACTCGTAAGCAAGATCTTAAGATCTCTTCCAAAAAGGTGGAATCCTAAAGTAACCACAATACAAGAGGCTAAAAATTTAAATGATTTTCCATTGGAAGAATTAATCGGGTCTTTAATGACTTGTGAGATGACATTCTTGGAACACAATGAACATGATGAACATATGAACCGCCTTCTAAATAATAATAAGGTTTTGGAACTCTGAACTATGAAATGCCACTTGAGTGATGAGGATAATGAAGAAGACATTGAACTTTTAATGAATCTTAATAAGTTCATTAAATAAAAATCTAAAACTAAAAATAAACTTGAACGAAAGAAGAGGCCACCAAAGAAGAAGAAGAAGGATCGCCAAGAAGAATCAAGTAAAGAAGAAACGAATTGGGCTTTGATGGTTTTCGCCAATGAGGTAAGCAACTCACTCATTATGCTTTTACCTTATTATGAAATTACATGATGTCTTTCATGAGTGCTTAATTTAGTTAGTAGGAAATAAAAATTATTTTTTAAAAATTATATCATGTTTCTCTTTTTAGCACCTTTAAAAGTTAAAAACTTGACCATGAAAATTATATTGCTAAGCTTTCATGCATGTTATGTTTTGAAATTTAGATTGATGCAACATTATGGGTGATAATCACCTGATTTGTGTACAAGATTAATTCTATGAATGTTTATGATTTTCGTATCGGTTTTTGATGCATGATTTGTGATATTGCCTAGGATTAATTCATGCATGTGTATCTTGATGTTTTATATTTTGTTTCTAAACATGATGCTTGATCTTTAAATTTTTGTATCATGCTTAATGAGGAATTGAAATGATGAAGATTAAAATCCTACATTTTGGAATAATGTATATTTGGACTTGATGGTTTTTATTATGAAAAATATTTTTTACATTTATAAAATGATGCATGATTTTAGCAAAAATTTGAGTATTGATCATTTTGTTATAACAAATGAAAGAAAGAATTAAAATAATTTTGATGATGCTTTCGGTTTTAAAAATGATACATGGTCTTTACATGAAAACGAGAGTATGCTCATATGAAAACAATTTACATGAAATGAAATACACAAAAATGAGAAAATATACTATCATGATGCTTTATGTTTGATATGTTTTGTCTTAATGGGTTTAATGACAAACTTATATTTTGAATTTATACAATGATGGCTTCCATATAAATATTTGAATATACCTTATGAAATCATCATTGATAATGATAAAATGAAAATATTAAAAGTTTGTTGTCATGCTTAATGATTTTATAATATCATGAGAATTTGAAGTTGTTATATCTTGATGACAAACTCATGTTTTGGTTTTAAAATTTGATACTCATCTTTTGAAACATGAGCACACTTGTTTGAAACAAACAACTTAAAATGAAACAAATAAATCTCATAATGTGTTATATTTTTGTCTTGATGATTTTTATAATGAAGTTTGTCTTTCGGTTTTGAATATTTTGATTTGGCATATAAAGACAAAGGCATGCTTAGATAATAAAAAATCATAAAAAGGAAAGATATGACTCTTGAAATTTGTCTATCTCTAAAGTTTTCGATTTTTCATAAAAGACAAGTGATGAATTCATCTAGTTAATATTGTGAATCTCGTAAATTTCTTGAATGTGATTTTGATAATGTGTTAAAAGAATCACATAATGCTTTTCTCATCTTATCGAGATTAATGATTTCATAATATCTTAAGAATCTTGTAAATTATAAAAGTGATTTCGATGAATTGATTATGAGTTGATAAATTGAACTAAAATGAGTTTTATTTATATCGAGATCTTGATAACTTGAATTTTTTTTTCAAGTCCTCTTACTTTATACTATGATTCTCCCATGTTATTGAAGAGATATCCAAATGAATCATAAGTTATTTTCTCATGACTTATTGATACTCAACTTGAGAAAATGTGTTTTAATGTTGAAACATTACATGTGTAATTTGAACTTTTCTCTCATATATCAATACCACTTTATATGCTTCATGACTTGATGATTGAAATATTGATGTAGACTTTTGATGTATCACTTGTCATGATTAATGTAAATTACTAGCTTTTTGAATCTCGGAAATGATTTTGTTTTGATTATGAGTTTCAAGTTGTCAAATTATTTTGAATGAGATTTTTTTTGTGTATCATGAACTATCTCTTAAGTTCTTGACTTGATTTTTATGTAAATTGAAATATTTTCCTCTATGATTGCTTCCTTTCTCATTTACTAAAGAGGAAAATAATTCAAGTCTTGATATATTGTTAAGTGATACTTGAAATTATTTTTCTGATTCATGATGAATTTAGATCTATCATGCATAAATTAAGTTGTTGGTTTTACTATCAAATGAATCATGAGCCTTGACATCATATCGTTCATGATATAGAAATATCAAAAATTCTTTGGCTTGTATGCCTTATGTGGTAATCGAAAAATTGATATAAAAGAAATTTGCCTTATGATAAATCAATGAATCATGATGATCTATAAGAATGATATGTTTTTATGCATCATGATTCTTGGTTGTATACCCTTTATCATGAATTGAAAAGTGATGTTAAAGAAAATATTTGTGAATCATGATTTCTCGAAACTCAATATTTGAATCTTTATGAATTCATGATCTTGATAACTTCATATGTCTTTTGGAATTTATGACATGATATGATTGAATCATTGATTTACTCTTATTTATCCTAGCTTGAGAATGAATGTTTTTTAATTATGGTTGACAACCTTTACATTTTTGAAATTACACATGATGAGTAATAATAGCTTGAATGCATGAATCAAGTGGCCTTGCTATCTATTACCAAATGAATCATGTCCTTTTTGACTTTTCTTTATATTATATCATTCATGACATGATTTCTTTATATGGCTTGTATAATAATTAAAATTTTTAGCCATTAAGCCTCCCTTCTTTTTGACAAAAACAAAGGGAGAGAAGATTTATTGCTAACTTGCAACTTCAATGAAAAAATTTGCTAGCTCAATCATTAAAATAAAGGAGCATCTTATCATGAACATTTCAAAAGTTGCTAGCATGCTACAAGAGCAAAGTGCAAAACTTAAAAGTTTATAATCTTACACTTGCCATGCTTCTATGTTTGTATGTTGTAATGAAAATTTAGCTTGCATATTTAAAGTGATGAAATGTTTACACAAATTGCTTGCATATCGCAAAGGAAGCAAAGAAGGCGCAACTTGCACATCTCAAGAAGTGAATGAAAAATTACTATCTTGCCTATCTTTTATAAGGAAATCAAAGTACAAACTTACACAAGAAGCAAGTGTTGAATTGCTATGCTTGGACATCTTTAAAAATCTTGCCATGATTATATGTTGAATATCTTGATTAATAGCTAGTGTTGTAAAATTTGTATATCCTTGAAAATTAGCTATGATGCAACTTCTCCTTTTTGTTGATGACATAGGGGGAGAAGTAGAAAGTAGATTGATGACTTCAAGCATTGTAATGAATATTTTATATATTTGCATGATGGTTTGATAATTCTCATAACATTGTGATGAATGTTGCTTGGATTTAGGATAATCCAAGGTTTCTATCAATGGCATATTGATAAGGGGGAGTTTGGTTAAACTCCGGGGAGTTATGATTAACTCCGTTAGTCATCAATTAGTTGTCATCATCAAAAAGGGGGAGATTGTTGAATCTCGGATTTTGATGATGAAATTAATTGATTATGTTTTATAATATAACTGCGTTTTGAGTTACGGAGGTCTACTATCGATCAGGATTAGATAGTTAACGCTGGAGGAATTGACGTTGCCCCAGAAGTGATCATGTCAGGATATTAGATGTCGAGCCGGAGATTCGATCGATAATTGGCAGGAGGCTTCGGATGTCGGGCATCGGGTCAAGAAGAACGGAGTTGTGCCAAGGATATTGGGGTTGTGGAGGTCAACCACCGATTGGGTAACAAGCCGCAAGATAGGATAAAACGTTGAAGAATTGGATGAAGCGTCGACCAATGATATGCCGAGCAACTGAATGTCAATTTACGTTGTAATAATTGTCTAGATCGAAGTAGAGTTTTGTTTGTGTGTGTACAAGATTAACTACGATGATGATGAAGACATAAAGCGAAACAAAGTACCAGAAGATAAGTGTAATGGATCGTTGGGAGTTTGAGAGTTTGACGAAAGTCCGAAGATTAGTTGGGAGTGCTGTTGGAACTGGCCGAGAACGAGTAGGGAGCTTGCTGAAGGGTTTTAGAAAATTCGCCGGAAGGTTCGTTGGAAGTTCATGGAGCTTGCTTATAAAGCTTGTTGGAACTCGCCAAGATCATCGTGAAGTCCAGGAGTTTGTTAGGAGTCTGCAGAATGATTTCCGAGGGTTCGTCAGAAAACCGTCGGAAGTTCGCCGGAAGCTTGATGGAAGAAGTCTTGACTTGTCGGACTTTGTAATAGCTTAGGAAATATTTTTAAAATTCATAGTTATTGGGTTAGGATAAGGTGTCAATCCTACAACCCAAGTAGGGGCCAACTGGGCCTTATTTGGGTTGATTTAGGTCAAAATTAGGGCCATTCAGCCTTTTGGAATAGTGTTGGAATAGTGCTAGAATAGTGCTGGCAGTGGCACCGCCCAGGCTGGGCAGTGGCACCACCTAGTACCGCTAGAATGTCGAAAACCAAGATGATTCAAATTTGGGCTCCAAATTTAAATCATCTTGAGGCCAATAAATATCCCACTCATTCAGAGTTTAGAGGGGGCCAAGAACAGAAAAAAGATAGGGAAAACTCTTGTCAAATCTTTCCTCTAAGCCTTGAGTGTGTTATAGTCCAAGAGACGGGTAAGAGGCCTTGTAAGAGTTATCTCCTAAGCCCATCAAAAGGAGAGATACTATAAGGGAGTTCATCCTCACTCGTTGGAAGGAGGATAGCTAGTGGAAAAGCTGGTGGCCTCAAGTGAAGAGGAATCGGGAGTGGACGTAGGTCGCATTACCGAACCACTATAAATCGGTTTGCATTTACTTTCTTGCAACTTACTATATTGTAAACCATCTTCATTTTGCTGCCTGACTCACTTGACTTCCTCTTCATCTTCTTACGTATGCTTTCAAGTTAAGACGCAGTCGAAACAATTTCAAACGAAACATTGCTTTCAATAGTATGAAGTTTTCTGAACTTATTTTAAATCGCCGAAAGTTTATCATTCTTTACCGCTGCACTAATTCACCCCCCCCCTCTTAGTGCCGCTCGATCCCTAACAGCTTGCCGAGGAGATCGAAGCTTACCAAAGAAGCTTGTTAGAACTTGCCAATAAGATTATCGAACATTCAAGAGCTTGCCAAGAGTCCACTAGAAGATTATCGAGAGTTCATCGAAAGTTCGCTAGAAGATCGTTGGAAGCTCGCCGAAAGAAATTTTGACCTACCAGACTTATATGCTTTAGTATATGCCTTCAATGTCATAGTTAGGGTGTAATTAGAGTTAGGTTTGGGAGGTAATCCCACTAACTTTGTTAGGGGTCAACTGGGCCCATATCCAGATTGGTTTAGGCTGGACTCATGGCCCAAACAGTGTTATTGAAACCTGTCTGGCAATGGCACCATCAGACTAGGTGATGGAACCGCCCAAGGCTCAGTCTCATAGGTGTCTGGGGTACTGCCCAGATTGGGTGGTGGTACTGCCAAGCAAATAATAACTATCAAGTGATGGTACCACTCAATTCCAGTAACCGAGACTCTGTTTGGCAGGAGTATTGCCAAATTGGATGGTGGTACCACCCTAGTGTCAAAGTCCACAGTGTACTGCTAGTACACTGAAAATCTTGGATGAAACCTTTTTTGGCTCCATTTCTGAAGCCAATTGAGGCCTATAAATACCCCTTACTTCTCAACTTGTTGAACATAGAGAAGTACATAAAAAGAACTGAGACTATAGTGAAATTACTTTTAAATGTTAAGAGTTCACTTCCACCGATTCTAAGTATTAGAAGCTTTTATAAGAAGAATGAGCTACTTGTAAAGAGTTCGATAAAGGGGTGATTGATCTTTACCCTTAAAGAAAGATCAATAGTGGAAGTCGGCGACCTCATTAAAGGAGGTATCGGGAGTCGACATAGGTCGGACGACTAAACCACTATAAATTGGTGTGTTCCTCTTGCTGTGCACTTTTCTTTTACTGCTTATCTTCTTTACTTAACTACAACTGCTCTACTTCTTCTTTACTCACTTACGAACATATTTAAGTTAAATGTCTTTCCAAAACGTGTTTTATGAATGAAACTTTTTTACTGAAACAATTTGTTAGAACCTTGACAGATTCTAAGTTTGGGGTTGATCTCTTTAGGGGATTGGCCTCCTTAGAACTCTATAGGGGTTCTTTCCTCCAAGTTACTACTCAAAGGCTGCTAAAAGAATGATTTATTCATGATGAAAAGAGGGTGAATACATGGCTATTTATAGGGCTTCTAAACCCCAACTCCTAATAGGACTCTTACTCAAGACCCCTACTTCTAATCAACTCCTACTTCTAATAGGACTCTGATAGAACCCCAAAGGAATTCTATATAGATTTGATCTTCGAGGGGGATCAACCCATGGAACGTTATAGGGGTTCCACCCTCCAAGTAGTCGGCTTGGTAGCTGCAATTGTAGATGAATCTTCTCTTTCTATTTCAAAGAGGTGGAGGCTACATGCTTATATAGGACTCCAACTCAAGACCCCTAGTATAGCTAGAGTTCTCTATTGTTAGGACTCTTACTCAAGACTCCTACTTTTAATAAACTCTCCTACTCAAGACTCCTACTTTTAATAAACTCTTAATGATTCTCTGAGAAGTAACCTCCCAACTGATCCTAACCCTAGCCACCCTCTTCACCTCTTTAATAAGGGTCGGCTAGATAGGATTTACATGAATGCCCTTATTAATGAAACTCAATTAGGACTCTCCTAGCTAGAGTCCCAATAGGTTAGGACTCTCCTAACTAGAGTCCTAACAGACCTGCCCTCTTCAAATCAGCCTTGTCCTCAAGTCTGATGCTCCATGAATTCTGAGAATTTGATCTTCAAGTCATCATAGTTCTCCCAAGTGGCATTTTCGAGTGATAAATTATTCCAATGCACTAGTACTTCAGTAGAGGGATGTCAGCAACGCATCACAATTCTACAGTTAAGGATAGCTTATGGTTAGGCTTGAATATCTCCATCATCAGTGGTATTGGATAGTTGAATCTAGGGTGACTCATGTTTTTCCAACTTGGGCTTGAGGCATGACACGTGGAAGACAGGGTAAATTTTGGCATCCTCAGGTAATTTAAGTCTGTACGCCACAGATCCAATACGCTCTATAATCTGATAGGGCCTATAAAAACATGGAGATAGCTTTATGGAGGCTCATGTATTGATGGAGAGTAACTTGTATGGTTGTCGGTGAAGATAAACCCAATCTCCTACTAAAAATTCTCTTTCGCTTCGTCGTGTGTCAGCTTGCTATTTTATTCTGGCTTGAGCGGTAGAGAGATTATCCTTTAGCAACTATAGGAGTTTGTCCCTGTCAATTAAATCTTGGTCGACCTGATCTACCTTGGCCGAGCCAATTATATATTTTGGAATCAAAGGGGCCGATCGACCATACAATGCTTCATATGGGGTACATTTAGTAGAGGAATGGTACGTAGTATTATACCACCATTTGGACCATGAGAGCCATTTCGTCCACTCCTTTGGCTGGTCACTAGCAAAACACCAAAGATACATCTCTAAACACCTATTCACCACCTCTGTTTGGCTGTCAATTTACGGATGATATGCTGTGCTCATCTTGAGTTTGGTGCCTTGCATGGCTTCAATTTTTGTTGGGTCTACCGCCAATCCTTCTGATATTAGGTGACCAAGGTACTCTACTTTTTGCTGGATAAAGTTGTACTTTGATAGCTTAACAAAAATAATATTCTCCCGAAGGATCGTTAGAACAAATCGTAAGTGTTGAAAATAAGTCTCAAAAGAAGGGCTGTAAATGAGAATATCATCGAAAAATACCAACACAAATTTACGAAGAAAGCTCTGAAAAATATTATTCATGAGACTTTGGAAAGTTGAAGGAGCATTAGTGATTCCAAAGGGCATTACCAAGAATTCATAATGGTCGTTATGTGTGCGGAAAGTAATTTTTGGAATGTCGTCTTCACATACCCGAATTTGGTGGTAACCGGATCGGAGGTCCAATTTTGTAAAGACTCGAGCTCCTTTTAACTCATCAAGAAGTTCATCCACCACTGGTATTGGGTACTTATCCTTGATGGTGATGCCATTTAGAGCTCGGTAGTCAATGCACATCCGCCAAGTTCTGTCCTCCTTGCGTCCAAGTAGCACCGGTGAGGAATAGGGGTTGTAACTTGGCCGAATCATCCCTGTTTCAAGCATCTCCTTTATAATCTTCTCAATTTCATCCTTCTGTAGGTGAGGAAAGTAGTATGGCCGAGTGTTCGCTGGTGGTTTGCCCAGAAGAATTAGAATTCGGTGGTCATGTTGCCGAGTAGGAGGAAGACCGTGCGGTTCAACAAAAACGTCATCAAATTCAACAAGCAATTAGGCAAGATTTTAATCTTCAATTTCTATTTTCTTCCTCTCTGGTTTCTGTTGGAGATACATCAAAAAGTCACCATTTATCTTGTGTAAAACTTTCTCCATTCGTTGGGTCAAAACAGTGGTTACGTTGCTTCCTTGCTTCCCGCGTCAGATGACTTGTTTGCCTTTGCAGTAGAATTTCATAATTAACTTAGAAAAATTCCAGGAGACATCACCTAGCATCGTTAGCCATTCTATGCCTAGCATAGCCTCATAATCATCAATTGATAGGAGGAAGAAGTTGGCAACAATTTCTTGGTCTTGCAGTAATAGTTTCACCTGCGGGCATCTTCGGTCGCACTTTAGGATTCGACCATCGGTGACCTTTACATTGAACTTGCTGCAACCTTTGATGTGGAGCACCATCCGAGCAGCAACCTTAATATTTAAGAAGTTATTAGTGCTGTCTGTGTTGATGAGATTGGTGATCGGTTATTGTTTGAGCAGGCCTCCAACTTTCATCGTTTGCGGATTTGAGTAGCTGGCTAGCGCGTGTACCATAAAGTCAGTCAATTATGGCTCTTCTTCCGCATCTTGTTTCTTATGTTCAAGGCTCTCTTTTGGCTGTTCATTGACCTCTTCTTCCACTAGTTCGATCACAAGAATTTTCCCTTTTTTACAACGATGCTCGCGGCTCCACGGCTTGTCACAATGCCAACATAGCCCCTTTGTAGATCGCTCCCGAAGCTCTTCTCTTGTCAACTTTTTTGGTGCAGGAGCTCGGCTGATAGTAGGGGAGGGCTAAGGGCTTCAATATTGCTGGTCGGGGAGTGACCCTAGTCCTCCGGGCTTTGTGGTTCAATTGCTCCTCTTGAAGTCGTGCGAAAGAGATGGCTGCCATAAGCATGTATGGTTGTTATGCTTTAACTTCTCCCCGGATCTCCAGCTTCAAGCCCTTAATAAATATCCCCAATAGCTGTTTCTCAGACCAATCATGAGTTTGATTAGATAACCTTTCAAACCTGGTTTGATACTCATGAATGGTGGAGGTTTATCGGATCTTTGCTAGTTATCCGTCGATGTTCTCGTAATCGTTTGTCCGAAGTGGATCAGTAGTCCTTCTTTGAATTGTTATTATGAGAGGACTCCATGAGTGTATTCAAACTAATCAAACCACTATATGATATCCCCTTCAAGATGTATAGCCACAATTTCCACCATAGATGCGTTTATGGTTTTGTGGTATCGAAAATATCGCTCCACGCATGAGATCCAACCAATTGGGTCTCCTTCTTTCCATCTAGGGAAGTCCACCCTCATGCGTGGATAGTAGGGATCGGTCATAGAGCCTCCCCTCTCCTGGAAGTCATCTCTTCGGTCAGAGCTCTCTCCTGGATGAGATTTCTTCGGGCTCGGTGATCGACCTAAATTGAGTTCGACAAAGAGAGCCCGCATCTTATCCTCCATTCGCGTCTCGAAGGCTTCGAATTTAGCATTGATCACCTCCTCGGATACCATAGTATATGCCTCCAAATCTATAATATTAAGATCTCTCTTTTATTGCTGGGTTAAAGGCATGTATTGGTTGAAAGAAGTGGTGGCCTAAAGGGTTGGTGGATTGGTGGATGTAGGATACGGTTTAGGCTTATTTTGTGGTTGCTTTGGGTGCAATTTAGGGGTGCAGTTTGATGGAGTTTTGGGCTGTGATGGTAGTGGATGAAGGTTAGGGAAGAGGGTTTTAGATCTGTGATAGATAGCGGTAGAGATTTGATAGAATTTAGTGGAAGTTGCTGCCGATATGCACTGTCTCGTAAGAGCAGAATTATCGTCGAAGAAATAGCAGTTTCTTGACAAAATTTCCAGTGAAAACCCAGAAATTTGAGGGGATTTGATAGTAAAATCTTAGTTTAGATAACAGTAAGGTTGACAAATTGGATCAAGAAAATTTTGGCAGCATAACAGTAAAGAAATTGGTGCAAGTTGTGATAGCAGAATTCTTGTCGAAACATTTCAGCAATTTGCGATGAAAACTTGCAGCAACACAAGAATGTTTTAGAGATGAATTCTATGATAAATTTATCACAGATGAAAGCCAAGATGATCTATGAAGTGCTTAAGAAATTTCATTTAAAAATATAGCAAATAGATTGGTTAAAAGGCAGCAATAGGTGGCTAAAATTTTCTGCACAATCCTTCATTTGTAAAGATGATAACTTTTACGACGAAAGGAATTCGCAGCACGGGATAGCTAGCAAGACTTCTTTTTGGTATTTTGAATGGAAAATTACAGCAGTAAAAGGTATTGGTGATAGGAGAAATATAAGATCTCTGATGCAATTAGAGGTGGCGGTAGCAAATTGATTTGATCCATGACAGAAGATGACGGTGGAGATGGCGACCTCAAGAGCAATTGTGGGAATTGCTTGGCTGATGGTGGGCAGCAGGGATGGTAGCAAAAGTAGCAAGATCGCTGCTCTAATACTAGATGACGGAACCCCAAAGGAATTCTATGTAGATTTGATCTTTGAGGGGGATCAACCCTTGGAACGCTATAGGGGTTCCACCCTCCAATTAGTCAGCCTAGTGGCTGCAATTATAGATGAATCTTCTTTTTCTATTTCAAAGAGATGGAGGCTACATGCTTATATAGGACTCCAACTCAAGACCCCTAGTACAGCTAGAGTTCTCTATTGTTAGGACTCTTACTCATGACTCCTACTTTTAATAAACTCTCCTATTCAAGACTCCTACTTTTAATAAACTCTCCTACTCAAGACTATTGAATCTCAGATTTTGATGATGAAGTTAATTGATGAATTATTTGTTCTAATCCATATTGTCGAGATAAGTGTGCTGGATTAACTATGATAGGATGAAAACATAAAGCAATTTATCGAGGTCAAGTTCACCAGGTGTTCGAGAGTTCACCAGAAGTCCGAAGGATCATTGGTAGTGTTGCCGGAACCAACCGAGATAGAATCAGGGACTTACCGAAGGTTTTGGAAGTTCACCAGAAAGATTATCGAAGGTTCGCAGAGATCACCAAGAAGGTTCGGAAGCTTACCAAAGACTCGTTGAACTTGCCACAGAATCCGAAAGCTTACTGGGAGTCCGTTGGAAGAAATCCGAAGGAGTGTCGGAAGTCCATCGGAAGTTCGTCGGAAAGCCCAACGGAAGAAGACTTGAAGAATGTCAGTTTAAATTGCTTAGAATTATGTTTTAATTTTGTAGTTAGCACATAATTAGGGTAAGAATTAGGAAATAATCTTGTTTAAACCTAGTAGGGGCCAACCGGGCCCTTATTGGGTTGAAAAATAGGGGTCATTCAGCTTTGTTGAAAAGCCCGGGTGGTGGCACCGCCTACCACCCGAGAGCACAAACGGTGGCACCACTTGGCTGGGTGGTGGCACCGCCTTGTACTATGTTAGTCTGACATTGACAAGTGATGGCACCGCCACTGATAGGCGGTGCCACCGCCAGCACTGGGAAACCCAAAAGTAATTCAAATTTGGAGCCTAAATTTAAATCATCTTGGGGTCTATAAATACCACTCCTTTCTCAGTTGAGAGGGCAACCTTTTGAGAGTTAGAAATTGAGCAAAAGTCATAGAAAAGCTTTGTTTTTGATAGCTTAAGTGTTCACCTCCCTCTCTTTGCAAAAATCTGTAAGAGTGTGAACCACTTGTAAAAAGGTTATAAGAGGGGTATTTGGTCCTTCCCCTTCAACGTGACTTGCTAGTGGAAGTTGGGAGCGTCATCGAAGAAGGTTTCAAAAGTAGATGTAGGTCATTTGACTGAATCACTATACATCGTGGTGTTCCTTGAATGTGTGAGTGTTTAAATTTCTGAATCATTTCTCTACTTAGCTGTAAATCGTTCGGTCTTTATCTCCTTTACTCAAGCTACTTTAACTAAGTCATCTTTCATCGAATCAAAATCTTCATCCGAACTAGCTATTTATGAAATCGATTTCAAACTTCAAGTTTTAATCCGCTGCACTAATTCACCCCCCCCTCTCCTTAGTGCCTCTCCGATCCCAATAATTGGTATCAGAGCAAGGTTCACTCTCATATTTGGTTTAAAACCCAAGAGAGATGGCTTATTCCGGCATGCAAGAGGGTCATTCCATTACACATCTGCCTATGTTTAATGGGTCAGATTACACTTATAGGAAGACTCGTATGAGGATCTTGTTGAATCTCAGATTTTGATGATGAAATCAATTGGTGAAATATTTGTTCTAATCTATATTGTCAAAGATAAGTGTGAAGGATTAACTACGATAGGTTAGAAACATAAAGCGATTTGCCAAGGTCAAGTCCATCGGGTGTTCAAATCGGAAGTCCGAAGGATCGTCAGAAGTGTTGCCGGAACCAACCGAGATCGAATCAGGGACTTACCGAAGTTTTTGAAAGTTCGCGGCAAAGATCGTTGAAGGTTCGCGGAGATTGCCGAGAAGGTTCGGAAGTTTGCCGAAGCTCGTTGAGCGCGCCATACAAGCCGGGAGAATGCTGGGAATCCGCCGGAAGAAATCCGAGGGAAGTATCGGAAGACTGCCAAAGTCTCGTTGTAAAGCTTACCGGAATAAGACTTGAAGAATATCGGTTTAAATCACTATTAATTATGTTTTAATTTCATAGTTGGCACGTACTTAGGGCAAGGATTTTGAATTAATCCTGCTCAAATCTGGTAGGGGCCAACCGGGCTCTTACTAGGCCTTTTTAGGCCTTGAACAAGGCCCATTCAGCATTGCTGAATGGGCCAGGCGGTGGAACCGCCTAGCAGCCGAGTGCTGGGCAGTAGTACCGCCCATCCTGGGGCGATAGTACCACTCAGCTGCAGTGCACAAAGGCAGTAGTACCGCTTGGCACAAGCGGTAGCACCACTTGTGCACTGTCAGTCTTACGACAGATAGGCAATAGCACCGCCCCTGATAGGCGGTAGCACTACCAGCACCGAGAACTCTAATTTGATTTCAAATTTGGAGCCCAAATTTGAATCCATTTTGGATCTATAAATACCCTCCCCCTTCCCCAGTTGAAAGGGCACCCTTTTTTAGAGTTAAAAATTGAGCTAAAGTCTTGCAAAAGTCTTGTTTTCAATAGCTTGTGTTCACCTCCTTCTTTCTCTTTGGAAAATCTGTAAGAGTGTGAACTTCTTGTAAAAGGGTTATAAGAGGGGTGTTTGGTCCTTCCCCTTTAAAAGGATTTGCTAGTGGAAGTTGGGAGCCTTATCGGAGAAGGCTTCGGATGTGGATGTAGGTCACTTTGACCGAACCACTATACATCGCAGCATCTTGAATGTGTGAGTGTTTAAATTTCTGCTTCATCTCTTTACTTAGCTGCAAACCATTCAGTTTTTCATTACCTTTACTCAAGCAACTTCAACCAAGTCATCTTTCATCGGATCGAAGTTTTCTTACGAACTAGCCTTTTACCGAAATCGGTTTCAAGCTTACGATTTTAATCCGCTGCACTAATTCACCCCCCCGGTCTTAGTGCTTGTTCGATCCTAACAATTGGTATCAGAGCGGGTTCACTCTCATATTTGGTTTAAAACCCAAGAGAGATGGCATATTTCGGTATGCAAGAGGGTCATTCCATTACACATCCGCCTATGTTTAATGGGACGGATTATATGTATTGGAAGACTCGTATGAGGATCTTTCTTATTTCTATGGATTTTGAGCTTTGGAATATCGTTGAGAATGGTTTTCAAATATCTTCTCTTCCAATGAGCGATTGGAATGAATCGGAGAAGAAGGTTTTTTCTTTAAACGCAAAGGCTATGAATGCCTTGTTTTGTGCACTAGACAAAAACGAATTTAATCGCATATCAACTTGTGAATCGGCTTTTGATATTTGGCGTACTCTTGAGATCACTCATGAAGGCACTAACCGAGTGAAAGAGTCCAAAATCAATATTCTTGTGCATTCTTATGAACTTTTCCGAATGAAACTAAGTGATTCCATTGGAGACATGTACACCCGCTTTACGGATGTCATCAATGGACTTAAGGCACTTGGTAAAGGTTTTTCCAACTTTGAACTTGTAACTAAGATTTTAAGATCCCTTCTAAAGAGTTGGGATCCAAAAGTTACGGCCATTCAAGAGGCCAAGGACCGTAAGACTTTTCCTCTTGAAGAAGTTATTGGGTCTCTAATGACCTACGAAATGACGTGTCATGCTCATGAAGAGCTCGAGAACCCCCTTCCAAAGAACAGGAAGGATATGGCACTAAGAACACAAGAAGACCACTTGAAAGGAACATCAAGTGATGAGGACAGTGACAATGACATTGCACTTTTAACTCAAAAATTCAAAAAGTTCATAAGGAAGAACAAATTTAAAAATGACACAAAAAATAAACTTGAACATAAAAAGGACCAAGTTATTTGCTATGAGTACAAGAAGTTGGGGCACTTCAAATATGAATGCCCCCAAGCCAAGAAGAAGCGACCCAAGAAGAAGAAAGCATTGAAGGCTACATGGGATGATTCAAGTGACTCCGAGGTTGAAGAAGCAAGCAATAAAGAGGAGGCTAACTTCGCGCTAATGGCCCTTAGAGAAGAGGTTAGTGAGTTATTTAATGAAGAATTATCTTTTGATGAGTTTTCTATCACTTTTCATGAGTTATTTGATGAATGTAGAACTATTAGTAAGAAGTTCAATTTGCTTAAGAAAGAGCATACTTTATTACAAAAAGTTCAATAGTCTCCAAACTCCTTCTCTACCCCCATGCTTTAAGTGTGAACACTTAGAAGTAATAGAAAGGGAGAACTTACTACTCAAAGAGACCCTAAATAAGTTTAAGGTCGGTAGCAAGGGCTTGGACATAATCCTTGCTAACAAGGGCCACATGGGAAATAGATGTGGAGTTGGATTTGTGAGTGGATCTCATCAAAATCCCACCACCTTTGTTAAAAGACCCACATTACATGTATCACGCCATTTGAAATGTAATTTTTGTGGTAAAACTGGACATGTTGTTTACAAATGTCCATTCAAGAAAATTAGTCCACAAAAATTGATATGGGTTCCTAAAGGAACCATAAACAATTCAATGTTGAATTACAAATTAAGTAGATCAATTTGTAAGGCACCCAAAATCAAATGGGTACCTAAAAACTATCCTCTTTTGTAGACAAACTCACAAGCTAGGAGCAAGAAATGGTATCTTGATAGTGGATGCTCAAGGCACATGACCGGAGATCCATCTCATTTCTCTATGCTCACTAGCAAAGAAGAAGGGTATGTCACCTTCGGAGACAACAAGTGTAAAATCACTGGCAAGGGAACCATAGGTAACAAATCAAGTTTTTCAATTGATGATGTGTTGCTAGTTGATGGTTTAAAATATAATCTTTTAAGCATTAGTCAATTATGCGATAAAGGTTATGTTGTCAGATTTGAATCTAATGTTTGCATCATTGAAAACCCAAACAATGACATATCCATGATTGCTTTAAAACAAAATAATGTCTACACCATTAATATTGATGAATTAAGTAATGAAATGTGTTTTTCGGTTTTCAATGATGATGCTTGGCTTTGCCATAGGAGATTAGGCCATGCAAGCATGAAACTAATATCTAAGATTTCATCTAGAGAGTTAGCACGAGGAATTCCCAATATGAAGTTTGTCAAGGACAAAGTATGTGATGCGTGTCAACTAGGAAAACAAATAAAAACTAGCTTCAAACCAAAAAATCAAATTAGCACCGCTAGACCATTGTAATTGATCCATTTGGACTTATTTGGACTAATTGATATAACAAGCTTAGGAGATAGCAAATACGCCTTCGTAATTATGGATGATTATAGTAGATACACTTGGACATACTTCTTGACTCACAAAAGTGATTGTTTCAAATATTTTTTAAAATTTTATAAACTCACTCAAAATGAAAAAGGTTTCAAGATTTTATCAATTCGAAGTGATCATGGAGGTGAATTTCAAAACCATGACTTCTAAAATTTTTATGAAATAAACGGATATAACTATAACTTCTCTACTCCAAGAAATCCTCAATAAAATGGAGTAGTGGAAAGAAAAAATAGAAATTTACAAGAAATGGCTAGAACCATATTAAATGAATATAATTTACCAAAATATTTTTAGGCCGAAGCCGTAAACATGGCTTGCAATGTTATGAATAGAGTTCTAGTTAGACCATCCCTATCTAAGACTCCATATGAATTATGAAATAATAAAAAACCCAATGTTTCTTACTTTAAAGTTTTCGATTGCAAATGCTTTATTTTAAATGAAAAGGATGCCTTAGGAAAATTCGATGCTAAATCCGATAAAGGTATCTTTCTTGGTTACTCTTCTATTTCTAAAGCTTTTCAGGTTTCTAATAAAAAAACTTTAGTTATAGAAGAATCTATTCATGTGGTTTTTAATGAATTTTCTGAATCAAAGAAAAAAGATTTTGATGATGATCTTGGTTTTAATGATTTGAATTTGAATGGACCCTCTCCTTAAAATGACAATTTGGATGCATCTTCTTCCCAAATTTCCTTACCCAAGGAATGGAAGTATGTAGATGCTCATCCCAAGGAGTTAATTATAGGAGATACATCTAAAGAGGTTCAAACTCATTCTTCATTTAAGAATTTTTGTGCCCATGCTGCTTTTCTTTCTCAAGTTGAACCAAAATGCATTGATAATATCTTGAAAGATGATTCTTGGGTCATCACAATGTAAGATGAGCTAAATCAATTTGAGAGGAATGAGGTATGAAAGCTTGTTCCTAGACCTAATGACCATTTAGTTATTGGTACTAAATGGGTCTTTAGAAACAAGCAAGATGAATACGGTATTGTGGTTAGAAACAAGGCTAGATTAGTGGCCAAAGGTTTCAATCAAGAAGAAGGTATTGATTATGAAGAGACCTTCGCTCCTGTGACAAGATTAGAAGCCATCAGGATGCTTCTTGCCTGTGCTAGTAGTAATGATTTTAAACTATTTCAAATGGATGTCAAAAGTACTTTTTTAAATGGCTTTATTTCCGAAGAAGTATATGTTGAACAACCACCTGGATTCGAAAATTCTCTTCTTCCTAATCATGTGTTTAAATTAACTAAGGCTCTCTATGGACTAAAATAAGCTCCTAGAGCTTGGTATGAACGGCTTAGCTCCTTTCTTATTTCTAATAATTTTACAAAAGGCAAGGTTCATACTACATTGTTTATCAAATATTTTAAAAATAATTTTCTTATTGTTCAAATTTATGTTGATGATATTATTTTTAGTTCTTCGGATGAATCACTATATGAATCTTTTGCCAAGTGTATGAGTCATGAATTTGAGATGAGTCTAATGGGAGAATTAACCTTCTTTCTTGGATTACAAATTAAACAACTTAGTAATGGCATATTCCTTAATCAATCCAAATATACATTAGAATTGTTAAAACAATTTAATATGGATAGTTCAAAAGCCATTCACACTCTAATGAGTACTTCCACCAAGTTAGACTTGGATGAAGGCGGAGAAAATTTTAATCAAAAGACATATAGTGGGATGATAGGTAGCTTGCTCTATCTTACTGCAACTAGACCGGATATCATGTTTAGCGTAGGACTTTGTGCGAGATTTCAAGCTAATCCTAAGTTGTCTTACCTTAAAGCCGTTAAAAGAATTCTTAGATATCTTAAAGGTACTCCTAATCTAGGATTATGGTATCCAAAATATGATAACTTTGATTTGAAAGCCTATGCAGATGCGAATTTTGGTGGATGCAGAATAGATAGAAAGAGCACATCCGGAACATGCCAATTTTTAGGACATGCACTTGTTTCTTGGACTTCCAATTGAACTATCTACGGCGGAAGCCGAATACATAGCCGCAAGTGCATGTTGTGCTCAAGTCATTTGGATGAAAAATATACTAGAAGATTATGGAATTCATTTAAATAACATTCCTATAAAATGCGATAATACAAGTGCTATTTGTCTAACCAAAAATTATATTCAATACTCTAGAACTAAACATATTGACATAAGACATCACTTTATATGAGATCATATTAACAGTAACGATGTCACTCTTGAATTTATCGATACAAAACATCAATAAGCGGACATCTTTATGAAACCTTTAAATGAAGAACAATTTGACTTCATTAGGAGGGAAATAGGCATGTTAAATTGTCCTTGTGAATGAGCAGCATTATATATAGTTTCTTTCGGCTTTCGTGGATTTTACGAAAACTTGGCTCTCGCGGATTTGCCTCCCTCATTTTAATTCTATATCTCAAGGAGTGATTTATGATTACATCTCATTTCAACACTAGAAAACAAATTAAAAAAAAAAATTTTTGGGGCAGCAGTAGCACCACCAGAACCGGCGGTAGTACCGCCTAGGTACTCGGCTCCCAGGTGGTAGCACCGCCTGGTTGGCGGTAGTACCACCCGAACACCCCCATATAAAAGGGGGTGTTAGGGTCGGTAGTAAAACCCACTGGAAACCTCCTCCCTTTCATCCTTCTTCCTCCTAAGCTCTTCTAAGCTCTCTCCTCTCCATTCTTCCTCCTCCTAAAGGGCAATCAAAGGTATTTTCTTGATCCAAGCTCCTCGCCTCTCTAGGAAACACAAACAAGGTAAAATATGAAATTTTCTTTTCTATTCACATTTGCTTGTCTTTTCCTTATTGTTTCCTTTTGTTTCTTCATCATGAATAGATATGGCTCCTAAGAAATCAACAAGAGTCAAAGGAAAAAGGTTGGAAGGAGATTCATTTGACCCAACCCTTTTTAGATCTAACGAGGTAGCCTTAAGATACCCAAATTTTGATTGTAAAGCCATACATAAGGGTAAACATGTTGATCTAGGTGAACTAGGAAACCTAGAACCTATTAGATGGTTTGTTAATCTAAATGCTCTACCTATCTTGCAAATTAATGAACCAATCTATCCTAGGTTGGTTAAGCTATTTTATGCTAACATGATTATTGAAGATGATGTTTTGACCACCTATGTGTTAGGAATCACAATTCAGATTTCTGATCGAACCATATGTGAGCTACTTGGAATTAAAGAAAAGAATAGAGGATGTTATTTTAGAGGGCAATGGGATATGGATGCAATCGAAGCAACCCACTCCAAAGCCTTAGAGATGATCTTTGCTAATCCTAACCTATGCATCATTCCTAAAAGCTACGAGTACTTATTACCTTTTAATTCAAAATTACTTCATCACATCATGATAAATATTCTACTACCGAAGCAGTTTCACCTTGATGAAATGAGTATGTTAGAACTAAGTACGATGTATTGGATTATAACTAGACAAAACAACTACTTTGGTTATTTGATTAGATAACACATGATAGAAATTTTCTCTAGAGACTCAATGTTATCATATGGCGGGTTGATCACTAAATTCATTTTTGCCCTTAATATTTGTGTGTCACCCGATGAAGAGATAATGCAGGTTGATAGATATAACACAATTAATAGAAGTCTCCTGAAGCGACTTAGATACACCTTTAGAGATGACATATGGATTAGGCAACCTAGAAGGGTTGATATAGTTCCCCCAACGGTAGAGCAACCTGAAACACCAATTTTTAGGGGAAATGAATCTCCTCCGTCTAGTCCCATTGATCTAGCACCATCTGAGCCAGCTCCTGCTCCATCTACTGAAGATCCAATCATGCTTGCCTTGAATCAAATCACATCATAACAAGCTAAAATTTTGAAGGAAGTGCAACATATGAACTGCAAAATAGATCACTTGTATAAGCATTTTGGCGTACCCCCTCTGGAATAGCTGTTGTTTTCTTTTTAAACACTTGTCCTGTTATGCTTATGACTACTATGGATGATGTTGTGTGATGTTATTTTCACTTCATCTACTCAGCTTTTGAATGAACTTGTTTTTGGTTCGATCGTAATTTTTGGATGATACTTTCATATTATTTTATGACTTGATACCTTCCTCGAATGGTTTCATGCTCTCTCCATGGCTCAATAATTGATCGACTTTTGTATTCTCCCTCTCATGGCTTGCTAAATGAGGTTTTTTTTCTTTTCTTCTATGAAGTAATGAATGGTTTCTCCACCTCCATTATTTTTGTTGATGACAAAGGGGGAGAAAAATATAAATTGCTATGATGGAGTAATTGTTGCTATGTTGGAATAAAAAGCTTAAAGTGAAATATGAATCAATTGTATCGTATTGCAAATGCTTAAGAATTTTTATTCTTGAGATAAGCTACTTTTTCATTTGATATCATGTCTTGATATTGAAACACTTTTTTGGATATCACTTGATCCTTATCATGCTTGAATTAATATTTCTAGTTATTATAGGTGTAAATACCTTGACATTGTTTAAAATACATTATTTTTTGTATTTATGCCTAAGCTTGTTTATTAAGCTTTATGTTAAATGAAATCTATCGGATTTGGCTTGAATTCAAAAGATTAAATTCAAGTGCTTTTACCTTCTAATGATATGGCATATAGATAGGGGGAGTTAAGAGTAACTCCATCATCAATTGATTGTTATCATATAAAAGGGGGAGATTGTTGAATCTCGGATTTTGATGATGAAATCAATTGGTGAAATATTTGTTCTAATCTATATTGTCAAAGATAAGTATGCAGGATTAACTACGATGAGTTAGAAACATAAAGTGATTTGCTGAGGTCAAGTCCGTCGAGTGTTCAAGAGTTCATCGGAAGTCCGAAGGATCGTCGGAAGTGTTGCCGGAACCAACCGAGATTGAATCAGAGACTTACCGAAGTTTTCAAAAGTTCATGGCAAAGATCGTCAAAGGTTCACGGAGATTGCCGAGAAGGTTCAGAAGTTTGCCGAAGACTCGTTGAGTGCGCCATACAAGCCGGGAGCATGCTGAGGATCCATCGGAAGAAATCCGAGGGAAGTATCAGAAGACCGCCGAAGTCTCATCTTAAAGCTCGTCGGAATAAGACTTGAAGAATATCAGTTTAAATCACTGTTAATTATGTTTTAATTTCGTAGTTGGCATGTACTTAGGGCAAGGATTTTGAATTAATCCTGCTCAAATCTGGTAGGGGCCAACTGGGCTCTTACTGGGCCTTTTTGGGCCTTGAACATGGCCCATTCAGCATTGCTAAATGGGACAGGCGGTGGAACCACCTAGCAACCGAGTGCTGGGCGATAGAACCACCCAGCTGTAGTGCACAGAGGCAGTAGTACCGCTTGGCACAAGCGGTAGCACCGCCTGTGCACTATCAGTCTGATGACTGACAAGCGGTAGCACCGCCCCTGACAGGCGGTAGCACCGCCAACACCGGGAACTCCAATTTGATTTCAAATTTAGAGCCCAAATTTGAATCCACTTTAGATCTATAAATATCCCCCCTTCCTCAGCTAAAAGGGCACCCTTTTTTAGAGTTAGAAATTGAGCTAAAGTCTTACAAAAGTCTTGTTTTCAATAGCTTGTGTTCACCTCCTTCTTTCTCTTTGAAAAATTTGTAAGAGTGTGAACTTCTTGTAAAAGGGTTATAAGAGGGGTGTTTGGTCCTTCCCCTTCAAAAGGGTTTGCTAATGGAAGTTGGGAGCCTCATCAGAGAAGACTTCGGAAGTGGATGTAGGTCACTTTGACCGAACCACTATACATCGCAGCGTCTTGAATGTGTGAGTGTTTAAATTTCTGCTTCATCTCTTTACTTGGCTGCAAACCATTCAGTTTTTCATTACCTTTACTCAAGCAACTTCAACCAAGTTATCTTTCGTCGGATCGAAGTTTTCATACGAACTAGCCTTTTACCGAAATCGATTTCAAGCTTACGATTTTAATCCGCTGCACTAATTCACCCCCCCCTCTTAGTGCTTGTCCGATCCTAATAGATCTTTCTTATTTCCATGGATTTTGAGCTTTGGAGCATCGTCGAAAATAGATTTTAAAAATCTTCTGTTCCGACGAGCTAATGGAATGAATTGGAGAATAAGACTTTTGCTTTAAACGCGATGGCTATGAATGCCTTATTTTGCGCTCTCGACAAAAATGAATTTAATCGCATTTCAATTTGTGAATCGGCTTTTGATATTTGGCGTACTCTTGAGATAACTCATGAAGGCACTAGCCGCATGAAACAGTCCAAAATCAATATTCTTGTGCATTCCTATGAACTTTTCTGAATGAAGCCAAGTGAGTCCATCGGAGACATGTACACTCGCTTCACGGATATCATTAATGGACTCAAAGCACTTGGTAAAGGTTTTTCTAATTTTGAACTTGTAACTAAAATTTTAAGATCCCTTCTAAAGAGTTGGGATCTGAAAGTTATAGTCATTCAAGAGGCCAAGGATCTTAAAACATTTCCTCTCGAAGAACTCATTGGATCTCTAATGACTTACGAAATGATGTGCCATGCTCATGAAGAGCTCGAGAACCCTCGTCTAAAGAATAGGAAGGATATGACACTAAGAATATAAGAAGACCACTTGAAAGGAATATCAAGTGATGAGGATAGTGACGATGACATTGCACTTTTAACTCAAAATTTTAAAAAAATTATAAGAAAGAATAAATTTAAAAATAACACTAAAAATAAACTTGAACATAAAAAGGACCAAGTCATTTGCTACGAATGCAATAAGCTAGGGCACTTCAAAAATAAATGCCCCCAAGCCAAGAAGAAGCAACCGAAGAAGAAGGAAGCTTTAAAGGCTACATAGGATGACTCAAGTGATTCTGAGAATGAAGAAGCAAGCAACAAAAAGGAGGCCAACTTTATGCTAATGGTTTTAGGAGAAGAGGTATGTGATTTAATTAATGAAGATTTATCTTTCGATGAACTTTCTATCACTTTTCATGAATTATTTGATGAGTGTAAAACTATTAGTAAGAAGTTCAATCTATTAAAGAAAGAGCATGCTTTATTACAAAATAAGCTTGATAGTCTTCAAACTCCTTCACCCTCATTCTCTAAGTGTGAATACTTAGAAGCAATAAAGAGTGAGAATTTGCTACTTAAAGAGACCCTAAATAAGTTTAAGGTCGGTAGTAAGGGCTTGGACATGATCCTTGCAAACAAGGGTCACATCGCAAATAGAAGTGAAATTGGATTTGTGAGTAGATCTCACCAAAATCCTACCACCTTCATTAAAGGACCCACATTGCATGTATTACCCCATTTAAAATGTAATTTTTACGGTAAAACTGGACATATTGTTTACAAATGTCCGTTTAAGAAAATTAGTCCACATAAATTGATATGGGTTCCTAAAGGAACCGTAAATAATTCAATGTTAAATTACAAAGTTAATAGATCAATTTTTGGGACACCCAAAATCAAATGGGTACCTAAAAACCATCCTCTTTTGTAGACAAACTCACAAGCTAGGAGCAAGAGATGGTATCTTAATAGTGGATAATCAAGGCACATAATCAGAGATCCATCTCATTTTTCTATGTTCACTAGCAAAGAAGAAGGGTATGTCACCTTTGGAGACAACAATAAGGGTAAAATCATTGGCAAGGGAACTATAGGTAACAAATCAAGTTTTTCAATTGATGATGTGTTGCTAGTTGATGGATTAAAATATAATCTTTTAAGCATTAGTTAATTATGCGATAAAGGTTATGTTGTTAGATTTGAAACTAATGTTTACATCATTGAAAAACCAAACAACAACATATCCATAATTGCGTTAAAACAAAATAATGTCTACACCATTAACCTTGATGAACTTAGTAATGAAATGTGCTTTTCCATTTTAAATGATGATGCTTGGCTTTGGCATAGGAGATTAGGCCATACAAGTATGAAACTAATATCTAATATTTCATCTAGAGAATTAGTACGAGGGATTCCCAATATGAAGTTTATCAAGGACAAAGTGTGTGATACTTGTTAACTAGGAAAACAAATAAAAACTAGTTTCAAACTAAAAAATCAAATTAGCACCACTAGACCATTGCAGTTGATCCATTTAGACCTATTTGGACCAATTGACATAACAAGCCTAGGAGGTAGCAAATATGCCTTCGTAATTGTAGATGACTATAGTAGATATACTTGGACCTACTTTTTGGCTCACAAAAGTGATTGTTTCAAATGTTTTTTAAAATTTTGTAAACTTAAAGCGAAAAAAGTTTTATGATTTCATCAATTCGAAGTGATCACGGTGGTGAATTTCAAAACCGTGACTTTCAAAATTTTTTGTGAAACAAATGGATATAACCACAACTTGTCTACTTCGAGGAATCCTCAACAAAATGGAGTAGTGGAAAGAAAAAATAGAAATTTACAAGAAATGACAAGAACCATATTAAATGAATATAGTTTACCCAAATATTTTTGGGTCAAAGCCGTAAGCACGGCTTGTTATGTCATAAGTAGGGTTTTAGTAAGACCATCTCTATCTAAGACTCTGTATGAATTGTGGAATAATAACAAATCAAATATTTCTTACTTTAAAGTTTTTGGTTGCAAATGCTTTATCTTGAATGAAAAGGATGCCATAGGAAAATTCAATGCTAAATCCGATGAATGCATGTTTCTTGGTTACTCTTCCATTTCTAAAGCTTTTCGAGTTTTTAACAAAAGAACCCTAGTTATAGAAGAGTCTATTAATGTAGTTTTTAATGAATTTTTTAAATTTAAGAAAAATAATTTTGATGATGATCTTGGTTTTGATGATTTAAATTTGAATGAACCCTCTCCTCAAAATGGCAACTTGGATGCATCTTCTTCCTAAATTTCCTTACACAAGGAATGGAAGTATGTAGATGCCCATCCCAAGGAGTTAATTATAGGAGACACATCGAAAGGGGTTCAAACTCGTTCTTCTTTTAAAAATTTTTATGCTCATGCCGCTTTTCTTTCTCAAATTGAACCCAAGAGCATTAACGATGCCTTGAAAGATGATTCTTGCGTTATCGCAATACAAGAAGAATTGAATCAATTTAAAAGGAATGAGGTATGGAAACTTGTTCCTAGACCTAGTGACCACTTAGTTATTGGTACTAAATGGGTCTTTAGAAACAATCAAGATGAATGCGGTATCATGGTTAGAAACAAGGCTAGACTAGTGGCCAAAGGTTTTAACCAAGAAAAAGGTATCGATTACGAAGAGACCTTCGCTCCTGTGGTAAGATTAGAAGCCATTAGGATGCTCCTTGCCTATGCTAGTAGTAATAATTTTAAATTATTTTAAATGGATGTCAAAAGTACCTTCTTAAATGGCTTTATTTCTGAAGAAGTGTATGTTGAACAACCTCCTAGATTTAAAAATTTTCTTCTTCCTAATCATGTGTTTAAATTAACTAAGGCTCTCTATGGACTAAAACAAGCTCCTAGAGCTTGGTATGAAAGGCTTAGTTCCTTTCTTATTTTAAATAATTTTACAAAAGGCAATGCTGATACTACATTATTTATCAAATATTTTGAAAATAATTTTTTTATTGTTCAAATTTATGTTGATGATATTATTTTTGGCTCTTTAGATGAATCACTATGTGAATCATTTGCCAAGTGTATGAGTCATGAATTTGAAATGAGCCTAATGGGAGAATTAACCTTCTTTTTAGGATTACAAATTAAATAACTCAGTAATGATATATTTCTTAATCAATCTAAATATACATTAGAATTATTAAAATGATTTAACATGAATGGTTCAAAAGCTATAAACACTCCTATGAGTACTTCCACTAAGTTAGATTTGGATGAAAATGGAGAAAATTTTGATCAAAAGATATATAAGGGAATGATAGGTAGCTTACTTTATCTCACCGTGACTAGACCGGATATCATGTTTAGTATAGGGCTTTGTGCAAGATTTCAAGCTAATCCTAAGCTGTCCCATCTTAAAGCTGTTAAAAGGATCCTTAGATATCTTAAAGGTACTCATAATCTTAGATTATGGTATCCAAAATCCGATAACCTTGATTCAATAGCTTTTGCAGATGTCGATTTTGGCGGATGTAGAATAGATAGAAAAAGTATATCTGGAACATGTCAATTATTAGGACATGCACTTGTTTCTTGGTCTTCCAAGAAACAAAACTCTGTTGCACTATCTACAGCTGAAGCCGAATACATAGCTGCAAGTGCATCTTGTGCACAGGTTATTTGGATGAAAAATACATTAGAAGATTATGGAATTCATTTAAAGAATATTTTCATAAAATATGATAATACAAGTGCTATTTGTCTAATCAAAAATCCTATTCAACACTCTAGAACTAAGCATATTGACATTAAGCATCACTTTATACGAGATCATGTCAATAGTAATGATGTCATTCTGGAATTTATTGATACAAAACATCAATTAGCGGATATTTTCATAAAACCCTTAAATGAAGAACAATTTGACTTTATTAGAAGTGAATTTGGCATGTTGAATTGTCCTACTTTATTGCATATCTTTTTTGAAAATTTTTTTTGACTTTCGTGGATTTGCCTTCCTCTTTTCGATTTTTTTTTTTAAAGAGTGATCCAAGATATCATCCTATCTTAAATCAACTTCTAAAAACAAAATATTAAAAAAAAAATTTAGTGTGCTAGCGGTGGCACCGCTAGAACTGGCGGTAGCACCGCTTGGGTGCTCGACTCCCAGGCAATGCAATCGCTCGGTTGGTGGTGGCACTACCCGAACACCCCCTATATAAAAAGGGGGGGTGGGGGTTAGGGTCCACGGTGGAACCACCCCTAACCCAAGAGAGTGCTCCTAATCCTCCTTCAAAGCCCTCTAAACCTCTCCACACCCTATTTTCTTCCTTTAGAAGCCTTAGAGAGGTTTTCTTCTTGAATCAAGATCTCTACCTCCGAAGGAGTCTTAAATAAGGTAAAATATGATATTTTCTCTTCTTTTTTAATTACTTGGCCTATTCCTTAATGTTTCTTCTTGATCCATCATCATAACTAGATATGGCTCCTAAGAGATTATCAAGAGCCAAAGGAAAAAGGTTGGAAGGAGATTCCTATGACCCAATTCTCTTTAGATCTAATAAAGTAGCTCTAAGGTACCCTAATTTTGAAGCAAAATCCATACATAAGGGAAAACATATTGATCTAGGTGAATTAGAAAACCTAGAACCCATTAGATGGTTTGCCGATTTAGATGTCTCGCCTATCTTACAAATTGATGAACTGATTTACCCTAGGTTGGTTAAGTTATTTTACGCAAACTTAAGTGTTGAAAATGATAGCTTGACTACGTACCTTTTAGGAACCGAAATTCAAATTTTTGATCATATGATATGTGAGCTAATTGGAATTGAAGAAAAGGATAGGGGTTGTAATTTCAGAGGCTAGTGGGATATTGATGCAATTGGAGCAACCCACTCCGAGGCTTTAGAGAATATCTTTGCAAATCATAATCTAGGCATTGTTCCTAATGTTAGGGATCGAGCGGCACTAAGAGGGGGGGGGGTGAATTAGTGCAGCGGATAAAATGATGGATTTTTTAGCGATTTAAAACAAGCTTTGGAAACTTCGTACGATGAAAGCAACGTTTCGTTTGAAACCGATTTTTGTGTTCTAACTTTAAAGCATGTGTACAAAGATAAAAAGGAAGTGGAGCAAGTAAAGTAAAGGCTTGTAGCAAAGTAAAACAGAAATTTAAACACTCACACAATCAAGACGCAGCGATGTATAGTGGTTCGGTCAAAGTGACCTACATCCACTTCCGAAGTCTTCTCCGATGAGGCTCCCAACTTCCACTAGCAAATCCTTTTGTAGGGGAAGGACCAAATACCCCTCTTATAACCCTTTACAAGTGGTTCACACTCTTACAAGATTTCACAAGAAGAAGGAAATGAGGTGAACACTTAAGCAAATGAAGAACAAGACTTTCCTAAGACTTATTTTCAAAATCTAGCTCTCAAAGGGTTTTCCTTTCAACTAAGAAAGAAGGGGTATTTATAAGCCTCAAAGTGATTCAAATTTGAAGCCCAAACTTGGAGCCAAAAATTTGAATCTTTTGAGTTTTTTTTCTTTGTCGCCACCCCTGGCAGATCGACACACCAGCGGTGCTACGCCTCACCAAAGCGGTGCATCGCTTGCTTTCCATGCACTGTGCAAGGTTATCGCGACCAAAGCGGTGCTACACTGCTGCTACAAGAATCGGACGATGCTACCGCCTGCTATAGTAGCCGAGCACTTGCTACAATAGCTGGGCGCTGCTACAATAGCTAGCACGGCTACAGTAGCCGGGCGGTGCTACTGCCCTAGGCTGGGCGGTTCAACCGCCTGGCCCATTCAGCCAAGGCTGAATGGGCCCTGTTTAAGGCCCAACTCGGCCCAATAGATGCCCGGTTGGCCCCCACTGAATTTAGGCAGGATTTTTTCTAAATCCTTGCCCTACTCATGTGCAAACTACGAACTTAAAGACATTCCTAAGCTGTTACAAAGTCCGCAAGTCAAGTCTTCTTCCGTCAAGCTTCCGGTGAACTTCCGGCGGTCTTCCGATGATCCCTCGAAAACCATCCTGCGGACTCCCGGCAAGCTCTCGGACTCCACGATGATTTTGGCGAGTTCCCCCGAGCTTCTTTGGCAACCTTCGATCTTTCTTGGCAAGCTCCGCGAACTTCCGACGAACCTCCCGGCGAACTTCCGAAAACCCTTCGGCAAGCTCCTTACTCGTTCTCGGCCAGTTCCGGCAGCACTCCCAATGAATCTTCAGACTTCCATCAAACACTCGAACTCCCAATGATCCATCGCACTTGACTTCGACCCTTTGTTTCGCTTTACGTCTTCATCCTTATCGTAGTTACTCCTGCACACAAACAACAAACACTCTACTTCGATCTAGACAGTTATTATAACACGAATTGACATTCAGTTGCTCGGCACGTCATTGGTCGACGCTTCGTTCAATCCTTCGGCACATCGTCCTCTCTTGCGGTTCGTTGCCTAATCGGTGATTGACCTCCGCAATCCTGATATCCTTGGTGCAACACGCTCTTCTTGGCCCGATGCCCGATGTACGAAGCCTCCTGCCGATAGTCGACCGAACCTCAGGCTCGACATCCAATATCCTGACGTGATCACCTCCGGTGCAACGTCAATTCCTCCAATGTCAACTGTCTAATCCTGATCGATAGTAGACCTATGTAACTCAACACGCAGTTAGACCACAAATCACACTCAATTAGTTTCATCATCAAAATCCGAGATTCAACACCTAAAAGCTGCGATCACTTATTACCCTTCAATTCTAAAATTCTTCATCATATCATCATAAGCAACCTTATTCCTAAACAATATCACCATGATGCGATTAGTATGCTAGAGTTAAGTACCATGTATTGGATTATGACCAGACAAAATAACTATTTTGGATACTTGATCCAGCAACATATGATGGAAATTCTATCTAGAGACTTAATATTATCATATGGGGGATTAATCACTAGATTGATACTTGTACATGATATCTGTATATCACCCGATGAGAAAATAATACAAGTCGACAGATATAACACTATCAACAGAAACCTACTCAAGAGACTTAGATACATATTTAGAAAAAGTATATGGATTTGGCAACCTAGAAGGATTGATCTAGCTCCCCCACCAGTAGAGCGACCTGAAACACCAATCATTAGGAGAAGTGAATCTCCTCCTCCTAGTCCCTTTGGTGCAGCACCATCAAAACTAGCTCCTGCTCCATCCTCTGAAGATCCAATAATGTTAGCATTACATCAAATCAAATTGTAGTAAGATCAAATCAATTCACAACAAGTTGAAATATTAAAGGAAGTGCGACAGATGAACCGGAAGATAGATCACCTATATAGGCATTTTGGAATTCCTCTTGAGGAATAGTTGTTGTCTTTGACTCCTATTTTGTAAACCTTTATGACTACTATGGACATATTTGAAATACTCCGAAGTATGATATTGTTTCTTTCATATCCTCTACTCAGATTTTGAATGACGTCACTTAAATTTTTCTTTCGATCATAACATTTGGATGATGCTTTCATATTGTTGTAATATTTTGTATGATTTGATATCTTCCTCGAATGATTGATTGATTTCATACTCCCTGCACCTACTTTAAGCATGTTTTATTTCATAGAGTCAAAAATGTCAAATTGATGATTGATAAAATTTTGATATCTCCTACTCATAGCTTGATAAATGGAGATTGTTCCTTTTCGGATTTCATAGCAATGTATGAATTCTTCACCTCCTTTTTGTTGATGTCAAAGGGGGAGAAAAATGTGAAATTGATGACATGACTTATATATAGCAATATGATGGAATGAAAAATGACTTAATATATCGTATCACATCGCAATAACTTATATGGTTCATATTGTAAATTGCCTTCATTTGACTTAATGTATTGTAAATTTTCTTGAGATAAGCTATTATTTCATTTGATATGATGCTTTGATTTTGAGCACTTTATTGATATCATTTGATCCTTGTCATATCTCAATTAATAATTGATATCTCATGTCGTAATGATGAATGTTTATAGGTGTCATACCTTGACATTGTTTTCATCAAGAAAAATATAAAGTTTCATATTTATGCTAAAGCAAGCTTATTAAGCTTGATGATAAATGAAACTTATTGGTTTCGGCTTGAATTCAAAAGATTGAATTCAAGTGTTTTTACCTTCTCATAATATGGCATATAGATAGGGGGAGTTAAGATTAATTCCATCATCAATTGATTATCATCATCAAAAAGGGGGAGATCGTTGAATCTCGGATTTTGATGATGAAGTCAATTGGTAAATTATTTATTTTAATCCATATTGTCGAGATAAGTGTGCAGGATTAACTATGATAGGATGAAAACATAAAACGATTTACCGAGGTCAAGTTCGTCAAGAGTTCGAGAGTTCACCAGAAGTCCGAAGGATCATCGGTAGTGTTGTCGAAACCAACCGAGATAGAATCAGGGACTTGCCGAAGGTTTCAGAAGTTCACCGGAAAGATCGTCGGAGGTTCACAGAGATTACTGAGAAGGTTCGGAAGCTTGCCAAAGACTCGTTGAACTCGCCACAGAATTCAGAAGTCTGCTGGGAGTCCGTTGGAAGAAATCCAAAGGAATGTCGGAAGTCCACCGGAAGTTCACTGGAAAGCTCACCGGAAGAAGACTTGAAGAATGTTAGTTTAAATTACTTAGAATTATGTTTCAATTTCATAGTTAGTATGTAATTAGGGTAAGTATTAGGAAATAATCCTATTTAAACCTAGTAGGGGCCAACCGAGCCCTTATTCGGCTAATTTGGGCTGAAAAATAGGGGTCATTCAACTTTGCTGAAAAGCCTGAGCGGTGGCACCACCTGGTTGGGTGGTGGCACTACCACTGATAGGCGGTGGCACCGCCAACATCGGGAAACCCAAAAGTAATTCAAATTTGGAGCCCAAATTTGAATCCTCTTGGGGTCTTTAAATACCCCTCCTTTCTCAACTGAGAGGGCAACCTTTTAAGAGTTAGAAATTGAGTAAAAGCCATAACAAAGCTTTGTTTTCGATAGCTTAAGACCTCTCTCTCTTTGCAAAAATCTGTAAGAGTATGAACCACTTGTAAAAAGGTTGTAAAATGGGCATTTGGTTCTTCCCCTTTAACGTGACTTGCTAGTGGAAGTTGGGAGCCTCATCGAAGAAGGCTTCGAAAGTGGATGTAGGTCATCTGACCGAGCCACTATACATCATGGTGTTCTTTAAATGTATGAGTGTTTAAATTTCTGAATCATTTCTTAACTTAGCTGCAAATCATTCAGTCTTCATCTCCTTTGCTCAAGCTACTTTAACTAAGTTATCTTTCATCGAATCGAAATCTTCATCCAAACTAGCTATTTACGAAATCGATTTCAAACTTACAAGTTTTAATCCGCTGCACTAATTCACCACTCCCCCCCCACTCTTAGTGCCTCTCCGATCCTAACAAAGACTCATACTTTTAATAAACTCTCCTACTCAAGACTCTTACTTTTAATAAACTCTTAATGCTTATCTAAGAAGTAACCTCCCAACTAATCCTAACCCTAGTCACCCTCTTCACCTCTTTAATAAGGGTCGGCTGAATAGGATTTACATGAATGCCTTTATCAATGAAACTCAATTAGGACTCTCCTAGCTAGAGTCCTAACAGACTCCTTATCTAATAGGACTCATACTTCTAATAGGACTCCTTATCTAAGAAGCAACCTCCAAACTAATCCTAACCTATCCGGCCTCTTCACCTCTTTAATAGGGGTTGGCTAGATAGGATTTACATGAATGCCTTTAGGATTTACATGTTTGCCTCCTTTAATGAAATTGAATTAGGACTTTCCTAGCTAGAGTCCTAATAGAATTAGGAATCTCCTTGCTAGAGTCCTAACAAACCCACCCTCTTTAAATCAGCCTTGTCCTCGAGATTGATACTCCACGAATTCTAGGAATTTGATCTTCAAGTCATCATAGTTCTCTCAAGTGACATCTGTTGCTGGTAGGTTCGCCCATTGTATTAGCACTTCAGTAGTGGGTTGTTATTATTGAGTCATAATCCGTTGATCAATAATGGTTCTCTACTAGGTCTGGAGCTCTCCTTGGGTAGTCATATTTGGTAGATGGCTTTGGGCTATCTCGTTTTGTCCCAACTTGAGTTTCAAACATGACACATGGAAGACTGGATGGATTCGGGAGTTAGCAGGTAAGTCCAATCTATATGCTATTGCTCTAATGCACTCCAAAATCTGGTAGGGTCCATAGAACTAAGGTGAAAGCTTCATAGATGCTCTGGTCTAGATTGATGTTTACTTGTAAGGCTGGAGCCGTAGGAAAACCCAATCTCCTACTAAAAATTCTCTTTCACCTTTGTGTTGATCATATTGCTGTTTCATCCTTGTTTGAGTTGTAGTGAGGTTATCTTTTAGTAACTTCAGTATTTTTTCTCTGTCCTATAGTTCCCTGTCTACTTGTTTTACTTTATAGGTGCCCAACACATATTTTGGGATTATAGGGGGAGGTCGGCCATACATAGCCTCATAGGGAGTATATTTTGTGGATGAATGATAAGTTGTATTATACCACCACTTGACCCAGGGAAGCCACTTTATTCACTCTTTTGGTCGATCACTAGTGAAGCATCTGAGGTATGTCTCCAAGCACTTGTTCACCACTTCAATCTGGCCATCGGTTTGTGGGTGATATGCCGTACTTATTTTCAAAATTTGCTTGTGAAGATCTTATCATGATCACTTATGATAGATCTTGGCATCCTATGCAATTTTATAATATTCTCCATAAAGATTCGAGCAATACTAGAAGCAGTATAGGGATTATGAACAGCGCAAAAGTGAGCATACTTTAAAAATTGTACCTTTTTCTTATGTTAAGGGAAGCCTTTCGATGAAGTCCATTAATATATCAGTCTATATTGAGTCCATGATGGGTAGAGGTTGTAGCTTCCGGGACTTGCCACTGTCTCGCCTTTATGTCATTGACATACATCACATTGTGCTATAAATTCAGCAATAATATTTTTCATCCGTATCCAATAAAAATTTTGCTTAATTCTCTTATAGGTTCTAAGGAACCCGGAGTGCCCAGTCACACGTGTGGAATACATCTCTAGAAGGATGGTCTTTATGCAAGTAGAATTTGACATAAGCACAATGTGTCACTTATAGCGCAAGTCTTTCAAGTCCCAACTATAATATGCCACGGAGCTTGGTGCTTCCTCCATTTTTTTATGATCTTACTAGTCTCTGGATCATCTTTCGATTCCCTCTGAATATCCTTAAGGAAGTCGCTGATCGAAAGTGAAATGGCCAAAAATTTAACTTGCTCGGGTAGCCGCGAAAGTGCATTTGCGATAATATTCTCTTTCCTCTTTTTATAAGTTATTTCATAATCATATCCACGAAGCTTTGTTACCCATTTTTACTGCTCGAGGGAAGATATCTTCTGCTTCAAGAAATATTTTAGGTTTTTATGGTCAACCTTAATTTTAAAATATTGTCTGATCAAGTACGGTCTCCATTTGGCCACCGCATGCACAATTGCGAGCATTTCCTTATCATAAATAGTCATCTTGAGATGGGAAGAAGATAATGCTTTACTGGTATAAGCGAGGGGGTGGCCATCTTACATTAGTATAGCACTAATTCCGACTTCAGAGGCATCGGCTTTAATAATAAAAGTCTTGTTGAAGTTAGGTAGCGCTAGTACGGGCGTTGTCATCATTGCGGCTTTAAGTTCATCGAAAGTAGTGGTGGCTTTGTCCGACCATTTGAAAGCATCTTTTTTCTGCAAGGAAGTAAGGGGTGTACTGATCTTTCCATAGTTTTTCATAAACTTGTGGTAGTAGCCTATTAAACTGAGAAAGCCATGCAGCGATTTTATATTTCTTGGGGTTGGCCAGTTCTGCATTGCTTCAATTTTAGAGGGGTCCACCACCATACCTTCCTTTGATATGATATGCTCAAGATATTCCACCTTCTATTAAAGAAAGTTGTACTTTAATATTTTGATAAAAAGAATATATTCTCGTAAAATCATCAAAACAAGTCGTAAGTATTGAAAATGACTTTCAAAAGAAGGGCTGTAAATAAGGATATCATCGAAGAAAACTAGCACAAACTTATGAAGATAACTCCGGAAAATATCATTCATAAGGCTTTGGAAGGTGGAGGGAGCATTGGTGAGACCAAAGAGTATTACTAGAAATTCGTAGTAGCCGTTATGCATTCGAAAGATAGTTTTCGGTATGTCTTCTTCGCGCACTCGTATTTGATGATACCCGAATCGAAGGTCTAACTTTGTGAAGACTCATACTCCCTTTAATTCATTAAGCAATTCATCTACTACTGGAATAGGGTACTTGTCCTTAACGGTTATACTGTTGAGAGCTCGGTAATCAACGCACATTCACCATGTTACGTCCTTCTTTCGTACGAGGAGCACTGGTGAAGAGTAGGGGTTGCAGCTTGGCCGAATAACTTTTGTTTTGAGTATCCCTTTTACAATCCTTTTTATTTCATCCTTCTGAAGATGTGGATACTGATATGGCTGAGTATTTGTTGGAGGTTTGCCTGAAAGAATCTACATACGATGATTATGCTAGCGGGTAGGAGGTAGGCTGTGCGGTTCATCAAAAATATTTGAAAATTCAGCAAGAAAGGGAAGTAGGTTTGGATCTTCAAATTTGGTTGCTTTCCCTTAGATTGCTACTCAAGTTGTACTAAAAAGCCACTACATGCTTTGTGCAAAACTTTCTCCATTCATTGTGTGTA
The DNA here is from genome assembly GCA_024322285.1 of Musa beccarii. Taxonomy (NCBI): domain Eukaryota; kingdom Viridiplantae; phylum Streptophyta; class Magnoliopsida; order Zingiberales; family Musaceae; genus Musa; species Musa beccarii. The sequence continues at coordinate 33,291,818 of CM044394.1, forward strand.
AATCATCGTTACGTCGCCCCCACGTTTCCCACGCAGTATCACTTGTATCCCCTTACTATAAAATTTCATAATTAGTTTTAAAAAATTTTAGGAAACAACACCTAATATTGTCAGCCATTCGATGCCAAGCATGGCCTCATAATCATCAAGAGGGAGGAGGAAGAAATATGCAATTATCTCTTGGTCCTGCAGCAATAGTTTCACCCGCGGGCACCTACGATCACACTTTAAAATTCATCTGTCGACGATCTTAACATCAAACCTACTGTAATTTTTGATAGGTAAGGCTATCCAAACAGCAACCTTGCTGTTCATAAAATTATTAGTGCTCCTGGTGTTAATAAGAACAGTGATTGGTTGTTGCTTCAGAAGTCCTCCCACTTTCATCATTTGCGGATTCACGTAATTGGCAAGGGCATGCATTGTAATATCAACCGGTTATTGTTCTTCATCTGTGACCTCTTCCCCATGCTCCTGGACCTCCTTCTCCATGTCTTCAAGAGGTTCAATCAGTAGGAGGCGGCCCCTTTTATAGCGATGATCGCGGTTCCACGGCTCGTCGCAATGCCAACAAAGACCCTTTGCTGATTGGTCACGTAGCTCTTCTCTTGTCAATTTTTTTGGCAGTGAAGGATGGCTGGAAGTAGAAGGAGGTTTATATGCCATGGGCCTAGGAGAGGTTCTCATCCTCTGAGCATCTTGGTTGAGCCATTCTTCTTGTATTCGGGCGAAAGAAATTACAACCGTCACGGTACGAGGCTACCGTGCCTTAACCTCCCATTTTATCTCTGGCTTGAATCCTTCGATGAATATTCCTAACAATTGATGGTCAGTCCAATCACAAGCAAGATAGGATAGCTTCTCAAACTTGGTTTGGTACTATTGAATCATAGAGGTTTTTCAAATTTTTGCGAGATGGCCATTGATATTTTCATACTCCATATGTTTGAAATGGTTCAGCAATGCATTCTTAAATCGATTCTACATCGGAGCCTCATGATTGTTTTCCAGCCAATTGTACCTTTGAATAGCATCTCCTTCAAGGTGGATGACAGCAATTTCCACCATAGCATCATCTGACATTCAGTAGTGCGAAAATAACATTTGGCGTGCGAAATCCACCCCATCGGGTCTCCTTCCCATCGCAGGAAGTCCACCCTCATACATGGCTGATGTTGGGAAATCCACAGGGGGTGACATCTGATGCGTAGTGGAAGAACAGAAAAACAAAAACCTTGGATTTCCATTAAAGGTTCCGTTGTCGTGCGAAGATCGGTGGGTCAAAAATAAATCCGTGAAAACTACATGTGAAAAAGAAAGTACCTAGAGTGATCGTATATCCCTGAATCCCTATAGATCTATAGGAGAAGATGAAGAAGGTCAAGCATCCTCCTCTTTAGCGATATCCACAAGGCAGGGACTATGATGATGCTCCTCTTTGGAGGGAGGAGAACAGGAGGTGACCACCAAAAGAACCCCCAACCTATGAAGCTTTGGTTCCCTCCTATTTATAGAGGCCCCCTATAAACCCTAATGGATCTTGCCTTATTGGGTATTGGATCTCCATCCAATTACCCAAGGCTCTTGGATTAGTGGGTCTCTATCCAATAATCTCTTATTAGTAATTATTGGATCTTATCTAATAATCCAATAATTCAGGGGCTTAATGGATATCCAATAAGATAGGGGCTCTAGTGGATATCTCATATCCGAACCTTTACTCATCGCAACACCTACCATATGTGTGTGACCCTCTAGGCCCAATATCGAGCTGGTCGTGAGTCATACTTGTCAGAACTCCTTTTGACTCAATGAATTATTATCTTTATAATAATTCACTCTACTTATCGATTGTGGACGTACTAGGCCACTACGCCGTAGTCCCCAGATGATACAAGAGATCCAATCCTTTGGACCTATCTGTCCTCAGTTACCATGTATCTATAGTCTCTCATCCTTCTAATATCCCAAAGACCCTATACTAGGCATGGTGCTATCAGGCCCACACGGTCTCTTATCGAATCTTGCTCTAGTCAGATTCTCTCGAAGAACTCTTTCTCTCTCAATCCGAATAACCTTGGCCAAGGATTTGTTCGAGCAAAAATATATGGGATATTCCTCTCATGAAACTGAGAGCGGATGATCCTATATTGACACTCAATAGCCCTCGTAATGTTAGCTACCACTCTCAATAATCGACTGTACTAGATCTGAAACTTCCAAACCTATAAGTCCGGTATCAAAGAGTGGAGTACTCATACAGGACATCCTTGGTGTCTTAAGTCTAAGGACCAAATATACTACTGGGACTACGGAATCGCTGTCTAACATGAGGTATCAATAACCATCCAACATTCCATAAGCGGATCAATCAGTGAACTCATTCCCCAATGAGCACCTGCACTGTACCCTTAGTGTCCCCACATGAGTAGTTATGAGACCAGCCACCTCTATCATATGGATATGTATACAGCATACCAGTCTATCTAGTTATCTCGATGTCCCTCTCGAGTAACCTATGATCGGGATTATTTAGGGTCTATTTTTAAAGGTGAATCGGTCTCATTATCGTGATCTCATCACGATCCGATTCCTATTGCACAGATCCAAGGATATCACAATATATGCAACACGCAAGATAAAGTAATAAAATACCTGATAATAATAAGCAAAAGAAAGAGTGCATATTAAGTCACAAGTTCCATCACTCATGTGATTGGCTTGCAGGGCACATATGACTAGCAATCTCCCACTTGACCCAAAGCCAATCACCTATGTGTCTGATCTCTATCAGACCTCTATGATGCTCAAAGATAATCTGATTCAATGGTTTTGTTAGTGGATCTCTAATGTTATCTTCGGATGAAACTCTTTCCACTACTATATCTCTTTGGGCCACGATCTCTCTAATAAGCTAGAACCTCCTCAAAATACTTCTGATGAGACCCAAGTTCCCTTATTTGAGTAATCGCTCTGTATCTGTCATAATATAAGGGAATCAGATCCTCGCTGCTTGACTGGGACAAGCCAAGCATCTTCTTGGATCTATCTCTATAGATTCATATCCCCAATATGCAGGATGCTTCCCCTATGTCTTTCATGGAGAAGTACCTAGATAGCCAAGCCTTTATTGTGGAGAGCATTCCTATATCATTCCTAATGATCAGGATGTCATCCACATATAATACCAAAAAGGTAATAGTGCTCCCACTTACCTTCCTATACACACAAGGATCATCTTCGTTCTTAATGAAGTCATAAGATCTTATCATCTCATCAAATCTTATGTTCCAACTTCGGGAAGCTTGCTTCAGTCCATAGATGGACTTAAGCAACCTACACACCTTATTTGGGTTATTCCTGGACACGAATCCCTCGGGCTATATCATATACACATCTTCCTCGAGGTTACTATTGAGGAATGCAGTTTTAACATCCATCTGCCAGATCTCATAATCATAGTGTGCTACAATAGCTAATAGAATTCGAATGGATTTTAGCATAACTACGGGTGAGAAAGTTTCATTATAGTCAACACCTTAACTTTGACGATACCCCTTAACCACTAGCCTTACTTTTTAGGTCTCTACCTTTTCATCTACTCCAATCTTCTTTTTGAAAATCCACGTGTAGCCAATGGGTACAATAACCTCGGGTGCAACAACTAGGTTCCAAACCTTGTTGGAGTACATGGAATCCATTTTTGAATTCATGGCTTCTTGCCATTTTCCGAAGTCTATGCTCATAATAGCCTCCTCGTAGGTTTGAGGATCAACAAGGTTATGGTAGCAAGGTGGCTAGGGTTTGGTAGGTTACGGAGAAGAAAAATGATAAAGGTGCAGCATTAGATTTTTTGTCGAAAAAATTCCAATAGTAAGGATGTAATTTTTTCCAGCAATTCTCAATAGAGATTCAAGTAAAACTCAAAGGGAATCTACTAGTAAGGGAGAGGTAATACTATTAAAAATTTCATAGAAGAAAATGACAGCAAGAGATTTGGTAAAATTGAGGATCACGGAAAGGTACTACAATAGATTTTTACGTCTAAAGTATAGCAGCTTGGACGTAAAAGATCAGTAGTTTATATTGAGAATTTTTTTATGAAACCAAAGGAGAATCTGTTGTTAGGAAGTGTCAAAGCTATTACAAAAATTTTGTAGAGATTTGGACAGAAGAAACACAATAGCAAGATCAAATAAATAGTGCTTATGCGGTTGGAATTCTGCAGTGCATCTTTCGTCATAGAGATGAAAACATTACGATGAAAAGTTTATACAACAATATAGGAATAATTTTTCTGGATTTTTTGAATAAGGATAACTAAATTACAGCAGCAGTAAAGTATGAAACTAGAACTTGGTGCAATTCACAGGGAGATCAAAAGATGATTCGCGATGCTAGAGATGATAGCAGAATTCGATGAAGATCTTTTAAGCAATTGTGGGAATTGCTTTGGGTGACTGTGGAGGTCTGATGGGTGGCTTGTTAGGATCTAGAGCGGCACTAAGAGAGGGGGGGGTGAATAAGTGCAGCAGTTAAAAACGTTGATTTGTGTGATTTCGAAAAACTTCGTTCGAGAAGAATCATGTTTCAATAAAAACCAACTTCGATTGCGTTTTAACTTAAAGAGATTCATAAGTGAAAGAGAATGATTCAAGTGATTGTAATAAGGTAAAGGATTTGCAGAAATATAAATTGCAAGAAAAGAAACGCAAATTGATTTTATAGTGGTTCGGTCCTCCGACCTACATCCACTCACGATTCCTCCTTTGTTGAGGTCACCGGCTTTCACTAATGATCTTCTTTCAATGGGTGAAGATCAATCATCCTTTTATAACTCTTTCTCCTTTTCAAAGGTTTAGGAGATAACCTCTATAAGTATCACACCTCGCTTAGACAAACTTGATTCACTAGAGTTTTAGCTTACTTTTTCTTGTGTAATCCTTGTAGGGATGAGTGGGGTATTTATAAGCCCCAAATGGCTCCAAAACCGAAGCCAAAATTTAAATTTTTGGGTCTTCTGGGTACAGGCGATACTATCGCCTGCATTAGGCGGTGCCACCGCCCGTAGAACCTAAAAAACAAAGGTTCTGACAGTGCTACTGCTAGCCTGGAGTGGTACCACAATTGCATCTTTACTGTTGGGTGGTACCACCACCCAGACTGGGTGGTACCATTGCCTGTAGCCTGAAAAAGTATGCTTTTTTACTTTTCCAACTCATAGGCGGTTCTATTGCTAGTTTGGCGATGCCACCGCCTGCAGCAACATTTGGGCCACTGAATGGGCCTCTCAATTAGCCTAAATCAGTCCCAATTTAGGCTCAATTAGCCTCTAATTGAGTTGGTATGATTTCACCCAAAACCAACTCAATTTTGATCTAACCTTCGACCATTATGACATAAACAACTACAAGTTACGAATCTAAGTTATCCAACATGTCATTGGTTCTCCCGGTGAACTTCCGGCAACCTTCTGATGATCTTCTGGTGAACTTCCTATGCATCATCTGAACCTTCAATAAAGTGCCCAATCCTTCGGCTTGTTGATGCCTACAACATCCATTCTCAGTGCATTATCCGATTCTTCTGACCCGATGCCCGAACTTTGACTCTAGCCTAACACTTGATCCTTCTTGCTTTAATTATTTTACCTCTTTTGATCAAGGTTAGTCCTGCATCACTTATCTCATAGCATAGATTAGATAACAAACTTATTAATTGATTTCATCATCAAAATCTGAGATTCAACATGGCTGTGGAAAGGTAGCGAGATGCCAAGAATGCTGCTCTGATACCAAGTGTTCGAACCCTCATAGATTCTAAGCTTGGGGTTGATCTCTTTAGTGGATTGTCCTCTTTGGAACTCTATAGGGGTTCCTTCTTCCAAGTTACTGCTCAAAGGCTGCTAAAAGAATGATTATTCATGATGAAAAGAAGGTGAATACATGGCTATTTATAGGGCTTTTAAATCCTAACTCCTAATAGGACTCCTACTCAAGATCCCTTCTTCTAATCAACTCCTACTTCTAATATGACTCCTTATCTAATAGGACTCCTACTTCTAATAGGACTCCTCTAAGAAGCAACCTCCAAACTAATCCTAATCTAGCTGGCCTCTTCACTTCTTTAATAGGGGTTAGCTAGATAGAATTTACATTAATACCCTTAAGATTTACATGTTTGCCCCCTTTAATGAAACTAAATTAGGACTCTCCTAGCTAGAGTCCTACCAGAATTAGAACTCTCCTAGCTAGAGTCCTAACGGATAACATGATTTTTTCGAAATCAACGTTTTTAACTGCTACACTAATTCAGCCACCTCGCCTCCTCTTCTTAGTACTGAACTTAATCCTAACAATTGGTATTAGAGCAATGTCATTCTCATTTTGGTTTGAAACCCAAGAGAGATAGCATTTGTCGGCAATCAAGATAATTATTTAATCACACGTCCACCTATATTCAATGGGATGGATTATACATATTGGAAAACTAGGATAGGAATTCTTTTAATTTATATGGATTTTGAGTTATAGAACATCAGTGAAAATGGTTTTCAAAAGTCTTTTCTTCCAATGAATGATTGGAATGAGATGGAGAAGAAGACTTTCCCTTTAAATGCCAAGACTATGAATGTCTTGTTTTATGCTTTAGATAAGAATGAATTCAATCGAGCTTCTATTTGTGAAACAACTTTAGACATTTGGCATGTACTTGAAATCATACATGAAGGTGCTAGTAGAGTAAAGGAGTCTAAAATAAATCTTTTAGTTCATAGTTACAAATTATTTTGCATGAAACCAAGTAAAACCATTATAGACATGTACACCTGATTTACGGATGTCGTTAATGGTCTAAAAGCTTTTGGTAAAAGTTTTTCTAACTTTGAACTTGTTAATAAAATATTAAGATCCCTTTCAAAGAAATAGGACTCTAAAGTAACGGCTATTCAAGAAGCCAACGATTTGAATAATTTTCCACTCGAAGAACTTATCGGATCTCTATGACATATGAAATGACATGTAATACTCACGAAGAGCTTAAGAATAACCTTCCAAAGAATAGGAAGGATATGATACTAAGAACTCATGAAGACCACTTGAAAGAAAGTTCAAGTGATGAGGACAATGATAATTACTTGGCACTCTTAACAAGAGAGTTCAAAAAATTTATAAGAAGAAACAAGTCTAAAAATGACATTAAAAACAAAATTGAACTCAAGAAAGAACAAATATTTGCCGAGACACTTCAAAAGTGAATGTCCCTACATGAAGAAAAAATAACCAAAGAAGAAGAAGGAGCTCAAAGCTATGTAAGATGATTTGAGCGCTTTCGAAAAAGAAGAGCAAAGTAACAAGGAGATTGCTAACTACGCACTAATAACAATCGACGATGAGGTAAGTAGTTCATTAGATGCAAATTTATCTTTCGATAAACTATTAAGTACTTTTCATGATTTATTCAATGAATGTAGATTAACTAGCAAAAAGTATAATTTATTGAAAAAGAAGCATTCCTTTTTAAATAGTGAATTTGAAAAACTTAAGCATGACAATACTTTATCGCCTCCATTGACCAAGTGTGAATACTTAGAGGCACTTAAAAAGGAAAATTTGTTACTAAATGAAACTTTATAAAAGTTTAAGATTGGTAGCAAATCCTTGAATATAATCCTTGCCAATAAGGGTCATATTCATAGAAGAGATGGAATTGGCTTTATAAGTAGCTCTCACCAAAAGCCAACCATCTTTGTTAAAGGTCCTACCTTATATGTTTCACCCCGCACCAAATGCAACTTTTGTTGCAAACCTAGATATTATGTTCATAAATATCTATTTAAGAAATAGAGTCTACACAAGTTAATGTGGGTTCCTAAAGGAACCGTAAAGGACTCTATGCAAAACGATAAGCTAGGTAGATCAATTTTTGAGGCACCTGAGGTTAAATGTGTATCTAAAAATCACCCTATTTTGTAGACAAGTTTATAATCACAAGCTAGAAGCAAGAGATGGTACCTTGATAGTAGATGCTCAAGGCATATGACCAGAGATCCAACTCAATTCTCTAAGCTCATTAGCCAAGACGAAGAATATGTCACCTTCGGAGACAACAACAAAGGTAAAATCATTAGCAAAGGAAACATAGGTAATAAATCAAACTTTTTGATTGAAGATGTGTTGTTAGTAGATGGCTTAAAGCATAATCTTTTGAGCATTAGTCAATTGTGTGATAAAGGATACATCATAAGATTGGAATCTAATGCTTGCATTGTTCAAAAATCATACAAAAACACATCTATGATTACCTTAAAATAAAAAAATATATACACTGTTGACATTGATGATCTTTATAATGAAATATGTTTTTCAATTAATAATGATGCTTGGCTTTGGCATAGGAGATTAGGCTATGTTAGCATAAAACTAATCTCTCAAATCTCATCTAGAGAACTTGTAAGAGGTATTCCTAATATTAAGTTTGTCAAAGACAAATTGTGTAATGTACGTCAACTAGGAAAATAAATAAAAGGTAGTTTCAAATTAAAGAATCAAATATGCACCTCTAGACTATTACAATTGATCCATATGGATTTATTTGGACTAATTGATACAACAAGCTTATGAGGTAGCAAATACGTCTTTGTAATTGTAGACGATTATAGTAGATACACTTGGACATACTTCTAGACACACAAAAGTGATTGCTTTAAGTGTTTCTTTAAAATTTTATAAACTTATTCAAAATAAAAAAGGTTTTATGATTTCATTGATTCGTAGTGATCACGGTGGTGAGTTTCAAAACTATGATTTTCAAAACTTTTGTGAATCAAATGGATACAACCATAATTTTTCTACTCTGAGAAATCATCAACAAAATGTAGTAGAAAGAAAGAATAGGAGCCTACAAGAAATTACAAGAACCATGTTGAATGAACATAGGCTACCTAAATATTTTTGTCCGAAGCTATAATATGATATACTATGTCATGAATAGGGTTCTAGTAAGACCATTACTTTCCAAAACTCCTTATGAATTATGGAATAATAAAAGACCTAATATTTCATATTTTAAATTTTTTGATTATAAATATTTTATCTTAAATAAAAAAGATGCCTTAGAAAAGTTTGATACAAAATCTGATGAAGGCATTTTTTTTAGTTATTCTTCTATTTCTAAAGCCTTTCGAGTTTTTGATAAAAGAACTTTGGTTATAAAAGAATATATTCATGTTATCTTTAATGAAGTTTTCGAATTTAAGAAAAATGATTTTGATGATGATCTTGATTTTGATGCTTTGAATTTGAATGAAACCTCTCCTCCCACTAGCAACTAAGATGTATTTTCTTTTAAAATATTCTTACCTAAGGAATGAATGTATGTAGATGCTCATCCTAAGGAGCTAATCATAGGAGAGAGATCAAAAGGTGTTCAAACTCGTTCTTTCTTTAAAAAATTTTATGCTAACGCAGCTTTTCTTTCTTAGATTGAACCTAAATGCATTGATGAGGCCTTGAAAGGTGATTTATGGGTTATCGCAATGCAAGAAAAGTTAAATCAATTTGAGAGAAATAAGGTGTGGAAACTTGTTATTAGACCTAGGTACCATTTAGTGATTGCTACTAAATAGGTCTTTAGAAATAAGTAAGATGAATATAGTATCATGGTTAGAAACAAGGCTAGATTAGTAGTCAAAGGTTTTAAATAAGAAGAAGGTTTCAATTATGAAGAAACCTTCACTCTTGTGGCAAGATTAGAAGCCATAAGAATGCTCCTTGCCTGTGCTTGTAGTAATAATTTTAAGTTATTTCAAATAGATGTCAAAAGTATTTTTTTAAATAGTTTTATTTCCAAAGAAATGTATGTTGAACAATCATTAAGATTTGAGAATTCTTTTTTTTTCTAATCATGTGTTTAATTAACCAAGGCTCTCTTTGGATTAAAACAAGCCCCAAGGGTTTGGTATGAGAGACTTAGCTCCTTTCTTATCCAAAATAATTTCTCTAAAGGCAAGGTTGATATTATATTATTTATTAAAAATTTTAAAAATAATTTTCTTATTGTTCAAATTTATGTTGATGATATTATTTTTGGTTCTATAAATAAGTCCTTATGCAAATCATTTGCCAAATGTATGAGCCAAGAGTTCAAAATGAGCTTAATAGGTGAACTAACTTTCTTGTTAGTCTTACAAGTTAAACAATTTAGTGATGATATTTTTCTTAGTCAAACCAAATATGCATTAGAATTGCTAAAATGATTCAATATGAATAGTTCAAAGGCTATCAATACACCAATGAGTACTTTCACTAAGATATGGACGAAAATGAAAAAAGCTTTGATCAAAAAATTTATAGGGTATGATAGGTAGTTTACTATACCTCACCACAACTAGACAAGATATTATGTTTAGTGTAGGACTTTATGCTAGATTTCAATCTAATCCTAAACTATCTCATTTTAAAGTCATTAAAAGAATTCTTAGATATCTTAAAGGAACCCCCTAATCTAGGATTATGGTATCTAAAATCTAAAAACATTAAATTAATTACTTATGCTGATGCTGATTTTGCTGGATGTGGAATAAATAGAAAAAACACATCTGGAATATGTCAACTCTTAGGTCTTGCACTTGTCTCTTGGTCTTCTAAGAAACAAAATTTGGTTGCACTATCTACAGCTGAAGCCGAATACATAGCAGCAAGTGCATATTATGGATGAAAAATACATTAGAAGATTACAGATTTCACTTAAAGAATATTCTTGTAAAATGTGATAATACAAGTGCAATATGTTTAACAAAAAATCATATTCAAGACTCTAGAACTAAACATATTAACATTAGGCATCACTTTATCTGAGATCATATTAATAACCATGATGTAACCTTAGAATTTATAGATACAAAACATCAATTAGCTAATATTTTTACAAAATCTTTAAATGAAGAACAATTTGATTTCATTAGAAGAGAATTAGGCATGTTAAATTGTCTGAATGCATGAGTTTCTTATATACCTTTTCGGAATTTTTTGATTCGTAAATGGAGCTTTTTATCAAATCATCTTCCTCTTATCTTGGTATCAAGTTCATTTCATGAATTTATTTTGAATAATACCCTTACTCCATCACTTGAAGAATTTTGATACTCTCAGAACCCGTCCCTCATTCACGGATTTCATGCTTGTGCAAATTTTAGCAATGGTTATGAATGGATTTTATAGAAATAGTGTTTCACGAATTTTATTTGATAGAAACGACATTCACGGATTTTATTAACGGACTTTACTTGATAAAAATGTCAATCACAGACTTTACTTGATAAAATATCATTCATGAATTTTTATTTATTAGAAATATTATTTACTGATTTCATATGTCATGAAATGATACACTTGACTCTTGTATTAATCTCTTCTCTTTATGTCATGAGCTCTTAATGAAAAGTGAAAGTTTGATGAATTTTTGATAGCTTGAATGATCTCTTTTCCTTCTACTATTTATGGAATTTAGATTGTTGGATCCTTCTTGATGAATGGACTTTTCCTTGTACTCTCTCCTTTTTCCCTTTCAAGAAGAATCCTACTCAAGTTCTAGCATTAGTGCTAGATTGTACGTTTCCTCTTTTCTTGGCCATAAATAAAAAGTCACTATTTTGCTTTCACAACAATGTAAAATTTTGCTTGCATAAAACAATTGTCAATTTCTTTTTTGTTGATGACAAAGGAGGAGAAAGTAACAAGTTGATAAAAACTTGGCAAATTGATGAAAACTTGAAATGTATCATGGATGCTTGAAACATGTTTGGTATCGTGAAATGTATCATAAATGCTTGAAATGTATCATAAATACATGAAATGCATCGAAAATACTTGAAATGTATCGTAAATACTTGAAATGTATCATAAATGCTTGAAATGAATCATGAATGTGTTAGGACTCTAGCTATGAGAGTCCTAATTGATAAGGGCATTCATGTAAATCCTATCTAGCTGACCCCTATTAAAGAGGTGAAGAGGCCGGCTAGGTTAGGGTTAGGTTGTTTCTTAGAGAAGGAGTCCTATTAGAAGTAGGAGTCCTATTAGAGAAAGAGTCCTATTAGAAGTAGGAGTCCTATTAGGGAAAGAGTCCTATTAGAAGTAGGAGTCCTACTAGAGAAGGAGTCCTAATTAGAAGTAGGAGTTGGTTAGAAGTAGGAGTCTTGAGTAAGAGTCCTATTAGGAGTTGGGGTTTAGAAGCCCTATAAATAGCTATGTATTCACCCTCTTTTCATAAGGAATAGATCAATCTTTTAGCAGCCTTTGAGCAGCAACTTGGAGGAAGGAACCCCTATAGAGTTCCAAGGAGGCCGATCCCCTATAGAGATCAACCCCAAGCTTAGAATCCACAGGGGTTTTAACACTTGGTATCAGAGTAGCGTTCTTGGCATCTCGCTGCCCTTCCACAGCCATCCACCAGCCCTCCACAACCGCCCAAAGCAATTCCCACAATTGCTTAGAAGATCATCGTCAAATTCCGCTGTCATCTCCACCACCGCAGATTATCCTTTGATCTTCCCATGAATTGGAATAGGTTCTGGTTATCTACCTTACTACTGCTGTAATTTAGTTATCCTTATTCAAAAAATCCAAAAAAATTATTCCTATATTGCTGCATAAACTTTTCGTCGTAAAGTTTTCATCTCTATAATGAAAGTTGCATTGTAGAATTTCAGCCGCATAGCACTGCCTTTTTGATCTTGCTACTACAATTTTTCTATCCAAATCTCTACAAAATTTTTACAACGGCTTTGACACTTCCTAATGGTGATTTTTCCTTTGGTTTTGTAAAAAAATTCTCAATATAAACCACTTATCTTTTATGTCTAAACTGCTACACTTTAGACGTAAAAATCTGCTATAGTACCTCTTTGTGATCCTCAATTTTGCTGAACCTCTTGTTATCGTATCTTTCTACAAAATTTTTAATAGTATTATCGACGGCCAACTCGCAAAGATTCGACAAACCACTACGATTCAAGAGTACCAAACCAGGTTTGAGAAGCTATCCTACCTTGCTCGTGATTGGACTGACCATCAATTGTTAGGAACATTCATCGAAGGACTCATGCCAGAGATAAAAAGGAGAAGTTAAGGCGCGACAGCCCTGTACCGTGATGGCCACAATTTCTTTTACATAAATACAAGAAGAACGGCTCAACCAAGATACTTGGAGGATGAGAACCACTCTTAAAACCTCAGCATATAAACCCCCTTCTGATCCCAGCCATCCTTCTCTGCAAAGGGTCTTTTTCGGCATTGCAACGAGCCGTGGAACCACGATCATCGCTACAAAAGGGGCCACCTCCTACTGATTGAACCTCTTGAAGACCTGGAGGTGGAGGAGGTCCAAGAGCATGAGGAAGAGGTCACAGATGAAGAATAGCAACCAATTGATATTACGATGCATGCCCTTGCCGGTTACGCGAACCCACAAACAATGAAAGTGGGAGGATTTCTGAAGCAACAATCGATCACCATTCTTATTGACACCGGGAGCACTAATAATTTTATGAATAGCAAGGTTGCTGTCCGGATGGCCTTACCTATTGAGAATTGCAATAAGTTTGATGTTAAGGTCGCAGATGGATGAATTTTGAAGTGTGATCGTAGGTGCCCATGGGTGAAACTGTTACTACAGGACTAAGAGATAATTGTAGATTTTTTCCTCCTACCTCTCAATGAATATGAGGCCGTGATTAGCATCGAATGGTTGATGATATTAGGTGATATTTCCTAGAATTTTTTGAAATTAATTATGATATTTTATAGTAAGGGGAAACAAGTGATACTGTGCGGGGAACGTGGGGGCGACGTTACGACGATTTACACACAACGAATGGAGAAAGTTTTGAACAAAGCATGCAGAGGCTTTTTGGTACAACTTGAGTAGCAATCTAAGGAAGAGCCAACTGAATTTGAAAATCCAAACCTACTTTCTTTGCTTACTGAATTTTTAGATATATTTGACGAACCACGTAGCCTACCTCCTAACCGCCAGCATGATCATCGTATACCGATTCTTCCAAGCAAACCTCCAGCATATACTCAACCATATCAGTATCTATATCTCCAGAAGGATGAAATAGAAAGGATTGTAAAAGAGATGCTTGAAACAGGAGTTATTCAGCCAAGTTGCAGCCCCTACTCTTCACCGGTGCTCCTCGTATGAAAGAAAGACGGAACATGACGAATGTACGTTGATTACCAAGCTCTTAATGGCATAACCGTCAAGGATAAGTACCCTATTCCAGTAGTAGATGAATTGCTTGATAAATTAAAGGGAGCATGAGTCTTCATAAAGCTGGACCTTCGATCTGAGTATCATCAAATACGAGTGTGCGAAGAAGATATATCAAAAACTACCTTTCGAACACACAACGGTCATTACGAATTTTTGGTAATGCCCTTTGGTTTCACTAATGCTCCCTCCACCTTCTAGAGCCTTATGAATGATATTTTCCGGAGTTATCTTCGTAAGTTTGTGTTGGTTTTCTTTGATGATATCCTTATTTACAGCCCTTCTCTTGAAAGTCATATTCAGCACTTACGACTTATTTTGATAATTTTGTGAGAATTTTACGACTTATTTTTTGTCAAAAAAATGAAGTACAGCTTTCTTCAACAAAATGTGGAATATTTTGGGCATATCATATCAGAGGAAGGGGTGGAAGTGGACCCCTCTAAAATTGAAGCAATGCAGAACTGGCCGACCCCGAGGAACATAAAATTGTTGCATGGCTTTCTCGATTTAACAAGTTACTACTGCAAGTTCGTAAAAAACTATGGAAAGATCAGTGCACCCCTTACTTCCTTACTAAAAAAAGATGCTTTCTAGTGGTCAAACAAAGCCACCACCACCTTCGACGAACTTAAAGTCACAATGATAACAATGCCCGTACTAGCATTACCCGACTTCGACAAGACTTTTATTATTGAAGTTGATGCCTCCAGAGTCGGAACTGGTGCTGTACTAATGCAAGATGGCTGTCCCCTTACATATACTAGTATGGTGTTATCTCCTTCCTATCTCAAGATGACTATTTAGGACAAGGAGATGCTCGCGATTGTGTATGCGATGTCCAAATGGAGACCGTACTTGATCAGGCAACGCTTTCAAATCAAGACCGATCATAAAGGCCTAAAATATTTCTTGAAGCAGAAGATATCTTCCCTCGAGCAAAAAAATAGGTAACAAAGTTTCTTGGATATGATTATGAAATAACTTACAAAAAGGGGAAAGATAATGTTGTTGTAGATCCGCTTTCGCGGCTATCCAAGCAAGCTAAATTTTTGGCTGTTTCACTTCCGACCAACGACTTCCTTAAGGATATTAGGAGGGAATGGCAAGATAATTTAGAAATGAGTAAAATCATAAAAAAAATTGGAGGAAGCACCAAGCTTCGTGGATCATTACAATTGAGACTCAAAGGGCTTACGATATAAGGGATGCATTGTGCTTGTGCCAAATTCTACTTGCATAAAGACCATCCTTCAAGAGATGCATTCCACATCTATGGTCGGGCACTTCGGGTTCCTTAGAACCTATAAAAGAATTAAGTAAAATTTTTATTGGATAGGGATGAAACAACAATATGATCAACATAAAGGCGAAAGAGAATTTTCAGTAGGAGATTAGGTCTTCCTATAGCTCCAGCCATAAAAGCAAACATCAATCCAAACCAGAGCATTTATAAAGCTTTCACCTTGATTCTATGGATCCTACTAGATTTTGGAGCACATCGAAGTAGTAGCATACAGATTGGACTTGCCCGCCAGCTCCCGAATCCATCGAGTCTTCCATGTATCGTGTTTGAAGCTCAAGTTGGGACAACATGAGACAGCCCAAAGCCATCTACCAAATATGACTACCTAAGGAGAGCTCCAGACCCAACCAAGTGCCATTATTAATCAATGGATCATGGCTCGATGACGACGAACTGCTACTGAAGTGTTAATACAGTGGGTGAACCTACCAGCAGAAGATGCCACTTGAGAGAACTATGATGACTTGAAGATCAGATTCTCAGAATTCATGGAACGTCAGCCATAAGGACAAGGTTGATTTGAAGAGGGTAGGACTATTAGGACTCTAACTATGAGAGTCCTAATTAATAAGGGCATTCATGTAAATCCTATCTAGCCGACCCCTATTAAAGAGGTGAAAAGGCCGGCTAGGCTAGGGTTAGGTTGCTTCTTAGAGAAGGAGTCCTATTAGAAGTAGGAGTCCTATTAGAGAAAGTGTCCTATTAGAAGTAGGAGTCCTATTAGAAGTAGGAGTCCTATTAGAGAAAGTGTCCTATTAGAAGTAGGAGTCATATTAGGGAAAGAATCCTATTAGAAGTATGAGTCCTACTAGAGAAGGAGTCCTAATTAGAAGTAGGAGTTGGTTAGAAGTAGGAGTCTTGAGTAAGAGTCCTATTAGGAGTTGGGGTTTAGAAGCCCTATAAATAGCCATGTATTCACCCTCTTTTCATAAGGAATAGATTAATCTTTTAGCAGCCTTTGAGCAGCAACTTGGAGGAAGGAACTCCTATAGAGTTCCAAAGAGGCCGATCCCCTATAGAGATCAACCCCAAGCTTAGAATCCGCAAGGGTTTTAACAGAATGCTTGAAACACATCGTGAATGCTTAAAATGCATCATGAATGCTTGAAAAAGTTTCATACTCAAAATAATAACTTTTTATCATTCTCACTAGCGTATTTGATTTGGTATCGAAATGATAAATGTCTATCATTATAATTTGATATCAAACTTGAGATGTGTATCATGCTTAATATCCTAATTGAAATTGGTATTATACTTTGAAATGATGAATTACCACTTGGTATCAAACTTAAAGTTTGTATCATGCTAAATATCATATTTGAAGTTAGTATCATGCTTTGAAATGATGAATATCTATCATCATTTGATATCAGACTTGAAAATGGTTATCATTCTTTGACATCAAGTTGACAAAATTTGGTATCATGATAAATGCATGATATCGTGTTTTGAAATCATGCTTAGTATCATGTTATGTATGTTGATAAGTTAAAATGCATGTAACTTATAGGTTAGTGCTTGAATTTGAAGGTTTTGAATTTAAGTTGTCTTTTCTTAAGTATGACATATAGATCGGGAGAGTTATGATTAACTCTATCATTAATTGATTGTCATCATAAAAAAGGGAGAGATTGTTGAATCTCAAATTTTGATGATGAAATCAATTGATAAATTATTAATCTAATCTATATGTTCAGAAAATTGTGTAGGATTAACTATGATAGCAATCAAGGCATAAAGCAAACATAGTGCCAGAGTTAAAGATCGAAGGATTCGTTGGGAGTCCGAGAGTTCATCGGGAGTTCAAAAGTTCATTGGGAGTGTTGCCAGAATTGGCCAAGAGTTCAACGGGAGCTTGTCAAAATTTACATTAGAAGTTCATCAAGAAGTTTGTTAGAGCTCGCTGAGAAGGTCAGAGCTCGCTAAAGAAGCTCATCGGAACTCACCAAGAAGATCGTTGAGATTTTAAGAGCTTGCTGGGAGTCCGTTAAAAAATTACCGAGAGTTCATCGGAAGTCTACCGAAAGATCACTGAAAGCTTGTCGAAAGAAATTTTGACCTACCGGACTTATGTGCTTTAGTATATACCTTAAATGTCGTAATTAGGGTGTAATTAGAGTTAGGTTTGGGAGATAATCCCACTAACTCTATTAGAGTTCAACTGGGCCAATATCCGGACTGGTTTGTGCTGGACTCATGGCCCAAACAATGTTGCTGAATCTTATCTAGCAATGGAACTGCCAAACTAAGTGGTGGAACCGCCTAGGGCTCAATCTCCTAGGTGTTTGGGCGGTGGTACCACCTAGATTGGGTGGTGGTACCACCAGGTAGTTAATAATTATCACACGGTGGTGCCACCTAGTTCCAGTAATCGAAACTTTGACTAGTAGTAGTATCGCCAGGCAGTTAATAATTATCACACGGTGGTGCCACCTAGTTCTAGTAATGGGCAGTGGTACCGCCTAGTGTCAGAGTCCACTAGCAATGGTACCGCTAGTAACCCAAAAATCTGGGATAAATCCTTTTTGACTCTATTTTTGAAGAAATTGAGGCCTGTAAATACCCCTTACTTTTCAGCTTGTTGAACATATAGAAGTGAACAAAAAGAACTAAGACTATAGTGAAATTGCTTGTAAACATTGAGAGTTTACCTCCACTGATTCTAAGTGTTAGAAGCTTATATAAGGAGAGTGAGCTACTTATCTTCTTTACTTAACTACAACTGCTCTACTTCTTCTTCTCTACTCACTTACGAATATATTCAAGTTAAATGTCTTTCTGAAATGTGTTTTCGTGAATAAAACTTTTTCACCAAAATGATTTTTTTTGAAATTAACATTTTTAACCGTTGCACTAATTCACCCCCTCTCTTAGTGCCGAACTTGATCCTTACAAGGATCACATACATTACTATGTATGAGTTCCAATAACTTAGTGGCTCTATCTCCAATTCCACTAAATGGAGAGTTGATCATCTTTCCACGAAGGCAAGGTTCACAAGTTGCATATGACTCATAGTCAGATATATCTAGGTATCTATCTGTCAACAACTTTTGAATCCTTCTCTGATGGATATGACCTAGCCTATAATACCATAGGTATGCACTGTTCAGCTCATCTTGTTTCGTCTTAGACTCACTTACATTCATGATATGTAGAGTAGTGGTTAGCATAGTCAAACTATTATGTAATGTTCCTCTCGCAATGATCTCATCATCCTTAATAATTAAATAATTATTATTCTAAAAAATAATTTTATAACTATTTAATGTCAAATATGAAATGAAAATAATAATTTTGATAATAGAGGGAACAAAATAACATGCATCTAATGTAATAGTAGCTCTATCAAGTAGATGTAAAATGATCTCGTTGACAGCAACAATAGCAACTATTGCTTCATTGCCCATCTTAAAGTCCATCTTGCCTCTCGCCAATCTCCTAGGCCTTTGTCAGAACTTGCAATAAATTATAGATATTATAAGCACCACCGGTATCCAATACTCTTGTGTTATCATATGAGTCTGATAAATAGAGACTGATCATGAATGTACTTGAAGTTTCTCCAAGCTTCTGTTTTACCTTTCTTGCAAGGTACTCTTTGCAGTTCCTCTTATAATTCTCATTTTGCTGTAGTAGAAGCACTGATCTTTGTCTTTTGTTAGGTCCTTCTTAGTAACCTTTGCTTTACCCGGTCTGCCCTTGCCCTTAGCATTCTTAAGGGACTTCTCTATTTTTCTTTTCTTTCTGATCTCACCAATATAGAGAATTATGAATAGAAATCTAGTAGGAACTAAAGCACAGGATCCACACATAGGTTATCCTCTAGGACCATTCCTAGACCCATGAGTTTCTCTATCCATTCAATCATCTTAAGGACATGGTTTTGAACTGGTGTCCTCTCAGTCATCCAAGTGCGGAAGAGACTCTTCGATATCTTATATCACTGAGTTCTTTCTTGTTCCTCAAATAATTTATGGAGATGTAGGAGTATGGATTTAGCATCCATCTTTTTATGTTGTCTCGATAACTTGAGAGTCATGGAGCCTAACATATAACACTAAGTAAGAGTGGAGTCATCTATGTACTTCACGTAGCGAGTGATCTCATCATCGCTTGCACCTTCGTCGAGCGTAGGTATCACTATATCAAGAATATACGTGATTTCTCCACTACAAGAACTATTCTCAGGTTATAGAGCCAATCCACATAGTTTGGACCAATGAGGTGGTTCGCATTAAGTATGCCACGTAGAGGGTCTAATGGCGACATTTTCTAAAAATAAAGATACAATAAAAATAAATAACATACAGATTTTATAAAAATATAAATAATCAAGATATGGACTTCTATCTTGATATGCTCCCACATGACACCCTTAGTATGTGTAATGAAAATCTTCAATAGACTTTTAGTGGGGATCGTGATCTGTTGGAAAATCTAGGGGTGACATCACATGCGCAGTAGAAGAATAGAAAATAAAATAAAATCCTAGATTTTCATGAAAAGGTTTCATCATCGTATGAAGATCAGTGTGTAAAAATAAATCCATGAAATCGAAAACTGCATATGTGAGAAAGATAGTACCCAGGGAGATCGTATATCCCTAAGATTCCTGTAGAGCCATGGGGAGGATAAAGGAGGTCAAGCGTCCTCCTCTCTGGCGGTGATCCATATGGTAGGGGCTGCGAAAATGCTCCTCTCTAGGGAGAGGAGAATAAGAGGTGACTTCCAAGAAAAATTTCAGCCTATGGGCCTCTAGTTCTCTCCTATTTATAGAAGCCCCCTATTAACCCTAATGGATCATGCCTTATTGGATATTGGATCTCCATCTAATTACCTAAGTCTCTTAGATTAATGGGTCTCCACTCAATAATCTCTTATTAGCTCTTATTGGATCTCATCCATGGGATCCAATAATTCAGATGCTTATTGGATATCTAATAAGATATGAGCTCCGACGGATATCTCATATCTGAACCTCTGCTTGTTACAACACCTACCATATGTGTGTGACCCTCTAGGCCCAAATCGAGTTGGTCATGAGTTATATCTGTCAAAACTCCTTCTGACTTAGTGAATTATTATCACCATAATAATTCACTTGACTCATCGACTACGGACGTACTAGGCCACTATACCGTAGTCTCTAGATAATATAGGGGAATATAATCCTTTGGACCTATCTATCCTCAGTTACTATATACCAATAGTCTCTCATTTATCTAATATCCCAGGGTCTGTATATCAGGCATGGTGTTGTTAGGCCTATATGGTTTTCACTCAAGTCTCGCTCTAATCGGATTCTCACGGATAACTCTTTCTCTCTCAATTCGAATAACCCTAGCCAAGGATTTGTCTGAGCAAGAACACATGAAATATTCTTCTCATGATATCGAGAGTGGATGATCCTCTATTGATACTCAAGAGCCCTTGTAAGATTGGCTACCACTCCCAATAACCGGTTGTACTAGATTTGGAACATCCAAACCTATAAGTCTGGTATCAAAGAATAGAGTACTCATACAGGACATCCTTAGTGTCTCAAGTCTAAGAACTAGATATACTACTGGGACTACACAATTGCTATCTGATAATAGGTATCATTAACCATCCAGTATTCCGTAAGCAGATCAATCAGTGAACTCATTCTCCAATGAGCACTTGCACTATATCCTTAGTGTCCCTACATGAGTATCTATGAGACTAGTCACCTCTATCATATGAATGGGTATACAACATACTAGTCTGTTCGGTTATCTTAATGTGCCTATCAAGTAACTTATGACTGGGATTATTTAGGGTTTGTGTTTAAAGGCAAATCGATCTCATTATCATGATCTCATCACGATCCAATTTCCATTGCATAGATCCAAGGATCTCATAATATACATCTAAATAATGTGAGAAAATACTGATAATCGTAAGTAAAGAGATTGACATAGCATGTTACAAGTGTCATCACTCACGTGATTGGCTTGTAGGACACCTATAACTAACAATCTCCCTCTTGACCTAAAGCCAATCACTTACATGTCTGATCCCTATCAGACCTTTGTGACACTCAATAATAATCTGAGATAATAGCTTCATCAATGGATCTGTAATGTTATCTTCGGATGGAATACTTTTCACTACTACATCTCTTCGGGCCACGATCTCTCTAATAAGCTGGAACCTCCTCAGAACACTTCTAATGAGATGGGTTCCTTCATTTGAGTAATCGTCATGTAGTTATCATAATATAAGGGAATCAGCTCCTTGTTGCCTGGCACGATTTCCAGATCTATGATGAACTTCTTTATCCAAACTTCCTCTTTTGTTGCCTCTATCATAATAATGTACTCTATCTCTATGGTCGAGTCAGTAGTAATATCTTACTTGGAAATCTTTCAGCATACTGCTCCTCCATTCTGGGTGAACACATACATTGAATGAGGCTTACCATCATTGACATCGATTGCAAGCTCAACTCTGTGTAGCCCTCAACCCTATGGTAACTTTCTTCATATACTAGTAAAAGATCTTTAGTCCTTCTCAAGTACTTAAGAATACACTTTACTGCTTTTCAAAGTTCCAAGCCTGGATTCACCTGATACCTGCTCGTGACACTCAAAGCATATGCTATATTAGGCTTGGTACATAGCATAACATACATGATAGACCCTATCGCTGAGACATAGGATATCCTATCAATGTCTGCCCTTTCTTCAGGAGTCTTTGGGGATATACTCCTAGAAAGTTATAGCCTATGTCTCATCGGTATGAGATATCTCTTAGAATTTTCCATGCCAAACCTTTTGATAATGGTGTCTATGTACCTGGACTAGGATAAGCCAAGCATCCTTTTGGATCTATCTCTATAGATTTGAATCCCCAATATGTATGATGCTTCCCTTAAGTCCTTCATAGAGAAGTGTCTAGATAGCTAAGCCTTAACCGTGGAGAGCATTCCTATATCATTCCCAATGATTAGGATGTCATCCACATATAATACTAAGAAGGTGATAGTGTTCCCACTTACCTTCCTATACACACAAGGCTCATCTTCATTCTTAACGAAGTCATAAGATCTGATTGTCTCATCAAATCTTATGTTCTATCTTTGGGAAGCTTCCTTCAATCCATAGATGGATCTAAGTAACCTGCATATCATATTTCGACTATCCTTAGACATGAATTCTTTAAAGTGTATCATATACACCTTATCCTCGAGGTTACCATTAAGGAACGTAATTTTCATGTCCATCTACCAGATCTCATAATCATAGTGTGCTGCAATAACCAATAGAATTTAGATGGATTTTAGCATGGCTATGGGTGAGAAGGTTTCGTCATAGTCAACACCTTAGCTTTGACGATACCCCTTAGCTACTAGCCTTGCTTTATAAGTCTCTACATTTCTATCTACTCCGATCTTCTTCTTGAAGATCCACTTGTAACTAATGGGTACAATACCCTCGGGTGCATCAACTAGGTTCCAAACCTTGTTAGAGTATATAAAATCCATTTTTGAATTCATGCCTTCTTACCACTTCTTAGAGTCTATACTCGTAATAGGCTCCTCGTAGGTTTGAGGATTAATGTCCTTGACATTCTCTTTTCTGATATATCCGACATATCTCTCAGGAGGATGGGATATTCTTTCGAACCTACATAAAGTCAGAACTTATGTGCTAGGCACCTGTACAGACTCTAGCTATAGAATGGTACTTGAGCTAGGTTCTCCAATCTCGCTCAACGCTATCACGCCCGCAATGTCTCCACCAAGAATATGTTCCTTCTGAAGGAACACTGCTCTTTAGGCTATAAAGACCTTTTGATCCTTGGGATGATAAAAATAATACCCACAAGTTATCTTGAGATATCTCACGAACTTGCACTGCTCCATCCTGGATTCCAACTTATCGGGATTGTGTAGAGTAGTCTCAAATCTTAACAACCTTAAGATCGAGCTTCTTTTATTTTCATATCTCATATGATGTAGACACTATCAATTTAGTTGGAATTCTATTCAGAAGATAAGTTATAGACTCTAGGGCATATCCCCAGAATAAGATGGGTAGATCGGCGAAACTCATCATGGACCACACCATGTCTAATAGTATGCAATTCCTCATTTCGGATACACCAATGAGCTAGGGTGTATAAGGAGGTGTCCATTAGGACAGAATCTCATAGTCCTTAAGAAACTTGATAAACTTTGTACTTAAGTATTCACCTCCTTGATCTGATCGAAGAATCTTAATACTCTTTCCAGTCTGGTTCTCTACTTCATTCTTATATTCCCTAAATTTCTTGAAGGCTTCGGACTTATATTTCATTAAGTACACATGTTTGTACTTAGAGAAATTATCAGTGAAAATAATGAAATAGGAATAATCACCTATAGCCTGAGTTGACATAGGACTACATACATCACTATGTATGAGTTCCAACAACTCAATGGCTCTCTCCAGTTCCACTAAATGGAGAGTTGGTTATCTTTCCATGAAGGCAAGATTCGCAAGTCGCATATGACTCATAGTCAAATGGATCAAGGTATCCATCTGTTAATAACTTTTGAATCCTTCCCTCATGGATATGACCTAGCCTACAATGCCATAGGTATGAACTGTTCAACTCATCTCGTTTCCTCCTAGACTCACTTATATTTATGATATGTGGAGTAGTATCTAGCATAATCAAACTATTATGCAATGTTCCTCTTGTGATAATCTCATCATCCTTAATAATTGAATAACTATTGTACTCAAAAGTTACTTTATAACCATTTAATGTCAAACATGAAATGAAAATAATATTTTTTGATAATAGAGGAAATAAAATAACATGCATCTAATGTAATAGTAGCTCCATCAGGTAGATGTAAAATGACCTCATTGATAGTAACAGCAACAACTCTTGTTCTAATGCCCAACTTGAGTTCCATCTTGCCTCTTATTAATCTCCTAAGTCTTGCCAGAACCTGCAATGAATTATAGATAGGATAAGCACTACCGGTATCCAATATCCATGTGTTATCATATGAGTCTGACAAATGGAGATTGATCATGAAGGTACTTGAAGTCTAAGCTTCTGTTTCACCTTCTCTATAATATACTCTTTACAGTTCCTCTTCTAGTGCCCATCTTTGCCGTAGTGGAATCACTAGTCTTTGTCCTTTTTCAGGTCTTCTTAGCAACGTTTGCTTTACCCTGTCTTTCCTTGCCCTTCTTAAGGGACTTCTCTACCTTCTTTTTCTTTCTGGTCTTACTAGCATAGAGAACTGTGAAATGGAATCTAGTAGAGACTGAAGTACAAGATTCACTCATAGGTTATCCTCTAGGACCATTCCTAAACTTATGAGTTTCTGCTAGTCATAAGTGCCCTACAAGCCAATCACGTGAGTGATGACATGTGTAACTTGACATATACTCTTTTTACTTGTTAGGCATTTTATTACTTTATCTTGCGTGTTACATATATTGTGATGTCCATGTATCTATGCAATTGGAGTCAGATCATGATGAGATCATGATAATGAGATCGATTCACCTTTAAACACGGATCCTAAATAATCCTGGTCATAGGTTACTCGAGAAGGATATCGAGATAATCAAACAGATTTGTGTACTATATACCAGCCCATATGATGGAGGTGGCTGATCTCATAGCTGCTCGTGTGGAGACACTAAGGATACAGTGTAGGTGCTCATTGGAGAATGAGTTCATTGATTGATCCACCCACGGAATACTAGATGGTTTAGGATACTTTATTGTCAGACAATGATTTCGTAGTCTTAGTAGTGTATCTAGTCCTTAGACTTGAGGCACCAAGGATATCCTACATGAGTACTCCACTCTTTGATACCAGACTTATATATTTGGAAGCTTCAAATCTACTACAACCGGTCATTGGGAGTGGTAGCCAACCTTACGAGGGCTATTGATTGTTAATAGAGGATCATCCGCTCTTGATATCATGAGAGGAATATCCCATGTATTTTTGCTCCAACAAATCCTTGGCCAAGGTTGTTCGGATTGAGAGAGAAAGGGTTCTTTGGGAGAATCTGATTAGAGCGAGACTCAAGGAGAGACCGTATGGGACTGACAGCACCATGCCAAGTATAGGGTCTTCGGGATATTAGATGGATAAGGGACTATAGGTACATAGTAACTAGGGACGAATAGGTCTAAACAATTTGAATCCCCTGTATCATCTGGGGACTACAGTGTAGTGGCCTAGTATGTCCGCAATCGATGAGTCAAGTGAATTATTATGAAGATAATAATTCAAGAGTTAGAAGGAGTTCTGACAAGTATGACTTATGGCTGACTCAATATTGGGCCTAGAGGATCATATACATATGGTAGGTATTGCAATAAGTAGAGGTTTGGATATGAGATATCTGTTGGAGCCCCTATCTTATTAGATATCCGTTAAGCCTCTAAATTATTAGATCTTAAGATGAGATCTAATAAGAGCTAATAAGAGATTATTGGGTAGAGACTCACTAATCTAAGAGGCTTGGGTAATTGGATAGAGATCCAATACCCAATAGGGCAAGATCCATTATGATTAAGTTGATAGGGGACCTCTATAAATAGGAGGGAACTAAAGGCCCATAGGCTATGGTTTTTTGGCAGCCATCTTCTATTCTCCTACCCCCTCTCCTCCTCAGCCAATAGCTTGTTGGGAAATTCATCTAGGGTGTGACATCTCATGCACTGCGGAAGAACAAAGACAAAACACCCCAGATTTTTTGTAGAAAGTTTCCGTCATCGTGCGAAGATCGATGCATCAAAATAAATCCATGAAAACTATATGTGTAAAAGAAAGTACTTAGGGAGATCATATATCCCTGAATCCCTGCAGATATGTAGGAAAAGATGAAGGGGGTCAAGCATCCTCCTCTCTAGTAGTATCCACACGGTAGAGACTGCGACGATGCACTTCAATAGGGAGAAGAGAACAAGAGGTGGCTACCAAAAGAAACCCTCAGCCTATAGAGCTTTGGTTCCCTCCTATTTATAGAGGCCCTTGGTCAACCCTAATGGATCTTGCCCTGTTGGGTATTGGATTTCCATCCAATTACCCAAGTCTCTTGGATTAGTGGGTCTCTACCCAATAATCTCTTATTAGCAATTATTGGATCTCATCTTAGGAACCAATAATTTAGGGGCTTATTGGATATCCAATAAGATAGGGGGCTCAGCGGATATCTCATATCCGAACCTCTGCTCGTTGCAACACCTACCATATGTGTATGATCCTCTAGGCTCAATATCGAGCTGGCCGTGAGTCATACTTATCAGAACTCTTTCTGACTTGGTGAATTATTATCTCTATAATAATTTACCCAACTCATCGACTGCGGACGTACCAAGCCACTATGCCGCAGCCCCCAGATGATATAGGAGAATCCAATCCTTTGGAGCTATCTATCCTCAGTTACCATGTATCTATAGTCCCTCATCCAACTAATATCCCAAAGACCCTATACCGGGCATGGTGCTGTTAGGCCTATACGGTCTCTCCTCGAGTCTTGCTCTTGTCAGATTCTCCCGGAGAACTCTTTCTCTTTCAATCTGAATAACCTTGGCCAAGGATTTGTTCGAGCAAGAATTCATGAGATATTCCTCTCATGATACCGTGAGTGGATGATTCTCTATTGACACTCAATAGCCCTCGTAAGGATGGCTACCACTCCCAATGACCGGTTGTACTAGATCTGAAACTTTCCAAACCTAAGTCTGGTATCAAAGAGTGGAGTACTCATACAGGACATCCTTGTGTCTCAAGTCTAAGGACTAGATACACTAGTAGGACTATAGAATTATTGTCTGACATTAGGTATCAATAACCATCCAGCATTCCGTAGGTGGGTCAATTAGTAAACTCTTTCCCCAATGAGCACCTGCACTGTACCCTTAGTGTCCCCACACGAGTGGCTATAAGACCAGCCACCTCCATCATATGGACGGGTATATAGCATACTAGTTTATCCGGTTATCTCGATGTCCTTCTCGAGCAACCTATGACCAGGATAATTTAGGGTCTGTGTTTAAAGGTGAATCGGTCTTATTATCATGATCTTATCACGATCCGATTCCCATTGTACAGATCCAAGGATATCATAATAAATGCAACATAAAGATAAAGTGATAAACACCTAATAATACGCAAAGAGAAAAAAATGCATATCAAGTCACAATTGCCATCACTCATGTGATTGGCTTGCAGGGCACATATGACTAGCAATCTCCCACTTGACCTAAACCTAATTACCAACATGTCTAATCTCCATCAGACCTTTGTGACGCTCAAAGACAATCTGAGTCAATGGCTTTGTCAGTGGATCTAAAATGTTATTTTCGGATGGAACTCTTTCTATTACTATATCTTTTCGGGGCACGATCTCTCTAATAAGTTAGAACCTTCTCAGAACACTTCTGATGAGACTCGAGTTCCCTTATTTGAGTAATCGCCCCATATTTATCATAATTTAAGGGAATCGACTCCTCGCTACTCGGGACGACTCCTAGATCTATGATGAACTTCATCCAGACTCCCTCCTTTGCTGCCTCTGCCACAACAATGTATTCCGCCTCTATGGTCGAGTTAGCAGTAGTGTCTTGCTTGGAAATCTTCCAGCATACTGCTCCTCCATTCAGGGTGAACATATACCCTGAATTAGACTTGCTATCATCGACATCGGATTGGAAGCTCGAGTGCGTGTAGCGCTTAACCTTGAGGCTACTACCTCCATATACCAGTAAAAGATCCTTAGTCCTTCTCAAGTACTTAAGGATACATTTTACTGCTTTCCAATGCTCCAAGCATGGATCTGCCTGATATCTGCTCGTGACACTCAAAACATGCATTATATCAGGCCTGGTACATAGCATAGCATACATGATAGATCCTATCGGTGAGGCATATGGTATCATATCCATGTGTGCCCTTTCTTTAGGAGTCTTTGGGGACATACTCCTAGAAAGTGATATTCCATGTCCCATTGGTATAAGACCTCTCTTAGAATTTTCTATGCCAAACCTTTTGACAATAGTGTCTATGTACCTGGATTGGGACAAACCAAGCATCCTCTTAGATCTATCTCTATAGATCCGTATCCCTAGTATGCAGAATGCTTCCCCTAAGTACTTCATGGAGAAGTGCCTAGATAACCAAGTCTTTACTGTGGAGAGCATTCCTACATCATTCCTAATGATCAGGATGTCATCCACATATAATACCAAAAAGGTGATAGTGCTCCCACTTACTTTCCTGTACACACAAGGCTCATCTTCGTTCTTAACGAAGTCATAAGATCTGATTGCCTCATCAAATCTTATATTCCAACTTGAAGAAGGTTGCTTAGGTCCATATGCTCATAATAGCCTCCTCATAGGTCTAAGGATCAATATCCTCAACATCCTCTCCTCTGATATGTCCCACATATCTCTCAAGAGGATGGGATACTCTACCAGACCTATGTAAAGTTGGAACTTGTGTGCTAGGCACTTGAACAGACTCTGGCTGTGGAATGGTGCTTGAGCTAGGTTCTCCAATCTCGCTCAACTCTATTTTGCTCCCACTATCTCCACCAAGAATGTGTTCCTTCTCAAGGAACACTGCTCTCTTGGCTACAAAGACCTTTTGGTCCTCAGGGTGATAGAAATAATACCCACAAGTTTCCTTGGGGTATCCCATGAACTTGCATCATTCCGTCCTGGATTCTAACTTGTCGGGGTTGTGTCTCTTGACATGGGTAGGACAGCCCCAAATCTCAATAACCTTAAGATCGGGCTTCTTCCTATTCTATATCTCATATGGAGTAGACATTACTGACTTAGTTAGAATTATGTTTAGAAGGTAAGGTACGGTCTCTAGGGCATATCTCCAGAATGAGATGGGTAGGTCGGCGAAATACATCATGGAATGCACCATGTCTAACAGTGTGTGATTCCTCCTTTTTGATACACAATTAAGCTGTGGTGTATAAGGAGATGTCCATTGGGATAAAATCTCATAGTCTTTAAGGAACTGGGTGAACTCTGTACTCAAGTACTCACCTCCTCGATCTTATCAAAGAGTTTTAATGCTCTTTCCTATCTGGTTCTCCACTTCATTTTTATATTCCCTGAATTTCTCAAAAGTCTCAGACTTGTACTTCATCAAATACACACATCCGTATCTTGAGAAATCATCAGTGAAAGTAAAGAAGTAGGAGTAACCACCTATGGCATGAGTCGACATGGGACCACATATATCACTATATCTAAGTTCTAGTAACTTAGTAGCTCTCTCTCCAGTTCCACTAAATGGAGAGTTGGTCATCTTTCCTTGAAGGCAAGGTTCACAAGTCGTATATGACTCATAGTCAAATGGATCTAGATATTCATTCTTCAGCAACTTTTGAATCCTTCCCTCGTGGATGTGACCTAACCTACAATGCCAAAGATATGCATTGTTCACCTCTTCTCATTTCCTTTTAGACTCACTTACACTTATGATATGTGGAGCTATATCTATCATAAATAAACCATTATGCAATGTTCCTCTTGTGATGATCTCATCATCTAATATTATGGAACAACCATTGTTCTCAAAATCTAATTTATATCCACTAACTGTCAAATATGAAATAAAAATAATAATTTTAATAATAGAAGGAATATAATAGCATGCATCTAATATAATAATAGCTCCACTAGGCAGATGTAAGGTGACCTTACTAACAACCATTGTAGTAACCTTTGCTCCATTACCCATTTTAAGGTCCATCTCGCCTCTGTTCAATCTCCTAGGTCCTGCCAAAACCTGCAACGAATTGCAGATATGATAAACACTTATGGTATCCAATACCCATGTGTTATCATAAGATTCAAACAAATGGAGACTGATCATGAATGTACCTGAAGCTTCTCCAAGCTTCTATTTTGCCCTCTCTGCAAGGTACTCTTTGTAGTTCCTCTTCCAGTGCCCATCTTTGCCATAGTGGAAGCACTGGCCTTTGTCCTTTATTGGGTCTTTCTTGGCAACCTTTGCTTTACCTATTTTGCCCTTGCCCTTGCCCTTCTTAAGGGTCTTCTTAGCCTTTCTTTTCTTTCTGGTCTCACCAACATAGAGAACCGGTTTTTCTTTCTTGATAGTGCTCTCTACTTCTCTCAACATATTGAGGAGCTCTGGGAGGGTCACCTCAAGTTTGTTCATATTAAAATTTATTATGAACTAAGAAAAGGAATCTGGTAGGGACTGAAGCACAAGATCCACTCATAGGTTATCCTCTAGGACCATTCCTAGACCTGTGAGGTTCTCGATCCACTCAATCATCTTACGGACATGGTTCTGAACCGGTGTCCCCTCAGCCATCTTGGCACGAAAAAGACTCTTTGATATCTCATATCACTATTTCTTTCTTGTTCCTCAAACAGTTTACGGAGATGCAGGAGTATGGAATTAGCATCCATATTTTCATGCTATCTCTATAACTCAGTAGTCAAAGAGGCCAACATATAATACTGAGCAAGAGCGGAATCATCTATGTACTTCACATAACAAGCGATCTCATCATCGCTTGCCCTTTCGTCGGGTGTAGGGATCACTGTATCAAGGACATACGCGATTTTCTCTACTGTGAGAACGATTCTCAGATTGCAAAGCCAATCTATATAATTTGGACCAATGAGGCGGTTGGCATCAAGTATGCCACATAAAGGATTTGAAAGTGATATTTTTCTAAAATTAAAGATGTAGCAGAAATAAATAACATGCAGACTTTACAAAAATTAAATAATTAAGATAAGTTCTATCTTAATGCATTACCACTAATTTTTCGCGAGAAATACAACACCCCCGGTATGTGAATCGGAGACCCCTGGCGGATCTCTAGTGGGGATCGGGATCCGATCGACGTCTTAACGTAATCTCGAGGGACTCGACCAATCACGTAAAGCCCGTAAAGGTAGACAACTCTTGCCAATCACAACTCTTTGTGATTTCCGTCTTGTTCGGCCTCTGAACCATCATGGCCTCGAGGGACTCAACTAACCATGATGTTCAGTTAAGTCATCACCATCGTTATAAGATGAGTCTGATTCGGTGATATACTCTCGAGGGACTCGACCAAGCATACCATGTTCTCAGGTCACCGATGACATCTTTATGTCATAGATAAGATAGCAAAACATGATATAGGTGAGTCTCAAGGGACTCGACCAACTCAACCTACACCGAGAATCGGTTCCTAGCTATAACGATGGAAGGCCACGTGGGTCAATATAATTGCCTCACGTTTACCAACTTAATATTATTAATAGAGGGGATTTTTGATTTAGTCTCCTAACATAATGTCTCACACACATACACATTTAATATATATCTATATCGCATGCAAATATATATACATATCTAGTATGTGTATAATCAATCACACATTATATAAGTAATCACACCAGACGATCATGGACTATATCCTAATGTGATCAGGCCCGAGCCAGTGGGCCCAATCACTCACATCAAGATCTATGTGTGCTTAGGCACATCTTCGGGCCCTGTGATCATCCTTCTCGCTTCGTCGGTTCCATCGGCATCTTAACACATCTCCATGCGTCGGAGCATCCGTCTCGCCCTCGTGGGTCCCGCTACTGCTACGCCTCATCATGTAATTACAACATAATTGCAAACGCGTAGGCCTGATAATAAACAAGAAAAAATAGAGACTCGCAGACCCTAATAATAATAATCACATGTACACATATCACATCACAAGTCCATGATCATCTGTCCACATCATACATCACATGTATATATTATTTTATAGGACTACTAGATAAAAAATAATAGTTAATTAAACTACTTAATTAATATATTTATTTTTCTAAAATCAGGGACATAGAGGGAATTTTATAAATTTCTAAGGGTATTTTGGTCATTCGGCCAAAAGGACAAAACTAGCATTTTTAAAATTATGAGGACTATTTTGGTAATTCGATCAAAAGGAACAGAAAAAGAATTTCTGAAATTCTGAGGGGGCAAAACCATCTTTTGATCGAAAACCTTAACTCCTCTCCCTCTCTTCTGCGTTTTGCTTTTGGCGCATACGCCACCCTACCGACGCGCGGCCTTTGCTGCTGAGAAGGGGCGGCGAAGCACCCGTAGGGCGCTGCTCATGAGAGCTATCGGCGCCTCGGCCCTTGCGGGCGCAGCACCCGCAAGCGCCGCTCGTGCGGGGCAATCGCCCGTAGGTGGTGCTAGCCATGTGAGCGCTTCTGCCCACGGGTGCAGCGCCTACAGGCAGCACCAAACCCTACGGGCAGGCCACCAGCGCAAGCAACCTACTTGCTGCCTACTTGCGGCCCGTAGCCCGTCGACTGGCTGCCGCCTGCACGTAGGCTATTGGCCACCACCGTTGTAGGTAGCAAGGCTGCAAGAAGCTGATAGAAACCCATAGGAATTCTATAAAGATTGATCTTTGAGGGGGATCAACCCTTGGAATGCTATAGGGGTTCCACCCTCCAAGTAGCCTAGTGGTTGCAATTGTAGATTGATATTTCTTGTTCTAAAGAGGTGGAGGCTACAAGCTTATATAGAGCTCCAAACCCTAGCCCTAGGGGTTGTTTCCTAAGTGAACTACCCAATTTACCCTTACCTTTAGCCAACCGGCCTAGTAACAAGGGGGGCGACGTCTAAGAGGCCCAATAGCCCAAATATAAACCCTAGCCTCTCTTCTTTATAGGATAGAGGTAGCTAGGTGCGATTTATTACACTCACAGGGTTTTTATTAGCTGCTACTTGGTTGAGTAGGGCCCAACCCTGCTAGGGTCCTATCAACCCGCCCTCTTCCAATCAGCCTTGTCCTCAAGGTTGAGGTACCATGAATTCAGGGAACCAGGTCTTCAACTCCTTATATGATTCCTATGTGGCATCTTAGGGTGGTAAATTATTCCAATGCACTAGTACTTCAGTAGAGGGACGTCGACGACGCATGATGATTCTGCGGTCGAGAATGGCTTACGACTGGGCTTGGATATATCCATCATTAGTGGTATTGGGCAGTTGAATCTGGGGTGACTCATGTTCTCCTAACTTGGGCTTCAAGCATGATATGTGGAAGATAGGGTGAATTTTGGCATCCTCAGACAATTTAAGTCTGTACGCCACAGCTCCAATACGCTCTACGATCTGATAGGGCCCATAAAAATGTAGCGATAGCTTCGTGGAGGCTTGTGTGTTGATGGATAGTTGTTTGTATGGCTATAGGCAAAGATAAACTCAATCTCCTACTAAAAATTCTCTTTCGCTTCTTCGTGTGTTAGCTTGTTGCTTCATTCTGGCTTGAGCAATAGAGAGATTATCCTTTAGCAGCTATAGGAGTTTGTCTCTATCAATTAAATCTTAGTCGACCTGATCTACCTTAGTCGAGCCAATTACATACTTTAGAATCACAAGAGTCGACCAACCATATAATGCTTCATATCGGGTACATTTTATAGATGAATGATATGTAGTATTGTACCACCATTCGGCCCAGGTGAGCCATTTTGTCCACTCCTTTGGCCAATCACTGGTGAAACACCGAAGGTATGTCTCTAAACACCTGTTCACCACTTCTGTTTGGCCATCAGTTTATGGATGATATGCTGTGCTCATCTTGAGTTTGGTACCCTACAACTAAAATAACTCGGTCCAAAATTTACTAGTGAAGACCTTGTTATGATCACTTACAATGGACCTTAGCATCTCATGCAGTTTAACAATATTTTTTGTGAAAATCTGAGCAATACTAACAACAGTGTAGGGATTTCGCATAGCACAAAAATGAGCATATTTCGTAAGTCGATCAACCACTACAAGGATTATGCTTTTACCTTTGGAAGGTGGCAGCCCTTCGATGAAGTCCATGGAGATATCAGTCCACACCGAGTCTGGTATGGGTAGTGGTTATAGTTTCCCTGGACTCGCCACTGTTTCACCTTTTTGCTGTTGACATACATCACATTGTGCTATGTATTCGGAAATAATTTTTTTCATTTCTCTCCAATAAAAGTTTTGCTTCACTCTTTGTAGGTTCTTAGAAATCTAGAGTGCCCTATTGAAGGTGTGGAGTGCATTTCGTGCAGAATGACTTTGATGCAAGGGGAGTTTGGTATAAGCACAATACGACCTTTATAGCGTAGATCCCTCGAATCTCAAGTATAGTGAGCTATTGCGCTTGGATCCTCCTCTAATTTTTTGATGATATTGCTGGTTTCTAGATCCTTCTTCCATTCCTCCCTAATGTCCTCAAGGAAGCTGGTGGTAGGAAGAGAGACGGTTAAAAATTCAGCTTGCTCAGGTAGTCGTGAGAGCACATCTGCAACAACATTTTCTTTCCCCTTTTTGTAAATAATTTCATAATCAAATCCTAGAAGTTTGGTTACCCATTTTTGCTACTCCGGGGTGATATCTTTTGTACCAAAAAGTACTTGAGGCTTCTATGGTTAGTTTTAATCTAAAATCGCCGGCCAATCAGGTAGGGTCTCTACTTTGTTACTGCGTGTCTAATGGCGAGTATCTCCTTATCATAGATAGATATTTTTTGATGGGAGGGAGACAACGCCTTGATGGTGTATATGCGTGGTCGACCATCTTGCATGAGAACGGCTCCAATTCTAACTCCAGATGCATCGGCCTTAATAATGAAGGGTCGGCTGAAATCTGGTAGCGCTAGCACTGGTATCGTTGTCATGGCTGCCTTAAGTCTATCGAAGGCAGGGGAGGCTTTGTTCGACCATTGGAAGGCATCTTTTTCTGTAGAGAAGTGAGGGGGGCACTGATCTTCCCATAGTCCTTCACGAATTTTCGGTAGTAGCCCATTAGTCCAAGGAACCCACGCAGCAATTTCACATTTGTAGGTTTCGACCAACCTTGCATTGCTTCAATTTTTATTGGGTCTACGGCCACTCCTGATATTATGTGCCCAAGGTACTTTACTTTTTGCTGGAGAAAGCTGTACTTTGATAGCTTAACAAAAAGAGTATTCTCCCGAAGGATCGTCAGAACAAATCGCAAGTGCTGAAAGTGAGTCTCAAGAGAAGGGCTGTAAATGAGAATATCATCAAAAAATACTAGCACAAATTTGCAAAGAAAGCTTCGAAAAATATCGTTCATGAGACTTTGGAAGGTTGAAGGAGCATTAGTGAGTCCAAAGGGCATTACCAAGAATTCATAATGGCCGTTATGAGTACGGAAAGTAATTTTTGGGATGTCACCTTCACATACCCGAATTTGGTGGTAATTGGATCGGAGGTCCAACTTTGTGAAGACTCGAGCTCCTTTTAATTCATTAAGAAGTTCATCCACCACTAGTATTGGGCACTTATCCTTGATGGTGATGTCATTTAGAGCTCGGTAGTCGATGCGTATCGGCCAAGTTCCATCTTTCTTGCGCACAAGTGGCACCAGTAAGGAGTAGGGGCTGTAGCTTGGCCGAATCACCCCTGTTTCAAGCATCTCCTTCACGATCTTCTCAATTTCATCCTTCTGGAGGTGAGGATAGTGGTAAGGCTAAGTGTTTACTGGTGGTTTGCCCGGAAGGATTGGAATTCGATGGTCATGTTGCCGAGTAGGAGGAAGACCGCACGGTTCAGCAAAAACATCATCAAATTCAATAAGCAGTTGGGTGAGATTTTGGTCTTTAATTTTTGTTTTCTCCCCCTCTGGTTGCTGCTAGAGATGCATAAGAAAGCCACCATTTATCTTGTGTAAAACTTTCTCCATTCGTTGGGTTGAAACAGTGGTTATGTTGCTTCCGTGCTTCCCGCGTAGGGTGACCTATTTGCCTTTGCAATAGAATTTCATAATCAATTTGGAAAAGTTCCAAGAGATTTCACCTAGTGATGTCAGCCATTCTATGCCCAGCATAGTCTCATAATCATCAATTGGTAGGAGCAAGAAGTCAGCAATAATTTCTTGGCCCTACAGTAATAGTTTCACCTGCGGGCATCTTTGGTCGCATTTTAGGATTCGATCGTAGGTGACCTTTAAGTTGAACTTGCTGCAACCTTCGATGTGGAGCGCCATCTGAGCAGCAAACTTACTATTTTGAAAGTTATTAGTGCTGCCTATATCGATGAGAATGGTGATCGGTTGTTGTTTGAGCAGGCCTCCAACTTTCATCATTTGCGGATTGAGTAGCCGGCTAGCACATGTACCATAAAGTCAGTCGATTGTAGCTCTTCTTCCACATCTTCATCCTCATGTTCAAGACTATTTTCTAGCTATTCACTGATCTATTCTTCCACTGGTTCAATCACAAGAAGTCTTCCTTTTTTACAGCGATGCTCAAAGCTCCATAACTCATCACAATGCCAACATAACCCCTTGGCAGATCGGTCTCGAAGCTCTTCTCTTGTCAACCTTTTTAGTGCAGGAGCTCAGCTAATAGTAGGGGGGCTGAGGGCTTTGATATTGTTTGTCAGGGAGTGACCCTAGTCCTCCGGGCTTTGTGGTTCAATCGCTCCTCCTAAAGTCGTGCGAAAGAGATGGCTGCCATAAGCGTGTACGGTTGTCGCGCTTTAACTTCTCCCCGGATCTCCAGCTTCAAGCCCTCAATAAATGTCCCCAATAACTATTTTTCAAACCAATCATGAGTTTGATTAGATAACCTTTCAAACCTGGTTTGATACTCCTGGATGGTAGAGGTTTGTCGGATCTTTACTAGTTATCTGTCGATGTTCTCGTAATCGGTTGGTCCGAAACGGATCAACAATCCTTCTTTGAATTGTCACCATGAGAAGACTCCATGAGTGTATTCAAACCAATCAAACTATTGTATGACATTCCCTTCAAGATGTATAGCTACAATTTCTACCATAGATGCATCTGCAGTTTTGTAGTACCGAAAATATCGCTCTGCGCGCGAGATCCAACCAATCGGGTCTCCTTCTTCTCATCTAGGGAAGTCCACCCTCATGCATGGATAGTGAGGATCAATCATAGAGCCTCCCCTCTCCTGAAGGTCATCTCTTCAATCAAAGCTTTCTCCTTGATATGATTTCTTTGGGCTCGGTGATCGACCTAAACTAAGTTCGACAAAGAGAGTCCGAATCTTCTCCTCCATTCGTGTCTCGAAGGCTTCAAATTTAGCATTAATTGCCTCCTCGGATGCCATAACATATATCTCCAAATCTGTAATATTAATATCTCTTTTTTGCTATCGAGTTAAAGGCATGTATTGGTTGAGAGAAGTGGTGGTTGAAAGGGTTGGTGGATTGGTAGATGTAGGCTGCAGTTTAGGCTTATTTTGTGGCTGTTTTGGGTGTAGTTTGGAGCTATGGTTTGATGGAGTTTTTGGGCTGTGATGGTAGTGGATGAAGGTTAGGAAAGAGGGTTTTAGATCTGTGGTAGATTGCAGCAAAGATTTGACAAAAATCAATGGAAATTACTGCCTATATGCGTTGTCTCGTAAGAGCAGAATTGTCATCAAAGAAATAGCAGTTTTTTGATGAAATTTCCAGTGAAAACTCAGGGATTTGAGGAGGGGGTTTGATGGTAGAATCTTAGTTTAGATAATAGCAAGGATAACAAATTGGATTAAGAAATTTCGGCAGCAAAACAGTAAAGAAATCGGTGCAAGTTGCGATAGCAGAATTCTCATCGAAAAATTTTAGCAGTTTGCGACGAGAGATTGCAGCAACAAACAAATTTTTTTTTTGATGAATTCCATGATAGATCAATCATGGATGGGAGCCAAGATGATCTATGAGGTGGATAAGAAATTTCGTTCAAAAAGGATAACAATTAGATCGGTTAAAGGCAGCAACACGTGGCTGAAATTTTCTACAGTGATCCTTCGTTCGCAAAGATGGTAACTTTTGCGACGCAAGGAATTCGCAGGCAAGGGATAGATAGAAAAACTTATTTTTGGTATTTTAGATAAAAATTATAGTAGCAAAGGGTATTGGTGGTAGAAAAATATCAGATCTCTGATGCAATTGGAGATGGCGACTGTAGACTGAATTGATCTACATCAAGAGATGATGGTGGAGACGACGGTGTCAAGAGCAATTGTGGGAATTGCTTGGCTGATGGTGGGTGGCAGGGATGGCAGTAAAAGTAGCAAGATCGCTACTTTGATACCAGATGATAGAACCCCATAGGAATTCTATGAAGATTGATCTTTGAGGGGGATCAACCCTTGGAACGCTATAGGGGTTCCACCCTCCAAGTAGCCTGGTGGCTGTAATTGTAGATTGATATTTCTTGTTCCAAAAAGGTGGAGGCTACAAGCTTATATAAAGCTCCAAACCCTAGCCCTAGGGGCTGCTTCCTAAGTAAACTACCCAATTTACCCTCACCTTAAGCCAACCAGCCCAAAAATATGGGGGGCGGCGGCTAAGAGGCTCAATAGCCCAAATATAAACCCTAGCCTCTCTTCTTTATAGGATAGAGGTGGCTAGGTGAGATTCATTACACTCATAGGGTTTTTATTAGCTACTACTTGGTTGAGTAGGACCCAACCCTGCTAGGGTCCTATCAGAAGCCTTGCGGCCACTGCACGAGCACAGCAAGCAGCAACAGTTGTTGCCCTTCCTCGCCCTTTATGCCAATAATTTTGGTGTCAAAAGCAGATCCAAAACATAATACACGCAGTTTAAGATCTGATCTTTGCATGAAGAACCTAGCTCTAATACCACTTTTGGGAAATCCGTTTGGGAAGCAACATCTCATGCGCAGCGGAAGAACAAAAACAAAACACCCCAGATTTCTTATAGAAAGTTTTCGTCATCGTGCGAAGATCGGTGCATCAAAACAACTCCGCGAAAACTGCATGTGTAAAAGAAAGTACCTAGAGAGATCATATATCCTTGAATCCTTGTAGGTCTGTAGGAGAGGATAAAGGAGTTCAAGCGTCCTCCTCTCTAGTGGTTTCCACATGGTAGGGACTTCAACGATACACTTCTCTAGGGAGAAGAGAACAGGAGGTGGCTACCAAAAGAAACCCTCAGCCTATAGAGCTTTGGTTCCCTCCTATTTATAGAGGCCCCCGGTCAACCCTAATGGATCTTGCCCTATTGGGTATTGGATCTCCATCCAATTACCCAAGCATCTTGGATTAGTGGGTCTCTACCCAATAATCTCTTATTAGCAATTATTGGATCTCATCTTAGGATCCAATAATTCAGGGGCTTATTGGATATCCAATAAGATAGGGGGTTCAGCGGATATCTCATATCCGAACCTCTACTCATCGCAACACCTACCATATGTGTGTAACCCTCTAGGCCCAATATCGAGCTGGTCGTGAGTCATACTTGTCAAAACTCTTTCTGACTTAGTGAATTATTATCTCTATAATAATTCTCCAAACTCATCGACTACGGACGCACCTGGCTACTGCGTCGCAGCCCCCAGACGATACAGGGGAATCAAATCCTTTGGACCTATCTATTTTCAGTTATCATATATCTATAGTCCCTCATCCATCTAATATCTTAGAGACCCTATACCGAGCATGGTGCTGTCAGGCCCATACGGTCTCTCCTCGAGTCTTACTCTTGTCGGATTCTCCCGGAGAACTCTTTCTCTCTCAATCTGAATAACCATGGCTAATGATTTGTTCGAGTAAGAATATATAGGATATTCCTCTCATGATACTAAGAGCGGATGATCCTCTATTGACACTCAATAGCCCTCATAAGGTTGGCTACCACTCCCAATGATCGGTTGTACTAGATTTGAAACTTTCCAAACCTATAAGTTCGGTATCAAAGAGTGGAGTACTCATATAGGACATCCTTGGTGTTTTAAGTCTAACGACCAGATACACTCCTGGGACTATGGAATTGTTGTCTGACATGGGGTATCAATAACCATCCAGCATTCTGTAGGTGATTCAATTAGTGAACTCATTCCTCAATGAGCACCTGCACTGTACCCTTAGTGTCCCCACATGAGTAGCTATGAGACCAGCCACCTCCATCATATGGATGGGTATATAGCGCACCAGTCTATCCGGATATCTCGATGTCCTTCTCGAGTAACCTATGACTAGGATAATTTAGGGTCTGTGTTTAAAGGTGAATCGGTCTCATTATCATGATCTCATCACGATCTGATTCCTATTGCACAGATCCAAAGACATCACAATATATGCAACACGCAAGATAAAGTGATAAAATGCCTAATAATATGCAAAGAGAAAAAAATACATATCAAGTCACAAGTGCCATCACTCGTGTGATTGGCTTGCAGGGCACATATGACTAGCACATCCCTAGATTAGGGCGTGTGGACAGCAAGAAGGGCCAGCCCCTTCTTGATTGCGTAGGGCATGTTCCGAGGAGATTTGGGCAACGATTTGAGGATCATCATTATAGCCCCTGCCAAGTGGATTATCACTAGAGAGGAGGACATTTGAACTCCTTCATCTAGTACTACAAATCTGTAGGAATTCAAGGATATACGATCTCCCTAGGTAATTTTTTTATGCGTAATTTTTGATTTTGCGCACTAACTTTTGCACGATGATAAGAACCTCTTTTTATATGGAAAATCTATGATTTTTGTTTCTGTTCATCCGTTGTGCATATGATGTCACCATAGATTTCCCAACCGTGGTATCAGAGTAAGGTTGCTCATGCAAAAGATTGGCTTTTAAATTACGTGTGTTGTGTTCAATCACATAAGAATTATTTTACATGATTGCAATAATTTTATTATCATAGATGTTAAATTTGTGCTATAATTTTTTCTCTATTATAAAGTGTTTTGCAGAGGGCTTTTGATGCTAAATATGTTGGCACAAAAGAGGAAGAAAGGGCAGTAGTGGTTGCTATCCCTTTTGATTGGCCGAAGGCTATTTGCAGCCTTGGCCGAGAGCTTTTCTTGCTGCTCTTAGCCTGGCCAAAAGCGGCAAGAATGAGAGCAGCAAGGCTACTCTCAACCTACTACATGGCAGCCCTTGCAGCCAGGTTTCCTAGCCGTAGGGGTTGCCCAAGCGGCCAGGACTCCTAGCCGCATGGGGCAAGCTGGTAGCCAAGGTTTTCTGGCCGTAAGGGACTCCTTGATGGCTAGGGTTTCCTAGCCATGCAAGTAGTCTAGTGGCCTAGGATTCCTAGCCACAAGGAAGTCCTTGGTGGCTCAGATTTTCTAGTCACATAAGGGACTTTCTGCCATATAAGAATACCCTATGGTAGTGTAACCCTAGAGGGTAGCAAAATAATTAATTAAATAATTTAATTAATTATAATTATTATTATCTAGCAATCCTACATAATGATGATGTGTACATGTAATGTATGATGTAGACGGATGATCATGGACGGTGTGATGTGTGTGTATATGTGATTATTATTATTATTATTGGAGCCCGTGAGCCTCTAATTTTTTTCTCATTTATTGTCAGGCCTGTGTGTCTATAATTAAGTTATAATTATATGAGAAGGTGCGGCAGGAGCATGGAAGAGATAGTGGAACCCACGAGGATGAAATAGATGATCACGACGCATGGAGATGCGTCAAAATATCGACAGAACCGACGAGGACGAGATGGATGATCACAGGGAATAAAGATGCACCGTTGCACACATAGATCTTGATGTGAGTAATTGAGCCCACTGGCTCAGGCTTGATCATATTAGGATGTGGTCCATGATCATTTAGTGTGATTGCTCATATGATGTGTGATTATATATACATCTAGTAGATACATATATATTTGCATGCGATGTAGATATATATATTAAATATGTATGTGTGTGACACATCATATTATGAGACTGAATCAAAAATCCCCTATATTAATAATATTAAGTTGGTAAACGTGAGGTAATTAGATTGACCCATGTGGCTTTCCATCGTTAAAGGTAGGAACTAATTCCCGATATATGTTGAGTTGGTCGAGTCCTTTGAGACTCACCTATATCTGATTCGCTATCATATCTACGACATAAAGATGATACCAGTGATCTAAGGATATGGTATAATTGGTTGAATCCCTTAAGGGTATATCATTGAATTAGGCTCATCTTGTAATAATGGTGATGACTTAACCGAACATCATGGTTGGTTGAGTCCCTCGAGGCCATGGTGGTTTGAGGCCGAATAGGACAGGAATCATAAGGAGTTGTGATTGGCAAGAGTTGCCTACCTTTATGGGCTTAACGTGATTGGTCGAGTCCCTCGAGGTTACGTTAAGATACTGATTAGATCCTAATCCCCACTAGAGATCCGTTGGGGGTCTCCGATTCACATACTGAAGGTAGTTGTGTGTCTCATAAAAAATTAGTGGGAGTAGATTAAGATAGAAGTCCTCAGCTTAATTGTTTAATTTTTATAAAGTTTGCATGTTATTTATTTCTGCTACATCTTTAATTTTAGAAAAATATCGCTTTCAAATCCTTTACATAGCATACTTGATGCCAACCACCTCACTGGTCTAAATTATATGGATTGGCTTTGCAATTTGAGAATCATTCTCACGACGGAGAAAATCATGTACATCCTTGATACAGTGATCCCTGTGCTGATGAAGGGGCAAGCAAGGATGAGATCGCTCGTTATGTGAAGTACATATATAATTCCACTCTTGCTCAGTGCTATATGTTGGCCTTTATAACTCTTAAGTTACAGTGATAGTATCAAAATATGGATGTCAATTCCATGCTCCTACATCTCCATAAACTATTTGAGGAACAGGGAAGAACTCAATAATATGAGAAATCGAAGAGTCTCTTTCACGCCAAGATGACTAAGGGGACATAGGTTCGGAACCATGTCCTTAAGATGATTGAGTGGATAGAGAAACTCACAGGTCTAGGAATGGTCCTAGAGGAAAACCTGTGTATGGATCTTGTGCTTCAATCCCTACCAGATTCCTTTTCTCAGTTCATAATGAATTTTAATATAAACAAGCTTAAGGTGACCCTCCGAGAGCTCCTCAATATATTAAGAGAAGTAGAGAACACCATCAAGAAAGAGAAGCTAGTTCTCTATGTTGGTGAGATAAAAAAGAAAAGGAAGGCTGAGAAGTCCCTTAAGAAGGGCAAGAGCAAGGGCAAACCAGGTAAGGCAAAGGTTGCTAGGAAAGACCTAACAAAAGACAAAGGCCAGTGCTTCCACTATAGCAAAGATGGGCACTGGAAGAAGAACTACAAAGAGTACCATGCAGAGAGGATAAAACAGAAGCTTGGAGAAGGTTCGGGTACATTCATGATCAGTCTCCATTTGTCAAAATCTTATGATAACATATGGGTAATGGATACCAGGAGTGCTTATCATATCTGTAATTCGTTATAGGTTCTGGCACGACCTAGGAGATTGAAGAGAGGCGAGATGGACCTCAAGATGGGCAATGAAGCAAAAGTTGTTGCAGTGATTGTTGGCATGGTCACCTTACATCTGCTTGGTGGAGCTATTATTGTATTAGATGCATGCTATTATGTTCCTTCTATTATCAAAAAGATTATTTCTATTTCATGTTCGATAGTTAGAGGATATAATTAGCTTTTGAGAATAATATGTTAGAACCCATGTGGATTCTAAGCTTGGGATTGATCTCTTTAGGGGATCAACCTCCTTGGAACTCTATAGGGGCTCCTTCATCTAAGTTGCTGCTCAAAGGCTACTAAAAGGATAATTTATTCATGATGAAAAGAGAGTAAATACATAGCTATTTATAGGGCTTCTAAACCCCAACTCCTAATAGGATTCCTACTCTAGACCCCTACTTTTAATCAACACATATTTCTAATAGGACTCATTCTCTAATAGGACTCCTACTTCTAATAGGACTCCTCTAATAGGAATCCTACTTCTAATAGGACTCTTACTTCTAATAGGACTTCTCTTCTAAGAAGCAACCTCCAAACTAATCCTAACCTAGCCAACCTTTTTAATAGGGGTTAGCTAGATAGGATTTACATGAATGCCCTTAGGATTTACATGTATGCCCCCTTTAATGAATCTGAATTAGGACTTTCGTAGCTAGAGTCCTAACAAAATTAGGACTCTCCTAGCTAGAGTCCTAACAGATCCACCCTCTTTAAATTAGCCTTGTCCTCGAGGTTGACGCTCTATGAATTCTAGAAATCTGATCTTCAAGTCATCATAGTTCTCCCAAGTGGCATCTTCTGTTGGTAGGTTCGCTCATTGTATTAGCAGTTCAGTAGTAGATCATCATCGTCAAGTCATGATCCATCGATCAATAATGACACTTGGCTAGGTCTGGAGCTCTCCTTG
Organism: Musa beccarii; assembly: GCA_024322285.1. NCBI lineage: Eukaryota > Viridiplantae > Streptophyta > Magnoliopsida > Zingiberales > Musaceae > Musa > Musa beccarii. The sequence continues at coordinate 33,336,610 of CM044394.1, forward strand.
GGTAGTCATATTTGATAGATGGCTTTGGACTATCTCGTTTTGTCCTAACTTGAGCTTCCAACATGACGCATTGAAGATTGGATGGATTTGGGAGTTGGCGGGTAAGTCGAATCTATATGCTACTACTCCGATGCACTTCAAAATCTGGTAGGTCCATAAAACCGAGGTAAAAGCTTCATAGATGCTTTAGTCTGGATTGATGTTTGCTTCTACGGCTGGAGCCGTAAGAAGACCCAATCTCCTACTGAAAATTCTCTTTCGCCTTTGTGTTGATCATATTAGTGTTTTATCCTTGCTTAAGCTGGAGTGAGATTATCTTTTAGCAACTTTAGTATTTTGTCTTTGTTCTATAGTTCCCTATCTACTTGTTCTATTTTAGAGGTGCCCAACACATATTTTGGGATTACAGGGGGAGTTCGATCATACATAGCCTCATAGGGAGTATATTTTATGGATGAATGATAAGTTGTATTATACCACCACTCGACCTAGGAAAGCCACTTTGTCGACTCTTTTGGCCGGTCACTAGTGAAGCATCCGAGGTATATCTCCAAGCACCTATTCATCACTTCAGTCTGATTGTCAGTTTGTGGGTGATATGTCATACTTATTTTCAATTTCGTGCCTTGCATCTGGAATAATTCTATCCAAAATTTGCTTGTGAAGACCCTATCATAATCACTTACAATAGATCTCGACATCCCATGCAATTTCATAATATTCTCCATAAAGATTCGAGCAATACTAAAAGTAGTGTAAGGATTATAAACAACGCAAAAGTGAAAAACTTTGTAAGGCAGTCAACCATGACAAAAATTATACTTTTTTCTTGTGATGAGGGAAACCCTTCGATGAAGTCCATTGATATATCAGTCTATATTGAATCCGAGATGGGTAGAGGTTGCAACTGTTTGGGACTTACCATTGTCTCGCCTTTATGTCATTACCATACATCACATTGTGCTATAAATTTAGCAATAATATTTTTCATCCCTACCTAATAAAAATTTTACTTAATTTTTTTTTAGGTTCTAAGGAACCCAGAGTGCCCGACTATAGGTGTTGAATACATCTCTTGAAGAATGGTCTTTATGTAAGTAGAATTTGGCACAAGCACAATGCATCTCTTATAGCGCAAGTCTTTTGAGTCCCAAATGTAATGAGCCACGGAGCTTGGTGCTTCCTCCAATTTTTTTCTGATCTTACTAGTCTCTAGATCATCTTTCTATTCCCTCCTAATATCCTTAAGGAAGTTGCTGATCAGAAGTGAAACAATCAAAAATTCAGCTTGTTCGGGTAGTTACGAAAGCGCATCTACGATCACATTCTCTTTCCCCTTTTTGTAAGTTATTTCATAATCATATCCAAGAAGATTTGTTACATATTTTTACTGCTCAAGGAAAGATATCTTCTAGTCTAAGAAATATTTTAGGCTTTTATGGTCAGTCCTGATTTGAAAACATCACCTGATTAAGTGCGGTTGTCATTTGGCCACCGCATGCACAATCGCAAGTATCTCCTTGTCATAAATAATCATCTTGAGATGGGAAGAAGATAATGCCTTACTAGTATAAGCGAGAAGGCGGCCATCTTGCATTAGTGTAGCACTAATTCTGACTCCAGAGGCATCGGCTTCAATAATAAAAGTCTTATTGAAGTCAAGTAGCGTTATTATGGGCTTTGTTATCATTGCAGCTTTAAATTCATCGAAAGCAGTGATGGCTTTGTCCAACCATTGGAAAGTATATTTTTTCAGCAAGGAAGTAAGGGGTGCACTGATCTTTCCATAGTTTTTCATGAACTTGTGGTAGTAGCCTGTTAAACCGAGAAAACCGCATAGCAATTTTATGTTCCTCGGGGTTAGCCTGTTCTGCATTGCTTCAATTTTGGAGGGGTCCATCACTACACTTTCCTCTGATATGATATGCCCAAGATAATCCACTATCTGTTAAAGAAAGTTGCACTTCAATTTTTTGACAAAAAGGACATGTTCTTGCAAAATCGTCAAAACAAGTCGTAAGTGCTGAAAATGACTTTCAAGAGAAGGGTTGTAAATAAGGATATCATCAAAGAAAACAGTATAAACTTTCAAAGATAACTCTGAAAAATATCATTCATAAGGCTCTGGAAGGTGGAGGGAGCATTGGTGAGACCAAAGGGCATTACCAGAAATTCGTAGTGGTCATTGTGCATTCAAAAGGTGGTTTTCGGTATGTCTTTTTCACACACTCGTATTTGATGATACCCGGATCGAAGGTCCAGCTTTGTGAAGACTCGTGCTCCCTTTAATTCATCAAGCAATTAATCTACTATTGGAATAGGGTACTTGTCCTTAACAGTTATGTTATTGAGAGCTTGGTAATCAACGCACATTCACCATGTTCTATCTTTCTTTCGTACGAGGAGCACCAGTGAAGAGTAGGGGCTGCAAATTGGCCGAATAACTCATGTTTTGAGCATCTCTTTTACAATCCTTTCTATTTCATCCTTCTAGAGTTGTGGATACTGATATGACTGAGTATTTTTTGGAGGTTTGCTTGGAAGAATTAGTATACGATGATCATGACAATGGGTAGGAGATAGGCTGCGCGGTTCGTCAAATATATCTGAAAATTCAACAAGCAAGGGAAGTAGGTTTAGATCTTCAAATTTAGTTGGCTCTCACTTAGATTGCTACTCAAGTTGTACCAAAAATCCATTGCATGCTTTATGCAAAACTTTCTTTATTCGTTGTGTGTAAATCGTCGTTACGTTGCTCCCACGTTTTCCGCACAATATCGCTTGTTTCCCCTTACTATAAAATTTCATAATTAGTTTCAAAAAATTTTAGGAAACATCACCTAATGTTAACCATTCGATGCCAAGCATAGCCTCATAATCATCAAGAGGGAGGAAGAGGAAATCTGTAATTATCTCTTGGTCCTATAGCAACAGTTTCACCCGCGGTCACGTACGAGCACAATTCAAAATTCATTCGTCGATGACCTTAACATCAAACCTGCTGCAATTCTCAATAGGTAAGGCCATCTGAACAACAACCTTGCTATTCATAAAATTATTAGTGCTCCTAGTGTCAATAAGAATGGTGATCAGTTGTTGCTTTAGAAGTCCTCCCACTTTCATCATTTGTGGATTCACGTAACCAGCAAGGGCATGCATTGTAATATCAACCGGCTACTATTCTTCATCTATGACCTCTTCCTCATACTCTTGGACCTCCTCCTCTATGTCTTCAAGAGGTTCAATCAGTAGGAGGCAACCCCTTTTATAGCAATGATCGTGGTTCCACGGCTCATCGCAATGCTAACAAAGACCCTTTGCTGATCGGTAACGTAGTTTTTCTCTTGTCAATTTTTTTGACAATGAAGGATGGCTGGGAGCAGAAAGAGGTTTATATGCCACAGGCCTAGGAGAGGTTCTCATCCTCTGAGCATCTTGGTTGAGCCATTCTTCAGGTATTTGGGCGAAAGAAATTACAACCATCACGGTACGGGGCTGCTATGCCTTAACCTCCCCTTTTATCTCTGGCTTGAGTCCTTCGATGAATGTTCCTAACAATTGATAGTCATTCCAATTATGAGCAAGGTAGGATAGCTTCTCAAACCTGCTTTGGTACTCTTGAATCGTAGAGGTTTGTCGAATTTTTGTAAGTTGGCCGTCGATATTTGCTTACTTTGTAGGTCCGAAATGGTTCAGTATTACGTTCTTAAATTGATTCCACATCGAAGCCCTATGATTGTATTCCAACCAATTGTACCATTGAATAGCATATCCTTCAAGATGGATGATAGCAATTTTCACTATAGCATCATCTAACGTTCGGTAGTAGTGAAAATAATGTTCAACACGCGAAATCCACCTCACCAAGTGTCCTTCTTCCCATCGTAGGAAGTCCACCCTCATGCATGGCTGAAGCATATTCGAGGGCTATCCTTCCTTCTCTGGAGGCCTCTTTGAACTCTCTCCTCACTAAAATTTGGTTGGACTCAATGGTTGTCCAATTCAAAATTCTACAAACAAAGAGTGCAATTTGTCCTCTAAGCGCGATTCAAGTCGCGATTCAATCCGAGATTCTAATGCTTCAAATTTGGTATCAATTAGATCTTAAGAAGTCATAGCATATGCCTCTAGATCAGAGATGTCCTTGTCTTTTTTCTATTGATGAGTTAATGTCATGGGGTGGTAGAAGGTTCGGACAATAGATCAGTGATAGAAGGGTTCGACTGTAATGGTTTACTATTTTGGGTGACAGTTTTTAATGCTGTTAGGGTTATGAAAATAGGTTATGATGGCTACATCTTAGGACTAGAGGGATGCCCTAAAGATGTCTTGGTTGGTGGCAGCAAGGTGGCTAGGGTTTGGTAGGTTACGAAGAAGAAAAAGGATAAAGGTGTAGCACCATATTTTTCACCAAAAAAATTCCAATAGAAAGGATGCAATTTTTTTCAACAATTCTCAATAGAGATTCAAGTAAAACTCAAAGGAATCTACTAGTAAGGGAGAGATAATACTGTTAAAATTTCATAGAAGAAAATGACAACAAGAGGTTTGGTAAAATTGAGGATCACGGAAAGGTACTGTAGCAGATTTTTACGTCTAAAGTGTAGCAGCTTAGACATAAAAGATCAGAAGTTTATATTAAGAATTTTTCAACGAAACCAAAGGGGAATCCACTATTAGGAAGTGTCAAAGCTGTCATAAAAATTTTATAGAGATTTGGATAGAAGAAACATAGTAGCAAGATCAAACAAATAGTACTTATGCGATTGGAATTCTGTAGCACATCTTTCGTTGTAGAGAAGAAAACTTTGCGATAAAAAGTTTATGCAGCAATATAGGAATGATTTTTTTTTATTTTTTGAATAAGGATAACTAAATTGCAGTAGTAGTATGGTAGGAAACCAGAACTTGGTGTAATTCACGGTGAAATCAAAGGATGATCTACGATGGTGGAGATGATGGTGGAATTTGGCAATGATCTTTTAACAATTGTGGGAATTGCTTTAGGTGGCTGTGGAGGGTTGATGGATGACTATGGAAGGGCAGCAAGATGCCAAGAACGCTGCTCTGATACCAAGTGTTAGAACCCTTGTGGATTCTAAGCTTGGGGTTGATCTCTTTAGGGGATCAGTTTCCTTGGAACTCTATAGGGTTTCCTTCCTCCAAGTTGCTGCTCAAAGGCTGCTAAAAGGATGATTTATTCATGACAAAAAGAGGGTGAATACATGGCTATTTATAGGGCTTCTAAACCCAACTCTTAATAGGACTCCTACTCAAGACCCCTACTTCTAATAGGACTCCTCTAATAGGACTCCTACTTCTAATAGGACTCTTTCTCTAATAGGACTCCTTCTCTAATAGGACTCCTACTTCTAATAGGACTCCTTCTCTAAGAAGCAATCTCCAAACTAATCCTAACTTAGCCGGCCTCTTTAATAGGGGTTGGCTAGATAGGATTTACATAATGCCCTTAGGATTTACATATTTGCCCCCTTTAATGAAATTGAATTAGGACTCTCCTAGCTAGAGTCTTAATAGAATTAGGACTCTCCTAGATAGAGTCCTAACATAATGGTTGTTCAATATCATTAGATGATGAGATCATCATGAGAGGAATGTTACATAATAGTTTATTTATGCTAGACATAGCTCCACACATCATGAGTGTAGTTGTGTCTAAGAGGAAACGAGAAGAGGTGAATAATGCATATTTGTGGCATTGTAGGCTAGGTCTCGTCCATGAGGGAAGGATTCAAAAGTTATTAAAGGATGGATATCTAGATCCATTTGACTATGAGTCATATGCGACATGCAAACCTTGCCTTCGTAGAAAGATGACCAACTCTCAATTTAGTGGAGATGAAGAGAGAGCCACTGAATTGTTGGAACTCATACATAGTGATGTATGTGGTACTCCTACTTCATTACTTTCACTGATAATTTCTCAAGATATGAACATGTGTACTTGATGAAGTACAAGTCTAAGGCTTTTGAGAAATTCAAGGAGTATAAGAATGAAGTGAAAAACTAGACTAGAAAGAGTATCAAATCCCTTCGATCAGATCGAGGAGGTGAGTACTTGAGAATATAATTCACCCAGTTCCTTAAAGACCATGAGATTTTATCCTAGTACACCTCCTTATACACCGTAGCTTAATGATGTATCCAAAAAGAGGAATCACACATTGTTAGATATAGTGCATTCTATGATGAGTTTCACTGACCTACCCATCTCATTCTGGGGATATGCCTTAGAGACCACAGCTTATCTTCTGAATAGCATTCTAACTAAGTCAGTAGTATCTACTCCATATGAGATATGGAATGGGAAGAAGCCCGATCTTAAGGTTATTAAGATTTGAGGGTGCCCTGCCTACGTCAAGAGACACAACCCCGACAAGTTGGAATCCAGGATGGAATGGTGCAAGTTCGTGGGATACCCCAAAGAAACTTGTGGGTATTATTTCTATCACCCCAAGGACTAAAAGGTCTTTGTAGCCAAAAGAGTAGTGTTCTTTAAGAAGGAACATATTCTTAGTGGAGACAATGGGAGCATGATAGAGTTGAGTAAAGTTAGAGAACCTAGCTCAAGCACCATTCCACAGCCAGAATCTATTCAGGTACCTAGCACATAAGTTCCAACTTTACGTAGGTCCGATAGAGTATCCCATCCTCCTGAGAGATATGTAGGATATATCAGAAGAGAGGATGTTGATATTAGAACCCTTCTAGATTCTAAGCTTGAGATTGATCTCTTTATGGGATCGGGCTCCTTGAAACTCTATAAGGGTTCCTTCCTCTAAGTTGCTACTCAAAGGCTGCTAAACGAATTAATTTATTCATAAAGAAAAAAGGGTGAATACATGGCTATTTATAGGGCTTCTAAACCCCAACTCCTAATAGGACTCCTACTCAAGACCCCTACTTCTAATCAACTCCTAATGCTTCTCTAAGAAGCAACCACTAAACTAATCCTAACCTAGCCGGCCTCTTCACCTCTTTAATAGGGGTTGGCTAGATAGGATTTACATGAATGCCCCCTTCAGTGAAACTAAATTAGGACTCTTCAAATCAACCTTATACTCGAGGCTAACGCTCCATGAATTCTGAGAATTTGATCTTCAAGTCATCTTTGTTCTCCCAAGTGGCATCTTCTACTGGTAGGTTTGCCTATTGTATTAGTACTTCAGTAGTGGGTCATCGTTGTCGAGTCACGATCCGTCGATCAATAATGACACTCAGCTAGGTTTGGAGCTCTCCTTGGGTAGTCATATTTGGTAGGTGGCTTTGGGCTGTCTCATTTTGTCCCAACTTAAGATTCAAACATGACACATGGAACACTGGATGGATTCGGGAGCTGGCGGGTAAGTCTAATCTGTATGCTACTACTCTGATGGATTGTGCTCTAAAATCTGGTAGGGTCCATAGAACCGATGTGAAAGCTTCATGGATGCTTAGGTTTGGATTGATATTTTCTTGTATAGTTGGAGCCATAGGAAGATCCAATCTCCTACTGAAAATTCTCTTTCATATTTGTGTTAATTATACTGTTGTTTCATCCTTCCTTGAGTTACAGTGAAATTATCTTTTAGCAACATTAGCATTTTATCTGTCCTGTAGTTCCCTATCTACTTGTTCTACTTTAGAGGTGCCCAATACATATTTTGGGATAACAGGGAGAGGTCGGCCATACATAGCCTCATAGGGAGTACATTTTATGGATGAATGATAAGTTATATTATATCACCACTCGGCCTAGGGAAGCCACTTTGTCCACTCTTTTGGCCGGTCACTGGTGAAGCATTTGAGGTATGTCTCCAAGCATCTGTTCACCACTTCAGTCTGGCCATCGGTTTGTGGGTGATATGTCATACTCATCTTCAATTTAGTGCCCTGCATCGGGAATAACTCTATCCAAAATTTGCTCGTGAAGACCCTATCATGATCACTTATGATAGATCTTAGCATCCCATGTAATTTTACAATATTCTCCATAATGATTCGAGCAATACTAGAAGTAGTGTAGGGATTATGAATAGTGCAAAAGTGAGCATACTTTACAAGAAGATCAACCATGAAAAGAATTGTTCCTTTTCCTTATGATGAGGGAAGCCCTTCGATGAAGTCCATGATATATCAGTCCATATTGAGTCCGAGATGGGTAGAGGTTGCAGCTTTCCGGGACTTGCCACTGTCTCGCCTTTATGTCATTGACATACATCACATTGTTCTACAAATTCAGTAATAATATTTTTCATCCGTACATAATAAAATTTTTGCTTAATTCTCTTATAGGTTCTAAGGAACTCGGAGTGCCTAGCTATAGATATAAAATACATCTCTTGAAGGATGGTCTTTATACAAGTAGAATTTGGCACAAGCACAATGCGTCCCTTATAGTGCAAGTCTTTTGAGTCTTAATTGTAATGAGTCATGGAGCTTGGTGCTTCCTCCATATTTTTTATAATCTTACTAGTCTCTGAATCATCTTGCCATTCCCTCCTAATATCCTCAAGAAAGTCGTTAGTCAGAAGTGAAACGATCGAAACTTCAGCTTGCTCGGGTAGCCGTGAAAGTGCATCTGCAACAACATTCTCTTTCCCCTTTTGTAAGTTATTTCATAATCATATCCAAGAAGCTTTGTTACCTATTTTTGTTGCTTGGGAAAAGATATCTTCTACTCTATGAAATATTTTAGGTTTTTATGATAAGTCTTGATTTGAAAGCATCGCCCGATCAAGTACGGTCTCCATTTTGCCACTGCATACACTTTAACAAGCATCTCCTTATCGTAAATAATCATCTTGAGATGGGAAGAAGATAACACCTTACTTGTATAAGTGAGGAGACGGCCATCTTGCATTAGTACAGCATCAATTCTGACTCCGGAGGCATCGGCTTCAATAACAAAAGTTTTGCCGAAGTCGGATAGTGCTAGTACAGGCATTATCGACATTGCAGCTTTAAGTTCATCGAAGGTGGTGGTGGCTTTGTCCGACCATTGGAAAGTATCTTTTTTCAGCAAAGAAGTAAGGGATGCACTAATTTTTTCATAGTTTTTCACGAACTTGCGATAGTAGCCAGTTAAACTGAGAAAGTCGCGTAACGATTTTATATTCCTCGGGGTCGGCTAGTTCTGCATTACTTCAATTTTGGAGGGGTACACCACCACACCTTCCTCTGATATGATATGCCCAAGATATTCCACCTTCTATTGAAGAAAGCTACACTTCAATTTTTTGACATAAGGAACATGTTCTCACAAAATCGTCAAAACAAGTCATAAGTGTTGAAAATGACTTTCAAGAGAAGGGCTGTAAATAAGGATATCATCGAAGAAAACTAGCACAAACTTTCAAAGATAACTCTAAAAAATATCATTCATAAGGCTTTAGAAGGTGGAGGGAGCATTGGTGAGACCAAAGAGCATTACCAAAAATTCGTAGTGGCCGTTGTGCATTTGAAAAGCGATTTTCGGTATGTCTTCTTCACACACTCGTATTTGATGATACCCAGATCGAAGGTCCAACTTTGTGAAGATTCATGCTCCCTTTAATTCATCAAAAAATTAATCTACTACTAGAATAGGGTACTTGTCCTTGATGATTATGCCATTGAGAGCTCGGCAATCAATGCACATTCGCCATGTTTCGTCCTTTTTTCATACGAGGAGCACCGGTGAAGAGTAGGGGCTGCAACTTGGCCGAATAACTCCTGTTTCAAGCATCTCTTTTACAATCCTTTCTATTTCATCCTTCTAGAGATGTGGATACTAATATGGCTGAGTATTTACTGGAGGTTTGCTCGAAAGAATCTGTATACGATGATCATGCCAGCGGGTAGGAGGTAGGCTGCATGGTTTATCAAATATATCTGAAAATTCAGCAAGCAAGGGAAGTAGGTTTGTGTCTTCAAATTTGGTTGGCTCTTCGTTAGATTACTGCTCATGTTGTATCAAAAAGCTGCTGCATACTTTGTACAAAACTTTCTCCATTCGTTGTTTGCAAATCATCATTACGTCGCCCTCACATTTCCCGTGCAATATCACCTATTTCCCTTTACTATAAAATTTTATAATTAGTTTCAAAAAATTTTAGAAAATAACACCCAATGTAGTTAGCCATTCGATGCCGAGCACAGTCTCATATTCATCAAGAGGGAGGAGGAAGAAATATGCAATTATATCTTGGTCTTGCAGCAACAGTTTCACCCGCGGGCACCTACGATCACACGTCAAAATTCATCCATCAGCAACCTTAATGTCAAACTTGCTACAATTCTTAATAAGTAAGGCCATCTAGACAACAACCTTGCTGTTCATAAAATCATTAGTGCTCCCGGTATCAATAAGAACGGTGATCGGTTGTTACTTCAGAAGTCCTCCCACTTTTATCATTTGCGGGTTCGCGTAACTGGCAAGGGCATGCATCATAATATCAACTGACTGTTGTTTTTCATCCATGACCTCTTCCACATGCTCTTAGACCTTCTCCTCCATGTCTTCAAGAGGTTTAATTAGTATGAGGTAGCCCCTTTTGCAGCGATGATCGTGGTTCCATGCCTCGTCGCATTGCCAACAAAGACCCTTTGCTGATCGGTCACATAGTTCTTCTCTTTTCAATTTTCTTGATAGCGAAGGATGGCTGAGGACAGAATGAGGTTTATATGCTATGGGCCTAGGAGAGGTTCTCATGTTTTGAGCATCTTGGTTGATCCGTTCTTCTTCTATTCATGCGAAAGAATTCACAGCCATCACGGTATGGGGCTATCGCGCCTTAACCTCCCCTTTTATCTCTGGCTTGAGTCCTTCGATGAATGTTCCTAACAATTGATGGTCAGTCCAATCATGAGCAAGGTACAATAGCTTCTCAAACCTAGTTTGGTGCTCTTGAATCGTAGAGGTTTGTCGAATCTTTGCGAGTTGGTCGTCGATATTTTCATACTCCAAGGTCTGAAATGGTTTAGTAGTGCATTCTTAAATTGATTCCACGTTAGAGCCCTATGATTGTATTCCAGTCAATTGTACCATTGAATAGCATCTCCTTCAAGGTGGATGATTGTAATTTCTACCATAGCATCATCCGACGTTCGGTAGTAGCGAAAGTAACATTCGACGCACGAAATCCACCCTGACCGGTCTCCTTCTTCCTATCGTGGGAATTCCACCCTCATGTGTGGCTAAAGCATGTCCAAGGGCTATCCCTCCTTCTTTAGAGGCCTCTCTGAACTCTCTCCTCGCTGAAATTTGGATGGACTCGGTGGTTGTCCAATTCTGAATTCTACATACAAAGCGCATAATTTGTCCCCCAAGCATGATTCAAGCCGTGATTAATTTTGAGATTCTAATGCTTTAAATTTGGCATCAATTATATCTTGAGAAGCCATAGCATATGCCTCTAGATCAGAGATGCCCTTGTCTTTTTTCTATTGATGGGTTAATGGCATAGGGTGGTCAAAGGTTCGGACAATAGATCGGTGATAGAAGGGTTCAACTATAATAGTTTACTGTTTGGGCTACGATTTTTAATGCTGATAGGGTTATGAAAATAGGTTATGATGGCTTCATCTTAAGGCTAGAGTGATGCCCTAAAGATATCTTAATTGGTGGCAGTAAGGTGGCTAGGGTTTGGTAGGTTACGGAGAAGAAAAAGGACAAAGGTGCAGCACCAGATTTTTTACCAAAAAAATTCCAGTAATAAAGATACATTTTTTTCCAGCAATTCTCAATAGAGATTCAAGTAAAACTCAAATGGAATCTACTAGTAAGGGAGAGATAATATTGTTAAAAATTTCATAGAAGGAAACGATAGCAAGAGGTTTGGTAAAATTGAGGATCATGGAAAGGTACTGCAATAGATTTTTATGTCTAAAGTGTAGCAGCTTGGACATAAAAGATCAGTGACTTATATTAAGAATTTTTCAACAAAACCAAAGGGAATTCTGTTTTTAGGAAGTTTTAAAGCCATCATAAAAATTTCATGGAGATTTGGATAGAAAAAATATAGTTGCAAGATCAAATAAACAGTGCTATGCGGCTAGAATTCTGTAGTGCATCGTTTGTCGTAGAGATAAAAACTTTATGACGAAAAGTTTATGCAGCAATATAGGAACATTTTTTTGGATTTTTTGAATAAGGATAACTAAATTGCAGCAGCAGTATGGTAGGAAACCATACCTTGTTGCAATTCACGGGGAGATCAAAGGATGATCCGCGGTGGTGGAGATGACGGTAGAATTCGGCGATGATCTTTTAAGCAATTGTGTGAATTACTTTGGGCAGCTGTGGAGGGCTGATGGATGGTTGTGGAAGGGCAGCGAGATGCCAAGAATGCTGATCTGATACCAGGTGTAAGAACCCTTGCGGATTCTAAGCTTGGGGTTGATCTGTTTAGGGGATCGGCCTCCTTGAAACTCTATAGGGTTTCCTTCCTCCAAGTTGCTGTTCAAAGGCTGCTAAAAAGATTGATCTATTCATTAAGAAAAGAGGATGAATACATGGCTATTTATATGGCTTCTAAACCTCAACTCCTAATAGGACTCCTACTCAAGACCCCTACTTCTAATCAACTCCTAATGCTTCTCTAAAAAGCAACCTCATAACTAATCCTAACCTAGCCGGCCTCTTCACCTCTTTAATAGGGGTCATCTAGATAGGATTTACATGAATGCCCTCTTCAATAAAACAAAATTAGGACTCTCCTAGCTAGAGTCCTAATAGTTAAGGATATTGATTCTCAGACCTACGAGGAGGCTATTATGAGTATAGACTTTGGAAAATTACAAGAAGCCATGAATTTAGAAATGGATTCCATATACTCCAACAAGGTTTAGAACCTGGTTGATGCACCTGAGGGTATTGTACCCATTGGCTGCAAGTGCATCTTCAAAAAGAAGATTAGAGTAGATGAAAAACTAGAGACCTATAAAGCAAGACTAGTAGCTAAGGGGTATCGTCAAAGGCAAGGTGTTGACTATGACGAAACTTTCTCACCCATAGCCATGCTAAAATCTATTCGAATTCTATTAGCTATTGCAGCACAATATGATTATGAGATCTGACAAATGGACATGAAAACTATATTCCTCAATGCCAATCTCGAAGAGGTGTATATGATACAACCTAAGGGATTCGTGTCAAGGGATAGTCCAGATAAGGAATGCAAGTTGCTTAGGTCTATTTATAGACTGAAGCAAGCTTCCCAAAGTTGGAACATAAGATTTGATGAGGCGATCAGATCATATGACTTCGTTAAGAATGAAGATGAGCCTTGTGTATACAGGAAGGTAATTGGGAGCGTTATCACTTTTATGCTGCTGTATGTGGATGACATCCTAATCATTAGGAATGATGTAAGAATGCTCTCCACAATAAAAGCTTGGCTATCTAAACACTTCTCCATAAAGGACTTAGGGAAAGCATCCTGTATATTAAGAATTCGGATTTATATAAATAGATATAAGAGGATGCTTGACTTGTCTCAGTCCAGGTATATAGATACCATTATCAAAAGGTTTAGCATAAAAATTCTAAGAGAGGTCTCATACCAATGAGACATGGTATATCACTTTCTAGGAGTATGTCCCCAAAGACTCCAAAAGAAAGAGCACACATAGATAGGATATCCTATGCCTTAATGATAGGGTCTATCATGTATGCTATGCTATGTAACAGGCATGATATAACACATGCTCTGAGTGTCATGAGCAGGTATTAGGCAGATCCAGGCTTGGAGCACTAAAAAGTAGTAAAGTGTATCCTTAAGTACTTGAGAAGGACTAAGATCTTTTACTAGTATATGGAGGTAGTAGCCTCAAGGTTGAGGGCTACACACACTCGAGCTTCCAGTCTGATGTCGATGATAGCAAGTCTAATTCAGGGTATGTGTTCACCCTGAATAGAGGAGCAGTATGTTGGAAGAGTTCTGAGCAAGACACTACTGCTGACTCAGTTATAAAGGTAGAGTACATTGCTGTGGCAGAGGCAGCAAAGGAGGGAGTCTAGATAAAGAAGTTCATTGTAGATCTAGGAGTCGTGCCGAATAGTAAGGAGCCAATTCCCTAATATTCTAATAACTACAGGGCGATTACTCAAATAAAGGAACCCGAGTCTCATCAGAAGTGTTCTGAGGAGGTTCTAGCTTATTAGAGAGAATATGGCCCTAAGAGATGTAGTAGTGGAAAGAGTTCCATCCGAAGATAACATTGCAGATCCACTAACGAAGTCGTTGTCTCAGATTGTCTTTGAGTATCACAGGGGTTTGATGGGGATCAAATATGTAGGTGATTGGCTTTAAGTCAAGTAGGAGATTGCTAATCATAAGTTCCCTACAAGCCAATCATGTAAGTGATGGCACGTATGACTGGACATGCGCTCTTTTTGCTTATTAGATATTTTATCACTTTATCTTGCATGTTCCATATATTGTGATGTCGATGGATCTGTGTAATGAGAGTCGAATCGTGATAAGATCATGATAATGAGATCGATTCACGATTAAATACAGAACCTAAATAATCCTGGTCATAGGTTACTCGAGAAGGACATCGAGATAATCGGACAGACTGGTATACTGTATACCCGTCCATATGATAGTGGTGGTTGGTCTCATAGCTGCTCATGTGGGGACACTAAGGATATAGTGTAGGTGCTCATTAGAGAATGAGTTCACTGATTGATCCACTCACGGAATGTTGGATAGTTTATGATACCTTATTGTCAGATAACGATTCTGTAGTCCTAGTAGTGTATTTGGTCTTTAGACTTGAGACACCAAGGATGTCCTGTATGAGTACTCAACTCTTTGATACCGGACTTATAGATTTGGAAGATCTAGTACAATCAGTCATTGGTAGTAGTAGCCAACCTTATGAGGGCTATTGAGTATTAATAGAGGATCATCCGCTCTTAGTACCATGAGAGGAATATCCCATGTATTCTTGCTTAAACAAATCCTTGGCCAAGGTTGTTCAAATTGAGATAGAAAGAGTTCTCCGGGAGAATCTGATTAGAGCGAGACTCAAGGAGAGATTACATAGGCCTGATAGCACCATGCTCGGTCTAGAGTCTTTGGGATATTAGATGGATAAGGGACTATAGGTACATGATAATTAAAGATGGATAGGTCTAAAGGATTGGATTTCCCTATATCATTTGGGGACTGCGGAGTAGTGGCCTAGTACATCCATAGTAAATAAGTCGAGTGAATTATTATGGAGATAATAATTCATGGAGTCAGAAGGAGTTATGACAAGTATGACTCATGGCCAGCAAGATATTAGGCCTAGAGGATCATAAACATATGATAGGTGTCACAATAAGTAGAGGTTCGGATATGAGATATACGTCGAAGCCCCTATCTTATTGGATATTGATAGGATCCTAGCAGGGTTGGGTCCTACTCAACTATGTAGTAGCTAGTAAAAACCCTGTGAGAGTATAATAAACCCCACCTAGCCGCCTATATCCTATAAAGAAGAGAAGCTATGGTTCATTTGGGTCTTTGGGCTTCTTAGTCGCCGCCCTCCTTGTTACTGGGTCGGTTGGCTAAGGTTGAGGGCAAATTGGGTAGTTCACTAAGGAAGCAGCCCCTAGGGATAGGGTTTTGAGCTCTATATAAGTATGTAGCCTCCATCTCTTTGGAATAAGAAAATATCAATCTACTTTGCAACAATTTGGCCGACTACCAAGGAGGGTGGAACCCCTATAGCGTTCTAAGGGTTGATCCCCTCAAAGATCAATCTACATAGAATTCCTCGGGGGTTTTATCATCTGGTATTAGAGTAGCGATCTTGCTGCTTTTGGTGCCATCCCTGTCACCCACCATCAACCAAGCAATTGCCATAATTGCTCTTGACGTTGCCATCTCCACCTTTATCTTCTGCCGTAGATCAAATCAATCTACTGCCGCTGCTTCCAATTGCATCAAAGATCTAGTATTCTCCTATCACTAATACCTTTTGCTACTGCAATTTGCCATTCAAAATATAAAAAAAAGGTCTGACTATCTATCTCTTACTGCGAATTCCTTTCGTCGTAAAAGTTATCATCTTTGCGAACGAAGGATTGCTGCAGAAAATTTCAGCCGCATATTACTGCCTTTAAACCGATCTATTGCTATCC
Organism: Musa beccarii; assembly: GCA_024322285.1. NCBI lineage: Eukaryota > Viridiplantae > Streptophyta > Magnoliopsida > Zingiberales > Musaceae > Musa > Musa beccarii. The sequence goes on from CM044394.1 coordinate 33,352,730, forward strand.
TTTTTGAATGAAATTTTGTGAGCACCTCATAGATCATCTTGGCTTTCATCTGGGATTGATCTATCATTGAATTCATCTCTAAAACATTACTATGTTGCTGCAAGTTTTTGTCGCAAACCACTGAAATTTTTCGACGAGAATTCTACTATCGCAACTTGCACCGAATTCTTTACTGTTATGCTGCCAAAATTTTCTTGATCCAAGTTGTCATCCTTGCTGTTATTTAAACTGAGATTCTTCTATCAAATCCACTCCTCAAATTTCTGGGTTCTCGTTGGAAATTTCATCGAGAAACCGTTGTTTCTTCGACGACAATTCTGCTCTTATGAGATAGTGCATATCAACAGCAACTTCCACTGAATTCTGTCAAATCTCTACTGCCATCTACCACAGATCTAAATCCCTCTTCCCTAACCTTCATCCACTACCATCACAACCCAAAACATCATCAAATTATAGCCCCAAATTGTACCCAAAATAGCTACAAAATAAGCCTAAACTGTAGCCTACATCCACCAATCCATAAACCCTTTCGGCCACCACTTCCCTCAAACAATACATGCCTTTAACCTGACAACAAAAGAGAGATCTTAATATTATAGATCTGGAGGCATATACTATGTTATCTGAGGAGGCAATCAATGCTAAGTTCGAAGCCTTTGAGACACAAATGGAGGAGAAGATTCAGACCCTCTTTGCCAAACTCAGTTTGGGTCGACCACCGAGCCCAAAGAAATCTCATCCAGGAGAGAGCTCTGATCAAAGAGATGACTTCCAGGAGAGGGGAGGCTCTATGACTGATCCCTACTACCCACGCATGAGGATGGACTTCCCTAGATGGGAAGGAGACCCGATTGGTTGGATCTCGTGTGTGGAGCGATATTTTTGGTGCCACAAAACCACGGACGCATCTATGGTGGAATTGCAGCTATACATCTTGAAGGTGATGCCACACAGTGGTTTGATTAGTTTGAACATACTCATGGAGTCCTCTCATGGTGACAATTCAAAGAAGGACTGCTGGTCCGCTTCGGACCAATCGATTACGAGAACATCGATGGACAACTAGCGAAGATCCAACAAACCTCCATCATTCGGGAGTATCAAACTAGGTTTAAATGGTTATCTAATTAAACTCATGATTGGTCTAAAAAATAGCTTTGGGAATATTTATTGAGTGCTTGAAGCCAGAAATCCGAGGAGAAGTTAATGCGCGATAGTCATACACGCTTATGGCAGCCATCTCTTTTCCATGACTTCAAGAGGAGCAATTAAACCATGAAGCCCGGAGGACTAGGGTCACTCCCTAACTAGTAGTACCAAAGTCCTTAGCCCCCCCTGCTGTTAGCCTAGCTCTTGCACCAAAAAAGTTGATAAGAGAAGAGCTTCGAGAGCGATCTACAATGGGCTTATGTTGGCATTGCGACGAGCCATGGAGCCACGAGCATCACTGTAAAAAGGGGAGAATTCTTATGATCGAACCAGTAGAAGAATAGGTCATTGAACAGCCAGAAGAGAGCCTTAAATATGAGGAAGAAGATGTAGAAGAAGAGCCACAATCGACCGACTTTATGGTACATGCGTTAGCAGGCTACTCAAATCCGCAAACGATGAAAGTTTGAGGCCTTCTCAAACAACAACCGACTTTATTATTAGGCATATTATCACTTTATCTTGCATGTTACATATATTGTGATGTCTTTGGATCTATGCAATGGGAATCGGATCATGATGAGATCACGATAATGAGACCGATTCACCTTAAACACAAACCTTGAATTATCCTAGTCATAGGTTACTCGAGAAGGACATCGAGATAATCGGATAGACTGGTGTGCTGTATACCCATCTATATGATGGAGGTAGCTGGTCTCATAGCTACTCGTGTGGGGACACTAAGGGTATAGTGTAGGTGCTCATTGGGGAATGAGTTCACTGATTGATTCACCTACGGAATGCTGGATGGTTATTGATACCTCACGTCAGACAATGATTCTGTAGTCCCAGTAGTGTATCTGGTCCTTAGACTTAAGACACCAAGGATGTCTTGTATAAGTAATCTACTCTTTGATACCGGATTTATAGGTTTGGAAAGTTCCAGATCTAGTACAGCCGGTTATTGGGAGTGGTAGCCAATCTTACAAGGGCTATTGAGTGTCAATAGAGGATCATCTGCTCTCGGTATCATGAGAGGAATATCCTATGTGTTCTTGCTCGAACAAATCCTTGGCCAAGGTTATTCGGATTGAGAGAGAAAGAGTTCTCCGAGAGAATCCGACAAGAGCAAGACTCGAGGATAGAGCATATGGGGCTTGACAACACCATGCCCAATATAGGATCTCTGGGATATTAGATGGATGAGGAACTATAGATACATGTTAACTGAGGACAGATAGGTCCAAAGGATTGGATTCCCTTGTATCGTCCAGGGGCCATAGTATAGTGGCTTGGTACGTCCGCAGTCGATGAGTTGGGTGAATTATTATAGAGATAATAATTCACTAAGTTAGAAGGAGTTCTGACAAGTATGACTCACGGCCAGCTCGATATTGGGCCTAGAGGGTCACACACATATGGTAGGTATTGCGTTGAGTAGAGGTTCGGATATGAGATATCCGTTGAACCCTCTATCTTATTAGATATCCATTAAGCTCCTGAATTATTGGATCCTGAGATGAGATCCAATAATTGCTAATAAGAGATTATTGGGTAGAGACCCACTAATCCAAGAGGCTTGGGTAATTGGATGGAGATCCAATACCCAATAGGGCAAAAGATCCATTAGGGTTTTCAGGAGGCCTCATAAATAGGAGAGAACCAAAGCTCTATTGGCTGAGAGTTCTCTTGGTAGTCACCTCCTGTTCTCCTCTCCCTAGAGAGGTGCATCGACGCAGTTCGTGTCGTGTGGATACCACTAGAGAGGAGGACGCTTGACCTCCTTCATCACCTTCTACAGATCTACAGGGATTTAGGGATATACGATCTCCCTAGGTACTTTCTTTTACACATTCAGTTTTTCGCGGATTTGTTTGACGCATCGATCTTTGCACGATGACTGAAACTTTCTATGGGAAATATAGGATATTTTGTTTTTTTTGTTCTTTTGCTGTGCATAAGATGTCGCTCCCTTGATGTATTTCCAAACAGTGGTATTAGAGCCAGGTTGTTTGTGTGAAAATTGGATCTTAAACTGCGTGTGTTATATTTTGGATCTACTTTTGACGCCAAAATTGTTGGCGCAAAAGGGCTAGGAAGGGCAACTGTTGCTGCCCTTGTTGTGTTCATGCAGGATGGCCACAAGGTCGCTTGCACCGCATGTAGCAATCGCTAGCCGACGGCCGCTTGACCGCAAGCGGTGCTTGGACGCGCGCAGTGAGCTAATCGCCGACCGTCGGCAGTCGCTACTGCGTGCGGCCTGCCCGCAAGGGTGCAGGCGGGCTGCTGGTCGTAGGGGCGCCAGCGAATGCCCGCTGGGCAACGCCTGCAAGCACTGCGCCCGCGGGACAATGTCGCAGGGCACCGGCGCTACATGCGGGCAGTGCCTGCGGGCGTTACGTCCATAGGGCAGCGGCAGCACCGACCGCATGGACGGCAAGCGCCGCCACCTCGATGCCCTCCCCACGCGCAGGGGCCGTCACCGGCAAGGTGGCGGCGGCCACAGCCGCAACGCATGCAACTAGAGGTGAGGAGTTAGGGTTTTAGGGCAAAAGATGGTTTTGCCCCTCGAAATTTCAAAAATTCTAGATTCTGTCCCCTTTTGATAAAATTACCAAAATACCCTTGGTCGAATTACTGAAATACCCTTGGGAATTTAAAAATTCCCTTTATGTCCCTAATTTTAAAAAATTAAATATGTTAATTAAATAGTTTAATTAATTTTTTTTTATCTAGTAGTCCTATAAAATAACATATACATGTGATGTATAATGTGGATAGATGATCAATGGACCTATGATGTGACGTGTGTACATGTGATTATTATTATTGGGGCCTGTGAACCTCTATTCTTTTCTCATTTATTGTCGGGTCTGCGTGTCTGTAATTATATTGTAATTACATAAGGAGGTGTAGTGGTAGCATGACCCACGAGGCTGAGACGGACGATCCGATGCATGGAGATGCGTTGAGATACTGACAGATCCGACGAAGCGAGATGGATGATCACAGGGCATAGAGATGCGTCAAAGTATACATAGATCTTGATGTGAGTGATTGGGCCCACTGGCTCGGGCCTGATCACATTAGGATGTGGTCCATGATCATCTGGTGTGATTGCTCATGTGATATGTGTTAGATATACACCTACTAGATATGTATATATATATTTGCATGCGATGTAGATATATATATTAAATACGTATGTGTGTGACACATTATGTTAGGAGACCAAATCAAAAATTCTCTCCATTAATAATATTAAGTCAGTAAATGTGAGGCAATTAGATTGACCCACATGGCCTTCCATCGTTATAGCTAGGAACCGATTCTCGGTATAGGTTGAGTTGGTTGAGTCCCTCGAGACTCACCTATATCGTGTCTTGCTATCTTATCTATGACATAGAGATGTCACCGGTGACCTAAGGACATGGTATGCTTGGTCGAGTCCCTCGAGAGTATATCATCAAATCAGACTCATCTTGTAACGATGGTGATGACTTAACCGAATATCATGGTTGGTCAAGTCCCTCGAGACCATGGTGGTTCGGAGGCCGAACAGGACGGGAATCACAAGGAGTTGTGATTGGCAAGAGTTGCCTACCTTTACGGGCTTAACGTGATTAGTCGAGTCCCTCGAGGTTATGTTAAGACGTCGATTGGATCCCGATCCCCACTGGAGATCCGTCGGGGGTCTCCGATTCACATACCAGAGGGTGTTGTGTGTCTCGTGAAAAATTAGTGAGAGTACATTAAGATAGAAGTCCTTATCTTAACTGTTTAATTTTTGTAAAGTCTACATGTTATTTATATCTACTACATCTTTAATTTCAAAAAAATGTCACTTTCAAATCCTTTACATGGCATACTTGATGCCAACCGCCTCACTGGTCCAAATTATACAGATTGGCTTCGCAATCTGAGAATTGTTCTCATGACGGAGAAAATCGCGTATGTCCTTGATATAGTGATCCCTACGCCCGATGAAGGGGCAAGCGAGGATGAGATCGCTCGTTATATGAAGTACTTAGATGATTCCACTCTTGCTCAGTGTTATATGTTGGCCTCTATGACTACTGAGTTACAGAGATAGCATAAAAATATGGATGCTAATTCCATACTCCTGCATCTCCGCAAACTATTTGAGGAACAGGGAAGAACTTAGCGATATGAGATATCAAAGAATCTTTTCCATGCTAGGATGACTAAGGGGACACCGGTTCAGAACCATGTCCTTAAGATGATTGAGTGGATCGAGAAACTCACAGGTCTAGAAATGGTCCTAAAGGATAACCTGTGTGTGGATCTTGTGCTTCAGTCCCTACTAAATTCCTTTTCTTAGTTCATAATGAATTTTAATATGAACAAACTTAAAGTGACCCTCCCAAAGCTCCTCAATATGTTCAGAGAAGCATAGAGCACCATCAAGAAAGAGAGACCGGTTCTCTACACTGGCGAGATCAGAAAGAAAAGGAAGGCTGAGAAGACCCTTAAGAAGGGCAAGGGCAAGGGCAAAATGGGTAAGGCAAAGGTTGCCAAGAAAGACCCAACAAAGGATAAAGGTAAGTGCTTCCACTACGGCAAAGATGGGCACTGGAAGAGGAACTATTAAGAGTACCTTGCAAAGAGGGCGAAATAGAAGCTTGCAAAAGCTTCAAGTACATTCATGATCAGTCTCCATTTGTCAAAATCTTATGATAACACATGGGTATTGGATACCGGGAGTGCTTATCATATTTGTAATTCGTTACAGGTTCTGGCAGGACCTAGGAGATTGAACAGAGGTGAGATGGGCAATGGAGCAAAGGTTGCTGCATTGGCTGTTGGCAAGGTCACCTTACATCTACCTGGTGGAGCTATTATTGCATTAGATGCATGCTATTATGTTCCTTCTATTATCAAAAATATTATTTCCATTTTATATTTGACAGTTATTGGATATAAATTAGTTTTTGAGAACAATGGTTATTCAATAATATTAGATGATCAGATCATCACGAGAGAAATATTGCATAATGGTTTATTTATGCTAAATACAACTGCACATATCATGAGTGTAAGTGAGTCTAAGAGGAAACGAAAAGAGGTGAATAATACATATCTTTGGCATTGTAGGCTTGGTCACATCCACGAGAGAAGGATCCAAAAGTTGCTAACGAATGGATATCTAGATCCATTTGACTATAAGTCATATGCGACATGTGAACCTTGCCTTCGGGGAAAGATGACCAACTCTCCATTTAGTGAAACTGGAGAGAGAGCCACTGAGTTACTAGAACTCATACATAGTGATGTATGTGGTCCCATATCGACTCATGCCATAGGTGGTTACTCCTACTTCATCACTTTTACTGATGATTTCTCAAGATACGGACATGTGTACTTAATGAAGTATAAGTTTGAAGCTTTTGAGAAATTCAGCGAATATAAAAATGAAGTGGAGAACCAAACAGGAAAGAGTATTAAAACCCTTCGATTAGATCGAGGAGGTGAGTACTTGAGTATAGAGTTCACCCAGTTCCTCAAAGACTATGGGATTTTATCCCAATGGACACCTCCTTATATACTACAGCTCAATGGTATATCAGAAAGGAGGAATCACACACTGTTAGATATGGTGTGTTCCATGATGTGTTTCGTCGACCTACCCATCTCATTCTAGGGATATGCCCTAGAGACCGCAGCTTACCTTCTGAACAGAATTCCAACCAAGTCAGTGATGTCTACTCTATATGAGATATGGAATGGAAAGATACCTCATCTTAAGATTGTTAAGATTTGGGGCTGCCCTGCCCACGTTAAGAGACGCAATCCTGACAAGTTGGAATCCAGAATGGAATGGTGCAAGTTCGTGGGATACCCCAAGGAAACTTGTGAGTATTATTTCTATCACCTTGAGGACCAAAAGGTCTTTGTAGCCAAGAGAGTAGTGTTCCTTGAGAAGGAACACATTCTTGGTGGAGATAGTGGGAGCATAATAGAATTGAGTGAGGTTGGAGAACCTATCTCAAGCACCATTCCACAGCTAAAGTCTGTTCAGATACCTAACACACAAGTTCCAACTTTACGTAGGTCCATTAGAGTATCCCATCCTCTTGAAAGATGTTGAATCTCGGATTTTGATGATGAAATCAATTGATGAAATATTTGTTCTGATCTATATTGTCGAGATAAGTGTGTAGGATTAACTACGATGGGATAGAAACATAAAAGCGATTTACCGAGGTCAAGTCCATTGGGTGTTCAAGAGTTCATCGGAAGTCCAAAGGATCGTCGGAAGTGTTGCCGGAACCAACCGAGATCGAATCAGGGACTTACCAAAGTTTTTGAAAGTTCACCGCAAAGATCATCGAAGGTTCGCGGAGTTTGCCGAGAAGGTTCGGAAGCTTGCTGAAGACTCGTTGAGCTCGCTATACAATCTGGGAGCATGCTGAGAATCCACCGAAAGAAATTCGAGGGAAGTATCGGAAGACCATCAGAATCTCATCGTAAAGCTTGCTGGAATAAGACTTGAAGAATGTCAGTTCAAATCACTGTTAATTATGTTTCAAATTCGTAGTTGGCATGTAATTAGGGCAAGGATTTAGAATTAATCCTGCTTAAACCTAGTAGGGGCCAACCGGGCTCTTACTGGGTCAATTTGGGCCTAAAACAGGGCCCATTCAACTTTGCTGAATGGGCCAGGCGGTGGAACCGCCTATGCTAGGCGATGGAACCTCCTGGCAACCGAGTACTGGGCGGTGGTATCGCCCAGTGCTTGAAGGCACAGGCGGTGGCACCGCTTGCCTTGGGTAGTGGTACCGCCTGTGCACTATCTGTCTGATGATTAACAAGCGGTGGCACCGCCTTTGACAGGCGGTAGCACCCCCATCACCAGGAAACCCAAACTGAATTCAAATTTGGAGCTCAAATTTGAATCCTTTTTGGATCTATAAATACCCCCCCTTTCTCAGCTGAAAGGGTAACCTTTTCGAGTTAGAAATTGAACTAAAGTCTTGAAAAGTCTTATATTCAATAGCTTGTGTTCACCTCCTTCTTTCTCTTTGAAAAATCTGTAAGAGTGTGAACTTCTTGTAAAAGGGTTGTAAGAGGGGTGTTTGGTCCTTCCCGTTCAAAGGATTTGCTAGTAGATGTTGGGAGCCTCATCGGAGAAGGCTTCGAAAGTGGATGTAGGTCACTTGATCGAACCACTATACATCGTGGTGTTCTTGAATGCGTGAGTGTTTAAAGTTTTGAATCATTCCTTTACTTGGCTGCAAATCTTTCGATTTTTCAGCACCTTTACTTAAGCAACTTCAATCAAGTCATCTTTCATCGCATTGAAGTTTTTATATGAATTAGCCATTTACGAAATCATGTTTTAACTTACGTTTTTAATCCGCTGCACTAATTCAGCCCCCCCCCCCTCTCTTAGTACCTCTTCAATCCTAACAATTAGTATCAGAGCAAGGTTTACTCTCACATTTGGTTAAAAACCTAAGAGAGATAGCCAATTCCGGCATGCAAGAGGGTCACTCCATTACTCGTCTGCCTATGTTCAATGGGTCGGATTATACATACTGGAAGACTCGTATGAGAATCTTTCTTATTTTTATGGATTTTGAGCTTTGGAATATTGTTGAAAATGGGTTCAAAAATCTTCTCTTCCGATGAGCGAATGGAATGAGTCGGAGAAGAAGGTTTTTGCTTTAAACGCAAAGGCTATGAATGCCTTGTTTTGTGCACTAGACAAAAATGAATTTAATCGCGTATCGATTTGTGAATCGGGTTTTGATATTTGATGTACTCTTGAGATCACTCATGAAGGCACTAGCTGAGTGAAAGAGTCTAAAATAAATATTCTTATGTATTCTTATAAACTTTTCCGAATGAAACCAAGTGAGTCCGTCGGAGACATGTACACCCGCTTGATGGATGTCATTAATAGACTCAAAGCACTTGGTAAAGGTTTTTCTAACTTTGAACTTGTAACTAAGATTTTAAGATCCCTTCCAAACAGTTGGGATCCAAAAGTTACGGCCATTCAAGAGGCCAAGGATCTTAAGACTTTTCCTCTCGAAGAACTTATTGGGTCTCTAATAACCTACGAAATGATGTGCCATGCTCATGAAGAGCTCGAGAACCCCCTTCTAAATAACAGGAAGGATATGGCACTAAAAACATAAGAAGACTGATAGAACCCCAAAGGAATTATATGGAGATTGATCTTTGAGAGGGATCAACCCTTGGAACGCTATAGGGGTTCCACCCTCCAAGTAGCCTGGTGGCTGCAATTGTAGATTGATCTTTCTTATTCCAAAGAGGTGGAGGCTACAAGCTTATATAGAGCTCCAAACCCTAGCCCTAGGGGCTACTTCCTAAGTGAACTACCCAATTTGCCCTCAACCTTAGCGGGCCGGCCCAGTAACAAGGAGGGTGGCGGCTAAGAAGCCCAAAGACCCAAATATAAACCCTAGTCTCTCTTCTTTATAGGATAGAGGCGGCTAAGTGGGGTTTATTACATTCTCACAGGGTTTTTATTAGCTGCTACATGGTTGAATAGGACCTAACCCTACTAGGGTCCTATCAAGCCCGCCCTCTTCAAATCAGCCTTGTCCTCAAGGTTGGGGTTCCATGAACTCAGGAAACCGGGACTTCAAATCCTCATATGATTCCCATGTGGCATCTTCGAGTGGTAAATTAGTCCAATGTACTAGTACTTCAGTAGAGGGACGTCGACGACGCATCACGACTCTGCGGTCGAGGATGGCTTATGGTTGGGCTTGAATATTTTCATCATCAGCGGTGTTTAGCAGTTGGATCTGAGGTGTCTCGTGTTCTCCCAACTTGGGCTTCACGTATGACACATGGAAGACAAGGTGAATTTTGGCATCTTCAGGTAATTTAAGTCTGTATGCCACAACTCCAATACACTCTATGATCTGATAGGGCCCATAAAAATGTGGAGATAGCTTCATGGAGTCTCGTGTGTTGATGGATAGTTGTTTGTATGGTTGTAGGCGAAGATATACCCAGTCTCCTACTAAAAATTCTCTTTCACTTCTTCGTGTGTCAGCTTGCTGCTTCATTCTAGCTTGCGTGGTAGAGAGATTATCCTTTAGCAAATTGTAGGGGTTTGTTCCTGTCAATTAAATCTTGGTCGACTGATCTACCTTAGCTGAGCCAATTACATACTTTGGAATCATAGGGGCCGGCCGACCATATAATGCTTCATATGGGGTACATTTTGTAGATGAATGATATGTAGTATTGTACCACCATTCGGCCCAAGGGAGTCATTTCGTCTACTCCTTTGGTCGATCACAAGCAAAACACCGAAGGTATGTCTCTAAACATCTGTTCACCACTTCTGTTTGGCCATCAGTTTGTGGATGATATGCAGTGCTCATCTTGAGTTTGGTGCCCTGTAACTGAAATAACTCGGTCCAAAATTTACTAGTGAAGACCCTGTCATGATCACTTACGATGGACCTTGGCATCCCATGTAGTTTAACAATATTTTCTATGAAAATCTGAGCAATACTAACAGCAGTGTAGGGATTTCGCACAGCACAAAAATGAGCATATTTCGTAAGTCGATCAACCACCACAAGGATTGTGCTTTTACCTTTGGAAGGTGGCAGCCCTTCGATGAAGTCCATGGAGATGTCAGTCCACACCGAGTCTGGTATGGGTAGTGGTTGTAGTTTCCCTGGACTCGCTACTGTTTCACCTTTTTCTTTGTTGACACACATCACATTGTGCTGCTCGTATTCAGAAATAACTTTTTTCATCCCTTTCCAATAAAAGTTTTGCTTCACTCTAGAAATCCGAAGTGCCTTGTTGAAGGTGTGGAGTGCATTTTATGCAGAATGACTTTGATGCAAGGGGAGTTTGGTATAAGCACAATACGACCTTTATAGCGTAGATCCCTCGAATCCTAAGTATAGTAAGCTATTGCACTTGGATCCTCCTCCAATTTTTTGATGATGTTGCTAGTTTCTGGATCCTTCTTCCATTCCTCCCTAATGCCCTCGAGGAAGCCAGTGGTAGGAAGAGAGATAGCTAAAAATTCAGCTTGCTGAGGGAGCCGTGAGAGTGCATCTACAACAACGTTTTCTTTCCCCTTTTTGTAAATAATTTCATAATCAAATCCTAGAAGTTTGGTTACCCATTTTTTCTACTTCGGGGATGATATCTTCTGCTCCAAAAAGTACTTAAGGCTTCTATGGTCGGTTTTAATCTGAAATCGTTGGCCAATCAGGTAGGGTCTCCACTTTGTTACTACGTGCACAATGGCGAGCATCTCCTTATCATAGATAGATATTTTTTGATGGGAGGGAGACAACACCTTTCTATTGTATGTGAGTGGTCGACCATCTTGCATGAGAATAGCTCCAATTCTAACTCCAGATACATCGGCCTCAATGATGAAGGGTCGGCTGAAATCTGGTAGTTCTAGCACCGATGTTGTCGTCATGGCTATCTTAAGTCTATCGAAGGCAGCGGAGGCTTTGTTCGACCATAGGAAGGCATCTTTTTTCAGTAGAGAAGTGAGGGGGGCACTAATCTTCCCATAGTCCTTCACAAATTTTCGGTAGTAGCCTGTTAGTCCAAGGAACCCACGCAGCAATTTCACATTTGTAGGTTACAGCCAGCCTTGCATTGCTTCGATTTTTGTTGGGTCTACGACCACTCCTTCTTCTGATATTATATACCCAAGGTACTCTACTCTTTGCTGGAGAAAGCTGCACTTTGATAGCTTAACAAAAAGAGTATTCTCTAGAACAAATTTAAGAAGAAAGCTCCGAAAAATATCGTTCATGAGACTTTGGAAGGTTAAAGGAGCATTAGTGAGTCCAAAGGGCATTACCAAGAATTCATAATGGCCGTTATGAGTGCGGAAGGCAGTTTTTGGGATGTCGCCTTCATATACCCGAATTTGGTGGTAACCGGATCGAAGGTCCAACTTCGTGAAGACTCAAGCTCCTTTTAATTCATCAAGAAGTTCATCCACCACTAGTATGGGGTACTTATCCTTGACAGTGATGTCATTTAGAGCTCGGTAGTCGATGTACATCCGCCAAGTTCCGTCTTTCTTGCGCACAAGTAGCACCGATGAGGAGTAGGGGCTGCAGCTTAGTCGAATCACCCCTGTTTCGAGCATTTCCTTCACAATTTTCTCAATTTCATCTTTCTGGAGGTGAGGATAGCGGTAAGGCCGAGTGTTTGCTGGTGGTTTGCTTGGAAGGATTGGAATCCGGTGGTCATGTTGCCGAGTAGGAGGAAGACCGCGCGGTTCAGCAAAAACATCATCAAATTCAACAAGCAGTTGGGTGATATTTTGATTTTTAATTTCTGTTTTCTCCCCCTCTAGTTGCTGCTAGAGATGCATAAGAAAGCCACCATTTATCTTGTGTAAAACTTTCTTCATTCGTTGGGTTGAAACGGTGGTTATGTTGCTTCTGCGCTTCCCGCGTAGGGTGACCTGTTTTCCTTTGCAATAGAATTTCATAATCAATTTGGAAAAGTTCCAAAAGACATCACCTAGTGTCGTCAGCCATTCTATGCCCAGCACAGCCTCATAATCATCAATTGGTAGGAGGAAGAAGTCAGCAACAAATTCTTGTTCATGTAGTAATAGTTTCACCTGCGGGCATCTTTGGTCGCATTTTAAGATTCGGCCGTCGGCGACTTTACGTCAAACTTGCTGCAACCTTCGATGTGGAGCACCATCCGAGCAGCAACCTTACTGTTTAGAAAGTTATTAGTGCTACCTGTATCGATGAGAACGGTGATCGGTTGTTGTTTGAGCAGGCCTCCAACTTTCATCGTTTGCGGATTTGAGTAGGCGGCTAGCGCATGTACCATAAATTCAACCGATTGTGGCTCTTCGTCCACATCTTCATCCTCATGTTCAAGACTCTCTTCTAGCTATTCACTGATCTCTTCTTCCACTGGTTCAATCACAAGAAGTCTCCCCTTTTTACAGCGATGCTCGCAGCTCCACGGCTCGTCACAATGCCAACATAACCCCTTGGCAGATCGGTCTCAAAGCTCTTCTCTTGTCAACCTTTTTGGTGCAGGAGTTCGGCTGACAGTAGGGGGGCTGAGGGCTTCAATATTGCTGGTCGGGGAGTGACCCTAGTCCTCCTGGCTTTATGGTTCAATCGCTCCTCCTGAAGTCGTGCGAAAGAGATGGCTGCCATAAGTGTGTACGGTTGTCGCGCTTTAACTTCTCCCCGGATCTCTAGCTTCAAGCCCTCAATAAATGTCTCCAATAACTATTTTTCAAACCAATCACGAGTTTGATTAGATAACCTTTCAAACCTGGTTTGATACTCCTGGATGGTGGAGGTTTGTCGGATCTTTGCTAGTTGTCCGTCGATGTTCTCGTAATCGGTTGATCCGAAACGGATCAGCAGTCTTTCTTTGAATTGTCACCATGAGAGGACTCCATGAGTATGTTCAAACCAATCAAATCATTGTATGGCATCTCCTTCAAGATGTATAGCTGCAATTTCTACCACAGATGCATCTGCAGTTTTGTGGTACCGAAAATATCGCTCCGCGCGCGAGATCTAACCAATCGGGTCTCCTTCTTCCCATCTAGGGAAGTCCACCCTCATGCATGGATAGTGGGGATCGGTCATAGAGCCTCCCCTCTCCTGGAGGTCATCTCTTCGATTAGAGCTCTCCCCTTGATGTAATTTCTTTGGGCTCGGTGGTCGACCCAAACTATGTTCGGCAAAGAGAGTCTGAATCTTCACCTCCATTCGTGTCTCGAAGGCTTCGAATTTAGCATCAATTGCCTTCTCGGATGCCATAGCATATGTCTCCAAATCTGTAATATTAAGATCTCTTTTTTGCTATCGAGTTAAAGGCATGTATTGGTTGAGAGAAGTGGTGGTTGAAAGGGTTGGTGGATTGGTGAATGTAGGCTACGGTTTAGGCTTGTTTTGTGGCTGTTTTGGGTGCAGTTTGAGGCTGCAGTTTGATGGAGCTTTTGGGCTGTGATGGTAGTTTATGAAGGTTAGGGAAGAGGGTTTTAGATCTGTGATAGATTACAGCAAAGATTTGACAAAAATCAGTGGCAATTGCTGCCTATGTATCTGCCTCGTAAGAGCAGAATTGTCATAGAAGAAATAGCGGTTTCTCGATGAAATTTCCAATAAAAACTCAGGGGTTTGAGGAGGGGGTTTGACGGTAGAATCTTAGTTTAGATAGCAACAAGGATAACAAATTGGATCAAGAAATTTTGGCAGCAAAGCAGTAAATAAATCGGTGCAAGTTGCGATAGCAGAATTCTCGTCGAAAAATTTCAGCAGTTTAAGATGAGAGATTGCAGCAACACATGAATTATTTTTTTTTATGAATTCCACAATAGATCAATCATGGATGGGAGCCAAGATGATCTATGAGGTGCACAAAAAATTTTGTTCAAAAAAGGATAACAATTAGATCGGTTAAAGGCAGCAACACGCGGCTAAAATTTTCTGCAGCAATCCTTCGTTCGCAAAGATGGTAACTTTTGCGACGCAAGGAATTCGCAGGCAAGGGATTGATAGAAAAACATCTTTTTGATATTTTAGATAAAAAATTACAATAGCAAAAGGTATTGGTGGTAGAAAAATACCAGATCTCTGATGCAATTAGAGGTGGCGACTGTAGATTGATTTGATCTACGTCAAGAGATGACGGTGGAGACGACGACATCAAGAGCAATTGTGGGAATTGCTTGGCTAATGGTGGGCGGCAGGGATGGCAGCAAAAGCAGCGAGATCGCTGCTCTGATACCAGTTGATAGAACCCCAGAGGAATTCTATGGAGATTGATCTTTGAGGGGGATCAACCCTTGGAACGCTATAGGGGTTCCACCCTCCAAGTAGCCTGGTGGCTGCAATTGTAGATTGATCTTTCTTATTCCAAAGAGGTGGAGGCTACAAGCTTATATAGAGCTCCAAACCCTAGCCCTAGGGGCTACTTCCTAAGTGAACTACCCAATTTGCCCTCAACCTTAGCGGGCCGGCCCAGTAACAAGGGGGGCGGCGGCTAAGAAGCCCAAAGACCCAAATATAAACCCTAGCCTCTCTTCTTTATAGGATAGAGGCGGCTAGGTGGGGTTTATTACATTCTCACAGGGTTTTTATTAGCTGCTATATGGTTGAATAGGACCTAACCCTGCTACGGTCCCCTATCAAAGACCACTTGAAAGGAACATCAAGTGATGAGGACAGTGACAATGATATTGCACTTTTAACTCAAAAATTTAAAAAATTTATAAGAAAGAACAAATTTAAAAATGACACAAAAAACAAACTTGAACATAAAAAGGACCAAGTCATTTGCTACGAGTGCAAGAAGCCGGGGCACTTCAAATATGAATGCCCCCAAGCCAAGAAGAAGCAACCAAAGAAGAAGAAAGCATTGAAGGCTTGATAGGACCCTAGCAGGGTTAGGTCCTACTCAACCATGTAACAGCTAATAAAAACCCTGTGAGAATGTAATAAACCCCACCTAGCCGCCTCTATCCTATAAAGAAGAGAGGCTAGGGTTTATATTTGGGTCTTTGGGCTTCTTAGCCGCCGCCCCCCTTGTTACTGGGCCGGCCCGCTAAGGTTGAGGGCAAATTGGGTAGTTCACTTAGGAAGCAACCCCTAGGGTTAGGGTTTAGAGCTCTATATAAGCTTGTAGCCTCCACCTCTTTGGAATAAGAAAGATCAATCTACAATTGCAGCCACCAGGCTACTTGGAGGGTGGAACCCCTATAGCGTTCCAAGGGTTGATCCCCCTCAAAGATCAATCTCGATAGAATTCCTCTGGGGTTCTATCATCTGGTATCAGAGCAGCGATCTTGCTGCTTTTGCTGCCATCCCTGCCGCCCACCATTAGCCAAGCAATTCCCACAATTGCTCTTGACGTCGTCATCTCCACCGTCATCTCTTGACGTAGATCAAATCAATCTCTGATCGCCACCTCCAATTGCATCGAGAGATTTGGTATTTTTCTACCACCAATACCTTTTGCTGCTGCAATTTTTCATCTAAAATATCAAAAAAAAGTTTTCTATCGATCCCTTGCTGCGAATTCCTTGCGTCGCAAAAGTTACCATCTTTGCGAACGAAGGATTGCTGCAGAAAATTTCAGCCGCGTGTTGCTGCCTTTAACCGATCTAATTGTTATCCTTTTTGAACGAAATTTTTTGTGCACCTCATAGATCATCTTGGCTCCTATCCGTGATTGATCTATTGTGGAATTCATCACAAAAACAAATTCGTGTGTTGCTGCAATCTCTCATCACAAGCGCTGAAATTTTTGACGAGAATTCTGCTATCGCAACTTGCACCGATTTCTTACTGCTTTGCTGCCGAAATTTCTTGATCCAATTTGTTATCCTTGTTGCTATCTAAACTAAGATTCTACCATCAAAACCCCTCCTCAAATCCCTGAGTTTTCGTTGGAAATTTCATCGAGAAATCGCTATTTCTTCGATGACAATTCTTCTCTTACGAGGCAGCGCACATAGGCAGCAATTGCTACTGATTTTTGTCAAATCTTTGCTGCGATCTACCACAGATCTAAAACCCTCTTCCCTAACCTTTATCCACTACCATCTCAGCCCAAAACTCCATCAAATCGCAGCCCCAAACAGCACCCAAAACAGCCACAAAACAAGCCTAAACCGTAACCTATATCCACCGATCCACAAACTCTTTCAACCACCACTTCCCTCAAACAATTCTTGCCTTTAACCCGGCAACAAAAGAGAGATCTTAATATTACAGATCTGGAGTCATATACTATGGCATCCGAGGAGGTGATAAATGCTAAATTCGAAGCCTTCGAGACGCGAATGGAGGATAAGATTTGGGCTCTCTTTGCCGAACTCAGTTTCGGTAGAACACCGAGCCCAAAGAAATCTCATCAAGGAGAGAGCTCTGACCGAAGAGATGACTCCCAAGAGAAGGGAGGCTCTATGATCGATCCCTACTATCCACGCATGAGGGTGGACTTCCCTAGATGGGAAGAAGGAGACCCGATTGGTTGGATCTCGTGAGCGATATTTTCGATACCACAAAACCGCAGATGCATCTATGGTAGAAATTGCAGCTATACATCTTGAAGGAGATGCCATACAGTGGTTTGATTGGTTTGAACATACTCATGGAGTCCTCTCATGGCTACAATTCAAAGAAGGACTGCTGATCCGTTTCGGACCAATCGATTATGAGAACATCGACGGACAACTAGCAAAGATCCTACAAACCTCCACCATCCAGGAGTATCAAACCAGGTTTGAAAGGTTATCTAATCAAACTCGTGATTGGTCTGAAAAACAGTTATTGGGGACATTTATTGAGGGCTTGAAGCCGGAGATCCGGGGAGAAGTTAAAGCGCGATAACCATACACGCTTATGGCAGCCATCTCTTTCGCACGACTTCAGGAGGAGCGATTGAACCATGAAGCCCGGAGGACTAGGGTCGCTCCCCGACCAGAAATATTGAAGCCCTCAGCCTTGCCTACTATCAGCCGAGCTCCTGCACCAAAAAGGTTGACAAGAGAAGAGCTTCGAGACCGATCTGCTAAGGGGTTATGTTGGCATTATGACGAGCCGCGAGCATCGTTGTAAAAAGGGGAGACTTCTTGTGATTGAACCAGTGGAAGAAAAGATCAGTGAACAGCTAGAAAAGAGTCTTGAACATGAGGATGAAGATGTGGAAGAAGAGCCACGATCAACCAACTTTATGGTACATGCGCTAGCCGGCTACTCAAATCAAGCGATGAAAGTTGGAGGCTGCTCAAACAACAACCAATCACTTTGTTCTCATCGATACAGGTAGTACTAATAATTTTCTAAATAGTAAGGTTGCTGCTCGGATGGCGCTCTATATCGAAGGTTGCAGCAAGTTCGACGTAAAGGTTGCCGACGGTCGAATCCAAAAAATGCGACCAAAGATGCCCACTGGTGAAACTATTACTACAGGCCAAGAAATTGTTGTCGACTTCTTCCTCCTACCAATTAATGATTATGAGGCTGTGCTGGGCATAGAATGGTGGCGACACTAGGTGATGTCTCTTGGAACTTTTCCAAATTGATTATGAAATTCTATTGCAAAGGTAAACAAGTCACCCTACGCGGGAAGCGTGGAAGCAACGTAACCACCGTTTCAACCCAACGAATGGAGAAAGTTTTACACAAGATAAATGGTGGCTTTCTTATGCATCTCTAGCACCAACCGGAGGGGAGGAATGGAAGAAGGATCCGAAACCAGCAACATCATCAAAAATTAGAGGAGGATCCAAGCGCAATAGCTCACTATACTTGGGATTCGAGGATCTATGCTATAAAGGTCGTATTGTGCTTATACCAAACTCCCTTGCATCAAAGTCATTCTGCACGAAATGCACTCCACACCTTTGCAGGGCACTCGGATTTCTAAGAACCTACAAAAGAGTGAAGCAAAACTTTTATTGGAAAGGGATGAAAAAAATTATTTCTGAATACGTAGCACAATGTGATGTATGTCAAAGAAAAAGGTGAAACAGTTGGCGAGTCAGGAAACTACAACCACTACCTATACGGACTCGGTATGGTGACATCTCCATGGACTTCATCGAAGGGTTGCCACCTTCCAAAGGTAAAAGCACAATCCTTGTGGTGGTTGATCGACTTATGAAATATGCTCATTTTTGTCTTTGTGCGAAATCCCTACACTGCTATTAGTATTGCTCAGATTTTCATATAAAATATTGTTAAACTATATGGGATGCCAAGGTCCATCGTAAGTGATCGTGACAGGGTCTTCACTAGTAAATTTTGGACCGAGTTATTTCAGTTACAGGGCACCAAACTTAAGATGAGCACTGCATATCATCCACAAACTAACGGCCAAACAGAAGTGGTGAACAGATGTTTAGAGACATACCTTCGGTGTTTCGCTAGTCATCGACCAAAGGAGTGGACAAAATGGCTCCCCTGGGCCGAATGGTGGTATAATACTACATATCATTCATCTACAAAATGTACCCCATATGAAGCATTATATGGTCGGCCGGCTCTGTGATTCCAAAGTATGTAATTGGCTCGGCTAAGGTAGTTCAGTCGATCAAGATTTAATTGTGAGGACAAACTCCCTACAATTTGCTAAAGAATAATCTCTCTACCGCTCAAGCTAGAATGAAGCAGCAAGCTGACACACGAAGAAGTGAAAGAGAATTTTTAGTAGGAGACTGGGTTTATCTTCGCCTACAACCATACAAGCAACTATCCATCAACACACGAGCCTCCATGAAGCTATCTCCATGTTTTTATGGGCCCTATCAGATCATAGAGCGTATTGGAGCTGTGGCGTACAGACTTAAATTATCTAAAGATGCCAAAATTCACCCTGTCTTCCACGTGTCATGCTTGAAGCCCAAGTTGGGAGAACACGAGGTATCGAGATCCAAGCGCCCAACACCACCGATGATGGAAATATTCAAGCCCAACCACAAGCCATCCTCGACCGCAGAGTTGTGATGCGTCATCGACGTCCCTCTCTTGAAGTACTAGTACATTGGACTAATTTACCACTTGAAGATGCCACATGGGAATCTTATGAGAGTGAAGTCCGGTTCCTGAGTTCATGGAACCCACCTTGAGGACAAGGCTGATTTGAAGAGGCGGGCTTGATAGGACCCTAGCAGGTTAGGTCCTACTCAACCATATAACAGACTAATAAAAACCCTATGAGAATGTAATAAACCCCACCTAGCCGCCTCTATCCTATAAAGAAGAGAGGCTAGGGTTTATATTTGGGTCTTTGGGCTTCTTAGCCGCCGCCCCCCTTGTTATTGGGCCGGCCTGCTAAGGTTGAGGGAAAATTGGGTAGTTCACTTAGGAAGCAATCCCTAGGGTTAGGGTTTGGAGCTCTATATAAGCTTGTAGCCTCCACCTCTTTGGAATAAGAAAGATCAATCTACAATTGCAGTCACCAGGCTACTTGGAGGGTGTAACCCCTATAGCGTTCCAAGGGTTGATCCCCCTCAAAGATCAATCTCGATAGAATTCCTCTAGGGTTCTATCAAGGCTACATGGGATGATTCAAGTGACTCCAAGGTTGAAGAAGCAAGCATCAAGAGGAGGCCAACTTCGCGCTAATGGCTTTAGGAGAAGAGGTTAGTGAGTTATTTAATGAAGAATTATCTTTCGATGAACTTTCTATCACTTTTCATGAGTTATTTGATGAATGTAGAACTATTAGTAAGAAGTTTAATTTACTAAAGAAAGAGCATGCTTTATTGCAAAATAAGTTCAATAGTCTCCAAACTCCTTCTCTACCCCCATGCTCTAAGTGTGAAACACTTAGAAGCAATAAAAAATGAGAATTTACTACTCAAAGAGACCCTGAACAAGTTTAAGGTCGGTAGCAAGGGCTTGGACATGATCCTTGCTAACAAGGGTCACGTCGGAAATAGAAGTAGAATCGGATTTGTGAGTGGATCTCACCGAAATCCTACCACCTTCATTAAAGGACCCACATTGCATGTATCACCCCATTTGAAATGTAATTTTTGTGGTAAAACTGGACATGTTATTTATAAATGTCCATTCAAGAAAATTAGTCCACAAAAATTGATATGAGTTCCTAAAGGAACCATGAACAATTCAATGTTGAATTACAAAATAAGTAAATCAATTTGTGAGGCACCCAAAATCAAATGGGTACCTAAAAACCATCCTCTTTTGTAAACAAACTCACAAGCTAGGAGCAAGAGATGGTATCTTGATAGTGGATGCTCAAGGCACATGACCGGAGATCCATCTCATTTCTCTATACTCACTAGCAAAGAAGAAGGGTATGTCACCTTCGGAGACAACAACAAAGGTAAAATCATTGGCAAGGGAACCATAGATAACAAATTGAGTTTTTCAATTGATGATGTGTTGCTAGTTGATGGTTTAAAACATAATCTTTTAAGCATTAGTCAATTATACAATAAAGGTTATGTTGTTAGATTTGAATCTAATATTTGTATCATTGAAAAACCAAACAATGATATATCCATGATTGCTTTAAAACAAAACAATGTCTACACCATTAATATTGATGAACTAAGTAATGAAATATGTTTTTTAATTTTGAATGATGATGCTTGGCTTTGGCATAGGAGATTAGGCCATGCAAGCATGAAACTAATATCTAAGATTTCATCTAGAGAGTTAGTACGAGGAATTCCCAATATGAAGTTTGTCAAGGACAAAATATGTGATGCGTGTCGACTAGGAAAATAAATAAAAACTAGTTTCAAATCAAAAAATCAAATTAGCACCATCAGACCATTACAATTGATCCATTTAGATTTATTTGGACCAATTGACATAACAAGCCTAGGAGGTAGCAAATATGCCTTCGTAATTGTGGATGACTATAGTAGATATACTTGGACCTATTTCTTGGCTCACAAAAGTGATTGTTTCAAATGTTTCTCAGGTGAATTTCAAAACCATGACTTCCAAAATTTTTGTGAAATAAACGGATATAACCATAACTTCTCTACTCCAAGGAATCCTCAACAAAATTGAGTAGTGGAAAGGAAAAATAGAAATTTGTAAGAAATGGCTAGAACCATGTTAAATGAATATAATTTACCTAAATATTTTTGGGCCGAAGCCGTGAACACGGCTTGCTATGTCATGAATAGAGTTCTAGTAAGACCATCTCTATCTAAGACTCCATATGAATTATAGAATAATAAAAAACCCAATATCTCTTACTTTAAAGTTTTCGATTGCAAATGCTTTATCTTGAATGAAAAGGATGCCTTAGGAAAATTTGATGCTAAATCTGATGAAGGCATCTTTCTTGGTTACTCTTCTATTTCTAAAGCTTTCGGGTTTTCAATAAAAGAACTTTAGTTATAGAAGAATCTATTCATATTGTTTTTAATGAATTTCTCGAATTTAAGAAAAATTTTTTTGATGAGGATCTTGGTTTAGATGATTTGAATTTGAATGAACCCTCTCCTCAAAATGACAACTTGGATGCATCTTCTTCCCAAATTTCCTTACCCAAGGAATGGAAGTATGTAGATGCTCATCCCAAGGAGTTAATTATAGGAGATACATCTAAAGAGGTTCAAACTCATTCTTCATTTAAAAATTTTTGTGCCCATGTAGCTTTCCTTTCTCAAATTGAACCAAAATGCATTGATGATGCCTTGAAAGATGATTCTTGGGTCATCGCAATGCAAGAAGAGTTAAATCAATTTGAAAGGAATGAGGTATGGAAGCTTGTTTCTAAACCTAATGACCATTTATTTATTGGTACTAAATGGGTCTTTAGAAACAAGCAAGATGAATATGGTATCGTGGTTAGAAACAAAGCTAGATTAGTGGTCAAAGGTTTCAACCAAGAAGAAGGTATTGATTATGAAGAGACCTTCGCTCTTGTGGCAAGATTAGAAGCCATCAAGATGCTCCTTGCCTATGCTATGTTAGGACTCTAGCTATGAGAGTCCTAATTTAGTTTCATTGATAAGGGCATTCATGTAAATCCTATCTAGCCGACCCTTATTAAAGAGGTGAAGAGGCCGGCTAGGTTAGGGTTAGGTCTTAGGAAAAGTGTCCTATTAGAAGTAGGAGTCCTATTAGGAAAAGAGTCCTATTAGAAGTAGGAGTCCTATTAGGAAAAGAGTCCTATTAGAAGTAGGAGTCCTATTAGGTAAAAAGTCATATTAGAATTATGAATCCTACTAGAGAAGGAGTCCTAATTAGAAGTTGGTGAGAAGTAGGAGTCTTGAGTAAGAGTCCTATTAGGAGTTGGGGCTTAGAAGCCCTATAAATAGCCATGTATTCATCCTCTTTAATCAATGAATAGATCAATCCTTTAGCAGCCTTTGTACAGCAACTTGGAGGAAGGAACCCCTATAGAGTTCCAAGGAGGCCGATCCCCTATAGAGATCAACCCCAAGCTTAGAATCCGTGGAGGGTTCTAACACTTGGTATCAGAGAAGCGTTCTTGGCATCTCGCTGCCCTTCCACAGCCATCCACCAGCCCTCCACAACCACGCAAAGCAATTCCCACAATTGCTTAGAAGATCATCGCTGAATTCCGCCGTCATCTCCACCACCGTAGATCATCCTTTGATCTTCCCGTGAATTGCAACAGGTTCTGGTTATCTACCCTACTGCTGCTGTAATTTAGTTATCCTTATTCAAAAAATCCAAAAAAATTTGTTCCTATAATTGCTGCATAAACTTTCATCGCAAAGTTTTCATCTCTACAACGAAAGTCGCACTGTAGAATTTCAACCGCATAGCACTGCCTTTTTGATCTTGCTACTGCGTTTTTTCTATCCAAATCTCTATGGAATTTTTACAGCGTCTTTGACACTTCCTAACAGTGGTTTTCCATTTGGTTTTGTCGAAAAATCCTCAATAAAAACCACTTATCTTTTACGTCCAATCTGCTGTACTTTAGACGTAAAAATCTGCTATAATACCTCTCCGTGATTCTTAATTTTGCCAAACCTCTTGCTGTCGTTTCTTCCTACGAAATTTTTTATAGTATTAACTCTTCTTTATCAGTAGATCCCCTTTGAGTTTTACTTGAATCTCTTTTGAAATTTTTGGAAAAATTACATCTTTACTACTGGAATTTTTTTGACGAAAAATCTGGTATTGCACCTTGGTCCTTTTTTCTTCTCCGTAACCTACCAAACCCTAGCCACCTTGCTGCCACAAACCAAGACATCTTTAGGGCATCCCTCTAGCCTCAAGATGCAGCCATCATAACCTAGTTTCATAACCCTAACAGCATCAAAAACCACAGCCCAAAATAGTAAACCATTACAGCTGAACCCTTCAATCACCGATCTATTGTCCGAACCTTCCACCACCCCATGCCATTAACCCGTCAATAGAAAAAAGACAAGGGCATCTCTGATCTACAGACATATGCTATGGCTTCCCAAGATCCAATTGATGCCAAATTTGAAGCATGGGAATCTCGGATTGAATCACGGCTTGAATCGCTTGGAAGACAAATTGCGCTTTGTTTGCAGAATTCAGAATTGGACAACCATCGAGTCCAACCAAACTGCAGCAAGGAGAGAATTTAGAAAGGACCCTAGAGAAGGAGGGATAGCCCTTGGACGTGCTTCAGCCACGCATGAGGGTGGACTTCCCACGATGGGAAGAAGGAGACCCAGCGGGGTGGATTTTGATGCGAACGTTACTTTCGCTACTACCGAACGTCGGATAATGCTATGGTGGAGATTGCTGTCATCCACCTTGAAGAAGATGCTATTCAATGGTACAATTGGCTGGAATATAATCATGGGGCTCCAACATGGAATCAATTTAAGAATGCACTACTGAACCGTTTCGGACCTACGGAGTATGAAAATATCGATGGCCAACTCGCAAAGATTCGACAAACCTCTACGATTCAAGAGTACCAAACCAGGTTTGAGAAGCTATCTTACCTTGCTCGTGATTGGACTGACCATCAATTGTTAGGAACATTTATCGAAGGACTCAAGCCAGAGATAAAAGGGAAAGTTAAGGCACGACAGCCCCGTACCATGATGGCTGCGATTTCTTTTACCCGAATACAAGAAGAATGACTCAACCAAGATTCTTGAAGGATGAGAACCACTCCTAGAACCTCAATATATAAACCCCCTTCTGCTTCCATCCATCCTTCGCTGCTCAAAAAATTGACAAGAGAAGAACTACGTGATCGATCAGCAAAGGGTCTTTGTTGGCATTGCGACGAGCCGTGGAACCGCGATCATCGCTAGAAAAGAGGCCGCCTCCTATTGATTGAACCTCTTGAAGATAGGGAGGAGGAGGTCCAGGAGCATGAGGAAGAGGTCACGGATGAAGAACAGCAGCCAATTGATATTACGATACATGCCCTTGCTGGTTATGCGACCCGCAAACAATGAAAGTGGGAGGATTTCTGAAGCAACAACCAATCACCATTCTTATTGACACCGGGAGCACTAATAATTTTATGAACAACAAGGTTGCTGTCCGGATGGCCTTACCTATTGATAATTGCAGCAGGTTCAATGTTAAATTCGCAGATGGATGAATTTTGAAGTGTGATCGTAAGTGCCCAAGGGTGAAACTGTTGCTGCAGGACCAAGAGATAATTGCAGATTTTTCCTCCTCTCTCGATGATTATGAGGCCGTGCTTGGCATCGAATGGTTGACGACATTAGGTGATGTTTCTTGGAATTTTTTGAAATTAATTATGAAATTTTACAGCAAGGGGAAACAGGTGATACTGTACGGGAAACGTGGGGGCGACATAACGATAATTTGCACACAACGAATGGAGAAAGTTGTGCACAAAGCATGCAGCGGCTTTTTGGTACAACTTAAGCAGCAAAAATGGGTAACAAAGCTTCTTGAATATGATTATGAAATAATTTACAAAAAAGGGAAAGATAATGTTGTTGCAGATGCACTTTCACGGCTACCCGAGCAAGCTGAATTTTTGGCTATTTCACTTCCGACCAGCGACTTCCTTGAGGATATTAGGAGAGAATGGTAAGATAATCTGGAAACAAGTAAAATCATAAAAAAAATTAAAGGAAGCACCAAGCTCTATGGCTCATTACAGTTGGGACTTAAAGGACTTGCGATATAAAGGACGTATTGTACTTGTGCCAAATTCTACTTGCATAAAGACCATCCTTCAAGAGATGCATTCCACACCTACAGTCGGGCACTCCGGGTTCCTTAGAACCTATAAAATAATTAAGCAAAATTTTTATTGGATAGGGATGAAAAATATTATTGCTGAATTTGTAGCACAATGTGATATATGTCAACGACACAAAGGTGAGACAGTGGCAAGTCCCGGAAAGTTACAACCTTTACCCATCCCAGAATCAATATGGATTGATATATCAATGGATTTCATCGAAGGGCTTCCCTCATCACAAGGAAAAGGTACAATTTTTGTCGTGGTTGATCGCCTTACAAAGTATGCTCACTTTTGTGCCATCCGTAATCCCTACACTGCTTCTAGTATTGCTCGAATCTTTATGGAGAATATTGTAAAATTACATGGGATGCCGAAATCTATTGTAAGTGATCGTGATAGGGTCTTCACAAGTAAATTTTAGATAGAGTTATTCCAGATGCAAGGCACTAAATTAAAGATGAGTACGGCATATCACCCACAAACCGACGGCCAAACTGAAGTGGTGAACAGGTGCTTGGAGACATACCTTAGATGCTTCACCAGTGACCGACCAAAAGAATGGACAAAGTGGCTTCCCTGGGCCGAGTGGTGGTATAATACAACTTATCATTCCTCCACAAAATGTACTCCCTATGAGGCCATGTATGGCCGACCCCCCCCTGTAATTCCAAAATATGTGTTGGGCACCTCTAAAGTAGAACAAGTAGATAGGGAACTACAAGATAGAGACAAAATGCTGAAGTTGCTAAAAGATAATCTCACTGCAGCACAAGCAAGGATGAAACAGTAATATGATCAACACAATGGCAAAAGAGAATTTTCAGTAGGAGATTGGGTCTTCCTATGGCTCCAGCCATACAAGCAAACATCAATCCAAACCAGAGCGTCTATGAAGCTTTCACCTCGGTTCTATGGACCCTACCAGATTTTGGAGCGCATCGGAGCAGTAGCATACAGATTGGACTTACCCGCCAGCTCCCGAATCCATCCAGTCTTCCATGTATCATGTTTGAAGCTCAAGTTGGGACAACACGAGACAGCCCAAAGCCATCTACCAAATATAACTACCCATGGAGAGCTCCAGACCCAACTAAGTACCATTATTGATCAACGAATCGTGACTCGACGACGATGACCTGCTACTGAAGTATTAATACGGTGGGCAAACCTACCAGCGAGAAGATGCCACTTGGGAGAACTACGACGACTTGAAGATCAAATTCAGAATTCATAGAACGTCAGCCTCGAGGACAAGGCTGATTTGAAGAGGGCGGGTCTGTTAGGACTCTAGCTATGAGAGTCCTAATTTAGTTTCATTGATAAGGGCATTCATGTAAATCATATCTAGCCGACCCTTATTAAAGAGGTGAAGAGGCCGGCTAGGTTAGGGTTAGGTCTTAGGAAAAGAGTCCTATTAGAAGTAGGAGTCCTATTAGGAAAAGAGTCCTATTAGAAGTAGGAGTCCTATTAGGTAAAAAGTCCTATTAGAATTAGGAATCCTACTAGAGAAGGAGTCCTAATTAGAAGTTGGTGAGAAGTAAGAGTCTTGAGTAAGAGTCCTATTAGGAGTTGGGGCTTAGAAGCCCTATAAATAGCCATGTATTCATCCTCTTTAATCAATGAGTAGATCAATCCTTTAGTAGCCTTTGTGCAGCAACTTGGAGGAATGAACCCCTATAGAGTTCCAAAGAGGCCAATCCCCTATAGAGATCAACCCCAAGCTTAGAATCCGCGGAGGGTTCTAACATGCTAGTAGTAATGACTTTAAACTATTTCAAATGGATGTAAAAAGTACTTTTTTAAATGGCTTTATTTCCAAAGAAGTATATGTTGAACAACCTCCCGGATTCGAAAATTCTCTTCTTCCTAATGATGTGTTTAAATTAACTAAGGCTCTCTATGGACTAAAACAAGCTCCTAGAGCTTGGTATGATAGGCTTAGCTCCTTTCTTATTTCAAATAATTTTACAAAAGGCAAGGTTGATACTACATTGTTTATCAAATATTTTGAAAATAATTTTCTTATTGTTCAAATTTATGTTGATGACACTATTTTTTGTTCTTCGGATGAATCACTATATGAATCTTTTGCCAAGTGTATGAGTAATAAATTTGAAATGAGTCTAATGGGAGAAATAACCTTCTTTCTTGGATTGCAAATTAAACAACTTGGTAATGGCATATTCCTTAGTCAATCCAAATATACATTAGAATTGTTAAAAAGATTTAACATGGATGGTTCAAAAGCCATAAATACTCATATGAGTACTTCCACTAAGTTAGATTTGGATGAAAGCGGAGAAAATTTTGATCAAAAGACATATAAGGGAATGATAGGTAGCTTGCTCTATCTTACCACAACTAGACCAGATATCATATTTAGTGTAGGACTTTGTGCGAGATTTCAAGCTAATCCTAAGTTGTCTCACCTTAAAGTCGTTAAAAGAATTCTTAGATATCTTAAAGGTACTCCTAACCTAGGATTATGGTATCTAAAATCTGATAACTTTGATTTAAAAGCCTATGCAGATGCGAATTTTGGTGGATATAGAATAGATAGAAAGAATACATCCGGAACATGCCAATTTTTAGGACATGCACTTGTTTCTTGGACTTCTAAGAAACAAAATTCAGTTGCACTATCTACGGCGGAAGCCGAATACATAGCCGCAAGTGCATGTTGTGCACAAGTCATTTGGATGAAAAATACACTAGAAGATTATAAAATTTATTTAAATAACATTCCCATAAAATGTGATAATACAAGTGCTATTTGTCTAACTAAAAATCCTATTCAACACTCTAGAAATAAGCATATTAACATAAGACATCACTTTATACAAGATCATGTTCACAGTAACGATGTCACTCTTGAATTTATTGATACAAAACATCAATTAGCGGACATTTTTACGAAACCCTTAAATGAAGAACAATTTGACTTCATTAGGAGGGAAATAGGCATGTTAAATTGTCTTTGTGAATGAGCAGAATTATATATATTTTCTTTCGGCTTTCATGGATTTTACGAAAATTCGACTTTCGCTGATTTGCCTCCCTCATTCTAATTTTCTATTTTAAAGAGTGATCTAAGTTAGCATCTTATCTCAATTCAACTCATGAAAACAAAAAATATGAATTTAAAAAAAAATTTGTTGCCAGCGGTGGCACCGCTAGAATCGACGGTAGTACCGCCTGGGTAGTCGGCTCCCAGGCGGTAGCACTGCTTGGTTGGTGGCAGTACCACCCGAATACCCCCATACTTAAGGAGGTGTTAGGGTCGGCGGTAGAACCGATCCCAACCCTTTTTTTTTCAGCCCCTCTTCCTCCTCCAACCCCTCCATGTCTCTCCTCTCCATTTCTTCTTCCTCCAAAAGGGCTAACAAAGGCTTTCTCTTGATTCAAGCTCCTCACCTCCCTCGGAAACTCAAAGGAGGTAAAATCTGTAATTTTCTCTTCTCTTCACATTTACTTGTCTTTTCTTTATTGTTTCCTTTTGTTTCCTTCATCATGAATAGATATGGCTCCTAAAAAATCATCAAGAGGCAAAGGGAAAAGGTTAGAAGGAGATTCATTTGACCCAATCCTCTTTAGTTCTAATGAGGTAGCTTTAAGATACCCAAAATTTGATTCTAAAGTCATACATAAGGGAAAACATGTTGATCTAAGTGAACTAGGAAACCTAGAACCCATTAGATGGTTTGCTGATCTAAATATTTTCCCTATCTTACAAATTAATGAACTAATCTACCCTAGGTTGGTTAAGCTATTTTATGCTAACATGAGTATTGAAGATGATGTTTTGACTACCTATATTTTGGGAGCCACAATTCAGATTTCTGATCACACCATATGTGAGCTACTTGGAATTGAAGAAAAGAATAGAGGATGTTATTTCAAAGGCCAATGGGACATGGATGCAATCGGAGCAACCCACTCCGAAGCCTTAGAGACGATCTTTGCTAATCCTAACCTAGGCATCATTCCTAAAAGCTACGAGCACTTATTACCTTTTAATTCGAAATTACTTCATCACATCATTATAAGCATTCTACTTCCGAAATAGTTTCACCTTGATGAGATTAGTATGTTAGAACTAAGTACGATGTATTAGATCACGACTAGACAAAACAACTGCTTTGGTTATTTGATTAGACAACACATGATAGAAATTTTCTCTAGAGACTTAATGTTGTCATATGGCGGGTTGATCACTAGATTAATTATTGCCCATGACATTTGTGTGTCACCCGATGAGGAAACAATGTAGGTTGATGGATATAACATAATAAACAGAAGTCTCCTAAAGCGACTTAGATGCACCTTTTGAGATAGCCTATGGATTAGGCAACCTAGAAGGATTGATCTAGGACCCCCACTAGTAGAATGACCTAAAACATCGATTTTTAGGGGAAGTGAATCTTCTCCGCTTAGTCCCTTTGATCCAGCACCATCTGAGCCAGCTCCTGCTCCATCTACTTAAGATTCGATCATGCTTGCTTTAAATCAAATCACATCACAACAAACTCAAATCAACATGCAGCAAGCTGAAATTTTGAAGGAAGTGCAACAGATGAACTACAAAATAGATCACTTGTATGGGCATTTTGGAGTTCCCCCAATTGTCTTGTTATGCTTATGACTACTATGGATGATGTTTTATGATGTTACTTTCATTTCATCTACTCGACTTTTGAATGAATTTTTTGTTTCAATCATAATTTTTTGGATGACACTTTCATATTACTTTATGACTTGATATCTTCCTCGAATGATTTCATGCTCACTCCATGGCTCAATAATTAATCGAATTTTGTATTCTCCCTCTTATGGCTTGATAAATGAGGATTTTTTTTTATCTTCCAAGTAATGAATGATTTCTCCACCTCCATTATTTTTGTTGATGACAAAGGGGGAGAAAAATATAAATTGCTATGATGGAGTAATTGTTGCTATGATGGAGTAAATGCTTAGAGTGAAATCAATCGTATCACATCACAAATGCTCAAAATGTAAATCTTCTTGATAAGTGGTTTCTTCATTTGATATCATGCCTTGATATTGAATACTCTTTTGGATATCACTTGATCCTTGTCATGTTTGAATTAATATTTCTTGTCATTATAGGTGTAATACCTTGACATTGTTTAAAATACGAAGTTTTCGTATTTATGCTTAAGCTTGTTTATTAAGCTTTATGTTAAATGAAATCTATCGGATTTGGCTTGATTTTAAAAGATTGAATTTAAGTGTTTTTACCTTCTCATGATATGGCATATAGATAGGGGGAGTTAAGAGAAACTCTATCATCAATTGATTGTCATCATCAAAAAGGGGGAGATTGTTGAATCTCAGATTTTGATGATGAAATCAATTGATAAAATATTTGTTCTGATTTATATTGTCAAGATAAGTTTGCAGGATTAACTATGATGGGATAGAAACATAAAAGCGATTTACTGAGGTCAAGTCCGTCAGGTGTTCAAGAGTTCATCGGAAGTCCGAAGGATCGTCAGAAGTGTTGCTGGAACCAATCAAGATCGAATCAGGGACTTACCTAAGTTTTCAGAAGTTCGTCGCAAAGATCGTTGAAGGTTCGTGGAGTTTGCTGATAAGGTTTGGAAGCATGTCGAAGACTCGTTGAGCTCGCCATACAATCCGGGAGCATGCTGAGAATCCGTCGGAAGAAATCCAAGGGAAGTATCGGAAGACCATCGGAATCTCATCGTAATGCTCACTGGAATAAGACTTGAAGAATGTCGATTCAAATCATTATTAATTATGTTTCAAATTCATAGTTGGCACATAATTAGGGCAAGGATTTAAAATTAATCATGCTCAAACTTAGTAGAGGCCAACCGGGCTCTTACTAGGTCAATTTGGGCCTAAAATAGGGCCCATTCAGCTTTGCTAAATGGGTTAGGCGATGGAACCACCTGTGCCAAGCGATGGTACCGCCCAGCCAGGGGTGGTAGTACCGCCCAGAGCCTGAAGGCACAGGCGGTAGCACCGCCTACCTTGGGCGGTGGTACCGCCTATGCACTATCAGTCTGATGATTGACAGGCGATGGCATCGCCTCTGACAGGTGATAGCACCGCCAGCACCGGGAAACACAAAATGAATTCAAATTTGGAGCTCAAATTTGAATCCTCTTTGGATCTATAAATACCCCCCCTTTCTCAGCTGAAAGGGTAACCTTTTGAGAGTTAGAAATTGAGCTAAAGTCTTGAAAAGTCTTATTTTTAATAGCTTGTGTTCACCTCCTTCTTTCTCTTTGAAAAATCTGTAAGAGTGTGAACTTCTTGTAAAAGGGTTGTAAGAGGGGTGTTTGGTCCTTCCCCTTCAAAGGATTTGCTAGTGGAAGTTGGGAGTCTCGTCGAAGAAGGCTTCGGAAGTAGATGTAGGTCACTTGACTGAACCACTATACATCGTGGTGTTCTTGAATACGTGAGTGTTTAAAGTTTTGAATCATTCCTTTACTTGGCTGCAAATCTTTCAGTTTTTCAGCACCTTTACTTAAGCAACTTCAATCAAGTCATCTTTCATCGCATTGAAGTTTTCATATGAACTAGCCATTTACGAAATCGTGTTTTAACTTACATTTTTAATCCGCTGCACTAATTCAACCCCCCCCTCTTAGTGCCTCTTCGATCCTAACAAAAGATATGTGGGATATATCAGAAGAGAGGATGTTGAGGATATTGATCCTCAGACCTACGAGGAGGCTATTATGAGCATAGACTCCGGGAAATGGCAATAAGCCATGAATTCAGAAATGGATTCCATATACTCCAACAAGATTTGGAACCTAGTTGATGCATGCGAGGGTATTGCACCCATTGGTTGCAAGTAGATCTTCAAAAAGAAGATTGGAGTAGATGGAAAGGTAGAGACCCATAAAGCAAGGCTAGTGGCTAAGGGGTATCGTCAAAGGTAAGGTATTGAATATGACGAAACTTTCTCACCTATAGCCATGCTAAAATCCATTCGAATTCTATTGGTAATTACAGCACACTATGATTATGAGATCTAGCAGATGGATGTCAAAATCATATTCCTTAATAGTAACCTCGAGGAGGAAGTGTATATGATACAGCCTGAGGAATTCATGTCTAGGGATAACCCAGATAAGGTGTGCAGGTTGCTTAGGTCCATTTATGGATTGAAGCAAGCTTCCCGAAGTTGGAACATAAGATTTGATGAGGTGATCAGATCTTATGACTTTGTTAAGAATGAAGATGAGCCTTGTGTGTACAGGAAAGTAAATGGGAGCACTATCACCTTTTTGGTATTATATGTGGATGACATCTTGATCATTGGGAATGATGTAGGAATGCTCTCCACAGTAAAGACTTGGTTATCTAGGCACTTCTCCATGAAGGACGTAGGGGAAGCATCTTGCATATTGGGGATACAGATCTATAGAGATAGATCCAAGAGGATGCTTGGCTTGTCCCAGTCCAGGTACATAGACACGATTGTTAAAAGGTTTGACATGAAATATTCTAAGAGATGTCTCATACCAATGAGACATGGAATATCACTTTCTAGGAGTATGTCCCCAAAGACTCCTAAAGAAAGGGCACACATGGATATGATACCATATGCATCAGTGATAGGATCTATCATGTATGTTATGCTATGTACCAGGCCTAATATAGCACATGCCCTAAGGGTCACGAGTAGATATCAAGTAGATCCAAGCTTGGAGCACTGGAAAGCAGTAAAAAGTATCCTTAAGTACTTGAGAAGAACTAAGGATCTTTTACTAGTATATGGAGGTAGTAGCCTCAGGGTTGAGGGCTACACGGACTCGAGCTTCCAGTCCGATGTCAATAATAGCAAGTCTAATTCAGGGTATGTGTTCACCTTGAATGAAGGAACAGTATACAGGAAGAGTTCCAAGCAAGACACTACTACTGACTCGACCACAGAGGCGGAATACATTGCTGCAACAAAGGCAGCAAAGGAGGGAGTTTGGATGGAGAAGTTCATCATAGATTTGGGAGTCATGTCGAGCAGCGAAGAGCTAATTCTCTTATATTGCAACAACTACTGGGAGATTACTCAAATAAGGGAACCCAGGTCTCATCAGAAGTGTTTTGAGGAGGTTCCAACTTATTAGAGAGATCGTGGCCCGAAGAGATATAGTAGTGGAAAGATTTCTATCCGAAGATAACATTGCAGATCCATTGACCAAGCTATTGTCTCAAATTATCTTTGAATGTCACAGAGGTCTGATGGGGATCAGACATGTTGGTGATTGGCTTTAGGTCAAGTGGGAGATTACTAGTGATATGTGCCTTGCAAGCCAATCACATAAGTGATGGCACTTGTGACTTGATATGCACTTTTTCTCTCTGGGGATTATTAGGCGTTTTATCCCTTTATCTTGCGTGTTGCATATATTGTGATGTCCTTGGATCTGTGCAATGGGAATTGGATCGTGATGAGATCACGATAATGAGACCGATTCACCTTTAAACACAGATCCTGAATTATCCTGGTCATAGGTTACTCGAGAAGGATATCGAGATAACCGGATAGACTAGTGTGCTATATACCCATCCATATGATGGAGGTAGTTGGTCTCATAGCTACTCGTATGGGGACACTAAGGGTACAGTGCAGGTGCTCATTGGGGAATGAGTTCACTGATTGATCCACTTATGGAATGCTGGATGGTTATTGATACCTCACGTCAGACAACAATTCTATAGTCCTAGAAGTGTATATGGTCCTTAGAGTTGAGACACTAAGGATGTCCTGCATTTCTCCACTCTTTGATACCGGACTTATAGGTTTGGAAAGTTCCAGATCTAGTACAGCTAGTTATTGGGAGTAATAGCCAACCTTACGAGGGCTATTGAGTGTCAATAGAGGATCATCTACTCCCGGTATCATGAGAGGAATATCCCATGTGTTCTTACTCGAATAAATCCTTGGCCAAGGTTATTCGAATTGAGAGAGAAAGAGTTCTCTAGGAGAATCCGATAAGAGCAAGACTTGAGAAGAGATCGTATGGGCCTGACAGCACCATGCTCGGTATAGGGTCTTTGGGATATTGGATGGATGAGGGACTATAGATACATGGTAATTGAGGACAGATAGGTCCAAAGGATTGGATTCCCCTGTATCATCTAGGGACCGTAGCGTAGTGGCTTAGTACGTTCGCAGTCGATGAGTTGGGTGAATTATTATAGAGATAATAATTCACTAAGTCAGAAGGAGTTCTGACAAGTATGACATACAGCCAGCTCGATATTAGGCCTAGAGGGTCACACAAATATGGTAGGTGTTGCGACGAGTAGAGCTTTGGATATGAGATATCTACTGAACCCCCTTCCTTATTGGATATCCATTAAGCCCCTAAATTATTGGATCCTGAGATGAGATCCAATAATTGCTAATAAGAGATTATTGGGTAGAGACCCATTAATCCAAGAGGCTTGGGTAATTTGATGGAGATCCAATACCCAATAGGGTAAAAGATCCATTAGGATTTTCAGGGGGCCTCTATAAATAGGAGGAAACTAAAGCTCTATAGGCTGAGAGTTCTCTTGGTAGTCACCTCCTATTCTCCTCTCCCCAGAGAGGTGCATCGACACAGTCCCTACCGTGTGGATACCGCTAGAGAGGAGGACGCTTGACCTCCTTCATCCTCTCCTACAGATATGCAGGGATTCAGGGATATACGATCTCCCTAGGTACTTTCTTTTACACGAGTAGTTTTTTGCAGATTTGTTTGATGCACCGATCTTCCCACGACGACGAAAACTTTCTACGGGAAATCTGGGATGTTTTATTTTTTTTGTTCTTCCGCTGCACATGAGATGTCGCTCCCCTGATGGATTTCCCAACAGTAGACCCAACAAAAATCAAGGCAATGCAGAGCTGGCTGAAACCTATAAATGTGAAATTATTGCGTGGGTTCCTTGGACTAATGGCCTACTATCGAAAATTCATGAAGAATTATGGGAAGATCAGTACACCCCTCACTTCTCTACTAAAAAATGATGCCTTCCAATGGTCGGATGAAGCCTCTGCAACCTTTGATAAACTTAAGGCCGCAATGACGATGACGCCGATGCTAACATTACCAGATTTCAGCCGACCCTTCATCATTGAGACCCACGCATTTGGAGTCGGAATTGGAGATGTTCTCATGCAAGAGGGTTGTAACATCCCTCGCATTCCTTGTTTCTAAATTTTCGTATAAGAGTTTAATAGCAAAGTTACTATCCATTTTAAATTTGATAGATGATTTTGAATGAAATTGAAAACCTATTTATAAGATGTGAGGATCTATTTGTAAAATTCTGAGGGCCTATTTGTAAAATTCGGAGGACTTAATTGTAAAAATATGTAATACAAGGATTAAACTGCAAAATGCACAAAATAACAAATCCCACCGTTTAAGACTCTCTGCCTTCATCCCTAAGGAAACTGAGAAGGCAGCCTACATGCACAAGAAAGGGAGAGAAAGAGAGAAGAAGATAAGGAGAAGAAGAGAAGGAGAATTGGGGATTTAGGGTCCTTGGGCTCAATACTTTTCATTGGGATCAAAATTGATCAAAGGCAAGTATTCTAACCCCTTCCTACAGTTAGTTTGATCCTTGTTCTCATCCTAATCCTGAAAATTTTAGAGGTTTGAAGCTTCATAATGATATTTCTGTAATTTATGCATCAAACAGTGAATTTGGGTTTCTTTTCCAGATTCTGTCCTTTCTGCTTTTTCATGTCTATAACTCTCTATACTGAATTCGTATTTAAGAAAAATTAAATCCATCTGAAAGTATACTAGTAATCTTTATTTTGAGACCAAGATGTATGGATTTGGAGTTCAATTGCCTATCCGAACTTTTATTTGAATTGACCCCATAGAATCTGTCAAATAGAGATTCTGAGTTCTAACCTCTGGGCATTCTATCACTTGTAACTCACTGTGAACAGATTCAATGGTGATAAAATTAACCTTATTAGAAAGTAGACTCATAAAGCTTTCTGTGCATATCTTATTTGAAATATTTGGAGTACAGATACCAACTGAAAACGTCTATTTTAGTCGACCCTATACATTTTGTAAAACAGAGATGATGTTTTCTGATCTATTGTCACTAAATGATTTGTAACTTCCTGTGGAGACCTCTAATTCATACCAAACTTTGTTAATCGGAATCTAGATTATTATATCTTTCAAATGACACTAATTTAGAGTGAATTGGAGCATATTTGGTTACTCAAATAACTCAATAATTATACCTCCCAAATTCTGTCAGAATCAGATTTTTGTCAAGTTTGTTTATTCTTGTTTTGTCCTTTCTATTGGAAACTGAATTCAGCTAAGTCCTTTCTTTCAAATCCTTGTATGCCTATGCTATTATTTTCATTTCAAATTTGAATACATTGTGAAAGAATATGCTTGCATCGTACTATTTCGTAAAGGCGCATGTACGTTTTATTATTCCGCATGTGCTTCCGATATATGCCAAATTATTGTTCACACCTGTCCTTTTGTACTCTGGTGTCTGTGAGATTGTCTGGACCTTTACTAGAAATAGTAAAGGGATTATTTGGACCTTTGCTAGAAATGGTAAAGGGATTGTTTAGACCTTTGCCAGAAATGGTAAAGGGATCGTGCTTAGAGCCTGCGATGCTCTGCCGGCCCCCCTATCGGCTTCATCCAGATGTGGATGATGACTCTCCCAGACATGGGAGATATTATTTCAGATCCCACTGCACCCTCTGTGTTTTTGATATGATATCCAAAGCATTGTTTGTGTTTATATGTGCGCTTTGGATGATACGAAAATGAATGATCAGATATGACATTTGAACTTCTGTTACTTGTTTGTTATTCTGATATGTTCTGAGAAATCTCCCATGCACATTTGATATGTTTCGTATTGTCCTATGTGTCATTGGATATGCTCCAACTTAACATTATCATCGTCTGATATGCTCTAATTATTCCTTACTCTATTTGTTATGAATTAAATAAGTTTGAATAAGAGGACATTCGTGATTCTGATATGATGATATATATGTTTCCTTGTATCTGGCCTTGCATTTTGATATCAAGCTTTTTGAAAGCTATTCTCCTTCCCTATGGATATGTTAGTCACTTGTTAAGCTTTGTTATGCTCACCCCGTTGTTATATAATATTTTCAGGTTAGCTTATCAGACTCTAGGATGTTTAAATTGGGCTGAGGAAGGGAAAGCTAGAAGATTTTGGGTTAATCTTTAGTGGTTGATATGTTTTGTTATATAAGTATATTTTGTATTTAGTGAAATGTCGATGGTAAACCTGAACTTATATGTTTTGTAAAGGTTGGAGGACCTCTCATGTTAGGACTTGAAATGTGAAGTTTAAATGGCATGATGATATAAATGTGTGGTAAATGTTAGTTTTGTAGCTATATGGATTTCCTCACTTGTGGATTTTATGATGTGGATAGTGTTTAGTTGAGTTGGCTTTGAATTTTATGAATCCTGGAGTGATGTGGTATATGAATTATAAACTGCGCAGGTTTTATGAATTATGGGTTTTGGATGTGATTTACGACTTGAATGATCGTTAGTGTCCTCAAATATCGTTGTGGATCCTGGGATCGGTTTGTTGTTTGAATTTTAAATATTATGAATTTAAGTTAGGGTCACACCTCCTGAATGAGATTAAATTTCAGGGGGGGCGTGACAGAGGTGGTATCAGAGCATGATTTGAGGATCACTAAGAATTTTGACATGCTAGATGCATAATAAATTTTGAGGTTTAGTGATTTTTATTTAGAGATTGATTAAAATTTCTCTTTTGCTGTTTTTAGAAATTGGGAATGATGAGGTCATCTGGTTCTCCTGTTGCATCTACTTCTGATTAATTGAGTGGAATTATGAAAACTTTAGAGGCTATGACACAAGTAATGTAACAGCAAGTCCGACTAGAAAGAAATGATGGAGCAGGGACTTCAAATCGGATTGGGTTAGGAATTGTATAGTTTAAGAAGCTCAGTCCTCCCAGTTTTAGTGGTGAGCCTAATTCAATGGTAGCAGAACAATGGATGATGTGGATAGAGAAAATATTTGACGTTTTAAATTGCCCTGATGATCTGAAGGTTTCTCTTGCTACCTTTATGTTAGAGGGAGAGGCTGAACACTGGTGGAGAACAATGAGGAGGATTTCTGAAATTAGACATGAGCCATTCACTTAGAAGATATTTACAAAAAAGTTCAACGATAAATATTTCCCAGATTACATTAGAGAGCAGAAAGAATTGGAGTTCTTGAATCTCATTCAGGGAAATTTAACGGTAGCCAAATATGAATCTAAATTCACTGAGCTCTCCAGATTTGCCACACATATAATTAATGATGAATCTAGAAAAGCAAGGAGGTTTGAGAGGGGATTAAGGCCAACCATAAGGAGCCGAATATTAGCTTTAAAACTTCAGGCATATTCTGAGGTGGTAGAAAGAGCTTTGATAATTGAAAAAGATTTAGAAGAGATCCAAGAAATCATGAGCAAGAACAGTAAGGATAAGTTTTTTTATAAAAATAAGAGAGGAAATGAACATGAGAGAAGTGACAAGAGGGTAAAGGTATCTGGATTAGAGATGAGGAAGCTACCACAAGGGATTCCATTATGTACAAAATGTGGAGGCAATCATGAGACAAATAGGTGTTTTTGGGTGACTAGAGCCTGCTTTGGTTGTGGAAAGTTAGGTCACAAAATAAAAGACTGTCCCTTTAAGAAAAAGGAAGAACCACTACCTCCTAGATCAGCAGCCCATGCTAGAGTATATGCTATCACTGAGCAGGATGCTAGAGCCTCTAAATCAGTGGTCGAAGGTATTCTTCATGTTTCTAATAAAAATGCAAAAGTTTTGTTTGATCCTGGCTCTAATCTATCCTTTGTTTCACCATATTTTGCTTGTCATTTGAGTGTTCTACCTAGACCACTGGATTATATGTTGTACGTAACTACTGTTGTGGGGAATTCTTTGATAGCAAACTTGATATATCCATCCTGTTTGATTTCTATTGGAGAACATGAATTCCATGCCGATTTGATCCTCCTAGAAATCCAAGGTTTTGATATTATACTTGGCATGGATTGGCTATCTTCCTATCATACTAGTATCAATTGTTATACAAAAATGATCACCTTTTGCCTACCGGGTCAACCCATCTTTTATTTTGAGGGAATCCGACATGATTTGCCTCTTTATCTGGTATCAGCACTTCAAGCTCATCGTCTTATGCAAAAGGGTTGTTTTTGTTATCTTATATGTGTAACGAAGCATTCAGATCAAGAAACTCAACTAAATGAAACCTTTGTGGTCAAAGAGTTCCCTGATGTATTTCCGGATGACTTGCCTGGATTACCACCCTGGAGGGATGGTGAATTTATTATTGAAGTAGTCCCTGGGGCAACCCCAATATCTAAGCCTCCCTATAGAATGGCTCCCCTCGAGTTAGAGGAGTTGAAGAAGCAAATACAAGAGTTGTTAGATAAGAGTTTCATTCGACCTAGTGTCTCACCATGGGGTGCTCCTGTGCTATTAGTTAAGAAGAAGGATGGGACATTGAGGCTTTGCATTGACTATAGACAATTGAATCAGGTGACCATTAAAAACAA
Source organism: Musa beccarii (assembly GCA_024322285.1). Taxonomy (NCBI): domain Eukaryota; kingdom Viridiplantae; phylum Streptophyta; class Magnoliopsida; order Zingiberales; family Musaceae; genus Musa; species Musa beccarii. The sequence goes on from CM044394.1 coordinate 33,393,206, forward strand.
GTATCCTCTTCCAAGGATCGATGACTTATTTGATCAATTGCAGGGTGCACAAGTATTCTCTAAGATCGATCTAAGGTCAGGTTATTGTCAGTTAAAGATCAAGAAGGAGGATATTTCGAAAACAGCCTTCAGGACCCAATACGGATACTATGAATTCTTGGTAATGCCTTTTGGCTTGACTAATGCCCCTGCAGCTTTTATGGAACTGATGAATCGGATATTTCAGCCACTCTTGGATGACTGTGTAATCGTATTCATTGATGACATATTAGTGTATTCAAAGAGTACTCAAGAGCATGAGGAACACCTGAGAAACGTATTATCTATACTAAGAGAAAAGAAATTGTATGCAAAGTTTAGTAAATGTGAATTTTGGTTGAAGGAAATTGCTTTCTTAGGTCATGTGATTTCAGGGAAAGGCATATCTATTGATCCAAAGAAGGTAGAAGCAGTGGTTAAGTGGGAAGTACTAACAAATGTAACTGAAGTTAGAAGTTTCCTAGGTATGGCAGGTTATTACAGGAGATTTGTGGAGGGATTTTCTCGAATCGCTTTTCCGCTCACCAAACTGACTCGGAAGAATATGAAATTTGAATGGGGTGATGATTGTGAGCAAAGTTTCCAAGAGCTAAAAAGAAGATTGACCAGTGCCCCTATTCTCACTATTCCAAGTGGTAATGAGGGATTTGTAGTTTATACCGATGCTTCAAGAAAGGGCCTGGGATGTGTTCTAATGCTGGAAGGAAAGGTAATTGCTTATGCTTCTAGACAACTAAAGAATTATGAAGTGAATTATCCAACTCATGATCTAGAATTAGCAGCAATCATCTTTGCTCTAAAAATTTGGAGACATTACTTGTATGGGCGAACATTTGAAATCCTTACTGATCACAAAAGTTTAAAGTATATTTTTACTCAGAAAGAGTTGAATATGAGACAACGAAGATGGATAGAACTTCTAAAGCATTATGATTGTATCATCCATTATCACCCAGGTAAAGCCAATGTTGTAGCTGATGCGCTTAGTAAAAAATCTACAAGCTTTATGGCTAGTCTGATTGTGAAACAATGGAGGTTCTTAGAAGAAAATTGTGATTTGAATGTCATGAGGAAAGGGCAAAATTCAATGATGTTGATGGCCTCTATTCAAGTGCGGTCTGATCTCACGCAACAAATTAAAGAAGGGCAACTACAAGATCCACATTTAATATACTTTAAGAATAAAGTTGAAAAGGGATTGAAGCCAAATTTTTAAATTTTAGAGGATGGCTTCTTGAGATTTGGGGATAGAGTATATGTTCCTAATGACCCAGATATCAAGAACCAAATCCTGATGGAGGGTCACAATTCAAAATATACCATGCATCCTGGTAGCACTAAAATGTATAGGGATCTCCAAAGTCATTATTGGTGGGAAGGCATGAAAAAGGAGATTGTAATGTATGTTTCGAAGTGTTTGACTTGTCAGCAAATCAAAGCAGAACATCAAAGACCTAGAGGTTTATTACAGCCTTTAAATATTCCTGAATGGAAATGGGAATGTGTTACCATGGACTTTATTTCAGGACTACCCAGAACCTCTAGGAAACATAATGCTGTTTGGGTTATTATTGACAGGTTAACTAAATCTGCACTTTTCTTACCAATCAATATGACTTATTCGCTTGATCGACTTGCTGATTTATATGTTGATGAAATAGTAAGACTTCATGGTGTTCCAAAGGAAATCATCTCTGACAGAGACTCCAGATTTCTTTCTAGATTGTGGAGGAGATTACAAGAGTCTATGGGCACCTAAGTAAAGTTTAGCACTACCTATCACCCTCAGACCGATGGTTAATCTGAAAGAACAATTCAAATACTTGAGGATTTGCTCAGAGCCTATGTCATGGATTAGAGAGGTGAATGGGATAAAGATATTTCTCTTATTGAGTTCACTTATAATAATAGTTACCATTCAAGCATTCAGATGGCTCCTTATGAAGCTTTGTATGGGCGAAAGTGTAAAACGCCTATATGTTAGGAGAAAGTTTGTGATAAAAAGTTGTTAGCACCAGATAAAGTACAAGAGACTACTGAAAAGATCCAAGTTATAAGAAAAAGGCTAAAGACTGCTCAGAGTCGCCAAAAGAGGTATGCTGATAACCGACGAAGAGATATTGAGTTTCAAGTAGGGGATTTTGTATTTCTGAAGGTTTCCCCTTCTAAAGGCGTAGCGAGATTTGGGAAGAAAGGAAAATTAAGTCCCAGGTTTATTGGACCTTTTGAGATCCTTGAAAGAATTGGTTCTGTCGCTTACAGGATTGTCTTGCCACCATCCTTATGTCAGATCCATGATATTTTTCATGTTTCAATGCTTAGAAAGTATATACATGATCCCTCTCATATCATAAATTATGAGCCTATTATGATTAATAAAGATTTATCCTATTTGGAGGAGCCCACTCAAATTATTGATAGGAAGGATAAAATCCTAAGGAATCGGGTCATCCCTCTCGTTAAAGTGAAATGGAGACATCATTCTGGAGAAGAAACAACTTGGGAGCTAGAGGAGGAAATGAAGAAAGTTTATCCTCATCTTGTCATTGATAGAGGTATGATAAATTTAGAGGATTAAATTTCTTTTAAGGGGGGGAGAGTGTAACATCCCTCGCATTCTTTGTTTCTAAATTTTCGTATAAGAGTTTAATAGCAAAGTTACTATCCATTTTAAATTTGATAGATGAGTTTGAATGAAATTGAAAACCTATTTATAAGATGTGAGGATCTGTTTGTAAAATTCTGAGGGCCTATTTGTAAAATTCGGAGGACTTAATTGTAAAAATATGTAATACAAGGATTAAACAACAAAATACATAAAATAACAAATCCCACCGTTTAAGACTCTCTGCCTTCATCCCTAAGGAAACTGAGAAGGCAGCCTACATGCACAAGAAAGGGAGAGAAAGAGAGAAGAAGAGAAGGAGAATTGGGGATTTAGGGTCCTTGGGCTCAATACTTTTCATTGGGATCAAAATTGATCAAAGGCAAGTGTTCTAACCCCTTCTTACAGTTAGTTTGATCTTTGTTCTCATCCTAATCTTGAAAATTTTAGAGGTTTGAAGCTTCATAATGATATTTCTGCAATTTATGCATCAAATAGTGAATCTGGGTTTCTTTTACAGATTCTATCCTTTCTGCCTTTTCATGTCTATAACTCTCTGTACTGAATTTGTATTTAAGCAAAATTAAATCCAACCGAAATTATACTAGTATATCTTTATTTTGAGACCAAGATGTATGGATTTGGAGTTCAATTGCCTATCCGAACTTTTATTTGAATTGACCCCATAGAATCTGTCAAATAGAGATTCTGAGTTCTAACCTCTAGACATTCTATCACTTGTAACTCACTGTGAACAGATTCAATGGTGATAAAAGTAGCCTTATTGGAAAGTAGACTCATAAAGCTTTCTGTGCATATCTTATTTGAAATATTTGGAGTACAGATACCAACTGAAAACGTCTGTTTTAGTCGACCCTATATATTCTGTAAAACAGAGATGATGTTTTCTGACCTGTTGTCACTAAATGATTTGTAACTTCCTGTGGAGACCTCTAATTCATACCAAACTTTGTTAATCGGAATCTAGATTATTATATCTTTCAAATGACACTAATTTAGAGTGAATTGGAGCATATCTGATTACTCAAATAACTCAATAATTATACCTCCCAAATTTTGTCAGAATCAGATTTTTGTCAAGTTTGTTTATTCTTATTTTGTCCTTTCTATTGGAAACTGAATTCAGCTAAGTCCTTTCTTTCAAATCCTTGTATGCCTATGCTATTATTTTCATTTTAAATTTGAATGCATTGTGAAAGAATATGCTTGCATCGTACTGTTTCGTAAAGGCGCATATACGTTTTATTATTCACCATGTGCTTCCGATATGTGCCAAATTATTGTTCACACCTGTCCTTTTGTACTCTGGTGTCTGTGAAATTGTCTGGACCTTTGCTAGAAATAGTAAAGGGATTATTTGGACCTTTGCCAGAAATGGTAAAGGGATTGTTTGGACCTTTGCCAGAAATGGTAAAGGGATCGTGCTTAGAGCCTGCGATGCTCTGCCGACCCCCCTATCGGCTTCATCCAGACGTGGATGATGACTCTCCCAGACATGGGAGATATTGTTTGAGATCCCACTGCACCCTCTGTGTTTTTGATATGATATCCAAAGCATTGTTTGTGTTTATATGTGCGCTTTGGATGATACGAAAACGAATGATCAGATATGACATTTGAACTTCTGTTACTTGTTTATTATTCTGATATTTTCTGAGAAATCTCCCATGCACATTGATATATTTCGTATTGTCCTGTGTGTCATTGGATATGCTCCAACTTACCATTATCATCGTCTGATATGCTCTAATTATTCCTTACTCTATTTGTTATGAATTAAATAAGTTTGAATAAGAGGACATTCGTGATTCTGATATGATGATATATATGTTTCCTTGTATCTGGCCTTGCATTTTGATATCAAGCTTATTGAAAGCTATTCTCCTTCCCTATGGATATGTTATTCACTTGCTGAGCTTTATTATGCTCACCCCGTTGTTATATAATATTTTCAGGTTAGCTTATCAGACTCTGGGATGTTTAAATTGGGCTGAGGAAGGGAAAGCTAGAAGATTTTGGGTTGATCTTTAGTGGTTGATATGTTTTATTGTATAAGTACATTTTGTGTTTAGTGAAATGTCGATGGTAAACCTGAACTTATATATTTTGTAAAGGTTGGAGGACCTCTCATGTTAGGACTTGAAATGTGAAGTTTAAATGGCATGATGATATAAATGTGTGGTAAATGTTAGTTTTGTAGCTATATGGATTTCCTCACTTGTGGATTTTATGATGTGGATAGTGTTTAGTTGAGTTGGCTTTGAATTTTATGAATCCTGGAGTGATGTGGTATATGAATTATAAACTACGTAGGTTTTATGAATTATGGGTTTTGGATGTGATTTACGACTTGAATGATCGTTAGTGTCCTAAAATATCATTGTGGATCCTGGGATCGGTTTGTTGTTTGAATTTTAAATATTATGAATTTTAAGATAGGGTCACACCTCCTGAATGAGATTAAATTTCAGGGGGGTTGTGACAAGGGTCGATCGCTTGCATACACCACCAAGGCGTTGTCTCCCTCCCATAAAAAAATGTCTATCTATGATAAGGAGATGCTCGCCATTGTGCACGTAGTAACAAAGTGGAGACCCTACCTAATCGGTCAGCGATTTCAGATTAAAACCGACCATAGAAGATTCAAGTACTTCTTGGAGCAGAAGATATCATCATCGGAGCAACAAAAATGGGTAACCAAACTTCTAGAATTTGATTATGAAATTATTTACAAAAAGGGAAAAGAAAATGTTGTTGCAGATGTGCTCTCACAGCTACTTGAGCAAGCTGAATTTTTAGCCATCTCTCTTCCTACCATCGGTTTTCTTGAGGACATTAGGGAGGAATGGAAGAAGGACCCAGAGACAAACAACATCATTAAAAAATTAGAGGAGGATCCAAGCGCAATAGCTCACTATACCTAGGATTTTAGGGATCTATGCTACAAAGGTCGTATTATGCTTACACCCGACTTCCCTTACAACAAAGTCATTCTGCATGAAATGCACTCCATACCTTCAGCAAGACACTCTAGATTTCTGAGAACCTACAAAAGAGTGAAGCAAAATTTTTATTGGAGAGGGATGAAAAAATTTATTTCTAAATACGTGGCACAATATGATATATGTCAACAATAAAAGGGTGAAACAGTGGTGAGTCTAGGAAAACTACAATCGCTACCCATACCGGACTCAGTGTGGACTAACATCTCCATGGATTTCATTGAAGGACTGCCACCTTCCAAAGGTAAAAGTACAATCCTCGTGGTGGTTGATCAACTTACGAAATATGCTCATTTTTGTGCTGTACGAAATCCCTACACTGCTGCTAGTATTGCTCAGATTTTCATAGAAAATATTGTTAAATTGCATGGGATGCCAAGATCCATTGTAAGTGATCATGACATGGTCTTCACTAGCAAATTTTGGACCGAGTTATTCCAATTGTAGGGTACCAAACTCAAGATGAGCATAGCATATCATCCATAAACTGACAGCCAAACAGAGTTAGTGAATAGGTGTTTAGAGATGTACCTTCAGTGTTTCGTTAGTGACCAATTGAAAGAGTGGACAAAATGGCTCCCCTGGGCCAAATGGTGGTATAATACTATGTATCATTCATCTACAAAATATATCCCATATGAAGCGTTATATGGTCGGCCGACCCTTGTGATTCCAAAGTATGTAATTGGCACAGCCAAGGTAGATCAGGTTGACTAAGATCTAATTGACAGGAACAAACTCCTACAATTGCTAAAGGATAATCTCTCTACCGCTCAAGCTAGAATGAAATAGCAAGTTGACACACAACGAAGCGAAAGAGAATTTTCAGTACGAGATTGGGTTTATCTTCGCTTAAAGCCATACAAACAGCTCTCTATCAATACACGAGCCTCCATGAAGCTATCTCCATATTTTTATGGGCCCTATCAGATCATAGAGCGTATTGGAGCTATGGCGTACAGACATAAATTACCTGAAGATACCAAAATTCACCTTGTCTTCCACGTGTCATGCCTGAAGCCCAAGTTGGGAGAACATGAGTCACCCTAGATCCAACTGCCCAATACTACTGATGATGGAAATATTCAAGCCCAACCACAAGCCATCCTCAATCGCAAAATCGTAATGTGTCATCGACGTCCCTCTACTGAAGTACTAGTACATTGGACTAATTTACCACTCGAAGATACTACATGAGAATCATATAAGGAGTTAAAAACCCGGTTCCCTGAGTTCATGGAACCCCAGCCTTGAGGACAAGGCTGATTTGAAGAGGCGGGCTTGATAGGACCCTAGTAGGGTTGGGCCATACTCAACTATGTAGCAGCTAATAAAAACCCTGTGAGAGTGTAATAGACACCACCTAGCCACTTCTATCCTATAAAGAAGAGAGGCTAGGGTTTATATCTGGGTTTTTGGGCTTCTTAGCCATCGCCCTCCTTGTTACTAGGCCGATCGGCTAAGGTTGAGGGTAAATTAGGTAGTTCACTTAGGAAGCAACCCCTAGGGCTAGGGTTTCGAGCTCTATATAAGCATGTAGCCTCCATCTCTTTGGAATAAGAAAAGATCAATCTACTTTACAACCATTTGATCGACTACCAAGGAGGGTGGAACCCTTATAGCATTCCAAGGGTTGATCCCCCTCAAAGATTAATCTACATAGAATTCCTCTGGGGTTCTATTAGATATCCGTTAGGCCCCTAAATTATTGGATCCTAAGATGAGATTCAATAAGAGCTAATAAGAGATTCTTGGGTAGAGACCCACTAATCCAAGAGGCTTGGGTAATTAGATGGAGATCCAATACCCAATAGGGTAAGATCCATTATGATTAAGTTAACAAGGGACCTCTATAAATAGGAGGGAACTAAAGGCCCATAGGCTAAGGTTTTTTTGGCAGTCATCTCCCATTCTCCTCCACCCTCTCCTCCTCGAATAGTAGCCCTAGATTAGGGTGTGTGGACAGTAATAAGGGTCGGTCCCTTCTTGATTGCGTAGTACGCGCTGCGAGGAGATTTGGGCAGCGATTTGAGGAGTGTCATTGTAGCCCCTATAGTATGGATTATCGCTAAAGATAAGGATATTTGAACTCCTTCATCTAGTCCTATAGATCTATAGGAATTCAGGGATATACAATCTCCCTAGGTAATCTTCTTATGCGTAGTTTTTGATTTTGCAGATTTTTGCACACCAACTTTTGCACAATGATAAGAACCTCTTTTTCTGTGGGAAATCTGTGATTTTTGTTTCTGTTCTTCCACTACATATATGATGTCACCGTAGATTTCCCAATAGTTTCTCTATCTACTCAATCATCTTAAGGATATAGTTCTGAACTAGTGTCCCCTCAGTCATCCTAGCATGGAAGAGACTCTTTGATATCTCATATCACTGAGTTCTTCCCTATTCCTCAAACAATTTATGGAGATACAGAAGTGTGGATCTGACATCCATCTTTTCATGTTGTCTTTGTAACTCGAGAGTCATGGAGCCTAATATATAAATACGAAGCAAGAGTGGAATTATTTATGTACCTCATATAGCGAGTGATCTCATCCTTGCTTGTCCCTTCCTTAGGCATAGCACCTAAAATAGAAGTCTCCGACAAACTTCTAGTGAGGATCAAGATCCAATTAGCATCTTAGTGTAACCTTTAGGGACTCGACCAATCACTCTAAGCCCAAAAGATAGGCAACTCTTACCGATCACAACTCTTTATGATTTCTATCCTATTCGACATCCGAACCACCATGGCCTTGAGAGACTCGACTAACCATGATGTTCAGTTAAGTCATCACCATCGTTACAAGATGAGTCTAATTCGATGATATACCCTCGAGGGACTAGACCAAGTATACCATGTCCTCAGGTCACTAGTGACATCTCTATATCGTAGGTAAGATAGCGAATCACGATATAGGTTGAGGGACTCGACCAACTCAACCTATACCGAGAATCGATTCCTACCTATAATGATGGAAGGCCACATAGGTTAATATAATTACCTCATGTTTACTAACTTAATATTATTGATAGAGGAAATTTTTGATTTGGTCTCCTAATATAATGTGTCACACACATACATATTTAACGTATATCTATATCGCATGAAATATATATATATATATATATATATATATATATATATCTAGATGTGCATAAGCAATCACACATCACATGAGCAATCACACCAGATGATCATGGACCATATCCTAATAAGATCAAGCCCAAGCCAATGGGCCTAATCACTCACATCAAGATCTATGTGTGCAATGGCGTATCTCCATACCTTGTGATTGTCCATCTCGTCCTTGTCAGTTCTGTTGACATCTCGGTGCATCTCCAAGTATCGCAATCATTTGTCTTGGCCTCATGAGTCCCGCTATCGCTTCCATGCTCCTACTGCATCTCCTCATATAATTATAATATAATTATAAGCATATAGGCCCGACAATAAACTAGAAAAATAGAGACTCGTAGGCCCTAATAATAATATTACATGTATACACACATCACATGGTCCATGATTATCCGTCCATATCATACATCACATGTACACATCATCATCATGTAGGACTACTAGATAAATAATAATAGTTAATTAAATATTTTAATTAACTAATATTTTTTTGAAATCAAGGACATATAGGAAATTTTTTGAATTATGAAGGGTATTTTGATTATTTGGATTAAAAGGATACACCTTAGAACTTCTAAAATTCTGAGGGGCAGAATTATCTTTTAGTTAAAAACCCTAATCCCTTCCTATGCACGCTGTGTTGCGGTCGCTACTACCACCCTACTAGATACCACTATTAGGAAATCTAGGGGCGACATCACATGCGCAGTGGAAAAATAGAAAAAAATACAAAGTCCGAGATTTTCATGAGATGGTTTCATCATCGTGCAAAGATCAATGCATAAAAATCCATGAAATCAAAAACTACATATATGAAAAAGATAGTACCTAGGGAGATCGTATATCCTTGAATTACTACAGAACTATGGGGAATAATGAAGGAGGTCAAGCATCCTCCTCTCTAGCGATGATCCACATAGTAGGAATTGTAAAAATACTTCTCTCTAGGGAGAGGAGAATAGGGGGTAGCTACCAAAAAAACCCTTAGCCTATGAGCCTTTGGTTCACTCCTATTTATAGAGACCACTTGTTAACCCTAATGGATCCACCCTATTGGATATTAGATCTCCATCCAATTACCCAAGCCTCTTACATTAATGGATCTCTACCCAATAATCTTTTATTAGCTCTTATTGGATCTCATCCATAGGATTCAATAATTCAGGGGCTTATTGGATATTTAATAAGATAGGGGCTTCGACGGATATCTCATTTCCGAACCTCTACTCGTCGCAACACGTACCATATGTGTGTGACCCTCTAGGCCCAATATCAAGCTGGTCGTGAGTCATACCTATCAGAATTCCATCTGACTCAATGAATTATTATCTCTGCTAGTTATAGGTGCCCTATAAGCCAATCACGTGAGTGATGACACTTATAACATTCTGCATCAATCTCTTTGCCTATTATTACTAATATTTTCTCACATTATCTGGATGTATTTTGTGATGTCCTTGGATCTGTGCAATGAGAATCGGATCGTGATGAGATCACGATAATAAGACCGATTTGCCTTTAAACATAAACCCTTAATAATCCTAGTCATAGGTTACTCGAGAGAGACATCAAGATAACCGGATAGGCTGGTGTACTGTATACCCGTCCATATGATAGAGGTGGCTGGTCTCATAGCTACTCGTGTGGGGACACTTAGGATATAGTATAGGTGCTCATTGGAGAATGAGTTCACCAATTAATCTGCTCATGGAATGCTAGATGGTTATTAATACTTGATGTCAGACAGTGATTCCATAGTCCCAGTAGTGTATCTAGTCCTTAGACTTGAGATACCAAAGATGCCTTGTATCATTACTCCATTCTTTGATGCCGGACTCATAGGTTTTAAAAGTTTTAAATTTGATATTGTTAGGTTCAGAGTGGCACTAAGAGGGGGGGGTTGAATTAGTTAAGCGGATTAAAACTTAACCTTTTGAAAGTCGATTACGGAGATTCGTATAGAAACTTGATATAACTAAAGTGACTTTAACTTGAAGTAATTCAGGTAAATAAAGTCAAAAGTAGAGAGAAGAATTCTGATCAATCTTGCAGCTAAGAAATTTATGAAACAGAAATTCAAACACTCACATAATAAATGTACGCAGCAATGTATAGTGGTTCAGTCAAATGACCTACGTCCACTCTTTGAAACCTCCTCCAATGAGGCTCCCAACTTCCACTACCAAGTCTCTTGAAGGGGAAGGACCAAACACTCCTTTACAGCCTTTTACAAGAGGTTCCCTCATTTTACAAAATTTTTACAAGTAGAAGAAGGAGGTGAACACTTAAGCAATTGAAAGTAGGAATTTGCTATAGCTTAGACTCAATTCTAACACTATAAAAGGTCACCTAACCAGCTAGAAGTAAAGGGGTATTTATAGAGCTTTTTGGGATTCAAAAATCCCGCTTAAAGGGGTCTCATCCGAAATTTCGGACTATAGGCGGTACTACCGCCTGGCACTAGCGATACTACTGCTTGACACACCTTTGCATGTGTCAGTGTGCTGGTGGTACTACTACACCTGGCACGGGCAAGATTATCGCCGACACAGTGCTTAATCACATCACTGTCAGCAAGACCCGCTTTGCTTGGGGCGGTACTACCGCCTGACACAGGTGGTTGCAACCACTTGCCAGGCGGTACCACCGCCTACCTGGGGCGGTGCTACCGCCCGGCCTATGGTCAACAGGCGGTTCTACCACCTGGGTCCGGCGATGCTATCGCCTGCCCATGCCAGAAACTGTATGGGCCTAACCTTCGACCCAATACAGCCTCTTAAAGGCCCAATTGGCCCAATACAAGTCTAGACAGGATTAACACCTAGTCTATACCCTAATTAAGTGCTAACTATGAACTTTTAAAGCCAAATTAAACCGACACCATCAAGTTATCTTCCGAAGAGCTTTCCGGCGATCTTCCGGCGGACTTCCGACACTTCATCGGATTCCTTCCGGCGGACTCCCAACAGGCTCCAAGATTCTATGGCGAGTTCAATGAGTCTTTGGCACCCTTCCGAACCTTCTCGGTTATCTCCACGAACCTCCGACGATCTTTCCGGTGAACTTCCGAAACCTTCGGCAAGTCCCCGATTTCATCTCGGTTGGCTCCGGCAACACTTCCAATGATCCTTCAAACTTCCGGGGGACTCTTGAACTTCCAGCAACTTGACTCCGGTAATTTGCTCTATCATAGTTAATCCTGCACACTTATCTCAAAAATGGATTAGATCAAATAACCATCAATTGACTTCATCATCAAAATCCGAGATTCAACAATCTCCCCCTTTTTGATGATGATAATCAATTGATGACGGAGTTATTCTTAACTTCCCCTATCTATAAGCCATATAATGAGAAAGTAAAAACATTTGAATTCAATCTCTTGAATTCAACCAAAACTGATAAGTTACTTGCGTTGAACTTATCATCATGCTCAATCAGCATGAGGTTTCATTCGTAAGCAATATCAAAGCATGACATTTAATTTCAAGTCGAAAGATGATAAACATTTATCATTTTGTCAAAAGATACCAACAAATTTGAGATTACAACAAGGATCTCATGATTGAAAAAGTGTGACACCATATCAGATAAATCATAAGATGAAAACTTGTCATATCAATCGAAAGATGACATTTGATAAACATGATATAATAAGAATCTTTCAACTATAAAATTCAATTGTAATGTAATGTATTGCATTACTTTTTAAAGATTGCAACATGTTTTTTTTTTGACACAAAGCATGACAAGAGCAATTGAATTGCAATAACAAATCTTATGAGACATTTTTCACTATATAAGGCATTTTTCAATACAATGCATGATATTTATCAAGTCATCAAATTATTTTGCTCATAAAGGCCACATTCAACAAGTCATCAATTTCATATTTTTCTCCCCCTTTGTCATCAACAAAAAGGAGATGAATAAACTTGATGAAAGGTTGAGACTTGATAAAAATAGAGTGACATAAGTGATATATGAGAGGAATCTTTATGCAGAAATCATAAAGCCAGAATATGTCATCCTCGACAGACAAATCCAAAAGATATTTGATCATTTATATAGCGAAAACCATGATCATAAGGCTAAAGGATACATCATTAAAGCCAATCAACATAAAGTGAGAGAGATATCAAAATTCATGAAGAGATTCAAGAATAAAGCAAGATATGAAATCATAAAATTTTTAATCATTTAAAACAAAATAACATCATGAAGGCAACATCATGAAAACTTTTAGATCGAAAGATGAGTTCTTCATAAAATATTATGATCAATGATTAAAAAATGAAAGTTTCATATATCATTAAAGGTATAAAGGTGAAACTATCAAAATCAAAGTTTAAATGTTTTGAAAAACATACAATATTAAATATTAGGATAAATTTAGCATGCCTAATTCTCTTCTAATGAAGTCAAATTGTTCTTCATTTAGGGGTTTTGTGAAAATGTCTGCTAATTGGTGTTTTGTATCAATAAATTCTAGAGTGACATCATTATTAGCGACATGATCTCGTATAAAGTGATGCCTAATATCAATGTGCTTAGTTCTTAAGTGTTGAATAAGATTTTTTGTTAGACAAATAACACTTGTGTTATCGTATTTTATTGGAATATTTTTTAAATTAATTCCATAATCTTCTAAAGTGTTTTTCATCCACACAACTTGTGCACAACATGCACTTGCAGCTATATATTCGGCTTCCACCGTAGATAGTGCAACAGAATTTTGTTTCTTGGATGTCCAAGAGACAAGTGCATATCCTAGAAATTGGCATGTTCCGGATGTGCTTTTTCTATCAATTCTACATCCACCAAAATCGACATCCGCATAAGCTTTTAAATCAAAGTTATCAAATTTTGGATACCATAATCCTAGATTAGGAGTTCCTTTAAGATACCTAAGGATTCTTTTAACAGCTTTAAGGTGAGATAACTTAGGATTAGCTTGGAATCTTGCACATAGACCTACACTAAACATGATATCAGGTCTAGTTGCAGTGAGATAGAGTAAGCTACCTATCATTCCCTTATATGTTTTTTGATCAAAATTTTCTCCATTTTCATCCAAGTCTAACTTGGTGGAAGTACTCATTGGAGTATTGATGGCTTTAGAACTATCCATGTTGAATCATTTTAATAGTTCCAATGTATACTTGGTTTGATTAAGAAATATTCCATCACTAAGTTGTTTAACTTGTAATCCTAAAAAGAAGTTTAACTCACCCATTAGACTCATTTCAAATTCATGACTCATACACTTAGCAAATGATTCACATTGTGATTCATCCGAAGAACCAAAAATGATATCATCAACATAAATTTGAACAATAAGAAAATTATTTTCAAAATGTTTAATAAACAATATAGTATCAACCTTGCCTTTAGTAAAATTATTTGAAATTAAGAAAGAACTAAGCCTCTCATACCAAGCCCTAGGGGCTTGTTTCAATCCATAGGGAGCTTTAGTTAATTTAAACACATGATTAGGAAGAAGAGAGTTTTCAAAACCGAGTGGTTGTTCAACATAAACCTCTTCGGAAATAAAGCTATTCAAAAAAGCACTTTTGACATCCATTTGAAAAAGCTTAAAGTTATTACTACTAGCATAGGCAAGGAGCATCCTAATGGCTTCTAATCTAGTCACAGGAGTGAAGGTTTCTTCGTAATCGATACCTTCTTCTTGGTTGAAACCTTTGGCCACTAATCTAGCCTTGTTTCTAACCACAATACCATGTTCATCTTGCTTGTTTCTAAAGACCCATTTAGTACCGATAACTAAATGGTCACTTGGTCTAGGAATAAGCTTCCATACCTCATTTCTCTCAAATTGGTTCAATTCCTCTTGCATTGCGATAACCCAAGAATTATCTTTCAAGGCTTCGACAATATATTTAGGTTCAATTTGAGAAAGAAAAGCAGCATGAGCACAAAAATTTTTAAGAGAGGAGCGAGTTTGAACCCCTTTTGATGTGTCTCCTATAATTAGCTACTTAGGATGGGCATCCACATACTTCCATTCCTTAGGTAAGGAATATTTGGAAGAAGATACTTCCAAGTTGCCATTTTGAGGAGGGGGTTCATTTAAATTCAAATTATCAAGAACGAAATCATCATCAAGATCATTTTTCTTAATTTCAGAAACTTCAGTGAAATTCACATGAATAGACTCTTCTATAACTAAGGTTCTTTTGTTAAAAACACGAAAATCTTTAGAAACGGAAGAGTAGCCAAGAAAGATGCCTTCATCAGATTTAACATCGAATTTTCCTAAGGCATCCTTTTCATTTAAAATAAAGCATTTGCAACCAAAAACTTTAAAGTAAGAAACATTAGGTTTTTTGTCATTTCATAATTCATAAGGGGTCTTGGATAGAGATGGTCTTATTAGAACCCTATTCATGACATAGCAAGTCATATTTATGGCTTCGGCCCAAAAATATTTGGGTAAATTATATTCATTTAACATGGTTCTTGTCATTTCTTGTAAATTTATGTTCTTTCTTTCTACTACTCCATTTTGTTGAGGATTTCTTGGAGTAGAGAAGGAGTAGTTATACCCGTTTGATTCACAAAAATTTTTAAAGTCACGGTTTTGGAATTCACCACCGTGATCACTCCAAATTGATGAATTCATGAAACCCTTTTCATTTTGAGTAAGTTTACATAATTTAGAGAAACATTTAAAAGAATCACTTTTGTGAGCTAAGAAATAGGTCCACGTGAATCTACTATAGTCATCTACAATCACAAAGGCATATTTACTACCTCCTAGGCTTGTTATATCAATTGGTCCAAACAAATCCATATGGATCAATTGTAATGGTCTAGAGGTACTTATTTGATTTTTTGGCTTGAAGCTAGTTTTAATTTGTTTTCCTAGTTGACAAGTATTACATACTTTATCTTTAATAAACTTAACCTTAGGAATGCCTCTTATAAGGTTTTTAGATGTGACTTGAGAGATTAGTTTCATGCTAGCATGACCTAATCTTCTATGCCAAAGCCAAGCGTCCTCATTCAAAGCCGAAAAACATATTTCACTACTAAGATCATCAAGATTAATAGTGTAGATGTTATTTTGCTTGATTGCAATTATAGATGTATTGTTGTGTGATTTTTTGACGATGCAAGCATTAGATTCAAATCTTACAATATAACCATTATCACATAATTGACTAATGCTCAAGAGATTATGTTTTAAACCATCTACTAATAATACATTATCAATTGAAAAGGTTGATTTATTACCTATAGTACCCTTGCCAATGATTTTACCCTTGTTGTTGTCTCCGAAGGTGACAAACCCTTCGTCTTGACTAGAGAGCTTAGAGAATTGAGATGGATCTCCGATCATGTGCCTTGAGTATCCACTATCAAGGTACCATCTCTTGCTCCTAGCTTGTGTTGGTGTTTTTGTCTACAAGAAAGGATGGTTTTTAGGTACCCATTTTGACTTGGGTGCCTCAAAAACTGATCTACTAAATTTATCATTATTCAATGAGTTCCTAATTGATCCTTTAGGAACCCATACTAATTTATTTGGGCTAAGTTTCCTATATGGACATTTGTAAACAACATGTCCAGATTTATAACAAAAATTACATTTCAAATGAGAGGAGACATGTAATGTTGGCCCTTTAATGAATGTGGTTTGAGTTCGGTGAGATCCACTCATGAATCCAATTCCACATCTATTTCTGACATGTCCCTTGTTAGCAAGGATCATGTCTAAGCTCTTGCTACTGACCTTAAACTTGTTTAAGGTCTCTTTGAGTAGCAAGTTCTCCTTTTTGATTGCTTCTAAGTGATTGCACGTAGAGCATGGGAGTAGAGGGAGAGAATCATGCTCAAGACTCTTAAACTTATCTAGCAATAAGGTATGTTCCTTTTTTAAAGAATTGAAGCTTTTTGTAATAGTTCTACACTTATAAAATAATTCATGGAAAGCAATTAAAAGCTCATCGAAAGATAAATCTTTATTAAGTAAATCACTTACCTCTTCTCCCAAAGCCATTAGAGCAAAGTTGGACTCCTCTTTGATACTTGCATCTTCATCCTCGGAATCGCTCGAGTCATCCCATGTAGCCTTCAATGCCTTCTTCTTCTTAAGTTGCTTCTTTTTGGCTTGGGGGCATTCATTTTTGAAGTGCCCCGGCTTCTTGCATTCATAACATATAACTTGGTCCTTCTTTGGTTCAAGTTTGTTCTTGAATTCATTTTTAAATTTACCCTTTTTAATGAATTTTTTAAAATTTCTAGTTAAGAGTGCAATGTCCTTGTCAAGGTTCTCATCACTTGATGTTCCTTTCAAGTGGTCTTCTTGAGTTCTTAATATTATATCCTTCCTGTTCTTTAAAAGGGGGTTCTCTAGCTTATCATGAGCATAGCATGTCATTTCATAGGTCATTAAAGATCATATGAGTTCTTCGATAAGAAAAGTCTTAAGGGCCTTGGCCTCTTGAATGGCCGTAACCTTTGGATCTAAACATTTCGGAAGGGATCTTAAAATTTTTGTTACTAATTCAAAATTAGAAAAATCTTTACCAAGTGCCTTGAGTCCATTGATGACATCCATAAAGCGGGTGTACATGTCTCCAATGGACTCACTTGGTTTCATTCGAAAAAGCTCATAAGAATGCACAAAAATGTTGATTTTAGACTCTTTCACTCGGCTAGTGCCTTCATGAGTTATCTCAAGAGTTTGCAAAATATCAAAAGCCAATTCATAAATCGATACGCGATTAAATTCGTTTTTGTCTAGTGCACAAAACAAGGCATTCATAGCCTTGGCATTTAAAGCAAACACCTTCTCCGACTTATTCCATTCGCTCATCGGAAGAGAAGATTTTTTAAAAGCATTTTCAACGATATTCCAAAGCTCAAAATCCATAGAAATAAGAAAAATCCTCATACGAGTCTTCCAAAATGTATAATCCGACCCATTAAACATAGGTGGACGAGTAATGGAGTGACCCTCTTGCATGCCAGAAAAGGCTATCTCTCTTGGGTTTTAAACCAAATATAACAGTGAATCTCACTCTGATACCAATTGTTAGGTTCAGAGTGGCACTGAGAGGGGGGGGGGTGAATTAGTGCAGTGGATTAAAACTTGACCTTTTGAAAGCCGATTACAGAGATTCGTATAGAAACTTGATATAACTAAAGTGACTTTAACTTGAAGTAATTCAGGTAAATAAAGTCAGAAGTAGGGAGAAGAATTCCGATCAATCTTGCAGCTAAGAAATTTACGAAATAGAAATTCAAACACTCACACAGCAAATGTATGCAGCAATGTATAGTGGTTCAGTCAAATGACCTACGTCCACTCTTTGAAACCTCCTCCAATGAGGCTCCCAACTTCCACTACCAAGTCTCTTGAAGGGGAAGGACCAAACACCCCTTTACAGCCTTTTACAAGAGGTTCCCTCACTTTCTAGAATTTTTACAAGTAGAAGAAGGAGGTGAACACTTGAGCAATTGAAAGCAGGAATTTGCTATAGCTTAGACTCAATTCTAACACTGCAAAAGGTCACCCAACCAACTAGAAGTAAAGGGGTATTTATAGAGCTTTTTGGGATTCAAAAATCCTTCTTAAAGAGGTCTCGTCCGAAATTTCGGACGGTAGGTGGTACTACCGCCTCACACACCTTTGCGTGTGTCAGTGTGCTGGCGGTACTACCACCTGGCACTAGCGGGACTACCGCCTGACACAGGTGGTTGCAACCACCTGTCAGGCGATACCATCGCTTGCCTGGGGCGGTACTACCGCCTGACACAAGTGGTTGCAACCACCTGTCAGGCGGTACCACCGCCTACCTGGGGCGGTGCTACCGCCCGGCCTACGGTCAACAGGCGGTTCTACCACCTAGGTCCGATGGTGCTACCGCCTGCCCTTGCCAGAAACTGTATGGGCCTAACCTTCGGCCCAATACAGCCCCTTAAAGGCCCAATTGGCCCAATACAGGTCTAGACAGGATTAACACCTAGTCTATACCCTAATTAAGTGCTAACTATGAACTTTTAAAGCCAAATTAAATCAACACCATCAAGTTATCTTCCGAAGAGCTTTTCGGCAATCTTCTGGTGGACTTCCGACACTCCATCGGATTCCTTCCGGTGGACTCCTAGCAAGCTCCCAGATTCTATGGCGAGTTCAATGAGTCTTTGGCACCCTTCCGAACCTTCTCGGTTATCTCTTCGAACCTCTGACGATCTTTCCGGCGATCTTCCGAAACCTTCGGCAAGTCCCCGAATTCATCTCGGTTGGCTCCGGCAACACTTCTGATGATCCTTCGGACTTCTGGTGGACTCTTAAACTTCCAGCAACTTGACTATGGTAATTTGCTCTATCATAGTTAATCCTGCACTCTTATCTCAAAAATAGATTAGATCAAATAACCATCAATTGATTTCATCATCAAAATCTAAGATTCAACAAGTATAGCCGGTTCTTGGGAATGGTAGCCAACCTTACGAAGGCAATTTAGTATCAATAGAGGATCATCTACTCTCGGTATCATGAGAGGAATATCCCATGTGTTCTTGCTCAAGCAAATCCCTAGCTAGGGTCATTCGGATTGAGAGAGAAAAAGTTCTCCGGGAGAATCCGATTAGAACAAGACTCGAGTAGAAACCGTATAGGCCTGACAACTGTATGGGATATTAGATGGATGAGGGACTATAGGTATATGGTAATTAAGGATAGATAGGTCCAAAGGATTGGATTCCCCTATATCGTTTGGGGACTACAGCGTAGTGGCCTAGTATATCCATAGTCGATGAGTCGAGTGAATTATTATGAAGATAATAATTCACTGAAAGAGTTTTGACAAGTATGACTCATGGCCAGCTTGATATTAGGCCTAGAGGGTCACACACATATGGTAGGTGTTACGATGAGTAGAGGTTCAAATATGAGATATCCACCGGAGCCCCTATCTTATTGGATATCCAATAAGCCCTTGTATTATTGGATCCCATGGATGAGATCCAATAAGAGCTAGATTATTGGGTAGAGACCCATTAATATAAAATGCGTGGGTAATTCAATGAAGATCCAATACCCAATAGGGTAGGATCCATTAGGGTTTATAGGACGCCTCTATAAATAAGAGAGAACCAAAGGTATAGACTATGGTAGACGCCTCTATAAATAAGAGAGAACCAAAGGTCCATAGACTATTGTCTTCTTGGTAGCCACCTTCTATTCTCCTCTCCCTAGAGAGGACCATCTACGTAGTCTCTGTCGTGTGGATCACCGCTAGAGAAGAGGACGCTCGACCTCCTTTTTCCTTCCCTATGGATCTGTAGAAATCTTAGAGATATACGATCTCCCTAGGTACTATCTTTTACATACGTAGTTTTTGGATTCGCGGATTTATTTTTTTGCACCAATCTTCGCACGATGACGAAACCATTTCACGAAAATCAAAGATTTTTTTTTTACGAAAATCCAAGATTTTTTTTTTCATTCTTCCACTGTGCATGAGATGTCACTCCTAGATTTCCCAATAGTGGTATCAAAGCTAGGTTGTTCGTGCAAAGATCAGATTTTAAACTGCATGTGTTATGAATTAGAAAGGCTTTTGACATCAAAATTATTAATGCAAAAGCTGAAAAAGGCTAGCAACTATTGCTACCCTTGCTGCCATCGCAATGGCAGCTTTGGCTACACATAGGCAGCCGTAGTGCTGGTGGCCTATGGGTTACAAGCAAGCGCCAACAGTCTGTGGGTTATAGGCAAGCGCCCACTTGCTGTTGGCCTGCTCGCAAGGGTTGGCGTTGCCTACGTGCGCTGCGCCTGCGAGGGTAGCACCATAGGGGGTGCCCGCGGGGTAACACAGCAAGGTCGCCTATGGGGCAGCACCACATTAGTTAATTAAAATATTTATTTAATAATTACTATTTATCTAGTAGTCCTATATAATGATATGTACATGTGATGTATAATGTGGATAGATGATTATAGTCTGTGTGATGTGTGTACATGTGATTATTATTATTAGGGCCTACGAGCCTCTATTTTTCTCGTTTATTGTTAGGCTTGCATGCCTATAATTATATTGTAATTATACGAGGAGGCGAAGTGGGAGCGTGGAAGAGATAACAGGACTCACAAGGTCGAGATGGATGATCTGACACATGGAGATGTGTTGAGATGTCGATGAAACTGATGAGACGAGATAGACGAGATAGACATATGGAGATGCATCAATGCACACATAGATCTTGATGTGAGTGATTAGGCTCATTCGGTCGGGCTTGATCACATTATAATGTGGTCCATGATCATCTGGTGTGATTGCTCATGTGATATGTGATTAGTTATACACCTACTAGATATATATATATATATATATATATATATATATATTTGCATGCGATGTAGATATATATTAAATATGGAGATCGAATCTAAAATCTTCTCTTCAATAATATTAAGTTGGTAAACTTGAAACAATTAGATTTACCCACATGGCCTTCCATCATTATAGGTAGGAACCGATTCCTGGTGTAGGCTGAGTTGGTTGAGTCCCTCGAGACTCACCTATATCGCGATTTGCTATTTTATCTATGACATAGAGATGTCACCGGTGACCTGAGGATATGGTATGCTTGGTCGAGTCCCTCGAAGGTATATCATCAAATTAGACTCATCTTGTAACGATGGTGTTGACTTAACCAAACATTATAGTTGGTCGAGTCCCTCGAGGCCATGGTGGTTCGGAGGCCGAACAAGACGGGAATCACATGGAATTGTGATCGGCAAGAGTTGCCTTCCGTTTGAGCTTAGTGTGATTGGTTGAGTCCCTCGAGGTTACACTAAGATGCTGATTGGATCTTGATCCCCACTAGAAATCTACCGGAGACTTCCGTTTCATATGCTGAGGGTGTCGCGTGACTCGCTAGAAAAATAGTGAGAGCACGTCAAGATAAAAGTTCATATCTTGATTATTTATATTTCTATAAAATCTACATGTTATTTATTTTTGCTACATCTTTAATTTTAGAAAATATCACCATTAGACTCTCTATGTGGCGTACTTAATGTCGACCGCCTCACTGGTCCAAATTATATGGATTGATTCCATAACCTGAGAATAGTTCTCATAGTGGAGAAAATCGTATATGTCCTTGATATAGTGATGATACCTATGCACAAGAAAGTGGCAAATGAGGATGAGATTGCTCGCTACGTGAAGTACATAGATGACTGTACTCTTGTTCAGTGTTATATGTTAGGCTCAATAACTCCCGAGTTACAGAGACAACATGAAAAGATGGATGTTAGATCTATACTCCTATATCTCCGTAAATTGCTTGAGGAATTGGCAAGAACTCAATGATATGAGATATCGAAAAGTCTTTTTCATGCTAGGATTACTGAGAGGACACTAGTTCAAAACATATCCTTAAGATGATTGAGTGGATAGAGAAACTCACAGGTGTAGGAATGGTCCTAAAGGATAACCTGTGTGTGGATCTTGTGCTTCAGTCCCTACTAGATTCCTTTTCATAGTTCTCTATACTAGTAAGTCTAGAAAGAAAAGGAAGATAGAGAAGTCCCTTAAGAAGAGCAAGGGCAAGGGTAGACCGGGTAAGGCAAAGGTTGCTAAGGACCCGGCAAAGGACAAAAGCCTATGTTTCCACTATGACAAAGATGGGTACTAAAAGAGGAACTACAAAGGGTACATTGCAGAGAAGGCGAAATAGAAGCTTAGAGAAGCTTCAAATATACATTCATGATTAATCTCTCTTTGTTAGACTCATATGATAACACATGGGTATTGGATACCAATAGTGTTTATCGTATCTATAATTCATTGCAGGTTTTGGTAAGACCTAGGAGATTGATGAGAGGCAAGATAGACCTCAAGATGCATAATGAAGCAAGAGTTGCTGCTATTGTTATTAGAGAGGTCACTCTATATCTGCTTGGTGGAGCTACTATTGCATTAGATGCATGTTATTTTTTTCTCTCTATCATTAAAACATTATTTTCATTTTATGTTTGACATTGAATAGTTATAAAGTAGTTTTTGAAAATAATAGTTGTTCAATTATTAAGGATGATGAGATCATCATGAGAGGAACATTGCATAATAGTTTGATTATGCTAGACAATACTACACATATCATGAATGTAAGCGAGTCTAGGAGGAAACGAGATGAGGTGAACAATGCAAACCTATGGCATTGTAGGCTAGGCCATATCTGTGAGGGAAGGATTCAAAAGTTACTGATAAATGGATACCTAGATCCATTTGACTATAAGTCATATACGACTTGCAAACCTTGCCTTCGTGAAAAGATGACCAACTCTATATTTAGTAGAACTAGAGAGAGAGCCACTGAGTTATTAGAACTCATACATAGTGATGTATGTGGTCACATGTCAACTCAAGCCATAGGTGGTAACTTATACTTCATTATTTTTACTAATGATTTCTCTAGGTACGGACACATATACTTCATGAAGTACAAGTACAAGTCTGAAGTCTTTAAGAAATTCAGAGAGTATAAGAATGAAGTAGAGGTTCATGTTAGGTTTTAGAGCGGCATTAAGAGGGGAAGGGGGGAGGGGGTGAATTAGTATAGTGGAAAAAATCATAAATTCAAATCAATTCTGAAAGAGTTGTGCATTGAGAAGTTTCGGCCCGACGAAAATAAATTCAGTAAAGTGAATGTTTCGATTGAATATGAAAGAGAGTTGAAAGAAGGAGATTAAGAGATTGTAGCCAAGCAAAAATTAAAATACAGTAATTTAAAAACTTACACCAAGAGAAGTACATAGTGATTTATAATGGTTCGAACAAATGACCTAGGTTCACTTTCAAAACCTCCTCCGATGAGGTTTCCAGCTTCCACTATCAATTCTTCTTGAAGGGGAAGGATCAAGCACCCCTCTTATAGACTTTTACAAGTGGTTCACACTCTCTTATAACACTTGTACAAATGAGAATTTGGGAGGTGAACACTCAAACTTTCAAAAGCAATTTTGCTAGAGTTTTGACTCAATTCTTATCACTTCTCAATATACTTAGCCAGTTGAGAACTAAGGAGTATTTATAGACTCAATTGGCTTCAGAATTGGAGCCAAAAAGAGTCACATCCCGGATTTTCAAGTGTTGGCGGTACCACCGCCAGTTGACCCTGCTCTATCAGTATACTGGGTGGTACCACCACCCAATCTGGTGGTACTTCCACCTAATAGAGTCCTCGAGCTATGTGGAGGGGCAGTACCACCAGCTGTCAGGCGGTACCACCACTGATAAGTAATAACTATCAACAATACCACCATTGACCTGGGCGCTACCACCACCCAGACCACTTGGGAACCTATTCCCGGAATGGTGCCATCACCCTAGTCTAGTGGTGCCACTGCCAAACAGGTCCACACTATTGGATGGGCCTTGAATTCGACCCAATCCAGGTAATTTAAGGGCCTAGTTGGCCCCTACCAGGGTTAAAGGATTATTACCTAATCCTAACCCTAATTATTGTTAGGACTCTAGCTAGAAGAGTTTTAATTTAGTTTCATTGAAGGAGGCAAACATGTAAATCCTAAGGGCATTCATGTAAATCCTATCTAGCTGACCCTTATTAAAGAGGTGAAGAGGCCGTCTAGGTTTTGATTAGTTTGGAGGAAGATATTTTGAGGGAAGTATAAGACAAGTGTAATCCTAGTTAGCCACCCCTATCCTAATTAAAGAGGGGTTGGTTAAGGTGGGGTTAAGTTAGAGTTGGATTAGGAATTGGTAAGCAACTGACTACCCCTAGATAGGACAGTTGGAGGTTGCTCCTTGGAGAAGCATTAGGAGTTGATTAGAAGTAGAAGTCATGAGTAGGAGTCTTATTAGGAGTTGGAGTCCTATTAGAAGTTGGAGTCCTATTAGGAGTTGGGGTTTAAAAGCCCTATAAATAGTCATGTATTCATCCTCTTTTCTTAATGAATAGATCAATCCTTTTAGTAGCCTTTGAGCAGCAACTTGGAGGAAGGAACTCCTATAGAGTTTTAAGGAGGCCGATCCCTTAAAGGGATCAACCCCAAGCTTAGAATTCACAAGGGTTCTAACAATTATGTACTAATTACGAAATTTAAAATATATTTCTAAGCAAAATATAATCCGATAACATCGAGTCTTCTTTCGATGAGCTTCCGGCAAACTTCCGACGGACTTCTAACGAACCCTTGGACAATCTTCCGACGGACTCCCAATAGGCTCCCGGACTTTATAGTGAGTTTCGATGAGTCTTTTCAAGCAAGCTTTCGAACTTTCTCGATGAGCTCCGTGAACCACCGACGAACCTTCTAGCGAACTTTCGAAACCTTTAGCAAGTCCCCAATTCATTCTTGGCTAGTTCTAGTAGCAATTCCGATGAACCTTCGGACTTCCGATGGACTCTCGGACTCCCAATATCCTTGACTCTGATAATTTACTTTATGTCTTCATTGTTATTGTAGTTAATCCTGCACACTTATCTTAATAATATGGATTAGATCAAATAACCTATCAATTGACTTCATCATCAAAATCCAAGATTCAACAATCTCTCTCTTTTTTATGATGATAATCAATTAATAACAGAGTTAATCTTAACTCCCCCTATCTATATTCTATATTTTGAGAAAGAAAACACTTGAATTCAAACCACTTGAATTCAAGCCGAAACTGATATGTTGCATTCGTTGAACTTATCATCATGCTCAACAAGCATGATCTTTCTTGCATAAATGCGAAACTTCATATTTTTCACAATTTGAAAATGATGTAAAGGCATGATATCCATTTTCAAGTTCAATGTCGAATGATGATAGACAATCATCATTTCGACAAATGATACTAACTATAATTTTGAAATATAGCAAGGATCAAATGATATCAAAATAAAATACACAATTCCAATGCTTGACATCATTTTACGATACATCATCAAATGGTACACAAATGAAAACCTATCGTGTCAAGGCAAGATATCAAATTCACATAGCATGATATGATAATGATCATTGAGCAATTTCCATTTTAAGCATTCATGAAACATTTGCAATGAATGCGATACATTCCAATACAATTATGATACGCTACATATAATTGTGATACATTGTGATGCTTTTAATGATAGCAAGCAAATTACGATACAAAGCATGGCAATTGCGATACATTGCAATACGATACATACAAGGTATTTATCATTCCACAAGTCATCAATTCAACTTGTCACATTTTTCTCCCCCTTTGTCATCAACAAAAAGGAAATGTGCCAGATATTATGATTAGAGTTTTTACGAAAAATGGCAAAAACAGAAGGATAAACTCATCAAGAAGAATAATGAAAAGCAATTCATTCATTCTTATTGAAAATTCATGTCTATAAAATCGAAAGATAGATCATCAAAGCCAAAATTCATAAGAATTTCTAAGAGCCAATGAAAAATTCATACATAAAAAATTCAGCATTAAGAGTTAATTCTGCATAATAATTTTTGAAGTATAAAAGTGAATCATTCAAGTCATTAAAAAAAAGCATACAAGAATCGTTTCCACCAAATGAAATTAGTGAGGTAGAAAAGGGATCATTTGAACATAAGATTTATAGAACTCATGAATGTTCATTCAAGAAAGATTGAGATGAAAAGTTTAAGAGGCAATTTGATTGAAAATTCAAGCCATAGAAATAAAATCGTAAAGTGAAAAGATAGATCATTGAAGCTAAAATTCATAAAAATTTCATCAAGAGTTCATGACATTCATTCAAGAAAAATTCGTGAGGAAGAAAAGAGAGATCATTCAAGCTTAAAACTCATGAAAAAAATCATGATGATGTTTTCATACTTAAAAGTTCAACTTGACATTTCCATGACAAATTTATGAAGTGGAATACACCTAAACACATCATCATCAAAAATTTCATAAAAGGCTAACTTGGCATTCTCATAAGAATTCATGAGGTGGAAAATAGCCAATCAAGTCATAAAAGATTAAGGCATAGAAATTTGCACAAGAGTTAAGAATTCATCAAATTCACATGAATGAAGTCTGAAGAGAGTATTCAAGCAATAAAAATTTTGAGAGCTTCTCCTTTTCATGCAAAGTTCATGACATAAATATATGTATAGTTGCATGTGTCATGAAGACAAAATTATCAAACTTCAAATGATATGAAAGTGTGGAAAAAAATAAATCATGAAATCGATTCATTCATGCTAATAGAAGTAGAGGGTGTATAAAATCGATAGAATCAATTTTACCAAGTCATTAAAAGGGCATGATATTAATTAAAGATCATCAATCGAGAGTCATGTATATGATGCTAAAAATGATTAATCGAAGAAGGAGGAGTATCAATGCAAGATCGGAGGAAGATAAAAATGAGAGTTCTGTTCAAAATATGATATCGAAAAGATATCATAATATCGAAAAAGATAATATCAAGTCCATGAAAATCGAAAAGGATGATAAAAAAATTTTTTGAAAAGAAACATACAACAACCTCATGCATTAGGTTCAACACATATAAAACTTTAAACTGTGTCAAAATAACATAAAGAGTATAAAATGGGAGTTCTAAGCTCCATGACAACTTATGGAGTCAATATTGAGTTTTTATAACTATTCCTTAGGTGGAATACCAAAATGCCTATACAAATTATCCAACTTTCAATTCCTTTGACGCACTTCATTTAGGATCTCAGCTTGCTATGATTTGAGTTGATTTATTTTAGTCATGATCGGATCTTCAGAAGATAGAGTAGGAGCTAGATCTATCGGTGTCA
This sequence comes from Musa beccarii, assembly GCA_024322285.1. Classification (NCBI taxonomy): domain Eukaryota; kingdom Viridiplantae; phylum Streptophyta; class Magnoliopsida; order Zingiberales; family Musaceae; genus Musa; species Musa beccarii. The sequence continues at coordinate 33,420,799 of CM044394.1, forward strand.
CACCAAAGGGATTAGGAAGAGGAGATTCATTACCCCTAAATACAAGTGTTTTGGGTTCTTCTACTGGAGGGGGAGGATCGGTCCTTCTAGGCTGCCTAGTCTATATTCCATTCCTAAATGTTCATGCACCTTAATCACTTAAGTAGGTTTCTATTCATGGCATTGTATCTATCTACTTTTATTACTTCTTCATTGGGTGATATTCTAATGTTGTATGCATATAATAATCTAGTGATTAACCCCCCATATGATAGTATTAAATCCTTAGATGCTATGTCTATCATGTTTTGTAGGATTAGGTATCCAAAATAATTTTCTTGTTTAGTCATTATCCAGTATATAGTTCCTAATTTCATTTGACTAACTTCATCGTGATGATATTGTTTAGAGATTAGGATACTAATAATGATGTGATGGAGAAGCTTAGAACTAAATGATAGCAAATGCTCATAGCTTTTAGGGATGATGGCTAGGTTAGGATTTTCAAAAATGATCCCTAAAGCCTCGGAGTAGGTTACTCTGATTGAGTCCAAATCTCACTATCCTCTAAAATAGCAACCCCTTCTTTTTTTTTAAATTCTTATTAAATCGTAAATTGTGCTATCTATAATTAAGATTTGGTTTCCTAATAGGTAAGTTGACACATTGTCGTTTTCATCTACACTTAGGTTGGTATAAAACAATCGAACTAGCCACGGGTAAATTGGTTCGCTAATTTATAAAATGGGCAAGACATCTAAATTAGCAAACCAACTAATAGGTTCTAAGTCTCCTAATTCACTTAGATCAATATGCGCACCCTTATACACATTTCTTGTTTCAAAATTAGGGTACTTAAGGGTATTTTCACTAAAGTTAAAAAGGGATGGGTCATATGAATCTCCTTCCCTCCTCTTCCTTTTGTCTCTAGATGATCTCCTAGGAGCCATTTGTCTAAAAATGATGATAGTGAAAAGAAATTACAAAAGGGCAGCCATGTATTAAGAAATCAAAGAAAGAGTGTCAAAGATTACCTTAGTAGAGATTTCTTGAAAAATAATGACTTTGATCCAAAATTTGAGAGGATGGAAGCCTCTCTTGGTCTTCTTGAGAAGAAGGATAGAGATTTGAGAGGGGTGGGGGTGTTTTTGGAGGCAGCAGCAAGGGTTAGGGTCGGTTCGACTACCGACCCTAAAGCCCCTTTATATAAGGGGGCTCTCGGGTGGTGCCACCACTGGCACCCTGACTTAGATAATTTTTCAGGGGCTGCAACACCGTGACTATTTGATCAACTTAACTTTTATATTTAACATCTATCTCATAGATGTTTAATTTGAATGTCATTTATTTGTTTGAGTTGAAATGATGTCATTGAATTACATCCGATCTCATATAAATTGTGAGGTAATTTTTATTAAGTGTGATGACTTATCAAATCATTTAAACAATCACAATAAAATTGTTGTAATCAAGAGACATCGAAAACTTTATCCTTGAGAGGATCGAGAGAGAATGATAGCGTAAAGAGAAGAAAACTCGAATGATAAAAGAGGAGTGAATTCTGAAGGTTACAAAAACTTACATATCATAATCAAAATCGATAATGATCAATTTGTGAAATCATGAAGGATGTAAAATTCAATCAAAATATGTCATTCATAGTTCATAAATATCAAAATCATGAATCACATTATCTCAAGTTATAAGTCCGAGATATAGAGATCAAGGGAAGGAAATTTTGAGTCAGGAATAAAAATGAATTATCGATTCATGCATTAACAGAATCAAGTCATCAAATTCAAAAGAAAATATGAGTATCAAGTGCATTCAAGCCATCAATACACTATAAGTCATGATTTTAATTAAAATAAAGTTGTGATTTCAGAAATTTAGAAGTTATGGATCATTTGAAGAACCTCATTCTAGCTTAATTCATTAACTCCAAATTCATCATTAAAATCAAATACGAGATTCACAAAATAAATGAATTTGTAGATCTTGAATAGATGGTAATGCAATTGAAGTATAAAGTGAATTTATGTATCATCGTATAGTTCCGAAACAAGGTTTCGTCAAATCCATTAAGACCATATCATTTCAAAACATAGGACTTTAAATTGTAAAATGACACAAATGTTCTCATCAAAATTATTTTTCAAGAGACTTAATATAAGTATGTTTTAGCCTTAGTAATTATAGTGCATAACCAAACAATGTATAACACTCAAGGGTCTTTTATTACCTGAGCTAGTGAGCTTGATAATGATCCTGTAGTGTATCATTACTCGCTCCTAGCTTGCGATGGTTAGGATGCCTATAAAGGAGGATTTTTGGATACCCATTTGACTTTGGATGCCTCAAAAAATGATCTTCTAATTTTGTCATTTTGTATTGAATTATTTATAGTTCCTTTAGGAACCCATATCAATTTATGTGGACTTAGTTTCTTAAATGGACATTTGTAAATAATGTGTCTAAGTTTGCAACAAAAGTTACACTTTGTGTGTGATGATATATGTAGTGTAGGTCCTTTAATGAAAGTGGTTGGATTTCGGTGAGAACCACTCATAAATCCGATTCTACTTCTCTTTCCAACATGGCCCTTGTTTGCAAGGATCATGTCCTAGCCCATGCTACCGATCTTAAATTTATCTAAGGTCTCTTTGAGTAGTAAGTTCTCCTTCTTAATTATCTCTAAGTGTTCACACTTAGAGCATGGAGGTAAAGAGGGAGTATTAAATTTAAGACTATCAAGTTTATCAACTAAGAGAGCATGTTCCTTTTTTAGCAACTTAAACTTTTTACTAATAACTCTATATTCATCAAATAATTCATGAAAGGCATTTGAAAGCTCATCAAAAGTTAAATTTTTATTAACTAAATCATATACCTCTTCTCCAAAAGCCATTAAATCAAAGTTAGCCACCTTCTTGTTGCTTGCTTCTTCATCTTCGGAGCCACTTGAGTCATCCCATATTGCCTTTAGAGCCTTCTTCTTCTTAGGTTGCTTCTTTTTGGCTTAGGGGCATTTTCCTTTAAAACGCCCTGGCTTCTTGTATTCATAACATATCACTTGATCTTTCTTTGGTTCAAATTTATTTTTAGAGTCATTTTTAAATTTGTTTCTTCTTATAAATTTTTTTAATTTTCATGTCAATAGTGCAAGTTCGTCCTCATGGTCCTCATCACTTGAAAATTCTTTCAAGTGGTCTTCTTATGTTCTCAATGTTATATTCTTCCTGTTATTTGGAAGGGGTTCTCGAGTTTATCATGAGCATAGCATGTCATCTTGTAGATCATCAATGACCCAATTAGTTCTTCAAGAGGAAAGTTCTTTAGATCCTTGGCCTCTTGAATGGCCGTAACTTTTGGATCCCATCTCTTTGGAAGGGATCTTAAAATTTTAGTTACAAGTTCAAAATTAGAAAAACCTTTGCCAAGTACTTGTAGTCCATTGATGAGATCCGTAAAACGAGTATACATGTCTCTGATGGACTCACTTAGTTTCATCCAAAATAATTCATAAGAATGCACCAAAAGGTTGATTTTGCACTCTTTCACTCGACTAGTTCCTGTTGAATCTCGGATTTTGATGATAAAAATAATTGATTATGTTTAGTTTGTCTAATTGCGTTTTGAGTTACGTAGGTCTACTCGATCAAGATTAGACAGTTGACACAGGAGGAATTGACATTGCTATGGAGGAAATCATATCAGGATATTGGAAGTCGTGCTGGAGTTCCGGTCGATAATCGGTAGAAGGCTTCGAATGTCGGGCATCGGGCCAAGAAGAGTGGGTTGCACCAAAGATATCGAGGTTGTAGAGGTCAACCATCGATTGGGCAATAAACTGCAAGAGAGGATGATGTGCCGAAGAACCGAACGAAGCACCGACCGAAGACGTGCCGAGCAACAAAATATCAATTCACATTATAATAACTATTTAGATCGAAGTAGAGTTTTAGCTTATGTGTGGAAGATTAACTACGATAGCTTGAAGACATAAAGCAAATTACCGAAGTCAAGTAGTTGGGAGTTTGAGAGTCCACCGAAAGTCCGAAGGATCGTCGAAGGTGCTACCGAAACCAACCGAGAAAGAATCGAGAACTTGCCAAAGGTTTTGAAAGTTTGCCGGAAAGATCGTCGGAGGTTCGTGGAGCTCACCAAGAAGGTTCAAAAGCTTTCCAAAGACTCATCGAACTCACCATAGAGTCTAGGAGCCTGTTGAGAATCCACCGGAAGAAATCCGAGGGTGCGTCGGAAGTCCGCCGGAAGTTCACCGAAAAGCTCGTCGGATGAAGACTCAACATTGCCGATTATTAATCTACTTAGAATTATGTTTCAACTTAGTAGTTAGCACATAATTAGGGTAAGGATTACGTAATAATCCTGTTTAACCCTTGTAGGGGCCAATTGGGCCTTATTTGGGCTGATTTGGGCCGAAGTTAGGACCCATTCAGCCTTGCTAGAATAGTCTGGTGGTGGCACCGCCAGACCCAAGTGGTGGTACCACCCAGGGACTGAAATCTTAGGTGTTCCAGGCGGTGGTACCGCTAGACCACAGATCCCAAGGACTCTGTCAGGTGGTGGTACCGCTAGTGTCAAGCGGTGGCATCGCTAGTAGCTTGGAAAATCGAGAAGATTTAAATTTGGGCTCCAAATTTGAATCCTCTTGGAGCCTATATAAACCCCTCCCATCCTTGGGTTGTAGATGCAAGCACAGAGATCTTGAAAGGAATAAAACGCTGTAGAAATCCTTCTAAGAATCCCTCCTCTAAGCTCTCTTTCATTTTTAGCTTTAAGAGAGGAGTGTGAGTGTGAGTGCTTGTAAGGGTTACCTCCTAAGCCTGTCAAAAGGAGAAAGCGCTATAAAAGGGAGTTGGTTTTCTCCCATTGGAAAGAAGACACCTAGTGGAAAGCCGGTGGCCTCAAGAGAAGAGGAATCGAGAGTGGACGTAGGTCGTATGTCCAAACCACTATAAAAATTTTGGTTTGCATTTCTATTATTACTATTTACATTTCTGCAAACTATCTTTACTCTACTTCCTCTACTTCTCATTCTTACAATCGGCTTTAAGTTTAAAGCATCATTCCTTTTCGGGTTCAAATGAAACATTGCTTTTTATCATACGAAGTTTTCAAATCACCAAAATTTATCGTGTTTATCATTGCACTAATTCACCCCCCCCTCTTAGTGTCGCTCGATCTCTAACAATTGGTATCAGAGGCACGTTGTTTCTCATTCAGATTCACACTTGTGAGAAATGGCTCTTCACAGCTTTTAAGAGGGTTTTTCGATTGTTCGTCCTTTATTATTTAATGGTTTGGACTATACTTATTGAAAAACTTGAATGAGAGTTTTCTTGATTTCTATGAATTTGGATTTATGGAATATTATTGAAAATGATTTTCAACTTTCCTCTACGCCAATAAACGAATGGTCGGATTTGGAGAGAAAATCTTTTTCTTTAAATGCAAAGGCTATAAATGCCTATTTTGCGCTTTGGACAAAAATGAGTTCAATCGGATCTCTTCTTGTGAAATGGCTTTTGATATTTGGCAAACACTTGAAATCACATACGAGGGAACTAGCAGAGTTAAAGACTTGAATGTAAACCTCTTATTACATGATTTTGAGCTTTTTCGAATGCAATCAAGTGAGACTATAGGCAACATGTATACCCGTTTTGCGGATATCGTCAATAGTCTAAAAGTTGTTGGAAAATATTTTTCAGATTTTGATATCATAAACAAGATTCTAAGATCCATTTCAAAAAAGTGGGATCCTAAAGTAACGACGATACAAGAAACAAAAAATATAAATGATTTTTCATTGAAATAACTAATTGGGTCATTAATGACCTATGAAAGGACACTCTTGGAACATTTTGAACTTGATGAACATATGAACCACCTTCCAAAGAATAGAAAAGATTTAGAACCTTGGACAAATAAATGTCACTTGAGTAATGAATCAAGTGATGATGACAATGATGAACTTGAACTTTTAATGAATTTTAATAAGTTTATTAAATAAAAATCTAAAATAAAAAATAAACTTGAACAGAGGAAGAGGCCAAAGAAGAGGAAGGCACCCAAGGGTGAATCAAGTAAAGAAGAGGCAAATTGGGCTTTGATGGGTTTCATCAACAAGGTAAGTACCTCACCTGAAATGCTTTTACCTTATTTTGAAATTACTTGATATCCTTTTCATGAGTGCTCAATTTAGTTGGTAGGAAATAAAATATTATTTTCAAAAATTATATTATGCTTCTCTTCTTAGCAATTTTAAAAAATTAAAAATTGATCATGAAAATTATATTGTTAAAGTTTCATGCATGTTATGATTCAAAATTATGAATGATGATTAAATGATTTGTAGCAGCAATTATACATCAAATACATATCTATGTATGTTATTCTTGGAAGTCTTAATGAAAATGTTTGTATCATGCTTGAAATTACCATTTGATATGCTATAATGTATTTTTGGCTTTGACATAATTTGTTTTGGATATATCCATGTCTTTATGAAATCAATTGTAGGACTAAAAGACCTAATCCATAATTTTTCTAAATGAAAAAAAAGTGATTTTGATGTTGTCTTATGTCACATTTGGACTTGATGGTTTTCATGACGAAAATTATTTTTCGAATTTATATGATGCATGATATTTTCATATAAAAAATTTGAACATACTCGTATAAGATCAATCACATGAAATAAAACACATAAAAATAAAAAAATATGCTATCATGATGTTTTGATAATCTTTATGACAAAATTGGTTTCAAAGAAGATGCATCATTTTGACACAAAAATTTAATTATCATGACTTTTTGTTTGATGTTGCTTGATGATTTTTTGGATTTATAAAATGATGCATGGTTTTAGCAAAAAATTTGAGCTTGATTCTAGAAATCTCACACCAAGCTTGAATCATGTAAGATGGTAAACATCTTGTTATAACTAACTAATAAAAGAAAGAATTAAAATGATTTTGTGATTTATTTTATAAAATTGAATGAGCTAAAAAATGACAAATGTCTTAGCAATGAAAGCTTGTATAATGCTTGATGAACTCACATCTTAAAGCTATGCATGATGAATCATATGTTTTGTTACATGTGTTTTGGATCTAAATTGTTTTTATGATGATTTTGCCTTTATATCTTGAACTTTCATGATTGTCTCAATTTGACATTAAAAAACAAAGGCATGCTTATTTGAAGTAAATCATAAAAAGGAAATGTATGATCTTGAAAATTTTTCTATTTCTAAAGTTTTCGATTTTGATGAATCCATGTGAATCTCTTGAATCGAATCTTTTGAAAAATGCCACATGCTTAATGTGATTCAACTTAATGATCTTTATGACAAAATTTGCCTTTTCGTCATGAATGATGACATTTGTTTTTTTTTTTTTGGCAAAAACATGGTTATAAGAAGTAAATCACATATAAAAATGAAATGCAATCCTTTGTCTCAATTTTATCGATTTTTCTATAGGAAATTCATGAATCCATGCTTGTCATGTATGAATTTATTGAATGAGATTTTGAGAATGATTTCGGATTTGACAAATGCTTGATTCATATTTATGATATAAGATACATTTTAAATATGAATCATGCTTAAATCATGTTAAATGCTTCAATCATGCTCTATCTCACTTAATTCATTTTGTTCTCTTTTTTATTTACCAAAGAGGAGAACCTTCTAAATGAATTATGAAATTGATGATTTGATAATAAGTGTTTATCAAAAATCTATTTATCATTTTACAATCTCTAAAAAGTTAATAATCACTTCATTCATGTTATGAATCTTGCAAATGGTTTTGATTTAATTATGAGTTTCGAGTTGACAAAATGAGTTTGAATGATTTTATGACTCCTCTCTTGATCATTTGAAATCATGACTTTGAATTCTTGACTTGAGATATTTTTACAAATCAAAATATTTTCCTCTATGATTGCTTCATTTTATCATTTACCAAATAGGAGAACAATTCAAGTTCATGTCATTTATGAATCTCATAAACTATGTTAATGATTTTGATGATTCAAACTTAAATGAGTTTTATCATAATCTAAGTTTTGATATATTAACATCTATATACTTGGAATTTCTTTTAAAATGTAATCTTGATGAAAACTATTATGCATGAATTTGGTTGTTTTACTATCTATTCTCAAGTGAATCATGTTCTTCTAAAGCCTACACATCATATCCTTCATGATATAGGAATGACATGATTTCTTTGCATTATTGTTTTGAATGCATCATGTAAAAATTGAAATATTGATTGATGCAAAATTATTTTATTGAAACATTAATCCTCCCCTTCCTTTCAATAATGACAAAGGGGGAGTTAGCATGCTAGCTTGTATATCATAAGAGAAAATGGTAAATATAGCTAGCTAGAACTTACAAAAAGGCAAAGCTTGTACTTCTCAAGATGAGAAATTGCAATGTTGCATTATCTTTTTTAAAACTCATGAGCTTGCATGTTTAAAATGTTGTAATTTTTATAAAATTGCTAGCTCATTGCAAACAAGAAGTTGCTAGCTTAAGGCAAATGCTTGCTAGCTTGTGCATCACAAGAAGAATTTTGCTAGAACAAACAAAAATTACTTATTAACATATTGTAAATTGCTAGAATCTTAAAAAGTACCTTAAGTGTTTGCTTGAATGATAAATTGATCTTCATAACTTGATTTCGATGATAGATTTCATAACTTGGTTTTGAATCATGAATGTAAACTTTTGATACCCCATGAATATTTATTTTTGTTAATTGTCATAGTTTCAAAATTCATGTAAAGGGAAAAGAATTGTATTCTTCCCTTCATTTTGACAAAAACAAAGGGGGAGAAAGTTTATTGCTAGCTTGCACACTTGAATGAAAAATTTGCTAGCTCAATCATTGTAATGAAGGAACTTGCTACCTTGCAAAGAAAAGCAAAGTGCAAACTTGCACAAGAAGCAAGCAAAATTATCGTGCTTGAACCTAAAACTTGCTATGATGAATGTTGCAAAAAAACTTACTATTAGCTTGCATGCTTAAAGTAATCAAATGTAATGCAAATCTAGCTAGTATAATTACAAACCTTGTATATCCTTTAAACTAGCTAAATGTTACTTCTCCTTTTTATTAATGACAAAGCGGGAGAAGTAGATTGATGATCTCATGCAATGTAATGATGTTTGAATATTTTATATATTTGCATGATGTTTTTGTTAACATAAATGATACATGTTGCTTAGATTTGGGATAATCCAAGTGTTCTATTAATGGCATATTGATAGGGCGAGTTTGGTTAAACTCCGAGGATTTAAGGTTAACTCCGTTAGTCATTAATTAGTTGTCATTATCAAAAAGAGGGAGATTATTGAATGTCAGATTTTGATGATGAAACTAATTGATTATGTTTAGTTTGTCTAATTACATTTTGAGTTACACAGGTCTACTCGAATAGGATTAGACAGTTGACACAGGAGGAATTGACATTGCGTCGGAGAAAATCATGTTCGGATATTGGACGTCATGCTTGAGTTCCGATCGATAATTAACAGAAGGCTTCGAACGTCGGGCATCGAGCCAAGAAGAGCGGGTTGCACCAAGAATATTAGAGTTGTGGAGGTCAATTATCGATTAGACAACAAACTACAAGAGAGGACAATGTGCCGAAGAACCAGAAGAAGCATCGACCAATGACGTGCCGGGCAACAAAATGTCAATTCACGTTATAATAACTATTTAGATCGAAATAGAGTTTTGGCTTATGTGTGCAGGACTAACTATGATATCTTGAAGACATAAAACAAATTACCAAAGTCAAGTAGTTGGGAGTTCAAGAGTCCACCAGAAGTTCAAAGGATCGTCGAAGGTGCTATTAAAACCAATCGAGAAGGAATCGGGAACTTGCCGAAGGTTTCAGAAGTTCGCCGAAAAGATCATCAGAGGTTCATGGAGCTCACCAAGAAAGTTTGGAAGCTTGCCAAAGACTCGTCGAACTCACCATAGAGTCTAGGAGCCTATTGGGAATCCGTCGGAAAAAATCTGAGGGTGCGTCGGAAGTCTACCGGATGTTTGCCGGAAAGCTCACCGGAAGAAGACTAGACATTGCCGGTTGTTAATTTGCTTAGAATTATATTTCAACTTAGTAGTTAGCATGTAATTAGGGTAAGGATTAGGTAATAATCTTGTTTAACCCTTATAGGGGCCAATTGGGCCTTATTTGGGCTGATCTGGGCCGAAGTCAGGGCCCATTCAGCCTTGCTGCAATAGTCTGCGGTGGCACCGCCCAGGGACCAAAATCCTAGGTGTTCCAAGTAGTGGTACCACCAGACCACAAAGCCCGAGGACTCTGTCAGGTGGTGTTAGCGCCAGTGTTAGGTGGTGGTACCGCCAGTAGCCTGGAAAACTAAGAAGATTCAAATTTGGGCTCCAAATTTGAATCCTCTTGGAGCCTATAAAAATCCCTCCCATTTCTGGGTTGTAGATGTAAGCACAGAGATCTTAAAAAGAACAAAACACTGTAGAAATCCTTTTAAGAATCCCTCCTCTAAGCTCTCTTTCATTTTTAGCTTCAAGAGAAGAGTGTGAGTGTGAGTGCTTGTAAGGGTTACCTCCTAAGCCCGTCAAAAAGAGAAAGCACTATAAAAGGGAGTTGGTCTTCTCCCGTTGGAAGGAAGACACCTAGTGAAAAGCCGGTGGCCTCAAGAGGAGGAATCAGGAGTGGATGTAGGTTGTATGACCGAACCACTATAAAAATTCTAGTTTGCATTTCTATTATTGTTATTTACATTTCTGCAAATCATCTTCGCTCTACTTCCTCTACTTCTCATTCTTACAATCGGCTTTAAGTTTAAAGCATCATTCCTTTCTAGGTTCAAACAAAACATTGCTTTTTATCGTACGAAGTTTTCAAATCGCCGAAATTTATCGTGTTTATCCGTTGCACTAATTTACCCCCCCGCTTAGTGTCACACGATCCCTAACAGTGCCTTCATGAGTGATTTTAAGAGTATGCCAAATATTAAAAGCTGATTCACAAATTAAAACATGATTAAATTTATTTTTATCAAGAGCGCAAAATAATTTCAAAAAGAGTTGTGCGTTGAAAAGTTTTGGTCCGATGAAAATGAATTCGACAAAGTGAATGTTTCGATTGAATACGGAAGAGAGTTGAGAGAGAGAGATTGAGAGATTGCAGCCAAGTAAAAATTAAAATACAGTAATTTAAAAACTCACACCAAGAGTAGTATGTATCGATTTATAGTGGTTCGATCAAATGACCTCTGTTCACTTCTGAAACCTCCTCCGATGAGGTTTTCGGCTTCCACTATTAATTCTTCTTGAAGGGGAAGGACCAAGTGCCCCTCTTATAGACTTTTATAAGTGGTTCACACTCTCTTATAGCACTTTTACAAATGAGATTTTGGGAGGTGAATACTCAAACTTTCGAAAGTAATTTTGCTAGAGTTTTGACTCAATTCATATCACTTCTCAATATACTTAGCTAGCTAAGAAGTAAGGGGTATTTATAGACTCAATTAACTTTAAAATTAGAGCCAAAAAGAGTTACATCCCAGATTTTCAAGTGCTGGCAGTACCACTATGGTGGGGCAGTACCACCGTTGACATGTAAAACTATTAGGATCGGAGAGGCACTAAGAGGGGGGGGGGGTGAATTAGTGCAGCGGATTAAAACTCGTAAGTTTAAAAATTGATTTCGTAAATAGCTAGTTCGTATGATGATTTCGATTCGACGAAAGATGACTTAGTTAAAGTAGCTTGAGTAAAAATTGATTTCGTAAATAGCTAGTTCATATGAAGATTTTGATTCGACGAAAGATGACTTAGTTAAAGTAGCTTGAGTAGTAGAGAAATGATTCAGAAATTTAAACACACACATTCAAGGAACACCACGATGTATAGTGGTTCGGTCAAATGACCTACAACCACTTCCGAAGCCTACTTCGATGAGGCTCCCAACTTCCACTAGCAAGTCACTTTGAAGGGGAAGGACCAAATACCCCTCTTACAACCCTTTTACAAGAGGTTCACACTCTTACAGATTTTTTAAAGAGAAAGAGGGAGGTGAACACTAGCTATTGAAAACAAGACTTTGCTAAAGCTTTTGCTCAATTTCTAACTCTAAAAAAGGGTGATCTTTCTGCTGAGAAAGGAGGGGTATTTATAGACCCCAAGAGGATTCAAATTTGGGCTCTAAATTTGAATTCATTTTGGGTTTCCTGGTGCTGGCAATGCCACCGTCTATCAATGGCGATGCCACCACCTGTTAGTTGACAGACTGACAATGTGCTGGGCAGTTGCACCGCCCAAGGCAGCGGTGCCACCGCCTAGTCTCTCGAGTGCTAGGCGGTGCCATCGCCCTAGCTTGGGCGGTGCTACCACCTAGCTTTCGGCCACTGGGTGGTGCCACCGCCCAGCACTTTTCAGCACATTGGTTTGGGCCTTCAACTCAGCTCAAACCAGTCCAAAACAAAGTCCAATAGGCCCCTACTTTGGGTTATAGGATTAACACCTAATCCTAACCCAAATTACATGCTTAACTATGAAATTGCAACATAATTCTAAGTGATTTAAACTGATATTTTTCAAGTCTTCTTCTGACGAGCTTTTTGGCAAAATTTCGGTGGACTTCCAACACTCCTTCAGATTTCTTTTGGCAGACTCCCAACAAACTCCTGGATTCTGTGTTGAGTTCAATGAGTCTTCGGCAAGCTTTCAAACTTTCTTGGTGATCTCCACAAACCTTCAATGATTTTTCCGATGAACTTCCGAAACCTTCGACAAGTCCCTGATTCTATTTCGGTTGGTTCTGGCAACACTTTCGACGATCCTTCCGGTGACCTCTTGAACTCCCAGCGAACTTGACCTTGGTAAATCGCTTTATGTTTTCATCCCATCGTAGTTAATCCTACACACTTATCTCGACAATATAGATTAGGATAAATAATTCACTAATTGACTTCATCATCAAAATCTGAGATTCAACAATAACTGTCAGTGATACCACCACTGACCTAGGGTGGTACCACTGCCCAAACCACCTGAAAACCTATTCCTGGGGTGGTGCCACCACCCCGGTCTATTAGTGCCACCGTTAGACAGGTCTAGCACTACTGGATGGGCCTTGAATTCGGCCCAATCCAAGTAATTTAAGGGCCCAATTGACCCCTATCAGGGTTAAAGAATTATTACCTAATCCTAACCCTAATTATGTGTTAACTACGAAATTGAAAACATATTTCTAAGCAAAATGTAATCCAGCAATGTCAAGTCTTCTTCCGATGAGCTTTCGATGAGCTTCTGATGGACTTCAGATGAACCCTTGGATAATCTTCCGATGGACTCCCAATAGGCTCCCGGACTTTACGACGAGTTCCGATGAGTCTTTTCAGGCAAGCTTCCGAACTTTTTTGGTGAGCTCCGTGTTGAATCTCAGATTTTAATGATAAAATCAATTGGTGAAATATTTATTCTAATCTATATTGTCAAAGATAAGTGTGTAGGATTAACTATAATGGGTTAGAAACATTAAGTGATTTGCCGAGGTCAAGTCCGTCGGGTGTTCAAGAGTTCATCGGAAGTCCGAAGGATCGTCGAAAGTGTTGCCGGAACCAACCAAGATCGAATCAAGGACTTGCCGAAGTTTTCGAAAGTTCATCGCAAAGATCGTCGAAGGTTCACTGAACATTGCCGAGAAGGTTCAGAAGCTTGTCGAAGACTCGTTGAGCATGCCATACAAGACGGGAGCATGCTGGGAATCCGTCGGAAGAAATCCGAGGGAAGTATCGGAGGACCGCCGAAGTCTCATCATAAAGCTCGTCGGAATAAGACTTGAAGAATGTCAGTTTAAATAATTATTAATTATGTTTTAATTTCGTAGTTGGCACATACTTAGGGCAAGGATTTCGAATTAATCCTGCTCTAAATTGGTAGGGACCAACCGGGCCCTTACTAGGCCTTTTGGGCCTTGAACAAGGCCCATTCAGCTTTGCTGAATGGGCCAGGCGGTAGCACCGCCTTTGGCGATCATGTCTTTGGCGGTGCTACCGCTCTAAGCGAAGCGGTAGCACCGCTCGACTCGATGAAACGATGGCGGTAGTACCGCCTGCTCCAGGCGGTAGCATCGCTTGTGCACTGTCAATCTGACGACTGACAAGCGGTAGCACCGCCTCTGACAGGCGGTAGCACCGCCAAGACCAGCGGGAACTCCAATTTGATTTCAAATTTGGAGCCCAAATTTGAAACCATTTTGGATCTATAAATACCCCCCTTTCTCAGCTGAAAGGGCACCCTTTTGAGAGTTAGAAATCAAGCTAAAGTCTTGCAAAAGTCTTGTTTTCAGTAGTTTGTGTTCACCTCATTCTTTCTCTTTGGAAAATCTGTAAGAGTGTGAACTTCTTGTAAAGGGTTGTAAGAGGGGTGATTGGTCCTTCCCCTTCAAAAAGATTTGCTAGTAGAAGTTGGGAGCCTTATCGGAGAAGGCTTCGAAAGTGGATGTAGGTCACTTTGACCGAACCACTATACATCGCTGCGTCTTGAATGTGTGAGTGTTTAAATTTCTATTTCATCTCTTTACTTGGCTGCAAACCATTCAGTTTGACATTACTTTTACTCAAGCAACTTCTACCAAGTCATCTTTCGTCGGATCGAAGTTTTCATACGAACTAGTCTTTTATTAAAATCGGTTCCAAGTTTACAATTTTAATCCGCTGCACTAATTCACCCCCTCTTAGTGCTTGTCCGATCTTAACACTCCGTGAACCTCTAACGAACCTTCTAGTGAACTTCCAAAACCTTCAGCAAGTCTTCGATTCATTCTTGGCCAATTTTGACAGCACTTCTGATTTACTCTCATATTGGTTTAAAACCCAAGAGAGATGGCCTACTCCGGTATGCAAGAGGGTCACTCTATTACTCATTCACCTATGTTTAATGGGTCAGATTATACGCATTGGAAGACTCATATGAGGATTTTTCTCATTTCTATGGACTTCAAACTTTGGAACATTGTTGAAAATGGCTTTGCAAAATCTTCTCTTCCGATGAGTGAGTGGAATGAGTCGGAAAGGAAGATTTTTGCTCTCAATGCAAAGGTTATGAATGCCTTATTTTGTGTGCTTGATAAGAATGTATTTAATCGGGTTTCTATTTGTGAATCGGCATTTGATATTTGGCGCACTTTTGAAATCACTCATGAAGGCACTAGCCGAGTGAAAGAGTCCAAAATCAACATTCTTGTGTATTCTTATGAACTTTTTCGGATGAAACCAAATAAGTCCATTGGAGATATGTATACCCGATTTACAGATGTCATCAATGGACTTAAAGCTCTTGGTAAAGGTTTTTCTAATTTTGAGTTGGTAACTAAAATTTTAAGATCCCTTCCAAAGAGTTGGGATCCAAAGGTTACGGCCATTCAAGAGGCCAAGGATCTTAAAATATTTCCGCTTGAAGAACTTATTGGGTCTCTAATGACCTACGAGATGATGTGCCATGCTCATGAAGAGCTTGAGAACCCCCTTCCAAAGAACAGGAAGGATATGGCACTTAGAACACAAGAAGACCACTTGAAAGGAACATCAAGTGATGAGGACAGTGACAATGACATTGCACTTTTAACTTGAAAGTTTAAGAAATTTATAAGAAAGAACAAATTTAAAAATGACACAAAAAATAAATTTGAACACAAAAAGGACCAAGTTATTTGCTACGAATGCAAGAAGTCGGGACACTTCAAGAATGAATGCCCTCAAGCCAAGAAGAAGCAATTCATGAAGAAGAAAGCTTTGAAGGCCACGTGGGATGATTCAAGTGACTCTGAGGTTGAAGAAGCTAGCAACAAAGAGGAGGCCAACTTCGCGCTAATGGCATTAGGAGAAGAGGTTAGTGAGTTATTTAATGAAGAGTTATTTTTCGATGAACTTTCTATCGCTTTTCATGAGTTATTTGATGAATGTAGAACTCTTAGTAAGAAGTTCAATTTGCTTAAGAAAGAGCATGCTTTATTACAAAATAAGTTCAATAGTCTCCAAACCCCTTCTCTACCCCCATGCTCTAAGTGTGAATACTTAGAAGCAACAAAAAGGGAGAACTTGCTATTCAAAGAGACCCTAAACAAGTTTAAGGTCGGTAGCAAGGGCTTGGACATGATCCTTGCTAACAAGGGTCACGTCGGAAATAGGAGTGGATCGGATTTGTGAGTGGATCTCACCAAAATCCCACCACCTTCATTAAAGGACCCACATTGCATGTATCACCCCATTTGAAATGTAATTTTTGTGGTAAAACGGGACATGTTGCTTACAAATGTCCATTCAAGAAATTTAGTCCACAAAAATTGATATGGGTTCCTAAAGGGACCATAAACAATTCAATGTTGAATTACAAATTAAGTAGACCAATTTGTAAGGCACCCAAAATCAAATGGATACCTAAAAACCATCCTCTTTTGTAGACAAACTCACAAGCTAGGAGCAAGAAATGGTATCTTGATAGTGGATGCTCAAGGCATATGATCGAAGATCCATCTCATTTCTCTATGCTCACTAGCAAAGAAGAAGGGTATGTCACCTTCGGAGACAACAACAAGGGTAAAATCATTGGCAAGGGAACCATAGGTAACAAATCATGTTTTTCAATTGATGATGTGTTACTAGTTGATGGTTTAAAACATAATCTTTTAAGCATTAGTCAATTATGCGATAAAGGTTATGTTGTTAGAATTGAATCTAATGTTTGCATCATTGAAAAACCAAATAATAATATATCCATGATTGCTTTAAAACAAAACAATGTCTACACCATAAATATTGATGAATTAAGTAATGAAATATATTTTTCGGTTTTGAATGATGATGCTTGGCTTTGGTATAGGAGACTAGGCCATACAAGCATGAAACTAATTTCTAAGATTTCATCTAGAGAGTTAGTAAGAGGTATCCCAAACATGAAATTTGTCAAGGACAAGGTATGTGATGCATGTCAACTAGGAAAATAAATAAAAACTAATTTCAAATCAAAAAATCAAATTAGCACCACTAGACCATTGCAATTGATCCATTTGGACTTATCTGGACCAATTGACATAACAAGCCTAGGAGGTAGCAAATATACCTTTGTAATTGTGGATGACTATAGTAGATATACTTGGACCTATTTCTTGGCTCACAAAAGTGATTGTTTCAAATGTTTCTCTAAATTTTGTAAACTCACTCAAAATGAAAAAGGTTTTATGATTTTATCAATTCGAAGTGATCACGGAGGTGAATTTCAAAATCATGACTTCCAAAATTTTTGTGAAATAAACGGATATAACCATAACTTCTCTACTCCAAGAAATCCACAACAAAATGGAGTAGTGGAAAGGAAAAAATAGAAGTTTGCAAGAAATGACTAGAACCATGTTAAATGAATATAATTTACCAAAATATTTTTGGGCCAAAGCCGTGAATACGGCTTGCTAGGTTATGAATAGAGTTCTAGTGAGACCATCCCTATCTAAAACTCCATATGAATTATGGAATGATTAAAAACCCAATGTTTCTTATTTTAAAGTTTTTGGTTGTAAATGCTTTATTTTAAATGAAAAGGATGCCTTAGGAAAATTCGATGCAAAATCCAATGAAGGCATATTTCTTGGTTATTCTTCCGTTTCTAAGGCTTTTCGTGTTTTCAACAAAAGAACCTTAGTTATAGAAGAATCTATTCATGTGGTTTTTAATAAAATTTCCAAATTTAAGAAGAAAGATTTTGATGATGATTTTGGCTTTGATAATTTGAATTTGAATGAACCCTCTCGTCAAAATGACAACTTGGATGCATCTTCTTCCCAAACTTCCTTATCTAAGGAATGGAAGTATATAGATACTCATCCCAAGGAGTTAATTATAGGAGATGCATCGAAAGGGGTTTAAACTCGCTCTTCTTTCAAAGATTTTGTTAGAACCCTCCATGGATTCTAAGCTTGGGGTTGATCTCTATAGGGGATCGGCCTCCTTGGAACTCTATAGGGGTTCCTTCCTCCAAGTTGCTGCACAAAGGCTGCTAAAGGATTGATCTATTCATTGATTAAAGAGGATGAATACATGGCTATTTATAGGGCTTCTAAGCCCCAACTCCTAATAGAACTCTTACTCAAGACTCCTACTTCTCACCAACTTCTAATTAGGACTCCTTCTCTAGTAGGATTCCTAATTCTAATAGGACTTTTTACCTAATATGACTTCTACTTTCAATAGGACTCTTTTCCTAATAGGACTCCTACTTCTAATAGGACTCTTTTCCTAATAGGATTCCTACTTCTAATAGGATTCTTTTCCTAATAGGACTCCTACTTCTAATAGGACTCTTTTCCTAAGACCTAACCCTAACCTAGCCGGCCTCTTCACCTCTTTAATAAGGGTCGGCTAGATAAGATTTACATGAATGCCCTTATCAATGAAACTAAATTAGGACTCTCATAGCTAGAGTCCTAACAGATTTTTGTGCCCATGCTGCTTTTCTTTATCAAGTTGAACCAAAATACATTGATGATGCCTTGAAAGATGATTCTTGGGTTATCGCAATGCAAGAAGAATTGAATCAATTTAAGAGGAATGAGGTATGGAAGCTTGTTCCTAGACCTAATGACCACTTAGTTATTGGTACTAAGTGGGTCTTTAGAAACAAGCAAGATGAATGTGGTATCGTGGTTAGAAACAAGGCTAGACTAATGGCCAAAGGTTTTAACCAAGAAGAAGGTATCGATTACGAAGAGACCTTCGCTCCGGTGGCAAGATTAGAAGCCATTAGGATGCTCCTTGCCTATGCTAGTAGTAATGATTTCAAATTATTTTAAATGGATGTCAAAAGTGCATTCTTAAATGGTTTTATTTCCGAAGAAGTGTATGTCGAACAACCACCAGGATTTGAAAACTCTCTTCTTCCTAACCATGTGTTTACGCTAACTAAGGCTTTATATGGTCCGAAACAAGCCCCTAGGGCTTGGTATGAGAGGCTTAGTTCTTTTTTAATTTTAAATGATTTCACTAAAGGCAAGGTTGATACTACATTGTTTATTAAATATTTTGAAAATAGTTTTCTTATTGTTCAAATTTATGTTGATGATATTATTTTTGGTTCTTCTAATAAATCACTATGTGAATCATTTGCCAAGAATATGAGTGATGAATTTGAGATGAGCCTAATGGGAGAACTAAATTTCTTTTTAGGATTACAAATTAAGCAATTAAGTGATGGTATATTTCTAAATCAATCTAAGTATACTTTAGAACTGTTAAAATGATTTAACATGGATGGATCAAAAGACATTAGCACTCCTATGAGCACCTCCACTAAGTTAGATATGGATGAAAATAGAGAAAATTTTGATCAAAAAATATATAGGGGCATGATAGGTAGCCTGCTTTATCTCACTGCAACTAGACCTGACATCATGTTTAGTGCGGGGCTATGTGCAAGATTCCAAGCTAATCCTATGCTATCTCATTTCAAAGCCATTAAGAGAATCCTTAGATATCTTAAAGGGACTCCGAATCTTAGATTATGATATCCAAAATCTGATAACTTTGATTTAACAGCTTATGTAGATGCGGATTTTGGTGGATGTAAAATAGATAGAAAAAGTACATTCGGAACATGCCAATTTCTAGGACATACACTTGTTTTTTGGACTTCCAAGAAACAAAATTTGGTTGCACTATCTACAGCAGAAGCCGAATACATAACTGCAAGTGCATGTTGTGCACAGGTTATTTGGATGAAAAATATATTAGAAGACTATGGAATTTATTTAAAGAATATTCCTATAAAATGTGATAACACGAGTGCTATCTGTCTAACTAAAAATCCGATTCAACACTCTCGAACTAAGCACATTGACATTAGGCATCATTTTATACGTGATCGTGTTAGTAATAAAGATGTCACTCTTGAATTTATTGATACAAATCATCAATTAGCGGACATTTTTATAAAACCCTTAAATGAGGAACAATTTGATTTTATTAGAAGGGAAATACGCATCTTAAATTGTCCTTGTAAATGAGCAGCTTTATATTTAGTTTCTTTCAGCTTTTGTGGTTTTTACGAAAACTCGACTCTTGCAAATTTGCCTCCCTCATTTTAATTCTATATCTTAAGGAGTGATCTATGATTACATATCATCTCAACACTAGCAAACAAATTTGAGATTTAAATAATAATAATAATAATAATTTATGGGGCCAATGGTAGCACCGCCTGAACCGACGGTAGTACCGCCTGGGTACTCTGCTCCCAGGCGGTAGCACCGCCTGGTTGGTGGTAGTACTGCCCGAACACCCCCATATTAAAGGGGGTGTTAGGGTCGACGGTAGAACTGACCGAAACACTCTTCCTTTCATCCTTCTTCCTTCTAAGCTCCTCTAAGTCTTCTCCTCTCCATTCTTCCTCCTCCTAAAGGGCAATCAAAGGCATTTTTATGATCCAAGCTCCTCACCTCTCTAGGAAACACAAACAAGGTAATAGATGAAATTTTCTCTTCTACTCACAATTACTTGTCTTTTCCTTATTATTTCCTTTTGTTTGTTCATCATGAATAGATATAGACATGGCTCCTAAGAAATCAACAAGAGGCAAAGGGAAAAGGTTGGAAGGAGATTCATTTGACCCAACCCTTTTTAGATCTAGTGAGGTAGCCTTAAGGTATCCAAATTTTGATTGTAAAACCATATATAAGGGTAAACATGTTGATCTAGGTGAACTAGGGAACCTAGAACCTATTAGATGGTTTGCTAATCTAAATGCTCTATCTATCTTGCAAATTAATGAACCAATCTACCCTAGGTTGGTTAAGCTATTTTATGCTAACATGATTATTAAAAATGATGTTTTGTCCACCTATGTGTTAAGAACCACAATTCAGATTTCTGATCGTATCATATGTGAGTTACTTGGAATTGAAGAAAAGAATAGAGGATATTATTTTAGAGGGCAATGGGATATGGATGCAATCGAAGCAACCCACTCCGAAGCCTTAGAAATGATTTTTGCTAATCCTAACCTAGGCATCATCCCTAAGAGCTGCAAGCACTTATTACCTTTTAACTCGAAATTACTTCATCACATTATGATAAGCATTCTACTTCCGAAGCAGTTTCATCCTGATGAAATGAGTATGTTAGAACTGAGTACGATATATTGGATTATGACTAGACAAAACAACTGCTTTGGTTATTTGATTAGACAACACATGATAGAAATTTTCTCTAGAGACTCGATGTTGTCATATGGTGGGTTGATCACTAGACTCATTTTTGCCCATAACATTTGTGTGTCACCCGACGAGGAAGTAATGAAGGTTGATAGATATATTACAATTAATAGAAGTCTCCTGAAGCGGCTTAGACGCACCTTTAGAGATGGCAACTGGATTAGGCAACCTAGAAGGGTTGATATAGTTCCTCCACCGGTAAAGTAACCTGAAACACCAATTTTTAGGGGAAATGAATCTCCTCCGCCTAGTCCCGTTGATCCAGCACCGTCTGAGCTAGCTCCTGCTCCATCTACTGAAGATCCGATCATGCTTGCCTTAAATTAAATCATATCACAACAAGCTAAAATTTTGAAAGAAGTGCAACAAATGAACCGCAAAATAGATCACTTGTATAGGCATTTCGTCATTCCCCCTCCGGAGTATCTGTTGTTTTCTTTTTAAACACTTGTCCTGTTATGCTTATGACTACTATGGATGATGTTGTGTGTTGTTATTTTCATTTCATCTACTCAGCTTTTGAATGAACTTTTTTTTTCGATCTGATCATAATTTGACACCTTCCTTCTTGTGACTACTATGGATGACACTTTTATATTACTTTATGACTTGATACCTTCCTCGAATGGTTTCTTGCTCTCTCCATGGCTCACTTATTGACAATGAATGGTTTCTTCACCTTCATCATTTTTGTTGATGACAAAGGGGGAGAAAAATGTAAATTGCTATGATGGAGTAATTGTTGCTATGTTGGAATAAAATGCTTAAAGTGAAAAATGAATCAATTGTATCGCATTGCAAACTCTTATTCTTGAGATAAGCTACTTTTTCATTTGATATCATGTCTTGATATTAAAACACTCTTTTGAATATCACTTAATCTTTATCATGTTTGAATTAATATTTTTGTTTATTATAGGTGTAAATACTTTGACATTGTTTAAAATACATTGTTTTAGTATTTATGCCTAAGCTTGTTTATTAAGCTTTATGTTGAATGAAATCTATTCGATTTGACTTAAATTCAAAGATTGAATTCAAGTACTTTTTACCTTCTAATGGTATGGCATATAGATAGGGGGAGTTGAGTTTAACTCCATCATCAATTGATTGTCATCATCAAAAAGGGGGAGATTGTTGAATCTCGGATTTTGATGATAAAATCAATTGGTGAAATATTTATTCTAATCTATATTATCAAAGATAAGTGTGCAGGATTAACTAAGATGGGTCAAAAATATAAAGTGATTTGCCGAGGTCAAGTCCGTCAGGTGTTCAAGAGTTCATCGGAAGTTCGAAGGATCGTTGGAAGTATTGCCGGAACCAACCAAGATCGAATC
Organism: Musa beccarii; assembly: GCA_024322285.1. Lineage (NCBI taxonomy): Eukaryota > Viridiplantae > Streptophyta > Magnoliopsida > Zingiberales > Musaceae > Musa > Musa beccarii. The sequence continues at coordinate 33,443,415 of CM044394.1, forward strand.
AGGGACTTGCCGAAGTTTTCGGAAGTTCATCGCAAAGATCATCGAAGGTTCACAGAACTTTGCCGAGAAGGTTCGGAAGCTTATCGAAGACTCGTTGAGTGTGCCATACAAGCCGGGAGCATGCTGGGAATCCGCCGGAAGATATCCTAGGGAAGTATCGGAGGACCGCCGAAGTCTCATAGTAAAGCTCGCTGGAATAAGACTTGAAGAATGTCGGTTTAAATCACTATTAATTATGTTTTAATTTTATAGTTGGCACGTACTTAGGGCAAGGATTTTGAATTAATCCTGCTCTAAATTGGTAGGGACCAACCGGGCCCTTACTGGGCCTTTTGGGCCTCGAACAAGGCCCATTCAACTTTGCTGAATGGGCCAGGCGGTAGAACTGCCTATGCTAGGCGGTAGCACCGCCTGGCAACCATGTGTTGGGCGGTGCTACCGCCCAGCCTGGGGTGCTAGTACCGCCCGGCTACAGTGAACAGTGGCAATAGTACCGCCTGCTTCAGGCGGTAGCACCGCCTAATGTGCCTAACGATTGATAGGGTAGCTAACGCCTATTGATAAGCGTGTAGCACCGAACTCAATTTGATTTCAAATTTGGAGCCCAAATTTGAAACCATTTTGGATCTATAAATACCCCCCCCTTTCTCAACTGAAAGGGCACCCTTTTGAGAGTTAGAAATCAAGCTAAAGTCTTGCAAAAGCCTTATTTTCAGTAGTTTGCGTTCACCTCATTCTTTCTCTTTAGAAAATCTGTAAGAGCGTGAACTTCTTGTAAAGGATTGTAAGAGGGGTGATTGGTCCTTCCCCTTCAAAAAGATTTGCTAGTAGAAGTTGGAAGCCTCATCGGAGAAGGCTTCGGAAGTGGATGTAGGTCACTTTGACCGAACCACTATACATCGCTGCGTCTTGAATATGTGAGTGTTTAAATTTCTATTTCATCTCTTTACTTGGCTGCAAACCATTCAGTTTGACATTACTTTTACTCAAGCAACTTCTACCAAGTCATCTTTTGTTGGATCGAAGTTTTCATACGAACTAGTCTTTTATTAAAATCGGTTCCAAGTTTACAATTTTAATCCGCTGCACTAATTCACCCCCCTCTTAGTGCTTGTCCGATCCTAACACTCCGTGAACCTCTAACGAACCTTCTAGAGAACTTCCAAAACCTTCAGCAAGTATTTGATTCATTCTTGGCCAATTCCGACAGCACTTCTGATAAACCTTCGGACTTTCGACAGACTCTCGGACTCCCAATGTCCTTGACTCTGACAATTTACTTTATGTCTTCATTGCTATCGTAGTTAATCCTGCACACTTATCTCAATAATATGAATTAGATCAAATAACTTATCAATTGACTTCATAATCAAAATCTAAGATTCAATAGTTCAGACTAGAAAGAGTATTAAGACTCTTCGATCAGATCGAGGAGGTGAATACTTGAGTACAGTGTTCACCCAGTTCCTCAAGGACCATGGGATTCTATCCCAATGGACACCTCTTTATACACCCTAGCTCAATGGTGTATCCGAAAGAGAAATCGCATATTGTTTGACATAGTGTGGTCCATGATGAGTTTTACCGATCTACCCGTCTCATTCTGGGGATACGCCCTAGTGTCCACAGCTTACCTTCTAAATAGAGTTCCAACTAAGTCAGTAGTATCTACACCATATGAGATATCGAAAGAGAAGAAGTCCGATCTTAAGGTTGTTAAGATTTGGGGCTTCCCTGCCCATGTTAAGAGACATAATCTCGATAAGTTGGAATCCAGGACAGAATGGTACAAGTTCGTGGGTTACCCCAAGGAAACTTACAAGCATTATTTCTATCACCTCGAGGACCAAAAGGTCTTTGTTGCTATGAGAGTAGTGTTCCTTAAGAAGGAACATATTCTTGGTGGAGATAGTGGGAGTGTGATCGAGTTGAGCGAGATTGGAGAACCTAGCTCAAGCACCATTTCATAGCTAGAGTTTGTTCAGGTACCTAGCACGCAAGTTTCGACTTTATGTAGGTCCGATAGAGTATCCCATCCTCCAAAGAGATATGTGAGACATATCAAAGGAGAGGATGTTAAGGATATTGATCATCAAACCTATAGGAGCCTATTACGAGTATAGACTCCGGGAAGTGGTAAGAAGCCATGAATTCAGAGATGGATTCCATGTACTCTAACAAGGTTTGGAACCTAGTTGATGCATCCATAGGTATCGTACCCATTGGTTGCAAGTGGATTCTCAAGAAGAAGATCGGAGTAGATGGAAAGGTAGAGACCTATAAAGCAAGGCTAGTGGTTAGGGGTATTGTCAAAACCAAGGTGTTGACTATAACGAAACCTTCTCACCCATAGCCATGCTAAAATTTATTTTAATACTATTGGCTATTATAGCACACTATGATCGTGAGATTTAGCATATCTCATAATCTGAAAAAATAAATCCATGAAGATCGGTGTGAAAAAATAAATTCACGAATCCAAAAACTACGTTTGTAAGAAAGATATTACCTATGGAGATCGTATTTCCTTGAGATTCTTGTAGATCCATGGGGGAGGATGAAGGAGGTCAAACATCTTCCTCTCGAGCAGTGATTCACATGGTAGGGGCTACGAAGATGCTCCTCTTTAGGAAGAGGAGAATAGGAGGTAGCTACCAAGAAAACCCTAGCCTATGGACCTTTGATTCCCTCCTATTTATAGAGGCCCCTTGTTAACCCTAATGAATCCTGTCCTATTGGGTATTAGATCTCTATCCAATTATCCAAGCCTCTTAGATCAATGGGTCTCTACCCAATAATTTTCTTTTAGTTCTTATTGGATCTCATCCATAGGATTCAATAATTCAGGGGCTTATTGGATATCCAATAAGATAGGGGCTCCGATGGATATCTTATATCCGAACCTCTACACGTCGTAACACCTACCATATGTGTGTGACTCTCTAGGCCTAATATCGATCTAGCCGTAAGTCATACCTGTCAGAACTCCTTCTGACTCAGTGAATTATTATTTTCATAATAATTCACTCAACTCATTGACTACGAATGTACTAGGCTACTATGCCAGAGTCCCTAGATGATATAGGGGAATCGAATCCTTTGGACCTATCTATCCTTAGTTACTGTATACCTATAGTCTCTCATCCATCTAATATCCTAGAGACTGTATATCGGGTATGGTATAGTCAAGCCCATATAGTTTCCACTCGAGTCTTGCTCTAAATGGATTCTTCTAGAGAACTATTTCTCTGTTAATCCGAATGACCCTAGCTAGGGATTTGCTTGAGCAAGAATACATGGGATATTTCTCTCATAATATCGAGAGTGGATGATCCTCTATTGATACTCAATAACCCTCGTAAGATTGTTTGTCACTCCCAATAACTAGTTGTACTAGATTTGGAACTTTCAAACCTATAAGTCTGGTATCAAATAGTGGAGTACTCATACAGGACTGATAGGACCCTAGTAGGGTTGGGTCTTACTCAACCAAGTAGCAGCTAATAAAAACCCTATGAGAGTGTAATAAACCCCACCTAGCCACCTCTATCCTATAAAGAAGAGTGGCTAGGGTTTACATTTGGGCCTTTGGGCTTCTTAGCCGTCGCCCCCCCTTATTAGGCCGGTCAACTTAGGTTAAGGGTAAAATGGATAGCTCACTTAGGAAGTAGCCTCTAGGGCTAGGGTTTGGTGTCCTATATAAATATGTAGCCTCCACCTCTTTTGAATAAGAAAAGATCAATCTACTTTGCAGCCATAAGGCCGACTACTTAGAGGGTGGAACCCCTATAGCATTCCAAAGGTTGATCCCCCTCAAAGATCAATCTACATATAATTCCTTTGGGGTTCTATCAAGGACATCCTTGCTATCTCAAGTCTAAGGACCAGATGCACTACTAGAACTATGAAATAGCTGTCTAACAATAGGTATCATTAACCATCCAGCATTTCGTAAATGGATCGATTAGTGAACTCATTCTCTAATGAGCACCTACACTGTATCCTTAGTGTCCCCACATGAGTAGTTATAAGACCAGCCACCTCTATTATATGGATGGATATATAGTACATCAGTTTGTCTAGTTATCTCAATGTCCCTCTCGAGTAACCTATGATCGAGATTATTTACAGTTTGTGTTTAAAGATGAATCAGTCTCATTATCGTGATGTCATCATGATATAATTCCAATTGCACAGATCCAAGGATATCATAATATACATCCAAATAATGTGAGAAAATGTCAGTAATCATAAGCAAAGAGACTAACGCAACATGTTATAAGTACCATCACTCACGTGATTGGCTTGTAGGGCACCTATAACTAATAATCTCCCACTTGATCTAAAACCAATCACCTATATATCTGATCCCCATCAGACCTTTATGATGCTCAAAGATAATATGAGATAATAGTTTTGTCAGTGGATCTGTAATGTTATCTTCAGATGGAACACTTGCCACCACTACATCTCTTCAGGTCACAATCTCTCTAATAAGTTGGAATCTCCTCAGAATACTTCTGATGAGACCCGGGTTCCTTCATTTGAGCAATCGCCCCCATAGTTGTCGCAATATAAGAGAATCAGCTCCTCACTGCTCGGCATGATTCTTAGATCTATGATGAACTTCTTCGTCTAGACTCCTTCCTTTGCTACCTCTACCGCAGTAATGTACTCCGCCATTGTGGTCGAATCAATAGTAGTATCTTACTTGGAACTCTTCTAGTATACTACTCCTTCATTCAAAGTAAAACATACCCTGAATTACACGTGCTATCATTGATATCAGACTGGAAGCTAAAGTCCATGTAGCCCTTAACCCCGTGGCTACTTTTTCCATATAACAATAAAATATCCTTAGTCCTTCTCAAGTACTTAAGGATACACTTTACTACTTTATAGTACCCCAAGCCTCGATCTGCCTGATACTTGCTCATGACACTCAGAGCATACGCTATATTAGGCCTAGTACATAGCATAGCATAGATGATAGACCGTATCGCTGAGTAAGAGGGTATGCTATCTATGTGTGCCCTTTTTTAAGAGTCTTTGGAAACATACTTCTAGAAAATGATAGCCTATGTCTCATTGGTATGAGATCTCTCTTGAAATTTTCATGTCAAACCTTTTGACAATGGTGTCTATATACTTGGATTGGGACAAACCAAGCATCCTCTTAGATCAATCTCTATATATCCAAATCCTCAATATGTAGGATGCTTCTCCTAAGTCCTTCATGGAGAAGTGTCTAGATTGTCAAGTCTTTACTATAGAGAGCATTCCTACATTAATTCTAATGATCAGGATGTTATCCACATACAGCACCAAAAAGGTGATAGCACTCTCACTTAACTTTCTATACATACAAAGCTTATCTTCATTCTTAACAAAGTCATAAGATCTGATTGCCTCATCAATTCTTATATTCTAACTTCAGGAAGCTTGCTTCACTCCATAGATAAACTTAAGCAACCTACACACTTTATTTGGACTATCCTTAGACACGAATCTCTCAAGCTATATTATATACACCTCCTCTTGGAGGTCACCATTGAGGAACACAGTTTTTACATTTATCTACCAGATCTCATAAACATAGTGTACTACAATAGTCAATAGAATTTAGATGAATTTTAGAATGGCTACGGGTGAGAAGGTTTTATCATAGTCAACACATTGCATTTGACGATACCTCTTAGCTACTAGCCTTACTTTATAGGTCTCTACCTTTCATCTACTCCAATCTTCTTTTTGAAGATCCACTTATAGTCAATGGGTATGATACCCTTAGGTGCATCAACCAAGTTCCAAACCTTGTTGGAGTACATGAAATCCATCTTTGAATTCATGACTTCTTGTCACTTCACGGAGTCTATACTCGTAATAGCCTCCTCGTAGGTCTGAGGATCAATATCATCAACATCCTCTCCTCTGATATGTCCCACAGTATCTCAAAAGGATAGGATACTCTACCAAACCTATGTAAAGTTGGAATTTTTGTGTTAGGTATCTGAACAGACTCTGGCTATGAAATAGTGCTTGACCTAGTTTCTTCAATCTCGCTCAATTCTATTACGCTTCCACTGTCTCCACCAAGAATGTGTTCCTTCTCAAGGAACATTACTTTCTTGGCTACAAAGATCTTTTGGTCCTTTGGGTGATAGAAATAATACCTACAAGTTTCTTTAGGTATCCCATAAACTTATACCATTCTATCCTAGATTCCAACTTATTAGGCATGTGTCTCTTAACGTGGATAGGGTAGCCCCAAATCTCAAGGCCACGATGGCACCACCAGACTAGGGCAGTGGTACCGCTGGCTGGGCGATGGTACCCCCGAGTACACTAACAATGACAGAAAACCTAAGCGGTGGTACCGTCAGTCTCCCGGAAATCCAGGATGATTTAAATTTAAGCTCCAAATTTGAATCCACTTAGGGTCTATAAAAACCCCAACTATTCTTACTTGGGATAGCAAGAATTGTATAAGAAAACTAAGAGAAAACTTTGTGATTCTTAGTAGAAATCCCTCCTCCAAAATTTTAAAGAGTTGTTCCTAAGAGAGGTGGTTGAGGGAAATCATGTAAAAGAGTTTGTAAGAGGGAGTTAGTCTTTGCCCGTTGGAAGGAAGACTATTAGTGGATGCCGGTGCCCTCAAGTGAAGAGGAATCAGGAGTGAAACTAGGTCGGATGATCGAACCATTATAAAAATCGGGTTTGCATTTACTTCTTATAATTTACATTTCTGCAAACCATCTTTACTTTGTTGCTCTACTTCCTCATCACTGTCCTCATTCATTATGAATTGCTTTCAAGTTTGAAACATTTCTGACATAGACTTAATCACAGAAAGCTTTCATCAAAATTGGTTTTTATCATACGGGGTTTTCTAAAATTGTTGAATTTGTCATAATCTTACCGTTGCACTAATTCACCCCTCCTCTTGTGTCAAACTGATCCTAACACCCTCATGGATATAATCTAGCCAACAATGCCATAGGTTTATGTTATGATCTTTTTATTTTCTAAATTTTTAAATAATATTTATTGAGTTGTGTTTAGTATAGGAAGAATCGAATAGGGGTTTATTTAATATTTATTTATTATTAAGAGTCCAAGTCCTAGTAGACTCTAGGTAGAACTCTATAAATAGGGTTATATTTATTTATTTTCATCAAGTAATGAAAAAGTTCTCTTAGTCGTTTGGCAAACCCTAGGATGTCGATCCCCTTTCAAAGGGGGTCGATCCCCTAGAAGTGATTAAGGAGGTCGATCCCCTCGAAGTGATTATTTATCCCCTTTTCTTTCACTTCTTCTACTTCTTCTCCACTTCTTTCATTTCTTTCATGATAAAACCCTAAGGGGTCTTATCGGTATGCACTGTTCACCTCATCTTATTTCCTCTTGAACTCACTTATATTTATGATATGTGGAGTTGATGATCTCATCATCCTTAATAATTAAACAACTATTATTCTAAAAAATTACTTTATAACTATTCAATACCAAACATGAAACAAAAGTAACATTTTTGATAATAGAGGGAACAAAATAGCATACATCCATTGCAATAGTAGCAACAACAGTAACTCTTGCTCCATTACCTATCTTGAGATCCATCTTGCCTCTCATCAATCTCCTAGGTCTTGCCAGAACTTACAACAAATTATAGATATGATTAGTACTACTAGTATCCAATATATGTGTATATATGAGTCTGACAAATAAAGATTGATCATGAATGTACTTGAAACTTCTCTAAGCTTTTGTTTCACCATTTCTACAAGATACTCCTTATAGTTTCTCTTTCAATTCTCGTCCTTGCCATAGTGGAAGCATTGGCCTTTGTCCTTTGCTAGGTACTTTGTAGCAACCTTTACTTTTCCCAGTCTGCCATTGCCCATGCCCTTGTGAAGAGACTTCTCTATCTTCCTTTTCTTTCTAGTCTTACCAACATAGAGAATTATGAAAATGAATTGTTAGGACTCTAGCTATGAGAGTCCTAATTCTATTAGGACTCTAGCTAGGAGAGTCCTAATTTAGTTTCGTTAAAGGGGGCAAACATGTAAATCCAAAAGGCATTCAAGTAAATCCTATCTAGCCAACCCCTATTAAAGAGGTGAAGAGGTCAGCTAGGTTAGGATTAGTTTGGAGGTTGCATCTTAGAGGAGTCCTATTAGTAGTAGGAGTCCTATTAAAGAAGGAGTCCTATTAGAAGTAGGAGTCCTATTAAAGAAAGAGTCCTATTAGAAGTAAGAGTCCTATTAGAGGAGTCCTATTAGAAGTAGGAGTCATATTAGAGAAGGAGTCCTATTAGAAGTAGGAGTTGATTAGAAGTAGGAGTCTTGAGTAGGAGTTCTATTAGGAGTTAGGGTTTAGAAACCTTATAAATAGCCATGTATTCACCCTCTTTTCATTATAAATAGATCATCCTTTTAGCAGTCTTTGAGCAACAATTTGGAGGAAGGAACCCCTATAGAGTTCCAAGGAGGCCGATCCCCTAAAGAGATCAACCTCAAGCTTAGAATCCGTAAGGGTTCTAACACTTGGTATCAGAGCAATATTCTTGACATCTCGTTACCCTTCCATAGCCATCCATCAGCCCTCCACAACCGCCCAAAGAAATTCCCACAATTATTTAAAAAATCATCGTCGAATTCTGCCATCATCTCCATCACCGTGGATCATCCTTTAATCTCCCCATGAATTGCACCAAGTTCTAGTTTCCTACCTTACTGCTACTGCAATTTAGTTATCCTTATTCAAAAAAATCTAAAAAAATCATTCCTATATTTGCTGCATAAACTTTTCATCACAAAGTTTTCATCTCTACAACGAAAGATGCACTACCGAATTTCAACCGCATAAGCACTATTTGTTTGATCTTGCTACTGTATTTCTTTTATCCAAATCTCTATGAAATTTTTATGATGGCTTTAACACTTCCTAACAGTAGATTCTCCTTTGGTTTTGTTGAAAAAATCTCAATATAAACCATTGATCTTTTATGTCCAACCTTCTACACTTTAGACATAAAAATCTATTGCAATACCTTTCCTTGATCCTCAATTTTACCAAACCTCTTGCTATCGTTTTCTTCTATGAAATTTTTAACAGCATTTTTACTTGAATCTCTATTGAGAATTACTAGAAAAAATTGCATCCTTATTGCTAGAATTTTTCGATGAAAAATCTGGATCTACACCTTTGTCCTTTTTCTTGTCCATAACCAACCAAACCCTAGCCACCAACTAAGATGTCTTTAGAGTATCCCTCTAGCCCTAAGAAGCATCCATCACAACCTATATTCATAACCCTAATAGTATTAAAAACTACAACCCAAAATAGTAAACCATTACAGCCGAACCCTTCTATCACCGATCTATTATCCGAACCTTCCACCAATCAATGCCTTTAACCCATCAACAGAAAAAAAACAAGGACATCTCTGATCTAGAGGTATATGCTATGGCTTCTCAAGATCCAATTGATTCCAAATTTGAAGCATTGGAATCTCGGATTGAATCGTGGCTTGAATCACGCTTGGAGGACAAATTGCGCACTTTGTTTGCAGAATTCAAAATTGGACAACCACTGAGTCCAACCAAATTTCAATGAGGAGAGAGTTTAGAGAGGCCTCTAGAGAAGGAGGGATAGCCCTCAGACATACTTCAGCCATGCATGAGGGTGGACTTCTCATAATGGGAAGAAGGAGACCTGACGAGGTGGATTTCACACCCTGAATGTTACTTTCGCTACTACCGAACGTCGGATGATGATATGGTGGAAATTACTGTCATCCATCTTGAAAGAGATGCTATTCAATGATATAATTGACTGAAATACAATCATGAGGCTTCGACGTGGAATCAATTTAAGAATGCACTGTTGAACCATTTCGGACCTTTGGAGTTTCAAAATATCGACGGCCAACTCGCAAAAATTCGACAAACCTCTATAATTCAATAGTACCAAACCAAGTTTAAGAAGCTATCCTACCTTGCTCGTGATTGGACTGATCGACAATTGTTAAGAACATTCATCGAAGGACTCAAGCTAGAGATAAAAGGGGAGGTTAAGGTGCGGCAGCCCCGTACCATGACGGCTACGATTTCTTTCGCCCAAATACAAGAAGAATGACTCAACCAAGATGCTCAGAGGATGAGAACCTCTCTTAGACCCATGGAATATAAACCTCCTTCTACTCCCAGCTATCCTTCATTGTCAAAAAAATTGACAAGAGAAGAACTACGTGACCGATCAGCAAAGGGTCTTTGTTAGCATTGCGACGAGTCATGGAAACCCGATTATCAATACAAAAGGGGCCACCTCTTACTGACTAAACTTCTTGAAGACATGGAGGAGGAGGTCTAGGAGCATGAGGAAGAGGTCATGGATGAAGAACAGTAGCCGGTTGATATTATGATGCATGCCCTTGTCAGTTATGCGAACCCGTAAACAATAAAAGTGGGAGGACTTCTGAAGCAATAATCGATCACCATTCTTATTGACACTGAGAGCACTAATAATTTTATGAGCACCAAGGTTTCTATCTGGATGTCCTTACCTATTGAGATTTGTAGCAAGTTTGACATGAAGGTCACCGACGGACGAATTTTGAAGTATGATCGTAGGTGCCCGCGGGTGAAACTATTGCTGTAGGATCAAGAGATAATTGTAGATTTTTACCTCCTCCCTCTTGATGATTATGAGGTTGTACTTGATATTGAATGGCTGATGACATTAGGTGATATTTTCTGAATTTTTTTTAAACTAATTATGAAATTTTATAGTAAGGGGAAACAAGTGATACTGCGCGGGAAACGTGGGGGTGACATAACGATGATTTGCACACAACAAATGGAGAAAGTTTTGAACAGAGCATGCAGTGGCTTTTTAGTATAACTTAAGCAGCAATCTAAGGGAATTCCAACCGAATTTGAAGATCCAAACCTACTTCCCATGCTTGCTGAATTTTCAGATATATTTGACAAACCGCGTAGCCCACCTCCTACCCGCCGACATGATCATTGTATACCGATTCTTCCAAGTAAACCTCCAACAAATACTCAGTCATATTAGTATCCACATCTCTAGTAGGATGAAATAGAAAGGATTGTAAAAGAGATGCTTGAAACAGGAGTTATTCAGCCAAGTTACAGCCCCTACTCTTCACCGATGCTCCTCGTATAAAAGAAGGACGGAACATGACGAATGTGCGTTGATTACCGAGCTCTCAACAGCATAACTGACAAGTAACCTATTCTAGTAGTAGATGAATTGCTTGATGAATTAAAGGGAGCATGAGTCTTCACAAAGTTGGACCTTCGATCCGGGTATCATCAAATACGAGTATACGAAGAAGACATACCGAATACCACCTTTTGAATGCACAACGGCCACTACGAATTTTTAGTAATGCCATTTGGTCTCACCAATGCTCCCTCCACCTTCTAGAGCCTTATGATTGATATTTTCTAGGGTTATCTTTGTAAGTTTGTCCTGGTTTTCTTCGATGATATCCTTATTTAGAGCCCTTCTCTTGAAAGTCATTTTCAGCACTTACGACTTGTTTTGATGATTTTGTGAGAACATGTCATTTTTGTCAAAAAATCGAAGTGCAGCTTTCTTCAATAGAAGATGGAATATGTTGGGCATATCATATCATAGGAAGGTGTTGTCACGCCCCCCTAAATTTTAATCTCGTTCAGGAGGTATGACCCTATCTTAAAAATCTATAACATTAAAATTTTAAGAACAATTCTATCCAGGATCCATTCTAACAATTTGAGGATACTAAGAACCATTCAAATCAATTTTTAAACCCTTAAATTCACAATTCATAAACCTGTACAGTTTTATAAATCATTCTCCACTTCATTCATTGATTCATAAAGTCCAAAATTAACTCAACTAAACAACATCCACATCATAAATCCACAAGTGTGGGAAATCCATACAATCTCAAAACTAACCTTTACCACTAGTTTATATTATTATACAAATTAAACTTAACATTGCAAATCCTAACAAAGAGGTTCTTTAACATTTACAAAACACATAAGTTCAGATTTATCATAGACATTTTCTTAAGCATAAAATATTCTTGTATAACAAAACTTATCAACCATTAGAGCTCAAGCCAAAATCTTCTAGCATTCCCTTCCTCAACCCAGTTTAAACATTCCAGAGACTGATAAGCTAACCTGAAAAAAAAAGTTATAGCAATCGGAGTGAGTATAACAGAGCTCAGCAAGTGACTAACATATCCATGGCATATGAAATGTTTCGGAGGAAATCAAGAATAGATGAAATATTTTTAAATATATCAAATAGCATATGAAATGGTTTCAGAATATATTTCAAGAATAACAATGGCATATGAGATATCTCAGAGCATATCAGAAGAACAAATCAGAAACATAAGCTCAAATGTCATATCTGACGTTCATTCATTTTATTCTCATCCAAAGCATACATATAAACACATAAGCAAGGCTTTGGATATCATATCAAAAACACAGAGGGTGCAGTGGGATCTCAAATAGAATCTCCCATGTCTGAAAGTGTCATACATCCACGTCTGGATGAAACCAGAGGGGGCCGGCAGAGCATCGTGAGCTCTAAGCATGCACCCTTTACCATTTCTAGCAAAGGTCTAAATAATCCCTTTACCATTTCTGGCAAAGGTCCAAATAATCACATAAGACACCAGAGTATAAAAGGGTAGTATGAATAATAACATTAGCATATATCGGAAGCATATATGGAACAATGAAAATATGCGTGTGCCTTTACGAAACAAGGTAGTGCCAACATGAACATTACATAATAGATTTCAGGTATACAAATAATTTCAGGATGAATAATACAAGAATTTCAGAGGACTATTATAAAGCTCAATTGAAGAAGAATTTAGCAAAAATCAAATTTCTAATAGGATCAAGTTGGAATAGGCAAAACTCAACAAAATTTCAATTCTGGCAGAATTTGAGTTGTATATTTTCTGAATTGTTTGGATAACCAATTATGCTCTAATTTGCTCAAAATAGGTGTCATTAGAAAGCTGTATCAATCTGTTTTCAGATGAACTTAGATTTGTGAATTTTTGAGTTCTAATAGGAAGTTACAACAAATAGAGTAAAGAAAGGTTAGAATTGATCATATCTATTTTGCAGAATTGGTAGAATCAATTTAAATATATGTTTCAGTGGGAAAACATACTTCCAAATTTCCAAATTAGGTGTTAAAAGAAATAAATATGAATCTAGTTTCCAAAGAATTAAGTTTTGTATTATTCATAATTTTAATCAGAGAGTTATGAGCCATTTAGTAACAGAAGGTTAGGAGCTGTAGTATCTGTTTCACCGAATACATGAGGTATTTTCATTCATATATTTTGATAGGTAAATTTACTCCAAATCTTTCAGTTTTTATATAAAATGAAATCTCTTTAAGTCTTCTTTCGTGTGAAATAGGAATTTCCTAAATTGGAATTTTGTGTAAAAAGTTATGGCCATAAGAGTACTTAAAGGTCAACAATCCGAAAAATTCCAGATCCAACATTTGATGTATAAATGGCATAGATATCTTACATGAAGCCACAATCTTCCAATTTTCTCAGAATCAAGATGAAAACAAGGATTAAAATTTATCTCTAGGATGGGGTTAGAATACTTGCCTTACAAAAGTTTGATTCCCAACTATGGAGAGTTGATGCAAAACCTTGAGCTAAGACAAAAGTTCTTCTCCTTCAATTCTTTCTTCTTCAATTCCTTCTCCTTCTCTTCGACGTTGGCAGCAAGTTTTCTCCTCTAATCACTAATGTTTGGCTCATGCAAAGATTTGCAAGATGGCAAGCATGCATGAGGAAAGCTTAGGTGTCATTCTTAGAATAAACATAAGTGGCTCATTCTTAGGTTAACTAATGCCACATGTCCTCTATTTTTATTTTATTTATTTTCTTTCTTTCTTTCTTAAACTGAATATAAATCTTTCATAAATCCTATCTAAGTATTAGTATTCATATTTTGGTCCCTAGCACTAAACTTTCAATATAAAAAAATATTTAGTGCTAAAGAATTGTTAAACATTTCTCGTATTTACAAATAGGTCCTTAGAATTTTACAAACAAGTCCTCATATTTTATAAATAGAATTTAAAATTTATTTGGGCTCATCTATAGAATTTAAGATGGGTAGTAATATTATAATTAAACTCTTATACAAAATTTAGCAATGAGAAAAAAAATACGAGGGATGTTACAAGTGTGGTGGTGGACCCCTCCAAAATTGCAGCAATGTTGAATTGGCCAACCCTGAGAAACATAAAATCGCTACGTGACTTTCTCAATTTAATAAGCTACTACCATAAGTTCATGAAAAACTATGGAAAGATCAGTGCACCCCTTACTTCCTTACTTAAAAGATGCTTTTCACTGGTCGGACAAAGCCACCACTACCTTCAACGAACTTAAATCCATAATGATGACAACACCCGTACTAGTGCTACCCGACTTTAGCAAGACTTTTATTATTGAAGCCAATGCCTTCGGAGTCAGAATTGGTGTTGTACTAATGCAAGATGGCCGCCCCCTCGCTCATATCAGTAAGGCGTTATCTCCTTCTCATCTCAAGATGACTATTTACAATAAGGATATACTCACGATTATGCATGCGGTGGCCAAATAGAGACCATACTTGATCGGGCGATGTTTGCAAATCAAGACTAATTATAAAAGCCTAAAATATTTCTTGGAGCAGAAGATATCTTCCCCCGAGTAGTAAAATGAGTAACAAAGCTTCTTGTATATGATTACGATATAACTTACAAAAAGAGGAAAGAGAATGTTATCACAAATGCGCTTTCGTGACTACCCGAGCAAGCTGAATTTTCGATCGTTCACTTTTGATCGGTGACTTCCTTGAGGATATTAGGAGGCAATAGAAAGATGATCTAGAGACCAATAAGATCATAAAAAAATTGGAGGAAGCACCAAGCTCCGTGGCTCATTATAATTGGGATTCAAAAGACTTATGCTATAAGGGACAAAACGAGATAGCCTAAAGCCATCTATCAAATATGACTATCTAAGGAGAGCTCTAGACCCAACCGAGTGCCATTATTGCTCGACAGATTGTGACTCGACGATGATGACCCACTATTGAAGTACCAATACAATGAGTGAACCTACTAGCAGAAGATGCCACTTGGGAGAACTATGACGACTTCAAAATCAAATTCCCAGAATTCATGGAGTGTTAGCCTTGAGGACAAGACTGATTTGAAGAGGGCAGTTCTGTTAGAACTCTAGCTAGGAGAGTCCTAATTCTTTTAGGACTCTAGCTAGGAGAGTCCTAATTCAGTTTCATGAAAGGGGGCAAACATGTAAATTCTAAGGGTATTCATGTAAATCCTATCTAGCCAACCCCTATTAAAGAGGTGAAGAGGCCAGCTAGGTTAGGATTAGTTTGGAGGTTGCTTTTTAGAGAATGAGTCATATTAAAAGTAGGAGTCCTATTAGAGAATGAGTCCTATTAGAAGTAAGAGTCCTATTAGAAGTAGGAGTTGATTAGAAGTAGAGGTCTTGAGTAGGAGTCCTATTAGAAGTTATGGTTTAGAAGCCCTATAAATAGCCATCCATGTATTCACCCTTTTTTCATCATAATTAGATCATCCTTTTAGCAGCCTTTGAGCAACAACTTAGAGGAAGGAACCCCTATAGAGTTCTAAGGAGGTTGATCCGTGAAAGAGATCAACCCCAAGCTTAAAATCGCAAGGGTTCTAACAGGAATCTAGTTGGGACTAAAGCACAAGATCTATATACAGGTTATCGTCTAGGATCATTCCTAGACTTGTGAGTTTCTCTATCTGCTCAATCATCTTAAGGATATGGTTCTGAATCGATATCCACTTAGTAATCCTAGCGTGTAAGAGACTTTTCGATATCTCATATCGTTGAGTTCTTTCCTATTCTTCAAATAATTTATGAAGATGTAGGAGTATGGATTTGACATCCATCTTTTCATGTTTTCTCTATAACTCGGGAGTCATGGAGCCCAACATGTAATATTGAGCAAGAGTAAAGTCATTTATATATTTTATGTAGCAAGCAATCTCATCCTCGCTTGCCCCTTCCTTGGGCATAGGTATCACTGTATCAACGACATACATGACTTTCTTTGCTGTGAGAACTATTCTCAGGTTATAGAACTAATCTGCATAGTTTAGACTAGCGAGGTGGTTGGCATCAAGTATGCCACGTAGAGGGTCTAATGGTGATATTTTCTAAATAAAGATGTAGTAGAAATAAATAACATATAGATTTTATAAAAATATAAATAATTAAAATATGGACTTCTATCTTGATGTTCTCCCACTATTTTTCTAGTGAGTCACGCAACACCCTCAGCACGTGAAATGGAAGTCTCTGACAGACTTCTAGTGGGGATCGAGATCTAATCGACATCTTAGTGTAATCTCGAGGGACTCGACCAATCACACTATGCCCAAAAGGTAGGCAACTCTTGCTGATCATAACATTTTATGATTCCCATCCTGTTTAGCCTCCAAACAACCATGGCCTCGATGGACTCGGCCAACCATGATGTTCGGTTAAGTCATAACCATCGTTACAAGATGAGCCTAATTCGATGATATACCCTCGAGGGACTCGACCAAGCATACCATGTCCTCAAGTCACCAATGACATCTTTATGTCATAAGTAAGATAATGAATCACGATATAGGTGAGCCTTGAGAGACTCGATCAACTCAACCTATACCGGGAATCGATTCCTTCCTATAACGATGGAAGGCCACATAGGTCAATCTAATTACCTCACGTTTACAAACTTAATATTATTGATAGAGGAGATTTTTTGATTCGTTCTCCTAATATGGCATGTCACACACATACATATTTATTATATATTTCTATATCGTATGCAAATATATATATATCTAGTAAGTGTATAAGTAATCACATCTCACATGAGCAATCACACTAGATGATCATGGACCACGTCCTAATATGATCAAGCCTAAGCTAGTGGGCCCAATCACTCACATCAAGGTCTATGTTTGTAGTGGCGCATCTCCATGCCCTATGATCATCTATCTCATCCTTATCGATTCCGTTGTCATCTCAACGCATCTCTATGCATCATGATCATCTGTCTCGACCTCGTAGGTCCCGCTATCACTTCTATGCTCCCGCTGCACCTCATCATATAATTACAACATGATTACAAGCACACAGACCTGACAATAAACAAGAAAAATAAAGGCTAGTAGGCCTCTAATAATAATAATCACATCACATGTACACATCACACGATCCATTTTCATCTGTTCACATCATACATTATATGTACATATCATTATATAAGACTACTAGATAAATAATAATAGTTAATTAAACCATTTAATTAACTAATATTTTTTTGAAATTAAGGATATGCAAGGAATTTTATGAATTATGATGGGTATTTTAGTAATTTAGATAGAAAGGATAATGCCTAGAATTTCTAAAATTCTGAGGGACAGAATTATCTTTTTCCCAAAACCCTAATCCCCTCCTCTACATGCTACATTACGACTGCTGCCACCCTACCGGTGTGCCCACGAGCGGCACTACCCCCGCTGCCCTTGTGGGAGCGTGCCCCTATGGGCACCCTTGTCAGCACTGTCTTTTCTTCAAGAGTCTTTAGGGACATACTCCTAAAAAGTGATATTCCATATCTCATTGATATGAGACCTTTCTTGGAATTTTTCATGCCAAACCTTTTGACAATAGTGTCTATGTACTTGGACTGAGACAAGCCAAGTATCCTATTGGGTCTATCTCTATATATCTGAATCTCCAATATGCAGGATGCTTCCCCTAAGTCCTTCATGGAGAAGTGTCTAGAAAACCAAGCATTTATTGTGGAGAGCATTCCTACATCATTCTCAATGATTAGAGTATCATCCACACACAATACTAAAAAGGTGATAGCGTTCCCACTTACCTATTAAGACCCTTTAGGGTTTTAACGTAGAAAAGAGGAAGAAGTGGAAGAGAAGGGGAAAGAAAAAGGGTTTGATCACTTCGAGGGGATCAGCCTCCTTGATTACTTCAAGGGGATCGGTGTCACTCCCCCCGAATTTTAAATCTCGTTCAAGAGGTGTGACCTTGTCTTAAAATTCATAACATTAAATTTTTCAACGATCCAATCCCAGGATCTAAACTAACATTTGAGGATACAGAGAATCATTCAAATATCAATCATGTCCATAAAACCTATGTAGTTAAAATCATACATCACATCACACGAACCTTCAAAAGAACCCAAACCAACTTAACAAAATATTAACCTCACTTATAATTCCACAAGTGTAAGAATTATACAAATTAGAATTCCAACCATTTATCATAAATTCATATCATCGTAAACTAAACTCTACATTCCAAAATTTCAATCGTGCAAGGTCTTTTAAAGCTTTTACATGATACATCAATCTAAATCTATCGACAACATCTCATTTCATACAAAATACATTTATAAAACAATAAAATAGCCATCCATAATGACTTGTCATGATCTAAATATCTTTTTACTGCCTCAGCCCAATTCTAACATTTTAGCGCATGACAAGCTAACTTGAAAAAGAGTTATATAACAACGGAGTGAGCTACAAAGCTCAGCAAGTGGCAAACAAATCTAGAACAAGAGGAGAATAGCTTCAAATAGACTTAGTATCTAAATGCAAGGCAGAGATACAAGAATTCATGGATATAGGCTCATTAGATATAGAATTACAAATATCATTTCATTCAAATCTATTTGGTTCATAACAAAGGCAGTAAAGAAGAATTAGAACTTATCAGATGACATAAATAGTATTTTAGAGCATATCAAATATCACAAGAACCATTTTAGAATATATCAAGGGATAAGAAGCATTTCAGAACATATCAATGGTAGAAGAAGAATTTCGGAACATATCAATGGCGGAAGAAGCATTTCAGAGCATATCAAATGACATATAGGACATTACGGAGCATATCAATGGTCCATAGGACATTTTGAAGCATATCAATAGCACATAGGATATTTCGGAGCATATCAATGACAACTGAAACATTTCTGAACATATCAAATAGCATATGGAATGATTTCAGAACATATTTCAAAGGATAACAATGGCATATGAGATATCTCAGAGCATATCAAAAGAACAAATAAGTAACAGAAGCTCAAATGTCATATCTGACATACATTCATTTCATTCTCATCCAAAGTGAACATATAAACACATAAACAATGCTTTGGATAACATATCAGAAATACAGAGGGTGTAGTGGGATCTCAAAAAGAATCTCCTACATTTGGGAGCGTCACACATCCACGTCTGGATGAAGCTAGAGGGGGTCGACAGAGCATCGCGGGCTCTAAGCATATACCCTTTACCATTTCTGACAAAGGTCCAAATAATCCCTTTACCATTTCTGGAAAAGGTCCAAACAATCCTACAAACACTAGAGTATAAAAGGACAATATGAACAATAAAACTACTACACATCGGAAGCACATGTGAAACAACAAACATACATGTGCCTATATGAGACAATTCGATACAAAATCTGAATTTTTACATAATAGATTCCAAATATACAAATTATTTAGGAATAAGAACATCTAGGATTTCAAAACAATAATATGTAGCTCAGTGGAAGCAAAGGATCTCACTCAAAAGTTAATTTCTAAAAGGATGAAACATAAATAGGCAAAATTGACAAAGAAAATTAATTCTGGCAGAATTGAAAGGCATATTGAAGGAAATTATTTGGATAACAAATTATGCCCCAAATTACTCAAGAAAGGTATCAAAAGCTAAATCAATCTACTTTTAGATAAAATAAGTTTCATACAAATAGGAGTTTCAATCAAAGAGTTACAAAGGATTCGGTAACCAAAAGTCAAGGAACGAAATCTCTGTTTTCAGAAACGATAGGATTGAATTTCAATAAAATTCTGAGCAATTATTTGGACTCCAAACCTTTCAATATAAATACCAAAAGAAAGATCAATAAGTCTAGTTTCCAATAAGGCAAGTTTCATATAAATCAGATTTCTGATAGAGAGTTATTGGCAGTTTAGTATCAAAAGGTTAGAGCTTATTGTCTCTATTTTACAGATTTCGTAGGGGTGATTCAATTTGATGTTTGGATAGGCAAGTTTACTTCAAATCATACAAGTAAGCTGTCAAAAGAAAGGTTTACAAGTCTATATTTAGATCAAATAAGTTTGACCCAAATTGGAATTCTGTACAGGGATTTATAGCTGAAACAAAGTAGAAGGGTCAGAATCTTGATAATTTTTTAGATTCAAATATTTACATTTCAAACAATAGAGATATTAGATTTTAAGGCTAGAATGATTCAAATTTCTCATATCCAAGGCAAAAGCAAAGATTGGAATTACAGTAGAAAGGAGTGGAACACTTGCCTTTCGAAGATTTCGATCCAACGAAATTATAAGCCCAAATCCTTCTACCTTTCCTCCATCTTCTCTCCGTGTTTCATTTTCTGCATCTATCTTCTTTCTTTCTCCATATCTGCAGCTCGTGCAGAACATAGGAGGTCACAGTTAGCTACTTTCCTTTTCTTTTTCCCAACCATAGTTACTTGATCCACAGTTTGCTCTGATTGTAGTTTGCACCATGGTCAGCCATGATGCATGCCAGCAGCTCAGCGCACCATGCAGCCACCACACCACAAGCCCCTCTCTTCTTCCTCTCCTCTCCTTCCTTCCTCTTCTTTTTCTTTCAAGCCACAGCTGCCACACAGCAGCCACAACCTTCCTTCCTTCCTCTACTTCTTTCCCAACCAAAGTTGTGGTCACTGACGCATCCATAGCCGCAGCCATAGCCACTTCTTCCTCTCCTCCTCTTCTTCTTTCTCAGCCGTAGCTACCACAATCATAGCCACAGCCTTCCTTCCCTCCTTGTCTCTTCTTCTCTTCTCTCCTTCCCCTTCGCCTCTTATCTTCTTCCTCTCTTTCCCTTCTTCTCTACCGATGCACCGCACCTCCTCTGTTTCCTCATGCAGGAAACAAGGGTGTAGCAACCCCAGCCACAACTGCCACACCCACAGCCACAACCACAGCCGCAGCCCTCTTTCCTCTCTTCTCTTTTTCCTTCCTCTTCTTCTTTCCCAGCTGCAACTGCCACAACTGCAGCCTCTTCTTCCTCCCCTGCTCTTCTCTTCCTCGATGCACCATGCGTTCCTCTCCTCTGTTTCCTAATGCACCACGTGGGAAACAGAGGTGCGTGGGAGGTAGTGAGATAAGACTGTGATTTCTTTTTCTCTCTTTTTTTTCAACTTAACAATTTAGTCCCTAAAATTTCTATATTTATATATAGGTCCTTTGATTTACAAATAGGTCCTTACGTAAATTTCAAAAATAAGGGATATTACAATCGACCTCCTAGGTTTAATCAAAAAGATTGAATAATATTTCATTGCCTACTGAAAGAAACAATTATATCCCTCTTTATAGAGCCAACCAGGACTTGGACTCTTAATAATTAAATATTAATTAAATTACTGTTTGACTCTCTATTGAACTAAATAACTCCATAAACATTATTCAAGCTTAGAAAATGTTGAGCAGTAACAAATTCTAGAAACTTCTCTCGTAACACCCTGTAAGACTCCCAAGTGGCATCTTTCTATAGTAAATTAGTCCATTGCACTAGCACTTCTATCACAGGATGTTTGCGGTACATTACAACTCACCTAGTATGGCTTGTGGTTGAGTTTGGACTTCCCCAAAAGTAGAGATATCTAGTAAATGGCATTGCACTATGTCATCTTCACCCAATTTCTTCTTAAGGAAGGAAACATGAAAAACTGGATGTATCTTAGAGCTAGTAGGCAGATCTAAGCGGTATGCAATTGGTCCAATCCGTTCCAATACTTTATAAGACCCAAAAAATTGAGGAGACAACTTCATAGAAGATCAGACCTTTATGGAAGTTTGCTTGTAGGGTGAAGACGAAGGAAACCCAATCACCCATGGTAAATTCTCGCTCACTTGGTGTTTATCACTTGTTGTTTCATTCTTGCTTGTGCAGCCATGAGGTTATCCTTTAAAAGTTGAATAATCTTACTTCTATCAAGCAATTCCTTATCCACTTGATCAACTTTGGAAGAACCAGGTCAATATGTTGGAATTGAAGATGGGGATCGACCATAAACTACTTCAAAGGGAGTCATTTTAATTGAAGAATGATAAGAGGTATTATACCACCATTCTACCAAGGGAAGCCATTTAATCCATTTCTTTGGCTTGTCACTGGTAAAGCATCTGAGGTAATTTTCTAGACACTTGTTTACCACTTCAGTTTATCCATCTATTTATGGATGATAAGCAGTACTCATATTCAGTTGAGTACCTTGCAAACGAAAAAGCTCTATCCAAAAGGAGCTAGTAAAAACCTTGTCTCTATCACTAATAATAGAACAAGGACTCCCATGTAATTTAGCTATGTTCTCCATAAAGATACGGGCAACTCCTGCGGTAGTATAAGGATGTCGAAAAGCATAAAAATGAGCATACTTTGTAAGCCTATCCACAACTACAAGTATAGTACTCTTCCCTTGTGATGATAGAAGTCCATCATTGAAGTCCATGGATATGTCAGTCCAAGCGACACTAGGAATAGGGAGGGACTAAAGCAGCCTGGGGTAGCTATTGTTTCACTCTTGTGGCGCTAGCAAACATCACATTCAATAATAAATTTTTTGATAAAAGTTTTCATACCTTTCCAGTACAAAAGTTATCGAACTCGTTTATAGGTGTGGAGAAATCTAGAAAGACCAGCAATTGGTGACAAATGGAACTTCTTCAAAATTATCTCCTAGCAAGAAGAATGTGGTGCTATAACTATTTGGCCTTTATAGCGCAAGTCCACTAAATCCCAACTATAGTTTAAAATAGTATCTGGAGCTTCTTATATTCTTTTAATAATATTTTGGATCTCGGGATCATTTGATCATTCCTTTCTGGTAATTTCTAGAGTCTCGTAATTAAGAATAGATATAGCTACTAGTTCAGCTTATTCTAGAAAGTGTGAGAGTGCATCTGCAACTAGATTCTCACTCCCCTTTTTATAGATAATCTCATAATCAAATCCCAGTAGCTTTCAACCCATTTTTATTTCTTTAAAGAAGAAATCTTTTGCTCTAGAAAATACTTGAGGCTTTTGTGATCAGTGGGTATTTGAAACCATCGGCCAATTAAGTAGGCTCTCCACTTCGTGACTACATGTACAATGGCTAGCATCTTCTTGTTATAAATAGATGAACTCAAATGGGAGGGAGAGAGAGCCTTACTAGCATAAGAAATGGGCCAGCCTTCTTGCATTAGTATAGCTCCTATACTTGCTCCAAAAGTATCAGATTCAATTATAAACAACTTATTAAAATCAGGTAGAGCAAGTACCGAGGTAGTAGTCATTGCAATCTTTAAGGAATTAAATATATGATTTGCCTCTTTTGACTATTTGAATGTATCTTTCTTCAGAAGTGCTATCAAGGGGCACTAATTTTGTCATAATTCTTTACAAACTTTTGGTAATAACCTGTCAATCCCAAGAACTCCCTTAAAGCTTTAATTGACTTCAGAATCAACCAATCTTTCATTATTGGATTTTGGAAGGATCAATGACAACACCCTTTTGAGAGATGATATGGCCGAGATATTCAACCTATGGTTGTCCAAAACTGCATTTGGATTTCTTGACAAAAAGAAATACAGTTCACGAAGAACAGTAAAGACAGTTCACAAATGTAATAAATGGCTCTCTAAGGATGAACTATAAATCAAAGTATCATCAAAGAAAACCAGAATAAACTTATGAAGATGAGCTCAAAATATATCATTCATTAAACTCTGAAAGGTAGAGGGTGCATTAGTTAACCCAAAAGGCATGACTAGAAATTCATAGTGATCGTTATATGTCCTGAAGGTAGTTTTCTGAACTTCATGTATTTGAATTTGATGATAGCCCGATCTTAGGTCCAATTTAGTGAATACTTGAGCTCTTCCCAACTCGTCCAACAATTTGTCTACTACTGGAATAGAATATTTATCTTTCACTGTAGTACTATTGAGTACTCGGTAGTCAACACACATCCGCCATAAGCTATCCTTCTTTCTGACCAACAAAACTAGGGAGGAATAGGGGCTAATGCTATCTCTTATAACCCTTGTTTCTAACATCTCTTTGACAATCCTCTCTATTTTTGCCTTCTAGAAATGTAGATATCTATAGGGCCGGACATTAGTTGGTGCCTTCCCAAGTACTATTGGAATCCGATGATCATGATGTCAAAGAGGTGGGAGTTCTTGTGGCTCTACAAATACATCTGTAAACTCTTTAAGCAATGATTCAATATTTTGGTTGGAATGTGCCTTGCTATTTCTTTTTCTATGCTCTATAATTGTACTAAGAATCCAGTGTGTGTCTTCCGAAGAACCTTCTCCATCTGATGGCTAGTGATAGTTGTGATCTTACTTTCGCGCCATCCCTTTAGAATCACTTGCTTTCCATTAACAAAAACTTCATGATTAGTTTAGAAAAGTTTCAGGAAACATCACCCAAGGTTAATAGCCCTTCAATTCCAAGCACCACTTCATAGTCTTTTAAAGGTACTAAAAAGAAATCCATGAGCAACTCTTAACCCTACATAGTGAGCTTTATCTTTGAGCACTTGCTATCATAGGTTAGAATCCGTCCATTAGTGACCTTTACTTTAAATTTATCATAGCCTTCGATGTGGTAGGATAATCGAGGGGCAACCTATCTGTCCATAAAATTGTTAGTGCTACTCGGGTTAATCAAAATAATGAAAGGCTAATGTTTTAAAGTTCCTTCAACTTTTATAGTATGTGGATTAGAGTATCTAGCCAATGCATATACTGTATATGTGATGGGTTTAATATCTTCATCAGTTTTTATACCTCTATGGTTGGAATCCAACTCCTCTGCTTCTAGTTTCTCCTTAATTGGCTTAATCATTAGGAGTTTTCCTTATTTGCAATGGTGCTTCGTACTTCATTTTTTATCACAATGCCAACATAAACCTTTTGCTGATCTTTCTTTGAGTTCTTATGATAGGACTCTAGCTAGGAGAGTCCTAATTGTTAGTCTAGCTAGGAGAGTCCTAATTCAGTATCATTAAAGGGGGCAAACATTTAAATCCTAAGGGCATTCATGTAAATCCAATCTAGCCAACCCCTATTAAAGAGGTGAAGAGGCCATCTAGGTTAGGATTAGTTTAGAGGTTGCTTCTTAGAGAATGATTCTTATTAGAAGTAGGAGTCCTATTAGAGGAGTCCTATTAGAGGAGTCTTATTAGAAGTAGGAGTTGATTAGAAGTAGGGGTCTTTAGTAGGAGTCCTATTAGAAGTTGGGGTTTAGAAGCCCTATAAATAGCCATGTATTCACCCTCTTTTCATCATGAATAGATCATCCTTTTAGTAGCCTTTGAGCAATAACTTGGAGGAAGGAACCCCATAGAGTTCTAAAGAGGCCGATCCCCTAAAGAAATCAACCCCAAGCTTAGAATCCGCAAGGGTTCTAACACTTGGTATCAGAGCAGTGTTCTTGGTATCTCGTTGCCCTTCCACAACCACCCATCAACCCTTTGTTAAATCTCAAATTTTGATGATGAAGTCAATTGATAGGTTAATTGATCTAATCCATATTACTTAGATCAACGTACAAGATTAACTATGACAGCAATAAAGACATAAAGCAAATTGTCGGAGTCAAGTGCATTGTGAGTTCAAGAGTCTATCAAAAGTCCGAAGGATCATATGAAGTGTTGCCGGAATCAGCCATGGATGAATCGGGAACTTGCCGAAGGTTTCGAAAGTTCACTGGAAAGATCATGGGAGGTTTGCGAAGCTCATCGAGAAGGTAAGGATGCTTGCCAAAGATTTCTCGAACTCGCCATAAAGTCCGAGAGCCTGTTGGGAGTCCACTGGAAGAAATCTGAGGGTGTGTCGAAAGTCCGCCGAAAGTTCACCGGAAAGCTCACTGGAAGAAGACTCGACATTACCGATTTTTAATTTGTATAGAATTATGTTTTAATTTCATAGTTAGCATGTAATTAGGGTAAGGATTAGGTAATAATTCTGATTAACCCTAATAGGGGCCAATTGGGCCTTAGTTGGACTAAATTAGGTTGGATTCAGGGCCCATTCAGTAGTACTGGACCAGGTTTGGCTATGGCACTGCCAGACTAAGGTGGTGGCACCGCCCCAGGAACTAATTCCCAAGTGGTCTGGGTGGTAGTACCACCCCAATCAGCGATGGTACCGCTGGCAATTATTACCTTCCAATAGTGGTACTACCTGACAAGCGATGGTACCGCTAGTCTACAGAGGCCGAGGACTCTATCAAGCGATAGTACCGCCAGACTGGGTGGTGGTACCACATGGTACACTGACAGAATAGGGTCAACTGGCAGTGGTACTACTAGTGCCAAGTGGTGGTACCGCCAGTACCCAAAAATCTAGGATGTGACTCACTTTGGCTCCATTTCTGAAGCCAATTGAGTCTATAAATACCCCTCTCTTCTCAACTAGTAAAGCACTTTTTGAGAAGTGAAAAAACTGAGTCAAAGCTTTAGAAAAATTATGTTCGATAGCTTGAATATTTTCCTCCCACTTTTTCTTTATCAAAATTCTATAAGAGTGTGAACCACTTGTAAGAGTTTGTAAGAGGGGTGCTTGGTCCTTCCCCTTCAAGAAGATTTGATAGTGGAAGTTGAGAACCTCATTAGAGGTGGTTTCAAAAGTGGACATAGGTCATTTGACCAAACCACTATTGTTGGGAAATCCAAGGGACGACATCACATGCGCAGTGGAAGAAAAGAAAAACAAAACACCTTAGATTTCCATAAAAGATTCTGTTATCATGCGAAGATCGGTGTGTCAAAAATAAATTCGTGAATCAAAAAACTACATGTGTAAAAAGAAAGTACATAGGGACATCGTATATCCCTGAATCCCTACAGATCTATAGGACTAGATGAAGGAGTTCAAATGTCCTCCTCTCTAGCGATAATCCACATGATAGAGACTGTAACGATGCTCCTCTCTTGGGGAGAGGAGAATAGAATGTGGCTACTAAAAAATCCCAGCCTATGGACCTTTGGTTCCCTCCTATTTATAGAGACCCCCTGTAAACCCTAATGGATCCTACCCTATTGGGTATTGGATCTCCATCCAATTACCCAAGCCTCTTGGATTAGTGGATCTCTACCTAATAATTTCATATTAGCTCTTATTGGATCTCATCTTAAGATCCAATAATTTAGGAGCTTAACGGATATCCAATAAGTTATGGGCTCCGGTAGATATCTCATATCTGAACCTCTACTCGTCACGATACCTACCATATGTGTGTGATCTTCTAGGTCCAATATCGAGCTGGCCATGAGTCATACTTGTTAGAACTCTTTCTGACTTAGTGAATTATTATCTCCATAATAATTCAGTAGACTCATCGACTGCGAATGTACTAGGCCATTACGCCATAGTCCCCAAAAGATATAGGAGAATCCAATCCTTTGGACTTATCTATCCTCAGTTACCATGTATCTATAGTCCCTCATCCATCTAATATCTCAAAAACCCTATATCGGGTATAGTGCTGTCAGGCCCATACGATCTCTCCTCGAGTCTCGCTCTAATCAGATTCACCTAGGAGAACTCTTTCTCTCTTAATCCGAATAACCTTGGCCAAGGATTTGTTTGAGCAAGAATATATAAGACATTTCTCTCATGATACAAAGAGCGAATGATCCTCTATTGACACTCAATAACTCTCGTAAGGTTAAGGTTGGCTACTAATCCCAATAACCGGTTGTACTAGATCTGAAACTTCAAAACCTATAAGTCCGGTATCAAAGAGTGGAGTACTCATATAGGACATCCTTGGTATTTCAAGTCTAAGAAACCGATACACTACTGGGACTACAAAATCGCTATCTAACATGAGATATTAATAACTATCCAACATTGCATAAGCAAATCAATCAGTGAACTCATTCTCCAATGAGTATCTGTACTATATCCTTAGTGTCTCCACATGAGTAGCTTTGAGACCAGCCACCTCCATCATATGGATGGGTATATAGTATACTAATCTATCCGGTTATCTCGATGTCCCTCTCGAGTAACCTATGTCCGAGATTATTTAGGGTCTATGTTTAAAGGTGAATCGGTCTCATTATCGTGATCTCATCATGATCCGTTTCCCATTGCATAGATCCAAAGACATCATAGTATAT
This sequence comes from Musa beccarii, assembly GCA_024322285.1. Lineage (NCBI taxonomy): Eukaryota > Viridiplantae > Streptophyta > Magnoliopsida > Zingiberales > Musaceae > Musa > Musa beccarii. Next base: position 33,471,769 of record CM044394.1, read on the forward strand.
GCAACACACAAGATAAAGTGATAAAATGCCTAATAATAAACAAAGAGATAAAGTGCATATCAAGTCACAAGTGTCATCACTCATATGATTGGTTTACAGGGCATATATGACTCACAATCTTCCACTTGACCTAAAGCCAATCACTTGCATGTCTAATCCCCATCAGGCCCCACTATGATGCTCAATGACAATTTGAGATAATGGCTTGGTTAGTGCTACAATAGCCAATAGAATTCAAATGGATTTTAGCATGGCTACGGGTAAGAAAGTTTCGTTATAGTCAACACCTTACCTTTGACGATACCCCTTAGCCACTAGCCTTACTTTATAAGTTTCTACCTTTCCATCTACTCCAATCTTCTTCTTGAAGGTCCATTTGCAACCAATGTATACAATACCCTCGGGTGCATCAACTAGGTTCTAAACCTTGTTGGAGTATATGGAATCCATTTATGAATTTATGGCTTCTTGCCATTTCCTAGAGTTTATGCTCATAATAGCCTCCTTGTAGGTTTGTGGATCAATATCCTCAACATCCTCTCCTCTGATATGTCCCATATATCTTTCAGGAGGACGGGATACTTTACTAGACCTACGTAAAGTTGAAACTTGTGTGCTAGGTATCTGAACAGATTCTGGCTGTGGAATGGTGCTTGAGCTAGGTTCTCTAACCTCGCTCAACTCTATCACACTCCTGCTGTCTCCACCAAGAATGTGTTCCTTCTCAAGGAACACTACTCTCTTGGTTACAAAAACCTTTTGGTCCTCAAGGTGATAAAAATAATACCCATAAGTTTCCTTGGATTATCCCATGAACTTGCAGTGTTCTATCCTGGATTCCAACTTGTCGGGGCTGTGTCTCTTGACATAGGAAGGGTAGCCCCAAATCTTAACAACTTTAAGATTAGAATTCTTCCCATTCCATATCTCATATGGAGTGGACACTACTGATTTAGTTGGAATTCTATTCAGAAGGTAAGCTGCAGTCTCTAGGACATATCCCCAGAATGAGATGGGTAGGTCGCAAAACTCATCATGGAACGCACCATGTCTAACAGTGTACGATTCCTCCTTTCTGATACATCATTAACCTGCAGTGTATAAGGAGGTATCCATTGGGATAAAATCTCATGGTCTTTGAGGAATTGGGTGAACTCTGTACTCAAGTACTCGCCTTCTCGATATGATCGAAGGGTTTTAATACTCTTTCCAGTCTAATTCTCCATCTCATTCTTATATTCTCTAAATTTCTCAAAAGCCTCAGACTTGTACTTCATCAAGTACACATGTTCGTTTCTTGAGAAATAATCAATGAAAGCAATGAAGTATGAGTAACCACCTATGAGACCACATACATCACTATGTATGAGTTCCAGTAACTCTGTGGCTCTCTCTCTAGTTTAACTAAATGGAGAGTTGATCATCTTTCCGCAAAGGAAAGGTTCACAAATAGCATATGACTCATAGTCAAATGGATCTAGATATCCATTCTTTAACAACTGTTGAATCTTTCCCTCATGGATGTGACTTAGCCTACAATGACATAGATATGCATTGTTCACCTCTTCTCATTCACTCATAGGCTCACTTACACTCATGATGTATGGAGATGTATCTAGCATAAATAAACCATTATGCAATATTCCTCTCTTAGTGCCCATCTTTGCCGTGAGTGGAAGCACTCGGCCTTTGTCCTTTGTTGGGTCTTTCTTGGTAACCTTTGTCTTACCCATTTTGCCCTTACCTCGCCCTTCTTAAGGGACTTCTTAGCCTTCCTTTTCTTTTTGGACTCACCAACATAGAGAACTGGCTTTTCTTTCTTGATAGTGCTCTCTATTTCTCTCAACATGTTGAGGAGCTTTGGGAGGGTCACCTCAAGCTTATTCATATTAAAATTTATTATAAACTAAGAAAAAGAATCTGATAGGGACTGAAGCATAAGATCTACATACAGGTTATCCTCTAGGACCATTCTTAGACCTATGAGTTTCTCGATCTACTAAATCATCTTAAGGACATGGTTCTAAACCGGTGTCCCCTAAGTCATCCTGACATGGAAAAGACTCTTTGATATCTCATATCGCTGAGATATTCCTTGTTCCTCAAATAGTTTATAGAGATGCAGGAGTATAGAATTAGCATCCATATTTTCATGTTACCTCTATAACTCAGTAGTCATAGAGGCTAACATATAATACTGAGCAAGAGTGAAATCATCTATGTACTTCACATAACGAGCGATCTCATCCTCGCTTGCCCCTTCGTCGGGCGTAGGGATCACTATATCAAGGACATACGTGATTTTCTCCACCGTGAGAATGATTCTCAGATTGCAAAGCCAATCCATATAAATTGGACCAGTGAGGCGGTTGGCATCAAGTATAACACGTAAAGGATTTAAAAGTGATATTTTTATAAAAATAAAGATGTAGCAAAAATAAATAACATGTAGACTTTATAAAAATTAAATCGTTAAGATAAGGACTTCTATCTTAATGTTCTCCTCTAATTTTTCGCGAGATACACAAAACCCTCCGGTATGTGAATCGGAGACCCCAACGGATCTCTAGTGGGGATCGGGATCCAATCAGCATCTTAACATAACCTCGAGGGACTCGACCAATCACGTTAAGCCCGTAAAGGTAGGCAACTCTTGCCAATCACAACTCCTTGTGATTCCCATACTATTCAGCCTCCGAACCACCATGGCCTCAAGTCCATGTAGCTCTCAACCCTAAGGCTACTGCCTCTATATACTAGTAAATGATCCTTAGTCCTTCTCAAGTACTTAAGGATACATTTTACTATTTTCCAGTGCTCCAAGCCTGGATCTGCCTAATACCTACTTGTAACACTCAAAGCATATGTTATATCAGGCCAAGTACATAGCATAGCATACATGATAGATCCTATCGCTAAGGCATATGGTATCCTATCCATATGTATCCTTTCTTCAAGAGTCTTTGGGGATACACTCCTAGAAAGTGGTATTCCATGTCTCATTGGTATAAGAACTCTCTGGAAATTTTTTATGCCAAACCTTTTAACAATGGTGTCTATGCACCTGGATTAGGACAAGCCAAGTATCCTTTTGGATCTATCTCTATAGATCTGTATCCCCAATATATAGGATGCTTCCCCTAAGTCCTTCATGAAGAAGTGCCTAGATAGCCAAACCCATCAGAGAGCATTTCTATATCATTCCCAATGATCAGGATGTCATCCACATATAATACCATAAAGGTGATAGTGCTCCCACTTACCTTCCTGTATACACAAGGCTCATCTTCATTCTTAACCAAGTCGTAAGATCTGATCGCCTCATCAAATCTTAGATTTTAATTTCGAAAAACTTGCTTCAATCCATAGATAGATCTAAGTAACCTGCACACCTTATCTAGGTTATCCCTAGACACGAATCCCTCAGACTGTATCATATACACCTCTTCCTTGATGTTACCATTGAAGAATGCAGTTTTAATGTCCATCTACTAGATCTCATAATCATAGTGTGCTACAATAGCCAATAGAATTCGAATGGATTTTAGCATGGCTACGGGTGAGAAAGATTCGTTATAGTCAATACCTTGCCTTTGACGATGCCCCTTAGCCACTAGCCTTACTTTATAGGTCTCTACCTTTCCATCTACTCCAATCTTCTTCTTGAAGGTCCATTTGCAACCAATGGGTACAATACCCTTGGGTGCATCAATTAGGCTCCAAACCTTGTTGGAGTACATGGAATACATTTATGAATTTATGGCTTCTTACCATTTCCCAGAGTTTATGCTCATAATAGCCTCCTCGTAGGTCTGTGGATCAATATTCTCAACATCCTCTCCTCTGATATGTCCCACATATCTTTCAAGAGGATGGGATACTTTACTGGACCTACGTAAAGTTAGAACTTGTGTGCTAGGTATCTGAACAGATTCTGGCTGTAGAATGGTGCTTGAGCTAGGTTCACCAACCTCACTCAACTCTATCATGCTCCCACTATCTCCACCAAGAACGTGTTCCTTCTCAAGGAACACTACTCTCTTGGTTACAAAAACCTTTTGGTCCTCAAGATGATAAAAATAATACTCATAAGTTTCCTTGGATTATCCCATGAATTTGCATTGTTCTATCCTAGATTCCAACTTGTCAGAGCTGTGTCTCTTGACATAGGAAGGGTAGCCCCAAATCTTAACAACTTTAAGATCAGAATTCTTCCCATTCCATATCTCATATGGAGTGGACACTACTGATTTAGTTGGAATTCTATTCGAAGGTAAGTGCATAGCCTCTAGGGCATATCCCCAGAATGAGATGGGTAGGTCACGAAACTCATCATGGAACGCACCATGTCTAACAGTGTACGATTCCTCCTTTCTGATACATCATTAAGCTGCGGTGTATAAGAAGGTATCCATTGGGATCAAATCTCATGGTCTTTGAGGAATTGGGTGAACTCTGTACTCAAGTACTCACCTTCTCGATATGATCGAAGGGTTTTAATACTCTTTCCAGTCTAATTCTCCATCTCATTCTTATATTCTCTAAATTTCTCAAAAGCCTCAGACTTGTACTTCATCAAGTACACATGTTCGTTTCTTGAGAAATAATCAATGAAAGCAATGAAGTATGAGTAACCACCTATGAGACCACATACATCACTATGTATGAGTTCCAGTAACTCTGTGGCTCTCTCTCTAGTTTAACTAAATGGAGAGTTGATTATCTTTCCGCAAAGGAAAGGTTCACAAATAGCATATGACTCATAGTCAAATGGATCTAGATATCCATTCTTTAACAACTGTTGAATCTTTCCCTCATGGATGTGACTTAGCCTACAATGACATAGATATGCATTGTTCACCTCTTCTCATTCACTCATAGGCTCACTTACACTCATGATGTATGGAGATGTATCTAGCATAAATAAACCATTATGCAATATTCCTCTCTTAGTGCCCATCTTTGCCGCAGTGGAAGCACTGGCCTTTGTCCTTTGTTGGGTCTTTCTTGGTAACCTTTGTCTTACCCATTTTGCCCTTACCCTCGCCCTTCTTAAGGGACTTCTTAGCCTTCCTTTTCTTTTTGGACTCACCAACATAGAGAACTGGCTTTTCTTTCTTGATAGTGCTCTCTATTTCTCTCAACATGTTGAGGAGCTTTGGGAGGGTCACCTCAAGCTTATTCATATTAAAATTTATTATAAACTAAGAAAAAGAATCTGATAGGGACTGAAGCACAAGATCTACATACAAGTTATCCTCTAGGACCATTCTTAGACCTATGAGTTTCTCGATCTAATAAATCATCTTAAGGACATGGTTCTAAACCGGTGTCCCCTCAGTCATCCTGGCATGGAAAAGACTCTTTGATATCTCATATCGCTGAGATATTCCTTATTCCTCAAATAGTTTATAGAGATGCAGGAGTATAGAATTAGCATCCATATTTTCATGTTACCTCTATAACTCAGTAGTCATAGAGGCTAACATATAATACTGAGCAAGAGTGAAATCATCTATGTACTTCACATAACGAGCGATCTCATCCTCGCTTGCCCCTTCGTCGGGCGTAGGGATCACTGTATCAAGGACATACGTGATTTTCTCCACCGTGAGAATGATTCTCAGATTGCAAAGCCAATCCATATAAATTAGACCAGTGAGGCGGTTGGCATCAAGTATAACACGTAAAGGATTTAAAAGTGATATTTTTATAAAAATAAAGATGTAGCAAAAATAAATAACATGTAAACTTTATAAAAATTAAATCGTTAAGATAAGGACTTCTATCTTAATGTTCTCCTCTAATTTTTCATGAGATACACAAAACCCTCCCAGATGTGAATCGGAGACCCCAACGGATCTCTAGTGGGGATCGGGATCCAATCAGCATCTTAACATAACCTCGAGGGACTCGACCAATCACGTTAAGCCCGTAAAGGTAGGCAACTCTTGCCAATCACAACTCCTTGTGATTCCCATACTATTCAGCCTCCGAACCACCATGGCCTCAAGTCCATGTAGCTCTCAACCCTAAGGCTACTGCCTCTATATACTAGTAAATGATCCTTAGTCCTTCTCAAGTACTTAAGGATACATTTTACTATTTTCCAGTTGCTCAAGCCGGATCGCCTAATACCTACTTGTAACACTCAAAGCATATGTTATATCAGGCCAAGTACATAGCATAGCATACATGATAGATCCTATCGCTAAGGCATATGGTATCCTATCCATATGTATCCTTTCTTCAAGAGTCTTTGGGGATACAATGGGCATAAGTACATAGCATCATCCTACAAGATATCATGAGAGGCATAGTATCATGTATATGTATCCTATCCATATGTATCCTCTTAAAAGTCTTTGGGGATACACTCCTAGAAAGTGGTATTCCATGTCTCATTGAGTATAAGAACTCTCTGGAAATTTTTATGCCAAACCTTTTAACAATGGTGTCTTGGCCTATTAAATGGAGGATTAGGACAAGTCCTGTTAGAAGTTATGGTTTACATCACTATCCATGATCACCCTATCATCACTAATAGATCATCCTTTTAGCAAAGCCTTTGAGCAACCTTAGAGGAAGAACCCTATAGAGTTCTAAGGAGTTGATGCGTATCAACCCCTAAGCTTAAAATCCAAGGAGTTCTAATAGGAATCTAGTTGGGACTAGAAGCACAAGATCTTTAGGTTATCGTCTAGGATCATTCCTAGACTTGTGAGATTTCTCTATCATCATCTTAAGGATATGATCTGATCGATATCCACTTAGTAATCCCATGGAAGAGACTTTCGATATCTCATATCGTTACCATGAAGAGATGTGATATGGTTGACTCCATCTTTTCTGTATTTTCTCCATTCATTTATATATTTTATGTAACATCATCACAAGGCATAGTCATCTGTATCAACGACATACATGACTTTCTTTGTGAGAACTTTCTCGAGGTTATAGAACTAATCTGCATAGTTTAGACTTAAGAGGTGGTTGGCATCAAGTATGCCACGAATCTAATGGTGATATTTTCTAAATAAAGATGTAGTAGAAATAAATAACATATAGATTTTATAAAAATATAAATTTAAAATATGGACTTCTATCTTGATGTTTCTCCACTATTTTTCTAGTGATCGCAGCATAGATGGGGAAGTCTGGTTCCAGACTTAGTGGGGATCGAATCATCGACATCATCTCGAGGGACTCGACCAATCACATATGCCCAAAAGGTTATCACATTTTATGATTCCCCATCTGTTTAGCCTCCAAACAAATCGATGGACTCGTGATGTTCGGTTAAGTCATAACCATCTACAAGATGAGCCTAATTCGATGATATACCATTCGACCAAGCATACCATGCAATCCAAGTCACTAATGACATCTTTATGTCATAAGTAAGATAATGAATCCGATATAGGTGAGCCTTGAGAGACTCGATCAACTCAACCTATCTGGGAATCGATTCCTTCCTATAACGATGGAAGGCACAATAATCTAATTACCTCACGTTACAAACTTAATATTATTGATAGAGAGATTTTTGATTCGTTCTCCTAATATGGCATGTCACAATACATATTTATTATATATTTTTCTAATCGTATGCAAATATATATATATCTAGTAAGTGTATAAGTAATCACATCTCACATGAGCAATCACACTGATGATCATGGGTCCTATTATGTGCCTAAGCTAGTGGGCCCAATCACTCACATCAAGGTCTATGTTTGTAGTGGCGCATCTCCATGCCTATGATCATCTATCTACGATTCCAAGTTGTCATCTCAACGCATCTCTATGCATCATGATCATCAATCTGGAAACCTCGTAGGTCCCTATGAATTGCACCTCATCATATAATTACAACATGATTACAAGCACACGGATGCACGACAATAAACAAGAAAAATAAAGGCTAGTAGGCCTCACAATAATAATAATCACATCACATGTACACATCACACGATCCATTTTCATCATTCATAAAATACATTATATGTACATATCATTATATAGACTACTAGATAAATAATAATAGTTAATTAAACCATTTAATTAACTAATATTTTTTTAAAATTAAGGATATACAGGAATACATGAATTATGATGGGTATTTTAGTAATTTAGATAGAAAGGATAATGCCTAGAATTTCTAAAAGTTTATGCAGGGACAGCAATTATCTTTTCCCAAAACCCTAATCCCCTCCTCTACATGCTGCATTACATTTCTGCCACCCTCTAGGGGTGTGCCCCGAAGCGACACTACCACGCTGCCCTTGTGGGAGGCGTGCCCTATGGGCATCCGACTCTTTTCTTCAAGAGTCTTTAGGACATACTCCTAAAAGTGATATTCCATATCTCATTGATATGAGACCTCTCTTGGAATTTTCATGCCAAACCTTTTGACAATAGTGTCTATGTACTTGGACCGAGACAAGCCAAGTATCCTATTGGGTCTATCTCATATATCTGAATCTCATATATGAGGATGCTTCCCTAAGTCCTTCAGTGGAGAAGTGTCTAGAAAACCAAAGCATTTATTGTGGAGAGCACATCATTCTCAATGATTAGGTATCATCCACACACAATACTAAAAGGTGATAGCGTTTCCACTTACCTATTAAGACCCTTTAGGGTTTTAACGTAGAAAGAGGAAGAAGTGGAAGAGAAGGGAAAGAAAAAGGGTTTGATCACTTCGAGGATCAGCCTCCTTGATTACTTCAAGGGGATCATGTCACTCCCCGAATTTTAAATCTCGTTCAAGAGGTGTGACCTTGTCTTAAAATTCATAACATTAAATTTTCGTGATCAATCCAGGATCTAAACTAACATTTGAGGATACAGAGAATCATTCAAATATCAATCATGTCCATAAAACCTATGTAGTTAAAATCATACATCACATCACACGAACCTTCAAAAGAACCCAAACCAACTTAACAAAATATTAACCTCACTTATAATTCCACAAGTGTAAGAATTATACAAATTAGAATTCCAACCATTTATCATAAATTCATATCATAAGTAAACTAAACTCTACATTCAAAATTTCAATCGTGCAAGGTCTTTAAAGCTTTTACATGATACATCAATCTAAATCTATCGACAACATCTCATTTCATACAAAATACATTTATAAAACAATAAAATAGCCATCCATAATGACTTGTCATGATCTAAATATTCCTAACATTTTAGCGCATGACAAGCTAACAAAAAGAGTTATATAACAGCGAGTGAGCTACAAAGCTTAGCAGCAAGTGGCAAACAAATCTAGAACAAAGGAGAATAGCTTCAAATAGACTTAGTATCTAAATGCAAGGCGAGATACAAGAATTCATGGATATAGGCTCATTAGATATAGAATTACAAATATCATTTCATTCAAATCTATTTGGTTCATAACAAAGGCAGTAAAGAAGAATTAGAACTTATCAGATGACATAAATAGTATTTTAGAGCATATCAAATATCACAAGAACCATTTTAGAATATATCAAGGGATAAGAAGCATTTCAGAACATATCAATGGTAGAAGAAGCATTTCGGAACATATATGATAGCGGAAGAAGCATTTGAGCATATCAAATGACATATAGGACATTACGGAGCATATCAATGGTCCATAGGACATTTTGAAGCATATCAATAGCACATAGGATATTTCGGAGCATATCAATGACAACTGAAACATTTCTGAACATATCAAATAGCATATGGAATGATTTCAGAACATATTTCAAGGATAACAATGGCATATGAGATATCTCAGAGCATATCAAAAGAACAAATAAATATGAAGCTCAAATGTCATATCGACATACATTCATTTCATTCTCATCCAAAGTGAACATATAAACACATAAACAATGCTTTGGATAACATATCAAATCTGAGAGGGTGTAGTGGGATCTCAAACAAAATCTCCTACATTTGGGGCGTCACACATCCACGTCTGGATGAAGCTAGAGAGGGGTCGGCCAGAGCAATGGGCTCTAAGCATATACCCTTTACCATTTCGACAAGGTCCAAATAATCCCTTTACCATTTCTGGAAAAGGTCCAAACAATCCTACAAACACTAGAGTATAAAAGGACAATATGAACAATAAAACTAATACACATCGGAAGCACATGTGAAACAACAAACATACATGTGCCTATATGAGACAATTCGATACAAAATCTGAATTTTACATAATAGATTCCAAATATACAAATTATTTAGGAACAAGAACATCTAGGATTTCAAAACAATAATATGTAGCTCAGTGGAAGCAAAGGATCTCACTCAAAAGTTAATTTCTAAAAGGATGAAACATAAATAAAGGCAAAATTGACAAAGAAAATTAATTAAAGCAGAATTGAAAGGCATATTGAAGAAATTATTTGGATAACAAATTATGCCCCAAATTACTCAAGAAAGGTATCAAAGCTAAATCAATCTACTTTTAGATAAAATAAGTTTCATACAAATAGGAGTTTAATCAAAGAGTTACAAAGGATTAGGTAACAAAAGTCAAGGAACGAAATCTCTGTTTTGAGAAGCGATAGGATTGAATTTCAATAAAATTCTGAGCAATTATTTGGACTCCAAACCTTTCAATATAAATACCAAAAGAAAGATCAATAAGTCTAGTTTCCAATAAGGCAAGTTTCATATAAATCAGATTTCGATAGAGAGTTATTAGCAGTTTAGTATCAAAAGGTTAGAGCTTATTGTCTCTATTTTACAGATTTAAGTAGGGGTGATTCAATTTGATGTTTGGATAGGCAAGTTTACTTCAAATCATACAAGTAAGCTGTCAAAGAAAGGTTTACAAGTCTATATTTAGATCAAATAAGTTTGACCCAAATTGGAATTCAATGCAGGGATTTATAGCTGAAACAAAGTAGAAGGTCAGAATCTTGATAATTTTTAGATTCAAATATTTACATTTCAAACAATAGAGATATTAGATTTTAAGGCTAGAATGATTCAAATTTCTCATATCCAAGGCAAAAGCAAAGATTGGAATTACAGTAGAAAGGAGTGGAACACTTGCCTTTCGAAGATTCGATCAACTGAAATTATAAGCCCAAATCCTTCTACCTTTCCTCCATCTTCTCTCAGTGTTTCATTTTCTGCATCTATCTTCTTTCTTTCTCCATATCTGCAGCTCGTGCAGAACATAGGAGAAGTCACTGATTAGCTACTTTCCTTTTCTTTCCCAACCACAGTTACTCTGATCCAGATTGCTCTGATTTGTAGTTGCAGCCATGGCATGCCCATGATGCACCTGGGCCCATGCCAGCCACGACCACAAGCCCCTCTCTTCTTCCTCTCCTCTCCTTCCTTCCTCTTCTTTTTCTTTCAAGCCCAGCTGCCACCTGCAGCCACAACCTTCCTTCCTTCCTCTACTTCTTTCCCAACCAAAGTTGTGGTCAGCAGCGCATCCATAGCGCGCATGACCATAGCCACTTCTTCCTCTCCTCCTCTTCTTCTTTCTGGTAGTAGCTACCACAATCATAGCCACAGCCTTCCTTCCCTCCTTGTCTCTTCTTCTCTTCTCTCCTTCCCCTTCGCCTCTTATCTTCTTCCTCTCTTTCCCTTCTTCTCTCTGAGTGCACCGCACCTCCTCTGTTTCCTCATCAGAAACAAGGGTGTCTTTTGAGCCCAAGCTGCCACACCACACCACAACCACAGCAATGCAGCCCTCTTTCCTCTCTTCTCTTTTTCCTTCCTCTTCTTCTTTCCCATTTGCAAGCCCCACCATGCAGCCTCTTCTTCCTCCCACTGCTCTTCTCTTCCTCGATGCACCATGCGTTCCTCTCCTCTGTTTCCTAATGCACCACGTGGGAAAGCAGAGGTGCGTGAAGTAGTGAGATAAATTGTGATTTCTTTTTCTCTCTTTTTTTCAACTTAACAATTTAGTCCCTAAAATTTCTATATTTATATATAGGTCCTTTGATTTACAAATAGGTCCTTACGTAAATTTCAAAAATAAGGATATTACAATCGACCTCTAGGTTTAATCAAAAGATTGAATAATATTTCATTGCCCTCTTGAAAGAAACAATTATATCCTCTTTATAGAGCCAACCAGGACTTGGACTCTTAATAATTAAATATTAATTAAATTCTGTTTGACTCTCTATTGAACTAAATAACTCCATAAACATTATTCAAGCTTAGAAAATGTTGAGCAGTAACAAATTCTAGAAACTTCTCTCGTAACACCCTGTAAGACTCCCAAGTGGCATCTTTCTATAGTAAATTAGTCCATTGCACTAGCACTTCTATCACAGGATGTTTGCGGTACATTACAACTCACCTAGTATGGCTTATGGTTGAGTTTGGACTTCCCCAAAAGTAGAGATATCTAGTAAATGGCATTGCACTATGTCATCTTCACCCAATTTCTTCTTAAGGAAGGAAACATGAAAAACTTGATGTATCTTAGAGCTAGTAGGCAGATCTAAGCGGTATGCAATTGGTCCAATCCATTCCAATACTTTATAAGACCCAAAAAATTGAGGAGACAACTTCATAGAAGATCAGACCTTTATGGAAGTTTGCTTGTAGGGCTGAAGACGAAGGAAAACCCAATCACCCATGGTAAATTCTCGTTCACTTCGGTGTTTATCAGCTTGTTGTTTCATTCTTGCTTGTGCAGCCATGAGGTTATCCTTTAAAAGTTGAATAATCTTACTTCTATCAAGCAATTCCTTATCCACTTGATCAACTTTGGAAGAACCAGGTCAATATGTTGGAATTGAAGATGGGGATCGACCATAAACTACTTCAAAGGGAGTCATTTTAATTGAAGAATGATAAGAGGTATTATACCACCATTCTACCAAGGGAAGCCATTTAATCCATTTCTTTGGCTTGTCACTGGTAAAGCATCTGAGGTAATTTTCTAGACACTTGTTTACCACTTCAGTTTATCCATCTATTTATGGATGATAAGCGTACTCATATTCGGTTGAGTACCTTGCAAGCGAAAAGCTCTATCAAAAGGAGCTAGTAAAAACCTTATCTCTGTCACTAATAATAGAACAAGGACTCCCATGTAATTTAGCTATGTTCTCCATAAAGATACGGGCAACTCCTGCGGTAGTATAAGGATGTCGAAAAGCATAAAAATGAGCATTCTTTGTAAGCCTATCCACAACTACAAGTATAGTACTCTTCCCTTGTGATGATAGAAGTCCATCATTGAAGTCCATGGATATGTCGGTCAAGCGACACTAGGAATAGGAGGGACTAAAGCACTGGGGTAGCTATTGTTTCACTCTTGTGGCGCTAGCAAACATCACATTCAATAATAAATTTTTTGATAAAAGTTTTCATACCTTTCCAGTACAAAAGTTATCGAACTCGTTTATAGGTGTGGAGAAATCTAGAAAGACCAGCAATTGGTGACAAATGGAACTTCTTCAAAATTATCTCCTAGCAAGAAGAATGTGGTGCTATAACTATTTGGCCTTTATAGCGCAAGTCCACTAAATCCCAACTATAGTTTAAAATAGTATCTGGAGCTTCTTATATTCTTTTAATAATATTTTGGATCTCGGGATCATTTGATCATTCCTTTCTGGTAATTTCTAGAGTCTCGTAATTAAGAATAGATATAGCTACTAGTTCAGCTTATTCTAGAAAGTGTGAGAGTGCATCTGCAACTAGATTCTCACTCCCCTTTTTATAGATAATCTCATAATCAAATCCCAGTAGCTTTGCAACCCATTTTTATTTCTTTAAAGAAGAAATCTTTTGCTCTAGAAAATACTTGAGACTTTTGTGATCAGTGGGTATTTGAAACCATCGGCCAATTAAGTAGGCTCTCCACTTCGTGACTACATGTACAATGGCTAGCATCTTCTTGTTATAAATAGATGAACTCAAATGGGAGGGAGAGAGAGCCTTACTAGCATAAGAAATGGGCCAGCCTTCTTGCATTAGTATAGCTCCTATACTTGCTCCAAAAGTATCAGATTCAATTATAAACAACTTATTAAAATCAGGTAGAGCAAGTACCGAGGTAGTAGTCATTGCAATCTTTAAGGAATTAAATATATGATTTGCCTCTTTTGACTATTTGAATGTATCTTTCTTGAAGTGCTATCAAGGGCACTAATTTTGTCATAATTCTTTACAAACTTTTGGTAATAACTTTGTCAATCCCAAGAACTCCTTAAAGCTTTAATTGACTTCAGAATCAACCAATCTTTCATTATTGGATTTTGGAAGGATCAATGACAACACCCTTTTGAGAGATGATATGGCCGAGATATTCAACCTATGGTTGTCCAAAACTGCATTTGGATTTCTTGACAAAAAGAAATACATTCACGAAGAACGATAAAAGCAGTTCACAAATGTAATAAATGGCTCTCTAAGGATGAACTATAAATCAAAGTATCATCAAAGAAAACCAGAATAAACTTATGAAGATGAGCTCAAAATATATCATTCATTAAACTCGAAAGGTAGAGGTGCATTAGTTAACCCAAAAGGCATGACTAGAAATTCATAGTGATCGTTATATGTCGAAGGTAGTTTTCGAACTTCATGTATTTGAATTTGATGATAGCCCGATCTTAGGTCAATTTAGTGAATACTTGAGCTCTTCCCAACTCGTCCAACAATTTGTCTACTCTTTGGAATAGAATATTTATCTTTCCTTTGTAGTACTATTGAGTACTCGGTAGTCAACACACATCCGCCATAAGCTATCCTTCTTTCTGACCAACAAAACTAGGGAGGAATAGGGGCTAATGCTATCTCTTGTTTCTAACATCTCTTTGACAATCCTCTCTATTTTTGCCTTCTAGAAATGTAGATATCTATAGGGCCGGACATTAGTTGGTGCCTTCCCAAGTACTATTGGAATCCGATGATCATGATGTCAAAGAGGTGGGAGTTCTTGTGGCTCTACAAATACATCTGTAAACTCTTTAAGCAATGATTCAATATTTTGGTTGGAATGTGCCTTGCTATTTCTTTTTCTATGCTCTATAATTGTACTAAGAATCCAGTGTGTGTCTTCCGAAGAACCTTCTCCATCTGATGGCTAGTGATAGTTGTGATCTTACTTTCGCGCCATCCCTTTAGAATCACTTGCTTTCCATTAACAAAAAACTTCATGATTAGTTTAGAAAAGTTTCAGGAAACATCACCCAAGGTTAATAGCCCTTCAATTCCAAGCACCACTTCATAGTCTTTTAAAGGTACTAAAAAGAAATCCATGAGCAACTCTTAACCCTACATAGTGAGCTTTATCTTTGAGCACTTGCTATCATAGGTTAGAATCCGTCCATTAGTGACCTTTACTTTAAATTTATCATAGCCTTCGATGTGGTAGGATAATCGAGGGGCAACCTATCTGTCCATAAAATTGTTAGTGCTACTCGGGTTAATCAAAATAATGAAAGGCTAATGTTTTAAAGTTCCTTCAACTTTTATAGTATGTGGATTAGAGTATCTAGCCAATGCATATCTTTGTATATGTGATGGGTTTAATATCTTCATCAGTTTTTATACCTCTATGGTTGGAATCCAACTCCTCTGCTTCTAGTTTCTCCTTAATTGGCTTAATCATTAGGAGTTTTCCTTATTTGCAATGGTGCTTCGTACTTCATTTTTTATCACAATGCCAACATAAACCTTTTGCTGATCTTTCTTTGAGTTCTTATGATAGGACTCTAGCTAGGAGAGTCCTAATTCAGTATCATTAAAGGGGGCAAACATTTAAATCCTAAGGGCATTCATGTAAATCCAATCTAGCCAACCCCTATTAAAGAGGTGAAGAGGCCATCTAGGTTAGGATTAGTTTAGAGGTTGCTTCTTAGAGAATGATTCTTATTAGAAGTAGGAGTCCTATTAGAGGAGTCCTATTAGAGGAGTCTTATTAGAAGTAGGAGTTGATTAGAAGTAGGGGTCTTTAGTAGGAGTCCTATTAGAAGTTGGGGTTTAGAAGCCCTATAAATAGCCATGTATTCACCCTCTTTTCATCATGAATAGATCATCCTTTTAGTAGCCTTTGAGCAATAACTTGGAGGAAGGAACCCCATAGAGTTCTAAAGAGGCCGATCCCCTAAAGAAATCAACCCCAAGCTTAGAATCCGCAAGGGTTCTAACACTTGGTATCAGAGCAGTGTTCTTGGTATCTCGTTGCCCTTCCATAACCACCCATCAACCCTTTGTTAAATCTCAAATTTTGATGATGAAGTCAATTGATAGGTTAATTGATCTAATCCATATTACTTAGATCAACGTACAAGATTAACTATGACAGCAATAAAGACATAAAGCAAATTGTCGGAGTCAAGTGCATTGTGAGTTCAAGAGTCTATCAAAGTCAGAAGGATCATATGAAGTGTTCTTAGGAATCGGCCATGGATGAATCGGGAACTTGCCGAAGGTTTCGGAAAGTTCCTTTGGAAAGATCATGGGAGGTTTGAAGCTCATCGAGAAGGTAAGGATGCTTGCCAAAGATTTCTCGAACTCGCCATAAAGTCAGAGAGCTGTTGGGAGTCCTTTGGAAGAAATCGAGGGTGTGTCGAGAAGTCCGCCGGAAGTTCAGGAAAGCTCATTTGGAAGAAGACTCGACATTACCGATTTTTAATTTGCATAGAATTATGTTTTAATTTCATAGTTAGCATGTAATTAGGGTAAGGATTAGGTAATAATTCGATTAACCTAATAGGGGCCAATTGGGCCTTAGTTGGACTAAATTAGGTTGGATTAGGGCCCATTCAGTAGTCTTGGACCAGGTTTGGCTATGGCACTACCAGACTAGGGTGGTGGCACCGCCCCAGGAACTAATTCCCAAGTGGTCTGGGTGGTAGTACCACCCCAGTCAGTGATGGTACCGCTGGCAATTATTACCTTCCAATAGTGGTACTACCTGACAAGCGATGGTACCGCTAGTCTACAGAGGCCGAGGACTCTATCAAGCGATAGTACCGCCAGACTGGGTGGTGGTACCACATGGTACACTTGACGAGAATAGGGTCAGTGGCGGTGGTACTACTAGTGCCAAGTGGTGGTACCGCCAGTACCCAAAAATCTAGGATGTGACTCACTTTGGCTCCATTTCTGAAGCCAATTGAGTCTATAAATACCCCTCTCTTCTCAACTAGTAAAGCACTTTTTGAGAAGTGAAAAAACTGAGTCAAAGCTTTAGAAAAATTATGTTCGATAGCTTGAATATTTTCCTCCCACTTTTTCTTTATCAAAATTCTATAAGAGTGTGAACCACTTGTAAGAGTTTGTAAGAGGGGTGCTTGGTCCTTCCCCTTCAAGAAGATTTGATAGTGGAAGTTGAGAACCTCATTAGAGGTGGTTTCAAAAGTGGACATAGGTCATTTGACCAAACCACTATTGTTGGGAAATCCAAGGGACGACATCACATGCGCAGTGGAAGAAAAGAAAAACAAAACACCTTAGATTTCCATAAAAGATTCTGTTATCATGCGAAGATCGGTGTGTCAAAAATAAATTCGTGAATCAAAAAACTACATGTGTAAAAAGAAAGTACATAGGGACATCGTATATCCCTGAATCCCTACAGATCTATAGGACTAGATGAAGGAGTTCAAATGTCCTCCTCTCTAGCGATAATCCACATGATAGAGACTGTAACGATGCTCCTCTCTTGGGGAGAGGAGAATAGAATGTGGCTACTAAAAAATCCCAGCCTATGGACCTTTGGTTCCCTCCTATTTATAGAGACCCCTCAGAAACCCTAATGGATCCTACCCTATTGGGTATTGGATCTCCATCCATTACCCAAGCCTCTTGGATTAGTGGATCTCTACCTAATAATTTCATATTAGCTCTTATTGGATCTCATCTTAAGATCCAATAATTTAGGAAACTTAACGGATATCCAATAAGTTATGGGCTCGGTAGATATCTCATATCTGAACCTCTACTCGTCACGATACCTACCATATGTGTGTGATCTTCTAGGTCTAATATCGAGCTGGCCATGAGTCATACTTGTTAGAACTCTTTCTGACTTAGTGAATTATTATCTCCATAATAATTCAGTAGACTCATCGACTGCGAATGTACTAGGCCATTACGCCGTAGTCCTCAAAAGATATAGGAGAATCCAATCCTTTGGACTTATCTATCCTCAGTTACCATGTATCTATAGTCCCTCATCCATCTAATATCTCAAAAACCCTATATCGGGTATAGTGCTGTCAGGCCCATACGATCTCTCCTCGAGTCTCGCTCTAATCAGATTCACCTAGGAGAACTCTTTCTCTCTCAATCCGAATAACCTTGGCCAAGGATTTGTTTGAGCAAGAATATATATGGCATTTCTCTCATGATACAAAGAGCGAATGATCCTCTATTGACACTCAATAGCTCTCGTAAGGTTAAGATTGGCTACTAATCCCAATAACCGGTTGTACTAGATCTGAAACTTCAAAACCTATAAGTCCGGTATCAAAGAGTGGAGTACTCATATAGGACATCCTTGGTATTTCAAGTCTAAGAAACCGATACACTACTGGGACTACAAAATCGCTATCTAACATGAGATATTAATAACTATCCAACATTGCATAAGCAAATCAATCAGTGAACTCATTCTCCAATGAGTATCTGTACTATATCCTTAGTGTCTCCACATGAGTAGCTTTGAGAACAGCCACCTCCATCATATGGATGGGTATACAGTATACTAATCTATCTGGTTATCTCGATGTCCCTCTCGAGTAACCTATGTCCGAGATTATTTAGGGTCTATGTTTAAAGGTGAATCGGTCTCATTATCGTGATCTCATCACGATCCGTTTCCCATTGCATAGATCCAAAGACATCACAGTATATGCAACACGCAAGATAAAGTGATAAAATGCCTAATAATAAACAAAGAGATAAAGTGCATATCAAGTCACAAGTGTCATCACTCATATGATTGGTTTACAGGGCATATATGACTCACAATCTTCCACTTGACCTAAAGCCAATCACTTGCATCTCTAATCCCCATCAGGCCCCACTATGATGCTCAATGACAATTTGAGATAATGGCTTGGTTAGTGCTACAATAGCCAATAGAATTCAAATGGATTTTAGCATGGCTACGGGTAAGAAAGTTTCGTTATAGTCAACACCTTACCTTTGACGATACCCCTTAGCCACTAGCCTTACTTTATAAGTTTCTACCTTTCCATCTACTCCAATCTTCTTCTTGAAGGTCTATTTGCAACCAATGTGTACAATACCCTCGGGTGCATCAACTAGGTTCTAAACCTTGTTGGAGTATATGGAATCCATTTATGAATTTATGGCTTCTTGCCATTTCCTAGAGTTTATGCTCATAATAGCCTCCTTGTAGGTTTGTGGATCAATATCCTCAACATCCTCTCCTCTGATATGTCCCATATATCTTTCAGGAGGACGAGATACTTTACTGGACCTACGTAAAGTTGAAACTTGTGTGCTAGGTATCTGAACAGATTCTGGCTGTGGAATGGTGCTTGAGCTAGGTTTCTAACCTCGCTCAACTCTATCACACTCCTGCTGTCTCCACCAAGAATGTGTTCCTTCTCAAGGAACACTACTCTCTTGGTTACAAAAACCTTTTGGTCCTCAAGGTGATAAAAATAATACCCATAAGTTTCCTTGGATTATCCCATGAACTTGCAGTGTTCTATCCTGGATTCCAACTTGTCGGGGCTGTGTCTCTTGACATAGGAAGGGTAGCCCCAAATCTTAACAACTTTAAGATCAGAATTCTTCCCATTCCATATCTCATATGGAGTGGACACTACTGATTTAGTTGAAATTCTATTCAGAAGGTAAGCTGCAGTCTCTAGGGCATATCCCCAGAATGAGATGGGTAGGTCGCAAAACTCATCATGGAACGCACCATGTCTAACAGTGTACGATTCCTCCTTTCTGATACATCATTAAGCTGCAGTGTATAAGGAGGTATCCATTGGGATAAAATCTCATGGTCTTTGAGGAATTGGGTGAACTCTGTACTCAAGTACTCGCCTTCTCGATATGATCGAAGGGTTTTAATACTCTTTCCAGTCTAATTCTCCATCTCATTCTTATATTCTCTAAATTTCTCAAAAGCCTCAGACTTGTACTTCATCAAGTACACATGTTCGTTTCTTGAGAAATAATCAATGAAAGCAATGAAGTATGAGTAACCACCTATGAGACCACATACATCACTATGTATGAGTTCCAGTAACTCTGTGGCTCTCTCTAGTTTAACTAAATGGAGAGTTGATCATCTTTCCGCAAAGGAAAGGTTCACAAATAGCATATGACTCATAGTCAAATGGATCTAGATATCCATTCTTTAACAACTGTTGAATCTTTCCCTCATGGATGTGACTTAGCCTACAATGACATAGATATGCATTGTTCACCTCTTCTCATTCACTCATAGGCTCACTTACACTCATGATGTATGGAGATGTATCTAGCATAAATAAACCATTATGCAATATTCCTCTCTTAGTGCCCATCTTTGCCGCAGTGGAAGCACTGGCCTTTGTCCTTTGTTGGGTCTTTCTTGGTAACCTTTGTCTTACCCATTTTGCCCTTACCCTCGCCCTTCTTAAGGGACTTCTTAGCCTTCCTTTTCTTTTTGGACTCACCAACATAGAGAACTGGCTTTTCTTTCTTGATAGTGCTCTCTATTTCTCTCAACATGTTGAGGAGCTTTGGGAGGGTCACCTCAAGCTTATTCATATTAAAATTTATTATAAACTAAGAAAAAGAATCTGATAGGGACTGAAGCATAAGATCTACATACAAGTTATCCTCTAGGACCATTCTTAGACCTATGAGTTTCTCGATCTAATAAATCATCTTAAGGACATGGTTCTAAACCAGGGTGTCCCCTAAGTCATCTGGCATGGAAAAGACTCTTTGATATCTCATATCGCTGAGATATTCCTTATTCCTCAAATAGTTTATAGAGATGCAGGAGTATAGAATTAGCATCCATATTTTCATGTTACCTCTATAACTCAGTAGTCATAGAGGCTAACATATAATACTGAGCAAGAGTGAAATCATCTATGTACTTCACATAACGAGCGATCTCATCCTCGCTTGCCCCTTCGTCGGGCGTAGGGATCACTGTATCAAGGACATACGTGATTTTCTCCACCGTGAGAATGATTCTCAGATTGCAAAGCCAATCCATATAAATTAGACCAGTGAGGCGGTTGGCATCAAGTATAACACGTAAAGGATTTAAAAGTGATATTTTTATAAAAATAAAGATGTAGCAAAAATAAATAACATGTAAACTTTATAAAAATTAAATCGTTAAGATAAGGACTTCTATCTTAATGTTCTCCCTCTAATTTTTCGCGAGATACACAAAACCCTCCGGTATGTGAATCGGAGACCCCAACGGATCTCTAGTGGGGATCGGGATCCAATCAGCATCTTAACATAACCTCGAGGGACTCGACCAATCACGTTAAGCCCGTAAAGGTAGGCAACTCTTGCCAATCACAACTCCTTGTGATTCCCATACTATTCAGCCTCCAGAACCACCATGGCCTCAAGTCCATGTAGCTCTCAACCCTAAGGCTACGCCTATATATAGTAAATGATCCTTAGTCCTTCTCAAGTACTTAAGGATACATTTTACTATTTTCCAGTGCTCCAAGCCTGGATCTGCCTAATACCTACTTGTAACACTCAAAGCATATGTTATATCAGGCCAAGTACATAGCATAGCATACATGATAGATCCTATCGCTAAGGCATATGGTATCCTATCCATATGTATCCTTTCTTCAAGAGTCTTTGGGGATACACTCCTAGAAAGTGGTATTCCATGTCTCATTGGTATAAGAACTCTCTGGAAATTTTTTATGCCAAACCTTTTAACAATGGTGTCTATGCACCTGGATTAGGACAAGCCAAGTATCCTTTTGGATCTATCTCTATAGATCTGTATCCCCAATATATAGGATGCTTCCCCTAAGTCCTTCATGAAGAAGTGCCTAGATAGCCAAACCTTTACTGTAGAGAGCATTTCTATATCATTCCCAATGATCAGGATGTCATCCACATATAATACCATAAAGGTGATAGTGCTCCCACTTACCTTCCTGTATACACAAGGCTCATCTTCATTCTTAACCAAGTCGTAAGATCTGATCGCCTCATCAAATCTTAGATTTTAATTTCGAAAAACTTGCTTCAATCCATAGATAGATCTAAGTAACCTGCACACCTTATCTAGGTTATCCCTAGACACGAATCCCTCAGACTGTATCATATACACCTCTTCCTTGATGTTACCATTGAAGAATGCAGTTTTAATGTCCATCTACTAGATCTCATAATCATAGTGTGCTACAATAGCCAATAGAATTCGAATGGATTTTAGCATGGCTACGGGTGAGAAAGATTCGTTATAGTCAATACCTTGCCTTTGACGATGCCCCTTAGCCACTAGCCTTACTTTATAGGTCTCTACCTTTCCATCTACTCCAATCTTCTTCTTGAAGGTCCATTTGCAACCAATGGGTACAATACCCTTGGGTGCATCAATTAGGCTCCAAACCTTGTTGGAGTACATGGAATACATTTATGAATTTATGGCTTCTTACCATTTCCCAGAGTTTATGCTCATAATAGCCTCCTCGTAGGTCTGTGGATCAATATTCTCAACATCCTCTCCTCTGATATGTCCCACATATCTTTCAAGAGGATGGGATACTTACTCTTTGGACCTACGTAAAGTTAGAACTTGTGTGCTAGGTATCTGAACAGATTCTGGCTGTAGAATGGTGCTTGAGCTAGGTTCACCAACCTCACTCAACTCTATCATGCTCCCACTATCTCCACCAAGAACGTGTTCCTTCTCAAGGAACACTACTCTCTTGGTTACAAAAACCTTTTGGTCCTCAAGATGATAAAAATAATACTCATAAGTTTCCTTGGATTATCCCATGAATTTGCATTGTTCTATCCTAGATTCCAACTTGTCGAGTCTGTGTCTCTTGACATAGGAAGGGTAGCCCCAAATCTTAACAACTTTAAGATCAGAATTCTTCCCATTCCATATCTCATATGGAGTGGACACTACTGATTTAGTTGGAATTCTATTCAGAAGGTAAGCTGCAGTCTCTAGGGCATATCCCCAGAATGAGATGGGTAGGTCACGAAACTCATCATGGAACGCACCATGTCTAACAGTGTACGATTCCTCCTTTCTGATACATCATTAAGCTGCGGTGTATAAGAAGGTATCCATTGGGATCAAATCTCATGGTCTTTGAGGAATTGGGTGAACTCTGTACTCAAGTACTCACCTTCTCGATCTGATCGAAGGGTTTCAATATTCTTTCCAGTCTGATTCTCCACCTCATTCTTATATTCTCTGAATTTCTCAAAAGCCTCAGACTTGTACTTCATCAAGTACACATGTCCGTTTCTTAAGAAATAATCAATGAAAGCAATGAAGTATAAGTAACCACCTATGGGACCACATACATCACTATGTATGAGTTCCAATAACTCTATGGCTCTCTCTCTAGTTTAACTAAATGGAGAGTTGGTTATCTTTCCATGAAGGAAAGGTTCACAAATCGCATATAACTCATAATCAAATGGATCTAGATATCCATTCTTCAGTAACTTTTGAATCTTTCCCTCATGGATGTGACTTAGCCTACAATGCCATAGATATGCATTGTTCACCTCTTCTCATTCCCTCTTAGGCTCACTTACACTCATGAAGTATGGAGATGTATCTAGCATAAATACACCATCTTTCTTTCTTAGTGCCCATCATGAAGTATGCAATATTCCTTTCTTAGTGCCCATCTTTGCCGCAGTGGAAGCACTGGCCTTTGTCCTTTGTTGGGTATTTCTTGGCAACCTTTGTCTTACCCATTTTGTCCTTACCCTCGCCCTTCTTAAGGGAATTCTTAGCCTTCCTTTTCTTTCTGGACTCACCAACATAGAGAACTGGCTTCTCTTTCTTGATAGTGCTCTCTGTTTCTCTCAACATATTGAGGAGCTTTGGGAGGGTCACCTCAAGCTTGTTCATATTAAAATTTATTATAAATTGAGAAAAAAAATCTAATAGGGGCTGAATCACAAGATCCATACATAGGTTATCCTCTAGGACCATTCTTAGACCTGTGAGTTTCTCGATACACTCAATCATCTTAAGGACATGGTTCTAAATCGGTGTCCCCTCATTCATCCTGGCATGGAAAAGACTCTTTGATATCTCATATCGCTGAGATATTCCCTATTCC
This sequence comes from Musa beccarii, assembly GCA_024322285.1. Taxonomy (NCBI): domain Eukaryota; kingdom Viridiplantae; phylum Streptophyta; class Magnoliopsida; order Zingiberales; family Musaceae; genus Musa; species Musa beccarii. Next base: position 33,496,044 of record CM044394.1, read on the forward strand.
TCAAATAGTTTGCAGAGATGCAGAAGTATATAATTAGCATCCATATTTTCATATTGCCTCTATAACTCAGTAGTCATAGAGGCCAACATATAATACTGAGCAAGAGTGGAATCATCTATGTACTTCACATAACGAGCGATCTCATCATCGCTTGCCCCTTTGTCGGGCGTAGGGATCACTATATCAAGGACGTGCGTGATTTTCTCTACCATGAGAACGATTATCAGATTGCAAAGCCAATCCGTATAAATTGGACCAGTGAGGCGGTTGGCATCAAGTATGCCACGTAAAGGATTTGAAAGCGATATTTTTCTGAAAATAAAGATGTAGCAAAAATAAGTAACATGCAGACTTTATAAAAATTAAATCGTTAAGATAAGGACTTCTATCTTAATGTTCTCCCACTAATTTTTTGTGAGACGCACAAAACCCTCCAGTATGTGAATCGGAGACCCCAACAGATCTCTAGTGGGGATCGGGATCTAATCGGCATCTTAACGTAACCTCGAGGGAATCAACCAATCACGTTAAGCCCGTAAAGGTAGGCAACTCTTGCCAATCAGAACTCCTTGTGATTCCTATCCTGTTCAGCCTCCGAACCACTATGGCCTCGAGGGACTCGACCAACCATGATGTTCAGTTAAGTCATCACCATCATTACAAGATGAGTCTGATTTGATGATATACTCTCGAGGGACTCGACCAAGCATACCATGTCCTCAGGTCACCGGTGACCTCTCTATGTCATAGATAAGATAGCGAAAGGCGATATAGGTGAGTCTCGAGGGACTCGACCAACTCAACCTACACCGGAAATTGGTTACTACCTATAACGATAGAAGGCCACGTGGGTCAATCTAATTGCCTCACGTTTACCGAATTAATATTATTAATAGAGGGGATTTTGATTTTATCTCCTAACATAATGTGTCACATACATATATATTTAATATATATATCTACATCGTATGCAAATATATATATATCTAGTAGGTATATAATCAATCACGCATCACATGAGCAATCATACCAGATGATCATGGACCACATCCTAATATGATCAAGACCAAGCCAGTGGGCTCAATCACTCACATCAAGATCTATGTATGCATTGGTGCATCTCCATGTCCTGTGATCATCCATCTTACTTTGTCGGTTCCGTTGGTATGTCAATGCATCTCCATACGTCGGATCATTCATCTCGGCCTCGTGGGTCCTACTATCGTTTCCATGCTCCCGCTGCGCCTCTTCATGTAATTACAACATAATTACAAGCACGTAGGCCATACAAAAAATGAGAAAAATATAGGCTCGTAGGCCCAATAATAATAATTACATGTATCACATCACATCACACAGTCCATGATCATCTGTCCACATCATACATCACATATATATATTATTATATAGGACTACTAGATAAATAATAATAGTTAATTAAACATTTTAATTAATTAATATTTTTCTGAAATTAGGGATATAAAGAGAATTTTCTAAATTTTGAAGGGTATTTTGGTCATTCGACCAAAAGGATAAAACTGAAAATTTCAAAATTATTTGGGGTATTTTGGTAATTCTATTAAAAGGGACCAAAATCAGAATTTTTAAAATTCTGAGGGGTAAAACTATCTTTTGCCAAAAAAAACCCTAATCCCTCCTTTGTAGCGTTATGGCTGCGGTCGCGGCCATCCTACCGGCGGCGACCATGCGCGTAGGGTGCCGCGTGGGAAGAGGGCGCCTCCCGTGCCTACGGGTGGCACCACCGCTACATGCGGGCACAACGCCCACAAGTGCTGCCCCGCGAGCTCCCCGCCGGTGCCCCTACGGCGCTACCCCGCGGGCGAGCGCCGCCTCTTTTGGCGGCCTTGCCCCCAGCAAGGATCGCCCCTACGGATGGCTGTAGGTGCTACCTGCCTGGCCGCGGGCGACGACGATCACCCCTGCAGGTGCCGCCCGCCCCTTGCAAGTAGGGCGCCTGCGTAGGTAGCCTGCAGGTGCTGCTTGCTTGGCATCTAACGCCGGCCACCAATGGCCCCTACATGCAGAGCCATGGCCGCAAGCAGCCTTTAGATGTTCTGTGAGCACAGGAAAGGCAGTAATAGCCTGGCTCTAATATCACTATTGAGAAATCCGCAAGGGCAACATCCTATATGCAGCGGAAGAACAAAAAGCAAAACCACCGATTTCCCATAGAAAGGTTCCATCATCGTGCGAAGATCGGTGCATCAAAAATAAATCTGCAAAAACTACATGTGTAAAAGAAAGTACCTAGGGAAATCGTATATCCCTGAATCCCTGCTAATCTGTAGGAGAGGATGAAGAAGGTCTAGCATCCTCCTCTCTAGCAGTATCCACACGGTAGGGACTGCAACGATGCTCCTCTCTTGGAAGAGGAAAATAGAAGGTGGCCACCAAAAAGAACCCCTAGTATGGAGTAGACATTACTGACTTAGTTGGAATTCTGTTCAGAAGGTAAGTTGCGGTCTCTAGGGCATATCCCCAGAATGAGATGGGTAGGTCGGCAAAACTCATCATGGAATGCACCATGTCTAACAGTGTGTGATTCTGCCTTTCTGATACACCATTAAGCTGTAGTGTATAAGGAGGTGTCCATTGGGATAAAATCCCATGGTCTTTGAGGAATTGGGTGAACTCTGTACTCAAGTACTCACCTCCTCGATCTGATCAAAGGGTTTTAATACTCTTTCCTGTCTGGTTCTCCACTTCATTCTTATATTCCTTGAATTTCTCAAAAGCCTCAAGCTTGTACTTCATCAAGTACACATGTCCGTATTTTGAGAAATCATCAGGGAAAGTAATGAAGTATGAGTAACCACCTATAGCATGAGTCGACATGGGACCACATACATCACTATGTATGAGTTCCAGTAACTTAATGGCTCTCTCTGTAGTTCCACTAAATGGAGAGTTGGTCATCTTTCCCCAAAGGTAAGGTTTACAAGTCGCATATGACTCATAGTCAAATAGATCTAGATATCCATTCTTCAGTAACTTTTGAATCCTTCCCTCATGGATGTGACCTAGCCTACAATGTCATAGATGTACATTGTTCACCTCTTCTCATTTCCTCTTAGACTCACTTACACTCATGATATGTGGAGCTATATCTATCATAAATAAATCATTATGCAATGTTCCTCTTGTGATGATCTCATCATCTAATATTATTGAACATCCATTGTTCTCAAAAACTAATTTATATCCTCTAATTGTCAAACATGAAATGGAAATAATGTTTTTGATAATAGAAGGAACATAGTAGCATGGATCTAATGCAATAGTAGCTTCACCAGGCAGATGTAAGGTAACCTTACCAATGGCCACTACAGCAACCTTTGCTCTATTGACCATCTTAAGGTCCATCTTGCCTCTGTTCAATCTCTTACGTCATACCAGAACCTGCAACGAATTATAGATATGATAAGCACTCCCGGTATCCAATACCTATGTGTTATCATAAGATTCTGACAAATGGAGGCTGATCATAAATGTACTTGAAGCTTCTCCAAGCATCTATTTCGCCCTCTATAAGGTACTCTTTGCAGTTCCCCTTCCAGTGCCCATCTTTGCCACAGTAGAAGCACTGGTCTTTGTCCTTTATTGGGTCTTTCTTGGCAACCTTTACCTTACCCATTTTGCCCTTACCCTTGCCCTTCTTAAGGGACTTCTTAGCCTTCCTTTTCTTTCTGGTCTCACCAGTATAGAGAATTGGCTTCTCTTTCTTGATGGTTGGTGCTCTCTACTTCTCTCAACATATTGAGGAGCTCTAGGAGGGCCACCTCAAGTTTGTTCATATTAAAATTCATTATGAACTGAGAAAAGGAATCTGGTAGGGACTGAAGCACAAGATCCACACACAGGTTATCCTCCAGGACCATTCCTAGACCTATGAGTTTCTCGATCCACTCAATCATCTTAAGGACATGGTTTTGAACCGGTGTCCCCTCAGTCATCTTAGCACGAAAAAGACTCTTTGATATCTAATATTGCTAAGTTCTTCTTTGTTCCTCAAATAGTTTGCAGAGATGTAGGAGTATGGAATTAGCATCCATATTTTCATGCTATCTCTATAACTCAGTAGTCATAGAGGCCAACATATAACACTGAGTAAGAGCGAAATCATCTATGTACTTCACATAATGAGCGATCTAATCCTCGATTGCCACTTCGTCGGGCATAGGGATCACTATATCAAGGACGTACGTGATTTTTTCTGCCGTGAGAATGATTCTCAGATTACGAAGCCAATCCATATAATTTGGACCAGTGAGGCGGTTGGCATCAAGTATGTCACATAAAGGATTTGAAAGCGATATTTTTCTGAAATTAAATAATTAAGATAAGGACTTCTATCTTAATGTACTCCCACTAATTTTTTGTGAGACACACAACACACTCCGGTATGTGAATCGGAGACCCCCAACGGATCTCTAATGGGGATCGGGACCCAATCGGTGTCTTCATGTAACCTCGAGTGACTCGACCAATCATGTTAAGCCCGTAAAGGTAGGCAACTCTTGCCAATCACAACTCCTTGTGATTCCTGTCCTGTTCGACCTCCGAACCACCATGGCCTCGAGGGACTCGACCAACCATGATGTTCGGTTAAGTCATCACCATCGTTACAGGATGAGTCTGATTCGGTGATATACTCTCGAGGGACTCCCCCAATCATACCATGTCCTCAAGTCACCGGTGACATCTCTATATCGTAGATAAGATAGCGAAATATGATATAGGTGAGTCTCGAGGGACTCGACCAACTCAACCTACACCGGGAATTGGTTCCTAGCTATAACGATGGAAGGCCACGTGGGTCAATCTAATTATCTCACGTTTACCGACTTAATATTATTAATAGAGGGATTTTTGATTTGGTCTCCTAACATAATGTGTCACACACATACATATTTAATATATATCTACATCGTATGTAAATATATATATACATATCTAGTAGGTGTATAACCAATCACACATCATATGAGCAATCACACCAGATGATCATAGACCACATCCTAATATGATTAGGCCCAAGATAGTGGGCCCAATCATCACATCAAGATCTATGTGTGCTTCGATGTATCTCCATGCCCTATGATGATCCTTCTCGCTTCGTCGGTTCTATCAGCATCTCAACGCATCTCCATACACCGGATCATCTGTCTCGGCCTCGTGGGTCCCACTATCACTTCTACACTCCCGCTGTGCCTCCTCATGTGATTATAATATAATTACAAGCACGTAGGCCTGACAATAAACGAGAAAAAATATAGGCTCGTAGGCCCCAATAATAATAATCACATGTACACACCTAAATTCCGAGGGGTATTTTGGTTATTTTGTCAAAAGGGACAGAAATCAAAATTTCTAAAATTTCAAGGGGCAAAATTATCTTTTACCCCAAAACCCTAATCCCTCTATTGCATTGCTGCGTTGTGGTCGTCGCCGCCCTGCCGACGGTAACCACTACCCACGGGTGTGCCGCCCCTGCTCGTAGCGGGCACCGCTGCCTCGCGGGCAAGCGCTGTTGCCCCGCAGGCAGCGCTACCATCACGGGTGCTGCATGCAAGGACCTCACGGGCGCTGCTGCACCGTAGGCGGTGCTACTGCCGCGGGTGCCTCTGCCCACAGGGATCTCGCGGAGTAGCACTCGCAACCGTCGCTGCCCTCGCGGGTGTCTCTGCCCGTGCCTTGCAGGCAAGCAATGGGCCACCAACCACCTCTCGCCACTCGCAACTAGCCTACAGGCTCCTTGCACGCAACCACCGCTGCCGTTGCCATTACAAGCAGCCATGTGGCCGCTGTGCATGCGCAGCAAGGGCAGCAACACTTGCTGCCCTTCCTCACCTTTTGCGCCAATGATTTTGATGACCAAAATCATTCTAAATCACAACATATCCAGTTTAAGATCCGATCTTCGCATGAACAACCTGGCTCTGATACCACTGTTGGCAAATCCTATGGGGCAACATCTCATGCGCAACGGAAGAACAAAAAAATAATACAACAGATTTCTCATAGAAAGGTTCCGTCATCATATGAAGATCGGTGCGTCAAAAAAAATCTACAAAAACTGCTTATGTAAAAGAAAATACCTAGGGAGATCATATATCCCTGAATCCATGCAGATTTGTAGGAAGAATGAAGGAGGTAGGTCAAGCGTCCTCCTCTCTAGCGGTATCCACATGGCAGGGACTACGACGATGCACCTCTCTAGGGAGAGGAGAACAGAAGGTGGCTACCAAAAGAACCCCTTAACCTATAGAGCTTTGGTTCCCTCCTATTTATAGAGGCCCCTGTAAACCCTAATAGATCTTATCCTGTTGGGTATTGGATCTCCATCCAATTACCTAAGCCTCTTGAATTAGTGGGTCTATACCAAATAATCTCTTATTAGCAATTATTGGATCTCATCTTAGGATCCAATAATTCAGGGGCTGAATGACTATCCAATAAGATAGGGGCTCCAACTGATATCTCATATCCGAACCTCTACTCGTCGCAATACCTACCATATGTGTATGACTCTCTAGGCCTAATATCGAGCTGGCCGTGAGTCATACTTGTCAGAACTCCTTCTGACTTAGTGAATTATTATCTCTATAATAATTCACCCAACTCATCGACTACGGACGTACTACGCCACTATACCGTAGTCCCCAAACGATACAAGGGAATCCAATCCTTTGGACCTATCTATCCTCAGTTACCTTGTATCTATAGTTTCTCATCCAACTAATATCTCAGAGACCCTATACCGGGTATGGTGCTATCAGGCCCATACGATCTCTCCTCAAGTCTTGCTCTTGTCGGATTCTCCCGAAGAACTCTTTCTCTCTCAATCCGAATAATCTTGGTCAAGGATTTGTTTGAGCAAGAATACATGGGACATTCCTCTCATGATACTGAGCACGGATGATCCTCTATTGATACTCAATAGCCCTCGTAAGGTTGGCTACCACTCCCAATAACCAGCTATACTAGATCTAAAACTTTCCAAACCTATAAATCTGGTATCAAAGAGTAGAGTACTCATATAGGACATTCTTGATTCTCAATTCTAAGGACCAGATACACTATTGAGACTACAGAATCGCTATCTGACGTGAGGTATCAATAACCATCCAACATTCCGTAGGTAAATCAATTAGTGAACTCATTCCCCAATGAGCACCTGCACTGTACCCTTAGTGTCCCCACATGAGTAGCTATGAGACCAGCCACCTCCATCATATGGACGGATATACAGCTTACTAGTTTATCCGGTTATCTCGATGTCCCTCTTGAGTAACCTATGACTAGGATTATTTAGAGTCTATTTTTAAAGGTGAATCGGTCTCATTATCGTGATCTCATCACAATCTGATTCCCATTGCACAGATCCAAGGACATCACAATATATGCAACACGCAAGATAAAGTGATAAAATGCCTAATAATAAGCAAAAGGAAAGAGTGCATATCAAGTCACAAGTGCCATCACTCATGTGATTGGCTTGTAGGGCACATATAACTAGGAACTAAAGGCCCATAGGTTAAGGGTTTTTTGGTAGCCACCTCCTATTCTCCTCCAGGGGAGATCGCCCGTTGCTGTGGCACTGCCACAACATGCCAGAGCCCCCTTTGCAGGCGAGCAGTGCCACCCCTATGCAGCAAGCGTAGTAGTTGCGCGTAGGCAGGCCGCCCGCTATGGCCCTACCCACGGGCTCACTACCTGCAGGTGCCACCCATGGCGTCACCGTAGGTGGACGCCCCCTTTGTAAGTGAGCGACACCGCCCTTGTGGGGTAGGCGTAGTGCTTGTGCACAAGCATGCCGCTCACTGCGGCCCTACCTACGGGCTCATTGCCCACAGGTGCCACCCGCTGCAGCCTTGCTTGTGGGCTCCCTACCCATAGGCACTGCCCTTGCAGGCGAGCATAGTACTTGCGCACATGCTGGCAGCACTGTTAGGATCAGTTTGACACTAAGAGAGGGGGTGAATTAGTGCAGCGGTAAGATTATGACAAATTCGATGATTTCGAAAAACACCGTATGATAAAAACTGATTTCAATGAAAGCTTTCGATGATTAACTCCGTGTCAGAAATGTTTTAAACTTGAAAGTGATTCATAATGAATGAGGGTTGTGATGAGGAAGTAGAGCAGCAAAGTAAAGATGATTTACAAAAATGTAAATTGCAAGACATAAATGCAAACATAATTTTTATAATGGTTTGATCATCTGACCTACATCCGCTCATGATTCCTCTTCACTTGAGGGCTCCGACTTCCACTAATAGTCTTCCTTCTAATAGGTGAAGATTAACTCCTTACAAACACTTTTACAAGATTTCCCTCAACCACCTCTCTTAGGAACAACTCTTTAAAATTTTAGAGGAGGGATTTCTACTAAGAATCACAAAGTTTTCCCTTATTTTTCTAACACAATTCTTGCTATCCCAAGTAAGAATAGTTAAGGTATTTATAGACCCCAAGTAGATTTAAATTTGGAGCCCAAATTAGAATCATCCCGAATTTTCGGGGTACTGATGGTACCACCACCAATGTTGGGCGGTACCTATTGGAACTTCAGGGGTATCATCACATGCGTAGCAAAATAATAGAAAATAAAAATCTTGGATTTCTACAAAATGATTACATCATCATATGAAAATCGGTGCGTAAAACAAAAATCTGCGAATCCGAAAGCTACTTATGTAAAAGGTAGTACCTAGGGAGATTGTATATCCCTGAGATTCCTGCAGATCCATGAGGAGGATGAAGGGGGTCAAGCGTCCTCCTCTCTAGTGGTATCCACACGACATGGACTACGATGATGCTCCTCTCAAGAGAGAGGAGAATAGAAGGTGGCTACCAAGAAGACTCCTGCCTATGGACCTTCGGTTCTCTCCTATTTATAGAGGCTCCTTGTAAACTATAATGGATCCTACCCTATTGGGTATTGGATCTCCATCCAATTACCTAAGCCTCTTAGATTAATGGACCTCTACCCAATAATATAGCTCTTATTGGATCTCATCTAGAGGATCCAATAATATATGGGCTTATTGGATATCCAATAAGATAGAGGCTCTAGTGGATATCTCATATCTGAACCTCTATTCAACGGAACACTTACCATATGTGTGTGACACTCTAGCCCTAATATCAAGCTGGCTATGAGTCATACCTGTCAAATCTCCTTTTGACTCAGTGAATTATTATCTCTATGATAATTCACTTAACTCATCGACTACAGACATACTAGGCCACTACGTCGTAGTTCCCAAACAATATAGGGGAATCCAATTCTTTGGACCTATCTATCCTTAGTTATCTGATAGGACCCTAGCAGGGTTGGGTCCTACTCAACCATGTAGCATCTAATAAAAACCCTATGAGAGTATAATAAACCCCACCTAGCCACCTCTATCCTATAAAGAAGAGAGGCTAGGGTTTATATTTGGGTCTTTGGGCTTCTTAGCCGCCACCCCCCTTGTTACTGGGCCGGCCCGCTAAGGTTGAGGGCAAATTGGGTAGTTCACTTAGGAAGCAGCCCCTAGGGCTAGGGTTTGGAGCTCTATATAAGCTTGTAGCCTCCACCTCTTTGGAATAAGAAAGATCAATCTAGAATTACAGCCACTAAGCTACTTGGAGGGTGGAACCCCTATAGCGTTCCAAGGGTTGATCCCCCTCAAAGATCAATCTCCATAGAATTCCTCTAGGGTTCTATCATCTGGTATCAGAGCAGCGATCTTGCTGCTTTTGCTGCCATCCCTACCGCCCACCATCAGCCAAGCAATTCCCACAATTGCTCTTGACGTCATCATCTCCACCGTCATCTCCTGACGTAGATCAAATCAATCTACTGTCGCCACCTCCAATTGCATCAGAGATCTGGTATTTTTCTACCACCAATACCCTTTGCTGCTGCAATTTTTCATCTAAAATACCAAAAAAAAAGTTTTCTATCGATCCATTGCCTGCGAATTCCTTGCGTCGTAAAAGTTACCATCTTTGCGAACGAAGGATTGCTGCAGAAAATTTCAGCTACGTGTTGCTGCCTTTAACCGATCTAATTGTTATCCTTTTTAAACGAAATTTTTTATACACCTTATAGATCATCTTGGCTCCCATTCATGATTGATCTATTGTAGAATTCATCAAAAAAAAAATTCGTGTGTTGCTACAATCTCTCATCGCAAACTGCTGAAATTTTTTGACGAGAATTCTGCTATCGCAACTTGCATCGATTTCTTTACTGCTTTGCTGCCAAAATTTCTTGATCCAATTTGTTATCCTTGTTGCTATCTAAACTAAGATTCTACCGTCAAACCTCCTCCTCAAACCCCTGAGTTTTCGATGGAAATTTCATCGAGAAACCGTTATTTCTTCGATGACAATTCTGCTCTTACGAGACAGCGCATATAGGCAACAATTTCCACTGATTTTTGTCAAATCTTTGCTGCGATCTACCACAGATCTAAAACCCTCTTCTCTAACCTTCATCCACTACCATCTCAGCCCAAAACTCCATCAAATCATAGCCCCAAATAGCACCCAAAATAGCCACAAAACAAGCCTAAACCGCAGCCTACATCCACCAATCAACAAACCCTTTTGGCCACCACTTCCCTCAAACAATTCATGCCTTTATCCCAGCAACAAAAGAGAGATCTTAATATTACAGGTCTGGAGGCATATACTATGGCATCCGAGGAGGCGATAAATGCTAAATTTGAAGCCTTCGAGACACGAATGGAGGATAAGATTTGGGCTCTCTTTGCCGAACTCAGTTTGGGTCGATCACCGAGCCCAAAGAAATCTCATCAAGGAGAGAGCTCTAACTGAAGAGATGACTTCCAAGAGAAGGGAGACTCTATGGCCAATCCCCACTATCCATAGACTTCTAAGGATGGACTTCCCTAGATGGGAAGAAGGAGACCCGATTTGTTAAATCTCGCGCGCGGAGCGATATTTTCGGTACCACAAAACCGCAGATGGATCTATGGTAGAAATTACAGCAATACATCTTGAAGGGGATGCCATACAATGGTTTGATTGGCTTGAACACACTCATGGAGTCCTCTCATGGCGATAATTCAAAGAAGGACTGTTGATCCGTTTCGGACCAACCGATTACGAGAACATCGATGGACAACTAGCAAAGATTCGACAAACCTCCACCATCCAGGAGTATCAAACCAGGTTTGAAAGGTTATCTAATCAAACACATGATTGATCTAAAAAATAGTTATTAGGGACATTTATTGAGGGCTTGAAGCCGGAGATCCAGGGAGAAGTTAAAGCGTGACAACCGTACACGCTTATGGCAGCCATCTCTTTCGCATGACTTCAGGAGGAGCGATTGAACCACGAAGCTCAGAGGACTAGGGCCACTCCCCGACTAGCAATATTGAAGCCCTCAGCCCCCCCTACTATTAGCCAAGCTCCTGCACCAAAAAGGTTGACAAGAGAAGAGCTTCAAGACCGATCTGCCAAGGGGTTATGTTGGCATTGTAACGAGCCGTGGAGCCGTGAGCATCACTGCAAAAAGGGGAGACTTCTTGTGATTGAACCAGTGGAAGAAGAGATCAGTGAACAGCCAGAAGAGAGTATTAAACATAAGGATGAAGATGTGGAAGAAGAGCCACAATCGACTGACTTTACGGTATATGCGCTAGCCGGCTACTCAAATCCGCATACAATGAAAGTTGGAGGCCTGCTCAAATAACAACCGATCACCGTTCTCATCGATACAAGCAGCACTAATAACTTTCTAAATAGTAAGGTTGCTGCTTGGATGGCGCTCCACATCGAAGGTTGTAGCAAGTTTGACATAAAGGTCACCGACGGTCGAATCCTAAAACGCGACCAAAGATGCCCCGCAGGGGGAACTATTACTGCAGAACCAAGAAATTGTTGCCAAATTCTTCCTCCTACCAATTGATGATTATGAGGCTGTGCTGGGCATAGAATGGCTAATGACACTAGGTGATGTCTCTTGGAACTTTTCCAAATTGATTATGAAATTCTATTGCAAAGGCAAACAGGTCACCCTACGCGGGAAGCGCGGAAGCAACGTAACCAGCATTTCAACCCAATGAATGGAGAAAGTTTTACACAAGATAAATGGTGGCTTTCTTATGCATCTCCAGCAAAAAGTATAGTACCTTGGGCATATAATATCAGAAGGAGTGGCTATAGACCCAACAAAAATCGAAGCAATGCAAGGCTAGCTGAAACTTACAAATGTAAAATTGCTGCGTGGGTTCCTTGGACTAACGGGCTACTACCGAAAATTCATGAAAGACTATGGAAAGATTAGTGCCCCCCTCACTTCTCTACTAAAAAAAGATGCCTTCCTATGGTCGAACAAAGCCTCCACTGCCTTCGACAGACTTAAGGCAGCCATGACGACGATACCGGTGCTAGCGCTACCAGATTTCAATCGACCCTTCATCATTGAGGCCGATGCATCGGGAGTTGGAATTAGAGTCATTCTCATGCAAGATGGTCGACCACTCACATACACTAGCAAGACATTGTCTCCCTCCTATCAAAAAATGTTTATCTATGATAAGGAGATGCTCACCATTGTGCATGCAGTAACAAATTGGAGACCCTACCTGATTGGCTGACGATTTCATATTAAAACCGACCATAGAAGCCTTAAGAACTTTTAAGAGCAGAAGATATCATCCCCGGAGCAGCAAAAATAGGTAACCAAACTTCTCAGATTTGATTATGAAATTATTTACAAAAAAGGGAAAGAAAACGTTATTGCAGATGCACTCTCACGGCTCCCTCAACAAGCTGAATTTTCGGCCATCTCTCTTCCTACCACCGGCTTCCTCGAGGGCATTAGGGAGGAATGGAAGAAGGATCCAGAAACCAACAACATCATAAAAAAATTAGAGGAGGATCCAAGCGCAATAGCTCACTATACTTGGGATTCGAGGAATCTACGCTATAAAGGTCGTATTGTGCTTATACACTCCCCTTGCATCAAAGTCATTCTGCACGAAATGCACTCCACACCTTCAGTAGGGCACTCCGAATTTCTAAGAACCTATAAAAGAGTGAAGCAAAACTTTTATTGGAAAGGGATGAAAAAAATTATTTCCGAATACGTAGCACAATGTGATGTATGTCAACAGCAAAAAGGTGAAACAGTGGCAAGTCCAGGGAAACTACAACCACTACCCATACCTGACTCGGTGTGGACTGACATCTCCATGGACTTCATCGAAGGGCTACCACCTTCCAAAGGTAAAAGTACAATCCTTGTGGTGGTTGATCGACTTACGAAATATGCTCATTTTTGTGCTATGCGAAATCCCTACACTGCTGTTAGTATTGCTAAGATTTTCATAGAAAATATTATTAAACTACATGGGATGCCAAGGTCCATTATAAGTGATCATGACAGGGTCTTCACTAGTAAATTTTGGACTGAGTTATTTCAGTTGCAAGGCACCAAACTTAAGATGAGCACTGCATATCATCCACAAACTGACAGCCAAACAGAAGTGGTGAATAGGTGTTTAGAGACATACCTTCGGTGTTTTGCTAGTGATCAGCCAAAGGAGTGGACGAAATGGCTCCCCTAGGCCGAATGGTGGTACAATACTACATATCATTCATCTATAAAATGTACCCCATATGAAGTATTATATGGTCAGTCGGCTCTTGTGATTCCAAAGTATGTACTTAGCTCGGCTAAGGTAGATCAGGTCGACCAAGATTTAATTGACAGGGACAAACTCCTACAGCTACTAAAGGATAATCTCTCTACCGCTTAAGCTAGAATGAAGCAACAAGCTGACACACGAAGAAGCAAAAGAGAATTTTTTGTAGGAGATTGGGTTTATCTTCCCCTACAGCCATACAAACAACTATCCATCAGCACACTAGCCTCCATGAAGCTATCTCCACGTTTTTATGGGCCCTATCAAATCATAGAGCATATTGGAGCTGTGGCATACAGACTTAAATTACCTGAAGATGTCAAAATTCACTATGTCTTCCACGTGTCATGCTTGAAGCCCAAGTTGAGAGAACACGAGACACCCGAGATCCAACTGCCCAACACCACTTATGATGGAAATATTTAAGCCCAACCACAAGCCATCCTCGATTGTAGAGTCGTGATGCGTCGTCAACGTCCCTCTACTGAAGTACTAGTACATTGGACTAATTTACCCCTCGAAGATGCCACATGGGAATCATATGAGGAGTTGAAGACCCGGTTCCCTAAGTTCATGGAACCCCAGCCTTGAGGACAAGGCTGATTTGAAGAGGGCGGGCTTGATAGGACCCTAGTAGGGTTGGGTCCTACTCAACCATGTAGCATCAAATAAAAATCCTATAAGAGTGTAATAAACCCCACCTAGCCGTCTCTATCTTATAAAGAAGAGAGGCTAGGGTTTATATTTGAGTCTTTGGGCTTCTTAGTCGTGGCCCCCCTTGTTGCTGGGCTGGCCCACTAAGGTTGAGGGCAAATTGGGTAGTTCACTTAGGAAGCAGCCCCTAGGGCTAGGGTTTGGAGCTCTATATAAGCTTGTAGCCTCCACCTCTTTGGAATAAGAAAGATCAATCTAGAATTGTAGCCACTAGGCTACTTGGAGGGTGGAACCCCTATAGCATTCCAAGGGTTGATCCCCCTCAAAGATCAATCTCCATAGATATTTGGGTCTTTGGGCTTCTTAGCCGTTGCCCGCCTTGTTATTGGGCCGACCCGCTAAGGTTGAGGGCAAATTGGGTAGTTCACTTAGGAAGCAGCCCCTAGGGCTAGGGTTTGGAGCTCTATATAAGCTTGTAGCCTCCACCTCTTTGGAATAAGAAAGATCAATCTAGAATTGCAGCCACTAGGCTACTTGGAGGGTGGAACCCCTATAGCGTTCCAAGGGTTGATCCCCCTCAAAGATCAATCTCCATAGAATTCCTCTGGGGTTCTATCATTATCATATATATATAGTGCTTCATCCACTTAATATCCCAGAGACTGTATATCGGGCATGGTGCTGTCAGGCCTATACGGTTTCCAATCGAGTCTTGCTCTAATTGGATTCTCTTAGAGAACTCTTTCTCTCTCAATCCGAATGACCTTGGCTAGGGATTTGCCTAAGCAAGAATACATGAGATATTTCGCTCATGATACCGATAGTGGATGATCCTCTATTGACACTCAATAGACCTCATAAGATTAACTGCTACTCCCAATAATTGGTTGTACTAGATCTGAAACTTCCAAACCTATAAGTTCGGTATTAAAGAGTAGAGTACTCATATAGGACATCCTTGGTGTCTTAAGTCTAAGGACCAGATATACTATTAGGACTACGGAATCACTATCTGACATGATGTATCAATAACCATCCAATATTCCGTAAGCGGATCAATCAGTGAACTCATTATCTAATAAGCACTTGCACTGTATCCTTAGTATCCCTATACAAGTAGCTATAAGACCAGCAACCTCTATCATATGGACGGGTATACAGTACACCAGTCTGTCCGGTTATCTCGATGTCCCTGTAGAGTAACCTATAACTAGGATTATTTAGGGTCTATGTTTAAAGGTGAATCGATCTCATTATCGTGATCTCATCACAATCCGATTCTCATTGCACAGATCCAAGGACATCGTAATATACATATGAATAATCTAAGAAAATTCTAATAATCATAAGCAAAGAGATCAACACAGCATGTTATAGGTGCCATCACTCACGTGATTGGGCATCTATAACTAACAATACTACCGCTCAAGCTTTCAGCCACTGTTAGTGTACTAGGCAGTACCATCGCCTAAGTACACTAACACTAGGTAGTACCATTGCCCAAGTACACTAACACTGGGTGGTATCACTGACCAAACCACATGGGAGACTAAACCCTAGGTGGTACCACCACCCTAGTCTAGCGGTGCCATCACTAGACAAGGTTCAGCAACCTTGTTTGGGCCTTAAATCCTGCCCAAACTTGTTCAGGTATGGGCCCAATTGGCCCATAATTATATTGGCCCAATTACAATCTAATTAATCTAATCATACTTAGATCTAAACAATTATTACAATGCGAATCAATATTCTGTTGCCCGACACGTCATTGGTCTATCGGTGCTTCGTCCGTTTCTTTGGCGCATCGTTCTCTATTGCGGCCTATTGCCCAGTTGGTAATTGACCTCTACAACTCCAATCTCCTTAGCACAACTCCAATCTTCTTAGCCTGATGCTTGATTTCTTTGTCCGAAGCCTTTTGCCAATCGTCGATCGGACCTCCGGCTCGACGTCCAATCTCTTGACGTGTTCTCCTCTAGTGCAATATCGATTCTTCCTATATCAATTATCTAATCCTGATTGAGAGTAGACCTGCATAACTCAAAATGTAGTTAGATTACCAAACCACAATCAATTAGTTTCATCATCAAAATCTGAGATTCAAAAATCTCTCCCTTTTTTATGATGACAATTAATTGATGATGAAATTAACCTTAACTCCTGGAGTTTAAACAAACTACCCCTATCAATGTGCCATATTGATAGAACCCTTGGATTTCAAAAAATCCAAGTAACATATCATCAAAAATTATCATGCAATATTTCAAAATATTCAATCATCATTACAATGCATGAAGTCATCAATCTTCTTCTCCTCCTTTGTCATCAACAAAAAGGAGAAGTTGCATCTTAGCTAGTCTTAAGGATGTCCAAATTTTACAACAAGCTAGCAATCAGTTTACAACATCAAGTTTCAATCATGTACAAGATTGCAAGTTCTTCAAGTTTCCACTTTTTGCTTCTTTTGAGATAGCAAGTTTTGCTTCCCTTTGAGACATTCCATTCTAGTAAGTTTTGATTCTTCTCTTTAGAGAAATGCAAGCTTTGCCCTTTTACAAGTTAGCAATTTTTGTGATATGCCAAGCTAGCACACTTTTCTCTAGCAAAATTCTTTCTCTTGTGATTCACAAACTAGCAAGCTAACTCCCCCTTTATCATTGTCGAAAAGAAGGGAGGAACCAATTATATAGACTTTTACATCAATTATAAATATGCATCAATAAAAATTCTATATCAATCTTTCAATCATCACATGATGCATTCAAAGAAATATTGAAACATAGGAGAAAAATCTATTTAAGCAGACTATGTTCAATCATTAATGTTAAGTCATAAAAAGTCACCAAGATCAAATGAAGATTTTGAGTATCAAATAAAGGGATAAAAAAATCATCGATTCATGCATTCAAACCCTCATTACTCAATAAGTCATGATTCTAAAAATAATAAAGTTGTGATTTTGAGCGAGAAGAGTCATGAATAATAAAAAATTTAAATTCAATTTGTCAACTTGAAAATCATCAAGATCAATTTCATGATTTAAGATATTCACATGAATTCATATTTAAAATACATCTTAAGTCATAAACATGAATCAAGCATTCGTCCAAATCCAAAATCATCATCAAAATCACATTTAAGAAATTTATAAATGACAAGCATTGATTCATGAATTTCTTATTGAAAAAATCGATAAGATTGAGATAGAGGATTGCATTTCGTTTTTATAAGTTTTTATTCATATAATTTGCTTCTTATAAGCAAGCCTTTCCCTTCAAAAAAGAAAAAAATAAGTATCAACATACAAAACCAAAAGGTAGATTTCATCATAAAACTATCAAGACCAAAAACATTTTAGTCCAAAACAAAAGATTCACTCATCATGCATGATACCATTTTGTCATTTTTATGTGATTCATTTCGTTTAAGACCGATTCACAAGTTTCGACGTAAAAATTATTAAGACACATTAATCCAAAATACAAGATCATAAAATTAAGTATGATTTCATAAAGCATTATCAAAATCATTTTAATTCTAATATTCTTTCTTTCATTGTTATTAGTTATAACAAGATGTTTTCCTTCTTAGATGATTCTAGCTTAGTATTGTTGAATCTCAGATTTTGATAATGAAACTAATTGATCATGTTTTGGTTATCTAACTACGTTTAGTGTTACGCAGATCTACTCTCGATTAGGATTAGATAATTGATAAAGAAAGAATCAATGTTATGCTGGAGGAAATCACGTCAGGAGATTGGACGTCGAGCCGGAAGTCCGGTCGACGATCAGTAGAAGGCTTCAGACAAAGAAATCGAGCATTGGGCTAAGAGGAGCAGAGTTGTGCCAAGGAGATCAAAGCTACGAAGGTTAGCTACTAATTAGGCAACAAACTGCAAGAGAGGATGATGTGCCGAAGTTTTGGACGAAGCACCGATAGGCCAATGACGTGCCGGGCGACATTTCGATTCGCGTTGTAATAATTGTTTAGATCGAAGTAGGACTGAGTCAAAATTGAGTTGGTTTTAGGTAAAATAATACCAACTCAATTAAGGGCCAATTAGACCTAAATTGGTACTGATTTGGGCTCATTGGGAGGCCCATTCAATGGCCTAAAAGTTGTCATAGGCGGTGGCACCGCCAAATTAGAAAAAGTGAAAAAGTATACTTTTCCAAGTTGTAGGCGGTGGCACAACCTAGTTTGGGTAGTGGCACCACCCAGCATAAAAGCTACAGTAGTGGTACCACTCTAGGCTGGCAGTAGTACCGCCAGTGTCAGGGTCAGACTGGTAGTGGTACTGCCAGTGTCAGGCGGTGGTACCGCCAACACTTGGGAATCCGAGGTAATTCAAATTTGGACTCCAAATTTGAATCACTTTGAGGCCTATAAATATCCCTCTCATCCATAGTTGAAAAACACACAAAACCTAAGAAAGAAAAAGAGAAAACTCTATTATAATAGTGTCAAAATCTTCCCTCTAAGCTTTAAGTGTGATATAGTCTAAGAGGGGTGAGAGGTTTTATAAGGGTTACCTCCTAAGCCTATCAAAAGGAAAGTGCTATAAGGGAGTTGTCTTTGCCCTTGGAAGGAAGACAACTAGTGGAAAAGCTAGTGGCCTCAAGAGAAAAGAAAACGGGAGTGGACGTAGGTCGTATAACCGAACCATTATAAAAATCTGGTTTACGTTTACTTATTACTTTTATCTTTCTACAAATCGTTTTATTTGGCTACCCTACTTCCTTATCATTGTCTTTCTTCATCTCTAAACTCTCTCAAGTTAATTTCATTTTTGATATGCTTTAATCAAAATTGATTTTAGTCGAAATGAGGTTTTTAACATAAGAAATTTTTGAAATCCGTTTTAATCGCCAAAATTTATCGTTCTTAACCATTGCCTCTTAGTGTCATTCTAGATCCCAACAATTGGTATCGGAGCCTCGTTATTTCTCTTTCAGATTCACACCTACAAGAAATGGCTCTTCATGGCTTTCAAGAGGATTTTTCGATTGTTAATCCTCCGTTCTTTAACGGATCGAACTACACTTATTAGAAAATTCGAATGAGAGTTTTCTTGCTTTCTATGAATTTGGATTTATGGAACGTCATTGAAAATGGATTTCAACTTCCCTCTAAATCGACAAATGAATGGTCAGATTTAGAGAGAAAATATTTTTCATTAAATGTAAAATCTATAAATGCCTTATTTTGTGCTTTAGATTAAAAAGAGTTCAATCGGATTTCTACGTGCGAAACAACTTTTGATATTTGGCGGACACTTGAAATCATGCATGAGGGAATTAGTAGAGTCAAAGACTCAAAAGTAAACCTCTTATTGCATGATTTTGAGCTCTTCCAAATGGCACCAAGTGAGTCTATCGACGATATATATACCCGTTTTACAGATGTCGTCAATAGCTTGAAAAGTCTTAGAAAATATTTTTTAAATTTTGAACTCACTAACAAGATCTTAAGATCCTTTCCAAAAAGGTGAGATACTAAAGTAACGACAATACAAGAAACTAAAAATCTAAATGAATTTATATTGGAAGAACTAATCGGGTCATTAATGACCTATGAAATGAGTTTCTTTAAACCCAATGAACATATGAACCACTTTCCGAAGAACAGGAAGGATTTAGAACTTCGGACTATAAAATACCACTTGAGTGATGACTCAAGTGATGAGGACAATAAAGAGGGCGTTGAACTTTTAATCAATTTTAATAAGTTTATTAAACAAAAATCTAAAATAAAATGTACACCCGTTTTACGGATATCGTCAATAGCTTGAAAGTCTTGGTAAATATTTTTAAAATTTTGAACTCACTAACAAGATCTTAAGATCCCTTCCAAAAAGGTGAGATACTAAAGTAACGACGATACAATAAACTAAAAATCTAAATGAATTTCTATTGGAAGAACTAATCGGGTCATTAATGACCTATGAAATGAGTTTCTTTAAACCCAATGAACACATGAACCACTTTTCGAAGAACAGGAAGGATTTAGAACTTCAGATTATAAAATGCCACTTGAGTGATGACTCAAGTGATGAGGACAATAAAGAGGGCGTTGAACTTTTAATCAATTTTAATAAGTTTATTAAACAAAAATATAAAATAAAAAATAAACTTGAACAGAGGAAGATGCCAAAGAAGAGGAAGGCACCCAAGGGCGAATCAAGTAAAGAAGAGGCAAATTGGGCTTTGACGGGTTTCAACAACGAGGTAAGTAACTTACTCAAAATGCTTTTACCTTATTTTGAAATTACATGACTTTTTCATGAGTGCTTAATTTAGTTGGTAAGAAATAAAAAAAAATTATTTTCAAAAATTATATTATGCTTTTCTTTCTAGTATTTTTGAAAAGTAAAAATTATGAATGATAATTGCTTAATTTGTGATAATGCATAAATTTCATGTGTGCTTTTCGTATCAGATTTTGGTCTTAAACTTAATGCATATCTATGTATGTTATTCTTGAAAGTATCTAAATGATAATTGCCTCTCATGCTTGCACACCTAACAAGATAAAATCAATGAACATCTATCTTAATGATTTTATATTTTAAAACTATGCATGATGAGTGAATCTTATGTGTTAATTCTTGGCTTTCATATAAAAATTTTAAAGATACTTTATGGTATTTTGCTTGATCTTTAAATTTTTGTATCATGCTTAATGAGGAATTGAAGTAATGAAAATTGAAATCTCATATTTTGAAATAATGTGTATGATGAATCCATGAATATTAATGGTTTTGATGATGTTTTTGGTTTTAAATATGATGCATGACATTTTCATATAAAAAATTTGAACATTCCTATGAAAGATCACATAACTTAAATTGAAACACATAAAAATGTGAAAATGCACTATCATGATGATTTATGTGTGATGTATTTAATCTTAATGGGTTTGATGACAATACTCATGTTTTGGATTTAAACATGATACTCATCTTTTAAAACATGAGAACACTTATATGAAACAAATAACTTAAAGCAAAACACATTATGTATGATGAGTGATACTCAATTTTGAACTAATGTGTATTTGGTCTTAATCATTTTTACAATGAATTTTTTATATGACGTGTTATATCTTCTGACTTTAAAAAACTTGATGGGTTTTGCCTTTACGTCTTGAACTTTCATGATTGTCTCAATTTGATATTAAAAGACAATAGCATGCTTATTTAAAGTAAATCATAAAAAGGAAATACATGATTCTTAAAAATTTTTCTCTCTAAAGTTTTTGGTTTTGATGAATCCATGTGAATCTCTTGAATCGAATCTTTTGGAAAATGCCACATGCTTAATGTGATTCGACTTGATGATCTTTATGACAAAATTTGTCTTTTCATCTTGAATGTTGACATTTGTTTTTATTATGGGCAAAAGCATGGTTATAAGAAGCAAATCACGTATAAAAACGAAAGGCAATCCTCTATCTCAATCTTATCAATTTTTCTATAGAAAATTCATGAATCCATGCTTGTCATGTATGAATTTATTGAATGTGATTTTGAGGATAATTTTGGATTTGACAAATGCTTGATTCGTATTTATAACATAGGATACATTTTAAATATGAATCATGCTTCAATCATGTTAAATGCTTCAATCATGTTCTATCTCCCTCAATTCATTTTGTTCTCCTATATATCTTTTTAGTCACTAAAGAGGAGAACCTTCCAAATGAATCATGAAATTGATGATTTTATCAATAATCTATTTGTCATTATGAATCTCTTATGAATGAGATTTTGATGATGTGTTAAAAAATCACTTAAAAAAAGAAAATGCCTTTTCCATCTTATTCAGATTAATGATTTCATGATATCTTATGAATCTCATAAATTATGAAAGTGATTTTGATGATTTGATTATGAGTTCGGAGTTGATGAATTGAACTAGAATGATTTTTATCTATATCGTGATCTTGATAACCTTTGTTTTTTCGATCTCTTACTCCATACTCTTTTATGATTCTCCCATGTTATTGAAGAAAAATGCAAATGAATCATAAATTGTTTCCTCTTGACTTTTCGATACTCAACTTGAGAGAATGTACTTTGATGAGTGGGACATTGTATGCGTAATTTTATTTTTCTCCTATATTTCAATATTTATTTCTACACATGACTCGATGATTGAAATATTAATGCAAACGTTTGATATATCACTTGTCATGGTTTGAATATCGAAGTAAAAAAAATTTTATTCTTCTTGATATCTTTTAAGAATTTGAATATGATTTATTAATGATTCTTGACTCTTTTCTTGATCTATAGGAATCACAACTTTTTGAGATATTTGTAATTTTTAAATCAAGATCTAAAAGATTTCACTTTGCTAAAAAGAAATTTTATTGAAATCATGATCTTGACAATTATAACATGAAGTTCTCTTGGTTATCAAAAGAAAAATTTTCAAATGAAATGCAATTTATCTTTTGATTTCTCAAAACTTAAAACTTGAAATTTTTATGAATTCATGATATTGATATCTTGATAATTGAACTTTTGTACATAATGTGATCTTGGTATCATGATACTTGGAATTTGTTTTTGTGAAATCTTGATGAGAATTTTTATGCATGAATGAAGTTGTTCTCTTTGCTATTTGCTTTATGATGAATCAAAGAATCATGACTTGATCTATGAGAATGATATGTTTATATGTATCATGATTCTTGGATGTATGCCCTTTATCATGAATTTTAAATTGATGCTAAAGAAAATCTTTGTGAATCATGATTTTGATTTCTCAGAACTATGTGTTTAGAATTTGTTTTTAAAATCATAATCTTGATCTTGCTAAAAAGAATAATTATGAATCGTGAATGATATCTTTTGATATTGATCTTTGTTCATGATTTGATTGAAAGATTCATGTAAAACTTTCATTGATGCAAATTTAGAATTGATATGAAAAGTTAATCTTGCAAATCTTGCATTCCTCCACTTCTTTTTGACTTGGATAAAGGGGGAGAAGGGTTTTGCTAGCTTACATATTGCAAATGAATGCAAAATTCCTAGCATGCAAAGAAAACAAAACTTGCTAGCTTGCTCTTCTCAAAAGAGAAGAAAGAAATTGCATGCATATCGCAAAGGAAGCAAAGAAAGTGTAACTTGTATATCTCAAGAAGCGAATGAAAAATTACTATCTTGCCTATCTTTAGAAAGAAAAATACAAGTTGCACATCTTTAAAAACTATTAGCTTGCATGTTCAAAGTGATGTATATTGCAAATCTTTAGCTTGAAAATTGAACTAAAAAATCTTGCTAGTATAATTATAAAACTTGCATATTTTTTAAACTAGCCAAGATGCTACTTCTCCTTTTTGTTGATGACATAGGGGGAGAAGTTGATTGATGACTTCATGCAATGTAATGTTGATTAAATATTTTATATATTTGCATGATGCTTTTGTTGACATGATTTTAATACAAGTTGCTTGGATTTAGGATAATCCAAATATTCTATCAATGGTATATTGATAGGGGGAGTTTGTTTAAACTCCTGGGAGTTGGCTTAACTCCGTTAGTCATCAATTAGTTATCAACATAAAAAAGGGAGAGATTGTTGAATCTCGAATTTTAATGATAAAACCAATTGATCATGTTTTGGTTATCTAACTACGTTTTGAGTTACACAGGTCTACTCTCGATAAGGATTAGATAATTGACACAGGAAAAATCGATGTTATGCTAGAGAAAATCACATCAGGAGATTGGATGTCGAGCCGAAGGTCCGGTTGACGATCGGTAGAAGGCTTCGGACAAAACAATCGAGCATCGAGCTAAGAGGAGTGGGGTTATGCCAAGAAGATCAAAGCTGTGAAGGTTAGCTGCTGATTGGGCAATAAACCACAAGAGAGGATGATGTGTCAAAGTATCAAACGAAGCACCGATAGGCCAATGACGTGCCAGATGACATTTTGATTCACGTTGTAATAATTGTTTAGATCGAAGCAAGACTGAGTCAAAATTGAGTTGGTTTTGGGTAAAATAATACCAACTCAATTAGGACCAATTGGGCCTAAATCGATGTTATGCTAGAGAAAATCACATCAGGAGATTGGATGTCGAGCCGGAGGTCCGATTGACGATCGGTAGAAGGCTTCGGACAAAGAAATCGAGCATCGGGCCAAGAGGAGTGGGGTTGTGCTAAGAAGATCAAAGCTGCGAAGGTTAGCTACTGATTGGACAATAAACCATAAGAGAGGACGATGCATCGAAGTGTCAGACGAAGCACCGATAGGCCAATGACGTGTCGGGCGACATTTCGATTCGCATTGTAATAATTATCTAGATCGAAGCAGGACTGTGTCAAAATTGAGTTGGTTTTGGGTGAAATAATATCAACTCAATTAGGAGCCAATTGGGCCTAAATTGGGACTGATTTGGGCTCATTGGGAGGCCTATTCATTGGCCCAAAAGTTGTCATAGGTGGTGGCACCGCCAAATTGGAGGTAGAACCGCATATTAGCTGGAAAAGTGAAAAAGCACACTTTTCCAGGCTACAGGCGGTGGCACCGCCAAGCATAAAAGCCGCAGTGGTGGTACTGCTCCAGGCTAGTAGTAGTACCGCTAGTGTCAAGGTCAGACTGGCGGTGGTACCGCTAGTGTCAGGTGGTGGTACCGCCAGTGTCAGGCGATGGTACTGCCAGCACCCAGGAATCGAGGTAATTCAAATTTAGACTCCAAATTTGAATCACCTTAAGGCCTATAAATACCCCTCTCATCCATGGTTGAAAAACACACAAAACTTGAGAAAGAAAAAGGGAAAACTCTATTGTAGTAGTGTCAAAATCTTCCCTCTAAACTTTAAGTATGATATAGTCCAAGAGAGGGGTGAGAGGCTTTATAAGTATTACCTCCTAAGCCCATCAAAAGGAGAGTACTGTAAGGGAGTTGGTCTTCACCCTTGGAAGGAAGATAACTAGTGGAAAAGCTGATGGCCTCAAGAGAAGAGGAATCGGGAGTGGACATAGGTCATATGACCGAACCACTATAAAAATTTGATTTGCGTTTACTTATTGCTTTTATCTTTCTGCAAACTATTATATTTGGCTACCCTACTTCCTTATCATTGTCTTTCTTCATCTCTAAACTCTCTCAAGTTAATTACATTTTTGATACACTTCAATCGAAATCGGTTTTATAGTCGAAATGAGGTTTTCAACATACAAAGTTTTCGAAATCCGTTTTAATCGCCAAAATTTATCGTTCTTAATAGCTGCACTAATTCACCCTCCCCCTCCCCCTCTTTGTGTTACTCTAGATCCCAACAAGTGTGAGAAATCAATAGTTAAGCTCAATTTTTTTTCTAAAACCATACATCATTTTATAAATCCAAAAATCAAGTTTCATCATGAAAACCATCAAGTCCAAATATAACATAAAGCATCATCAAAACTACTTTTCTTTCATTTAGAAAATTTATGAAAGCAATGTGGGTTAAGTCTTTTAGTTTTGCAATTGATTTCATAAAGACATGCATCATCGTATAAATCCTAAAAACAAATTTCATCAAAACCATTAATAACAAAAACATATTATTCCAAAACATAGGATTTCAAATCATCATTACTTCAAATACACATGCATAAAATAAAATCATCAAGCGTCGTGTTTAAAACCAAAAAATAATTCAAAGTCATCATGGTACACACACAAGGATTAATCCTATTAGGTGTACAAGTATTATCATAAATCATGTAATTATCATTCATAATGTTGCATGCATCATTCAAAATTTCAAGTCATAATATGCATGAAACTTTAATATCGTCATCATACTTCTTAATCACAAAACATATAATTTTCATGATCAACTTTTTAATTTTTCAAAAATGCTAGAAAGATAAGCATGATAATTATTTTTAAAAATAATTTTTTTATTTTCTACAAACTTTGTTAAGCAATTCATGAAAAAATCAAGTAATCTCATAATATGGTAAAAGCACCTTGGGTGAGTTACTTACCTCATTATCGAGAGCCATCAAAGCATAGTTCACCTCTTCGTCACTTGATTCTTCTTTGCTCGCTTTCTTCTTCACTTTTGTGTACTCATCTTTGGAGCTCTCCGGCTTCTTGCGTTCATATCAAGAGTTGGTGTTCTTTTTAAGTTCATTTGTATTTTACAATTCTTGTTTAATAAACTTGTTAAACTTTAATGTTAGAAGTTTAAGTTCCTCAACATTGTCCTCATCACTTGAGTCATCACTCAAGTAGTATTCTTTTGTTCGAAGTGCACAATCCTTCCTAATCTTTAGAAGGTGGTTCTTATATTTATCAAGTTCAAGAGTCATTTCATAGATCATTAAAGACTCGATTAGCTCTTTGAAAGAATAAATGTTCAAGTCTTTAGACTCTTGTATAGTCGTTACTTTTGGATCCTACCTTTTTGAAAGAGATCTTAAAATCTTATTTATAAATTCAAAACTCAAAAAACTTTTGCCAAGTGATTTTAGACTGTTGACGACATCCGTGAAACGGGTGTATATGTCACCAATAGTCTCGCTTGGTGCCTTTCGAAAAAGCTCAAAATCATGCATTAAAAAGTTTACTTTCAAGTCTTTGACTCTACTAATGCCTTCGTGCATGATTTCAAGTGCGTGCCAAATATCGAAAGCTATTTCGCAAGTCAAAATCCGATTAAACTCATTTTTATCTAAAGCATAAAATAAAGCATTCATAGCCTTTACATTTAACAAAAAATATTTTTTTTCAAAATCTAACCATTCGTTCATAGGTTTCGAAGGTTGTTGAAAACCAATTTCAATGATATTCTATAAATCCAAATTGAAAGAAAGTAAGAAAACTCTCATTTAAGTTTTCGAATAAGTATAGTCCGACCTGTCAAACAAGGGAGGACGAACGATCGAAAAATCCTCTTGAAATCCAAAAAGAGCCATTTCTCTTGAGTGTAAATCCAAATGAGAAATACTGAGCTCTGATACCAACTGTTAGAATTAGCTCGGCACTAAGAGGGGTGAATTAGTGTAGCAGAAAAATTATGACAAATTCGGTGATTTCGAAAAACCCCATATGATAAAAACTGATTTCGATAAAAGCTTTCGATGATTAAGTCCATGTTAGAAATATTTCAAACTTGAAAGAAATTTGTAATGAATGAGGGCAGTGATGAGGAAATAGAGCAATAAAGTAAAGATGGTTTATAGAAATAAAAAATGTAGAAGTAAACGTAAACCTGATTTTTATAATGATTCAATCATCCGACCTACGTCCACTCCCGATTCCTCTTCACTTGAGGGCACCGACTCCCACTAATAGTCTTCCTTCTAATAGGCAAAGACTAACTCCCTCTTACATGTTGAGTCTCAAATTTTGATGATAAAACTAATTGATTGTGTTTAGTTATTTAACTGTATTTTGAGTAATGCAGATCTACTATCTATCAGGATTAGACAGTTGACAAAGAATGAATTAGCATTGTGCCGGAGGAAATCATATCAGGATATTAGACGTCGAGCCGGAGGTCCGATCGATAATCGACAGAAGGCTTCAGACATCAAGCATCGAGCCAAGAAGTGTGGTGTTGCACCAAGGAGATCTAGATTGCGAAGGTCAATCACTGATTGAGAAATAAGCCGCAAGAGAGGATGGTGCACCGAAGAATTGGACGAAGCACCGACCAATGATGTGCCGGGCAATAGGAGGTTGATTCATGTAACTGACTAGATCAAAGTAAAGCTAAGGTTTACTTAGTGTGCAGGATTAACTATAATAACGATGAAGAGATAAAGCGAAACAAAGAGTCGGAGTCAAGTGCAATAGAATCGTTGGGAGTTTGAGAGTTTGACAGAAGTCCGAAGATTCATCGAGAGTGCTGTCGGAACTGGCCGAGAATGAGTAGGGAGCTTGCCGAAGGGTTTTTGAAAGTTCACCAGAAGGTTTGTCAGAAGTTTGTGGAGCTCATCGAGAAAGATCGGAGCTTACCGAAGAAGCTCATTGGAACTCGCCAATCGAGAAGTCCAGGAGCTTGTCGGGAGTCCATAGAATGGTATCCGAGGGTTCATCGGAAGTCTACCGAAAGTTCACCGGAAGACTACCGAACGTTCACCGGAAGCTCACCGAAGGAACACTTGATGTGCCGGACTTTATATTAGCTTAGGAAATATTTTTAATTTCATAGTTAGCACATAATTAGGGTTAGGATTAAGTGTTAATCCTATAACACTGGTAGGGCCCAATTGGGCCCTATAATGGACTGGTTTAAGCCGAGTTTAAGGCTCAACCAGGAGTGCTGGACCTGTTTGGTATTGGCACCGCCAGATTGGGGTGGTGGCACCACCCCGGTCCAACTCCCAAGGTTGTACTGGGTGGTGGTACCGCCCAGACTAGGCGATGGTACCACCCAGTACACTGACCATGTTAGTGTATCAGGTAGTGGTGCCGCCAGACTAGCGATAGTACCGCCAATGTCAAGGTCAAACTGGCGGTGTTACTGCCAGTGACAAGCAGTGGTACTGCCAGTGACAGGTGGTGGTACCACCAAAACCTGATAGACTTGAGATGGGAAGGTTTTTGGCTCCAAGTTTGAATTAGATTAGAACCTATAAAAACTCATCCCATCCCTGGGTTGAACACACAAGCACATACACTTTGAAAGTAGAGAAACTCTGTTTAAATCTCTAGAAATCCCCTCCTCTAGTCTTTACTTGTTTCTAAGTTAAAAGAGATGAGAGAGTGCTTGTAAGGGTTACCTCCTAAGCCCATAAAAAGGAGAGAGTACTGTAAGGGACTTGTCTTCGCTCGTTGGAAAGAAGACAACTAGTGAAAAGCTGGTGGCCTCAAGTGAAGAGGAATTGGGAGTGGATGTAGGTCATATGACCAAACCACTATAAATTCGATTTACATTTACTTTCTCATAATTTATATTTCAGCAAACAATCTTCACTTGCTACTCCATTTCTTCATCTCTATGAAGTTTTCAATGTATGAACTTATTTGAATCGCTAAAATTTTTCGTTATTAACTACTGCACTAATTCACACCCCCTCACACCCCCACCCCCCCCCCCTCCCCCATGCTCTCTTAGTGCCATTCTAGATCTCAACAATTGGTATTAGAGCCTCATTATTTCTCTTTTAGATTCACACCTATGAGAAATGACTTTTCATGGCTTTCAAGAGAGTTTTTCTATTGTTCATCCTCCGTTCTTTAATGGATCGGACTACATATATTAGAAAACTTGAATGAGAGTTTTCTTAATTTCTCTAGATTTAAACCTATGGAATATCATTGAAAACGGCTTTTAACTTCCCTCTAAACCGATGAACGAATGGTCAGATTTAGAGTGAAATTTTTTTTCATTAAATGCAAAGGCTATGAATGCCTTATTTTACGCTCTAGATAAAACTAAGTTTAATCGGATTTCTATGTGTGAAACGGCTTTCAATATTTAGCACACTCTTGAAATCACACATGAAGGAATGAGTAAAGTTAAAGACTCGAAAGTTAACATTTTGATACATGATTTTGAGCATTTTCAAATGAAACTAAGTGAGACTATCAGCGACATGTACACCTGTTTCACGGATGTCATCAATAGTTTGAAAAGTCTTAGTAAATCTTTTTTGAGTTTTGATCTCATTAATAAGATTTTAAGATTCCTTCTAAAGAGTTGGGATCTAAAAATAACAACTATTTAAGAGTCTAAAGAATTGAACGTTTATTCATTTAAAGAACTAATCGGGTCTTTAATGACCTATGAAATGACTCTTGAACTTGATAAACATGAGAACCACCTTCCAAAGAATAGGAAAGATTTAGCACTTCAAATAAGAGAATGCCACTTGAGTGATGACTCAAGTAATAAGAACAATGTTGAGAACTTGAACTTTTGACATTAAAATTTAAAAAATTCATTAAATAAGAATTAAAGAATACAAATGAAAAGAACACCAACTCTTGCTACGAATGCAAGAAACAGAAATGCTCCAAAGACGAGTACACAAAAATGAAGAAGAGGAAAGCACGTAAAAAGGATGAAAATGCAAACTACGCTTTAATGATTTTCGACAATAAGGTAAGAAACTCACCCAAAATATTTGTAAGTTGTTATAAAATTACTTGATATTTTTTTATGAATTACTTAACTTAGTAGGAAATAAATAATTATTTTTCAAAAAATTATATCATGCTTTTCTTTCTATTTTTTTTGAAAAGTAAAATTTAAAATGATATTTGCATGATTTGTGATAATACTTAGGATTAATCCATGCATGTGTATCTTGATGTTTTATATTACTTTTTGTTTCTAAACATGATGCTTGATGATGTTATATCATGCATGAGTTTTTGAAGTAATGTTGATTTGAAACTTTGTGTTTTGGATTAATGAGTTTTTGGTCTAATCATTCTTATGACAAATTAAGATGACATAATGCATGTATACTTAAAAAGATAAGTTCCATGCATGCTTTCCGTATCGATTTTCATTTTTAGACATGATACATATCTATGTATGGATTTCTTTAAAGTCTTTTGATGATAGATGTTTATATGATGCTTATGACTTGAAATCTTCTATTTTGGATTAATGTGTTTTTGGGCTTGACGAAATTTGTTTTGGAGTCATACGATGATGGCTTTCTTATAAAAACTAGAATATACTTATATGAAACAAATAAAACATATAAAAAAGAAATTGTATGATCATGATAAATTCATGAATTTTGATGATTTTATATTGCTTTTAGTTTCAAACAAGATACATGATTTTTTACACAAAAAATTAATGGCATATTTTAAGATAATGCTTCCACACCAAATATGATTAAAAGATAAAAGCAAGCATATTAATGATTTCACTTTCAACATGATGTATGGTTTTTACATGAAAATTTAAACATGCTTATATGAGATCAACCACATAAAATAAAATACATAAAAAATTAAAAATGTGTTATCATGATATTTTATTTTTGATGTGTTTGGTCTTGACGGTTTTATGACAAAACTTATGTCTCATTTTTAAATGTTGATACATGTTTTCATAAAAGACTTGAACATGTTCACATGAAATCAATTGCATGAAATGGAAATGCATTTTCTATCCCATTGAGATTAATGAATTCATTTTACCAATCTTGTGAATCTCATGAAAATAAACATGATGAATGTTTTAAAAATAAATGAGTGTATCATGCACTTGGTCTTAATGATTTCCCTTAAAACTTATTTTTCGGATCTATACGATGATACATGAATCTAGTAGAAAAAGACAAGAGCATGCTTACATGTAAACCATCTCCGTTGCTCTTAATAAAATTTTCGAATGAAAGATTTTGATGCATTTGATCTTAATGACTTTAATGACAAAATTTACATTTTGAATTTATATGATAATAGCTTTCATTGAACATACCTTATGAAATCATCATTGATAATGATG
Organism: Musa beccarii; assembly: GCA_024322285.1. Lineage (NCBI taxonomy): Eukaryota > Viridiplantae > Streptophyta > Magnoliopsida > Zingiberales > Musaceae > Musa > Musa beccarii. The sequence continues at coordinate 33,527,827 of CM044394.1, forward strand.
AAATGAAAATATTAAAAGTTTGTTATAATGTGTTTCAACTTAGTGATCTTTATGACAAAATTTACCTTTTCACTCTTGAATGTTAATACTTGTTTTTATTAAAAGACAAAGGCTTGATTATAAAATGAAACACATTATCATAAATTGAATCTTATGTTTTGAAATAATGTGTTATATTTTGTCTTAACGATTTTTATGATAAAGTTTGTCTTTCGGTTTTGAATGTTGTTACCTCTTTTTGATTTGGCATATAAAGACAAATACATGCTTAGATGAAATGAATTACTCAAAAAGAAAAAGCTTTTCCTACCTTATCAAGATTAAAGAATTTATTTAATCTCGTGAATGATTTTGATGATTCGTTTTGTAAAATTGAATGAGCTAAAAATGACGAATATCTTAACAATGAAAGCTTGTGTAATGCTTGATGGATTCACATTTTAAAGCTATGCATGGTGAATCATATGTCTTGGACTAATATGTTATATATGTTTTTGGTCTAAATTGTTTTTATGATGTTTTTGCCTTTGCGTCTTGAACGTTCATGCTTGTTTCTATTTGACATAAAAAGATAAAGACATATTTATATGAAATCAATGTAAATCACTAAAAGAGAAATACATGTTTCTTGAATATTTCTTTCTCTAAAGTTTTGGATTTTTCAAAAAAAAAACAAGTGATAAATTCATATTTTGTAAATCACTTGAATTATGAATGAGATTTTGATGATGTGGTAATAACTTTATTCATGTTATGAATCTCAAAAATGATAATTTGATTATGAGTTTTGAGTTGACGAATTGACTTGAATAAGTTTTTGTTTCAACCGAATCATGAACCTTTTTTTGACTTCTTGACTTGAGAAATTTCAAGAAACATGATTATTACTTAATATTTAATACTTGAAATTTCTTATGAAAAGTGATCTTATTGAGATTTCTTATGCATGAAACAAATTGTTCTCTTTGCTATTTGCTACCAAATGAATCATGATTGATATCATTGCTATTATACCTCCTATGATTCATGTTGTAGAGAAAGAATTTATAAATCATGATGCTTTGAGATTTCTTATGAAATATTCAAGTGCTCATGTGATTCTTTGCTAAAGAAAATATTTACGATTCATGATTACAACTTAAATTTTTACGAATTCATGATCTTGATAATTGGAATTTGTTTTTGTGACATCTTGATGAGAATTCATATACATAAATCAAGTTGCTCTTCTTGCTAATTACTACCAAATGAATCATGACTTGATCCTTAATATTGATATATTTTTATATATCATGATTCTTGGTTGAATGCCTCTTATCATGAAATGAAGAAAATATTTGAAATCATGATCTTGACAATTTTAACTTGAAGTCCTTTATAAAGTCAAGATCCTATACCATGCTTCTTCCAGTTATCAAAAGTGAATTTTTCAAATAAAATGCAACTTGTCTTTTGATTTTTCGAAACTCAATGTTAGGTCTCAAATTTTGATGATGAAAATAATTGATTGTGTTTTATTGTCTAACTATATTTTGAGTGATATAGGTCTACTCGATCAGGATTAGACAGTTGACACAAGAGGAATTAACATTGGATCGGAGGAAATCACGTCAGGATATTAGACGTCGTGCCGGAGGTCCGGTCGACAATCGGTAGAAGGCTTCGAATGTCGAGCATTGAGCTAAGAAGAGTGGTGTTGTGCCAAAGATATCGATGTTGCGGAGGTCAACCACTAATTGGGCAATAGGTCACAAGAGAGGATGATGCACCAAAGAAGCGGATGAAGCGTTGATAGGCCAATGACGTGCCGGGCAACAGAATGTCAATTCGCGTTGTAATAACTATCTAGATCGAAGTAGTGTTTTGGCTTATGTGTAGGATTAACTACGATAACGATGAAGACACAAAGTGAAACAAAGTGTCAGAGTCAAGTGCAATGGATCATTAGGAGTTCGAGAGTTCGACGGAAATCCATGTATGTGTATCTTGATTTTTAAAAATCTTAATGATGGTTTTTGCCTTTACGTCTTGAACTTTCGTGTTTATCTCTATTTGACATTAAAAGACAAAGGCATGCTCATATGAAATGAATCATAAAATGAAAATGCATATTTCTTGAAATCTTTCTCTCTAGAGTTTTTTGATTTTTCCATAAAAGACAAGTGATGAATTCATTTATGATATTTTGCGAATCACTTGAATTATGAATGAGATTTTGATGATGTGTTAAAAGTATCACTTAAAAAGAAAATGCTTTTCCCATCTTATTAAGATTAATGATTTTATGATATCTTATGAATCTCATAAATTATAAAAGTAATTTTGATGATTTGTTTATGAGTTCGGAGTTGATGAATTGAACTAGAATGAGTCTTATCTATATCGTGATCTTGATAACTTGAGTTTTTCAAGATCTCTTACTCCATACTCTTTTATGATTCTCCCATGTTATTGAAGAAAAATGCAAGTGAATCATAAATTATCTTCTTTTAACTTTTTGATTCTAAACTTGAGAAAATATGCTTTGATGATTAAAACATTGCATGCGTAATTTGATTTTTTTTCTCCTACGTTTCAATACTTCTTTGTATGCTTCATGAGTTGATGATTGAAATGTTGATGTAGACCTTTGATGTATCACTTGTCATGATTTATGAAAATTGCTAGCATTTTGAATCTCGAAAATGATTTTGATTTGATTATGGGTTTGAAGTTGTCAAATTGGTTTGAATGAGATTTTTGTTTCAAGCAAATCATGAACTCTCTAATGAATTCTTGACTTGAGATATTTTATGCAAATTGAAATACTTTCCTCTATGATTACTTCTTTTTTTCACTTACTAAAAAGGAAAATAATCCAAGTCTTGATATATCGATAAATGATACTTGAAATTATTTTTATGATTCATGATGAATTTAGATCTATCATGCTTAAATCAAGTTGTTCCTTTTTACTACCAAATGAATCATGACTTGAACTTTGATATTGATATTTCTTTTATCATGATCCTTGGTTGTATAATTTTTTTACTTTATTAAAAAGATTTGTCAAATGAATCATGTTTTTCTTGAATTTTCTTGATATCATAACATGATTTCTTTATATAGTTTGAAATTTTTAGCCATTGAGTCCTCCACTTCATTTTGACAATAACTAAGGGGGAGCTAGCTTGTTGGCTTGAATGTTAAATTCATGATTTGAATTTTGATGATAGAAACATTTATGTCAATATTTGTTTCTAATATCTCATTTGCCATTTTGATGAAAAAGGAAATCAATTACAATATTGTATCCTCCCTTCTTTTTGAGAATGATAAAGGGGGAGAAAAATTGCTAGCTTAAAGCAAAATTACTAGCTTAGAGAAAACTTGCTAGCTTGTGTATTACAAGAAAAAGTGGCAAAAGTAGCTAGCTAAAACTTGTAAAAATTGCTATCTTGTGTTGAATCTCAGATTTTGATGATGAAACTAATTGATTATGTTTAGTTTGTCTAACTACATTTTGAGTTACGCAGGTCTACTCGATCAGGATTAGACAGTTGACACAGGAGGAATTGATGTTACACAAGAGGAAATCACGTCAGGATAATCAGTAGAAGGCTTCGGATGTCAGGCATCAGGCCAAGAAGAGCAGGTTGCGCCAAGGATATCGGGGTTGCGGAGGTCAACCATCGATTCGGCAACAAACTACAAGAGAGGATGATGCGTTGAAGAACCGGATGATGCGTCGAAGAACCAGATGAAGCACCAACCAATGACATGCCGGGCAACAGAATGTCAATTCGCATTGTAATAACTATTTAGATCGAAGTAGAGTTTTGGCTTATGTGTGCAGGATTAACTATGATAGCTTGAAGACATAAAGTAAATTACTAGAGTCAAGTAGTTGGGAGTCCACCGGAAGTCCGAAGGAACGTCGGAGGTGCTGCCGAAACCAACCAAGAAAGAATCGAGAACTTGCCGAAGGTTTCGGAAGTTCACCGGAAAGATCGTCAGAGGTTCACAGAGCTCATTGAGAAGGTTCAAAAGCTTGCCAAAGACTCGTCGAACTCGCCATAGAGCCTAGGAGCCTGTTGGGAATCCGTCGGAAGAAATTCAAGGGTGCGTCGAAAGTCCGTCGGAAGTCCGTCGGAAGTTCGTAGGAAGAAGACTCGACATTGTCAGTTGTTAATTTGTTTAGAATTATGTTTCAATTCTATAGTTATCACATAATTAGGGTAAAGATTAGGTAATAATCTTGTTTAACCCTTATAGGGGCCAACTAGGCCTTTTTTGGGCTGATTTGGGCCGAAGTCAAGGCCCATTCAGCCTTACTAGAATAGTCTGGCGATGGCACCGCCAGACCCTGGCGGTGGCACCACCCAGGGACCGAACTCCCAGGTGTTTTGGGTGATGGTACCACCCTAGGTCAATGGTGGTACCGTCGATTTTAATACCTGGCAGGCGGTGGTACCGCCAGTGTCAGGTGGTGGTATCGCCAGTACCCTAGAAAACCAGGGTGATTTAAATTTGGGCTCTAAATTTGAATCCTCTTGGAGCCTATAAAAATCCCTCCCATCCCTGGGTTGTAGAAGCAATCACAAAGATCTTGAAAGGAACAAAATGCTGTAGAAATCCTTCTAGAATCCCTCCTCTAAGCTTTCATTCATTTTTCAACTTCAAGAGAGGAGTGTGAGTGTGAGTGCTTGTAAGGGTTGCTTCCTAAGCCCATCAAAAGGAGAGAGAGCTATAAGGGAGTTAGTCCTTTCCCGTTGGAAGGAGAATAGCTAGTGGAAAGTCGATCGCCTCAAGAGAAGAGGATTCGAGAGTGGACGTAGATCATATGATCGAACCACTATAAAAATATGGATTTGCATTTATATTCTTGCAATTTACATTACTGCAAATCATCCTTATCTTCCTACCTCTCCTTCTTACAATCAACTTTAAGCTTAAAGCTTTACATCATTCCTTTTCGGGTTCAAACGAAATGTTGCTTTTAATCGTACGAAGTTTTCAACACGCTTTTAATCGCTAAAATTTATTATGTTTATCCGCTGCACTAATTTACCCCCTCTTAGTGCTGCTCGATCCCTAACAATTGGTATCAGAGCCTAGTATTTCTCATTTCAGATTTACACCTGAGAGAAATGGCTCTTAATGGCTTTCAAGAGGGTTTTTCGATTGTTTATCCTCCGTTGTTTAACGGTTTGGACTACACTTGTTGGAAAACTCGAATGAGAGTTTTCTTGCTGTCAATGGATTTGGATTTGTGGAATGTTGTTGAAAACCATTTTCAGCTTCCCTCTAAACCGACGAATGAATGGTCGGATTTAGAGAAAAAATATTTTTATTTAAATGCAAAGGCTATGAATGTCTTATTTTGTGCTTTAGATAAAAAAGAGTTTAATCAGATTTCTACGTGCGAAACGGCTTTTGATATTTGGTGGACACTTAAAATCACACACAAGGGAACTAGTAGAGTCAAAGACTCAAAAGTAAATCTCTTATTGCATGATTTTGAGCTCTTCCGAATGACACCAAGCGAGTCTATCGATGACATGTACACCCGTTTCACGGATGTCGTCAATAGCTTAAAAAGTCTTGATAAATATTTTTTGACTTTTGAACTCACTAACAAGATCCTAAGATCCCTTCCAAAAAGGTAGGATCCTAAAGTAACCACAATACAAGTGGCTAAAAATTTAAATAATTTACCTATTGAAGAACTAATTGGCTCACTATTGACATACGAAATGAGCCTCTTTGAACTTGATAAATATGAGAACCACCTTCCAAAGAATAGGAAGGATTTGGCACTCTGAATAAGAGAATGCCACTTGAGTGATGACTCTAGTGATGAGGACAATATTGAAAACTTTGAACTTTGGACATTAAAATTTAAAAAGTTCATTAAACAAGAATTGAAAAACATAAATAAACTTAAAAAGAACACCAACTCATGCTATGAACGCCAAATGCCGAAGAGCTTCAAAGATGAGCACACAAAAGAAAACAAGAAGAGGCCAAATAAGAAGGAAGAACTCCAAGAAGAATCAAGTGCATCTGAAGGCGAAACGACAAACTATACTTTGACGATTTTCGACAATGAGGTAAGAAACTCAACCAAGTTGCTTTTACCTTATTTTGAAATTACATGACCTTCTCATGAGTGCTTAATTTAGTTAGTATGAAATAAAAATTATTTTAAAAAATTATATTATGTTTTTCCTTCTAGAAATTTTTAAAAATTAAAAATATATATGATGATTGCATGATAATGCTTAAAATGTCAAATCTTTTGTGAATGATAATTCTTGTACAAGAAAAATTCCATGTATGTTTTTCATATCCGTTTTCGACTTTAAACATCATGCACATCTATGTATGTTATTCTTGAAAGTGTTTTGATGATAAATGCTTGTATCATGCTTATGATATGAAATCTTCTATTTTAGATTAATTGGCCTAAATTGTTTTTATGATGAAATTTTTAGATGACATGTCACATTTTTTTTTATGAAACTTGAGTTTCAGTTTAAACTTGATACACATCTTTTATACAAAAAGGAATTGAGCATGTTTACTTGTAATCAATCTATGCTGCTCTTAATAAAATTCCCAAATAAAAGTTTTTGATGATAATTTCGGATTTATATGATGATTCATGGCTTTTGAACGAAAAACTTGAACATACCCTATAGAATCATCCTTGATAAAGATAAAATGAAAATATTAAAAGCTTGTTATCATGCTTAATGATTTTATAGTATGATGATGCATTAGGATTTGAAATAAAAGACTTGAACATGATCATATGAAATCAATTGTATGGAATGAAAATGCATCTTTGAATTCATTTTATGAATCTTGTGAATTTCCTGAAAATAATCATGTTGAATGCAATCAAAATAAATGAATCTCATGTTTTTGGTCTTAACAATATCTCTTGAAATTTGCTTTTCGAACCTATATGAAAAAACATGAGCATGATCATATGAAGGATCAAATCACTTAAATTGAAACGCATAAAAAAAGGGAGAAAATGCATATCATGATGCTTTATGTGTAATGCTTTTGATCTTAATGGGTTTAATGACAAACTTATATTTTAAATTTATACAATAATGACTTCCATATAAATATCTGAATATACCTTATGAAATCATCATTGATAATGATGAAATGAAAATATTAAAAGTTTGTTGTCATGCTTAATGATTTTATAATATCATGAGAATTTGAAGTTGTTATATCTTGATGACAAACTCATGTTTTGGTTTTAAAATTTGATACTCATCTTTTGAAACATGAGTACACTTATAACAAACAACTTAAAATGAAACACATTATCATGATAAATTGAATCTCATATCTTGAAATAATGTGTTATATTTTTGTCTTGACGATTTTTATAATGAAGTTTACCTTTCATTTTTGAATATTTATTTTGATTTGGCATAAAAAGATAAATGATGAATCCATGTATACTATGTTCATATAAGTCTCTTGAATCTTGAGAATGATTTTGATAATTTGATTATGAGTTTTGAGTTGACAAAATGAGTTTGAATGATTTTATGACACCTCTCTTGATCTCTTGAAATCATGACTTTGAATTCTTGACTTGAGATATTTTTGGGAATCGAAATACTTTTCTCAATGAGAGGAAAACAATTCAAATCTATGTCATTTATGAATCTCATAAACTATGTTAATGATTTTGATGATTCGAACTTGAATGAGCTTTATCATAATCCAAGTCTTGATATCTTGACATCTATATACTTGGAATTTCTTTTAAAATGTAATCTTGATGAAAACTATTATGCATGAATCAAGTTGTTTTACTATCTATTCTCAAATGAATCATGTTCTTCTAAAGCCTACACATCATATCCTTCATGATATAGGAATGACATGATTTCTTTGCATTATTGTTTTGAATACATTATGTAAAAATTGAAATATTGATTGATGCAAAATTATTTCATTGAAACATTAATCCTCCCCTTCCTCTCGATGATGACAAAGGGAGAGTTAGATGCCAGCTTGTATATCATAAGAGAAAATGGAAAATATAGCTAGCTAGAACTTACAAAAAGGCAAAGCTTGTACTTCTCAAGATGAGAAATTGCAATGTTGCATTATCATTTATAAAACTCATGAGCTTGCATGTTTAAAATGTTGTAAATTTTACAAAATTGCTATCTCATTGCAAACAAGAAGTTGCTAGCTTAATGCAAATGCTTGCTAGCTTGTGCATCACAAGAAGAATTTTGCTAGAACAAGCAAAAATTACTTATTAACATATCACAAAATTGCTAGCATCTTAAAGAGTACCTTAAGTGTTTGCTTGAATGATAAATTGATCTTCATAACTTGATTTCGATGATAGAATTCATAACTTGGTTTTGAATCATGAATGTAAACTTTTGATACCCCATGAATATTTATCTTTGTTAATTGTCATAGTTTCAAAATTCATGTAAAGGGAAAAGAATTGTACTCTTCCCTTCCTTTTGACAAAAACAAAGGGGGAGAAAGTTTATTGCTAGCTTGCATACTTGAATGAGAAATTTGCTAGCTCAATCATTGTAATGAAGGAACTTGCTACCTTGCAAAGAGAAGCAAAGTGCAAACTTACACAAGATGCAAGCAAAATTATCGTGCTTGAACTTAAAAACTTGCTATAATATAAATTTGTAAATCTAGCTTATATATTGTAAAAACTTGCTTATCCTTAAATATAGCTAGATGTTACTTCTCCTTTTTGTTGATGGCAAAGGGGGAGAAGTAGAATTGATGATCTCATGCAACGGAATGATGTTTGAATATTTTATATATTTGCATGATTTTCTTGATGACATGAATGATACATATTACTTGGATTTGAGATAATCCAAGTGTTCTATCAATGGCATATTGATAGGGGGTGTTTGGTCAAACTCTGAGGAGTTAAGGTTAACTCCGTTAGTCATCATCAAAAAGAGAAAGATTGTTGAATCTCAAATTTTGATAATAAAACTAATTGATTATGTTTAGTTTGTCTAACTACGTTTTGAGTTATGTAGGTCTACTCGATCAGGATTAGATAGTTGATGCAGGAGGAATTGACGTTGCGCTGGAGGAAATCACGTTAGGATAATCAGCAAAAGGCTTCAGACGTCAGGCATCAGGCCAAGAAGAGCAGGTTGCGCCAAGGATATTGGGGTTGCAAAGGTCAACCACCAATTGGACAATAAACCGTAAGAGAGGATGATGCACCGAAGAACCGAACGAAGCGTCGACCAATGACATGCCATGCAACAGAATGTCAATTCGTGTTGTAATAACTATTTAGATCGAAGTAGAGTTATGGCTTATGTGTGCAGGATTAACTACGATAGCTTGAAGACATAAAGCAAATTATCGGAGTCAAGTAGTTAGGAGTCCACCGGAAGTTCGAAGGACTGTCGGAGGTGCTATCAGAACCAACCGAGAAAGAATCAGGAACTTGTCGAAGATTTCAAAAGTTTGTTGGAAAGATCGTCAAAGGTTCACAGAGCTCACCGAAAAGGTTTGTAAGCTTGCCCAAGACTCGTCAAACTCACCATAGAGTCTAGAAGCCTACTGAGAATCCGTCGGAAGAAATCCGAGGGTGTGTCGGAAGTCCGCCGAAAGTTTGTCGGAAAGCTCACCGAAAGAAGACTCGACATTGCCAGTTGTTAATTTGTTTAGAATTATGTTTCAATTCCATAGTTAGCACATAATTAGGGTAAGGATTAGGTAATAATCCTGTTTAAACCTTGTAGGGGCCAATTGGACCTTATTTGGATTGATTTGGAACGAAGTCAGGGCCCATTCAGCCTTGCTGAAATTGTTTGGCGGTGGCACTACCAGACCCAGGCGGTGGCATCGCCCAGGGACTGAACTCTCAGGTGTTCTGTGCAGTGGTACCACCCCAAGTCAACAGTGGTACCACCGACTTTAATACCTGACAAGCGATGGTACCGCGAGACCACACAGCCCAAAGACTTTGTCAGGCGGTGGTACTGCTAGTGTTAGGCGGTGGTACCGCCAGTACCCTAGAAAATCATGGTGATTCAAATTTGGGCTCCAAATTTGAATCCTCTTAGAGCCTATAAAAACCCTCCCATCCCTGGGTTGTAGAAGCAAGCACAGAGATCTTGAAAGGAACAAAACGCTATAAAAATCCTTCTAGAATCCCTCCTCTAAGCTTTCATTCATTTTCAACTTCAAGAGAGGAGTGTGAGTGTGAGTGCTTGTAAGGGTTGCCTCCTAAGCCCGTCAAAAGAAGAAAGGGCTGTAAGGGAGTTAGTCCTCACCCGTTGGAAGGAGGACAGCTAGTGGAAAGCCGATCGCCTTAAGAGAAGAGAATTCGAGAGTGGACGTAGGTCGTATGACCGAACCACTATAAAAATCTAGGTTTGCATTTATATTCTTGCAATTTACATTACTGCAAATCATCCTTATTTTCCTACCTCTCCTTCTTACAATCGGCTTTAAGCTTAAAGCTTTATATCATTCCTTTCTGGGTTCAAACGAAACATTGCTTTTAATCGTATGAAATTTTCAACATGCTTTTAATCGCCGAAATTTATCGTGTTTATCCACTGCACTAATTCACCCCCCCCCCTCTTAGTGCCACTCGATCCCTAACACCTTGCAATTTCACGAGAAGCTAAGAATTACTATCTCAAAGGATGTAAATATTGCTCTCTTGCCTATCTCAAGAAGAGAAAATGCAAAACTTAGAAAATATGCATTCCTACACTTGCCATGCTTATTTGTTATAATAAAAATTTGGCATGCATGTTTAAAGTGATTATACAAAATTTCTAGCTTATTACAAACTAGAAGTTGATAGCTTGCAAAGGCAAAACTTAGAAAGGTGCTAGTATGAAGTATTGCAAAAAGAAGCAAAATGCTATCTTGCCTATCATGAGAAACTTGCCATGATAGAATGTTGTTGAAAATTTAGCTAGTATGATTGTAAAACTTGCATATCTTTTAAACTAGCTATAATGTTACTTCTCCTTTTTGTTGATGACAAAGGGGGAGAAGTAGATTGATAAGTTCATGCAATATAATGTTGTTTGAATATTTTATATGTTTGTATGATGGTTTGACGATTTTCATAACATGTTGCTTGGATTTGGCATAATCCAAGGGTTCTATCAATATGACATATTGATAGGGCGAGTTTGGTTAAACTTCGAGGAGTTAAGGTTAACTCTATCAGTCATCAATTAGTTGTCATCATCAAAAAGGAGGAGACTGTTAGGTCTTGAATTTTAATAATGAAACTAATTGATTATGTTTTATTGTCTAACTGCATTTTGAGTGATGTAGGTCTACTCGATCAGGATTCGATAGTTGACGCATGAGGAATTGATGTCGTGTCAGAGGAAATCACATCAGGATATTGGACATCGTGCCAGAGGTCTGGTCGACATTCGATAGAAGGCTTCGGACACCGAGCATCGGGCCAAGAAGAGTGGTGTTGCACTAAGGATATTAGGATTGCGGAGGTCAACTGCCAATTGGGCAATAGGCCACAAGAGAAGATAATACACCGAAGAAGCGGACGAAGCGCTAATAGGCCAATGACATGCCGGGCAACAGAATGTCAATTCACGTTGTAATAACTATCTAGATCGAAGTAGAGTTTTGGCTTATGCACAGGATTAACTACGATAATGATGATGACACAAAGTGAAACAAAGTGCCGGAGTCAAGTGTGATGGATCGTTGGGAGTTTGAGAATTCGACAGAAGTCCAAAGATTCATCGGGAGTACTACTAGAATTGGCTAAGAACGAGTAAAGAGCTTGTCGAAGGGTTTTCGGAAGTTCGCCGGAAGGTTTGTCGGAAGTTTGTGGAGCTCGCCGAGAAAGATTAAAGCTTTCCAAAGAAGCAGGTCGGAACTCACCAAGATCATCGTGAAGTCCAGGAGCTTGCTAGGAGTTCATAGAATGGTATCCGAGGGTTCATCGAAAGATCACTGGAAGTTCACCGGAAGCTCGCCGGAGAAAGAAGTCTTGACTTGCGGACTTTGTAATAGCTTAGAAAATATCTTTAATTTCATAGTTAGCACATAATTAGGATTAGGATTAGGTGTTAATCCTTTAACCCTGTAAGGGGCCGATTGGGCCAGATATTGGATTAGTTTGGGCCGGGTTTAAGGCCCAACCAGAAGTGTTGGACATTGTCTAGCGATGGCACCGCTAGACTAGGGTGGTGGCACCGCCCAGGTCTAGCTTCCCAAGTAGTCTGGGGCGGTGGTACCGCCCTCGGGCAGAGTGCCCAGTGGTGGCACCGCTAGCTAGGTGGCAGCATCACTAGCTGGGCGGTAGTACCGCCCAGTACACTGACCGTGTCAGTGTGTCAGATGGTGGTACCGTTAGACTGAGTGGTGGTACTGCCCAGTGTAAGGGTTAGACTAGCGGTGGTACTGCAAGTGGCAAGCGGTGGTACCGCTAGTACCCCAAAAATCCGAGATGATTCAAATTTGGGCTTCAAATTTGAATCCTCTTTTACAACGAACAAGCCATTTACAATTTGTCCGTGACAAATTGTAAATGAAGCGGATAATCTACTCTCAGTAACACTGATCACCATTGGTGAGGACTTGACAACTGTTATCTTTCATTAGTCTCTTCGAAGGGTCTTCAAATCTGTGCAAAGCTCCTCTACTGGATAACTAAGAGAGCTGGGGTACTCGGTTTTGCCCATTCTCTTGAGAGTTGAGAAGGCAAAGGTTACTTGACTTTGCCCACCTCGTCGAGGTTGTACTTCGTGCGTCGAGCTGGTTACTAGACTTCGCCTACTCTTAGCTCACACTTCTGAAGCACTTGAAGTATTTGCAATCCTTGCGTTGAGTCAACTATAGTGATTCACCTTCTCAATACCATTGAACTTCTGGACTGCAAGAAGTTATCACTCTAACTTGGAGCAAGTCTTTGATAGATTTGGTCGATTTTAGGATTGTACCACCTTCTCCGTCATTCCTACCGCCTACTCGTATGAGTAGCAAAGGTACAACACCGCATACTGCCTGCTTCGTTCCTTGGTCCTGCACTCTTGCATCGACCCGAATTCCTTCACTTACGGCAATCTTGATGAGAAGTCCATTGACACTGGTCTTATGAAGTTCTCTGGCCTCTATCCTTTAGCCTTGTCATGGTACATGGAGTTTGTCAATGCATTCTCCTCCTCCACAGCCCATATCACGACCAAGCACTCTCCCTCTATGAGAGCAAGGGATCGATGACTCCCCGGAAGTCCCGCCTCTGCGGTACCATGGCACTGCAATGCCCATGGCACTACTATCCATTGTCTCGCCTCTACGGCACTACGGCAATCCTCTGAGTCCACCTTCATTCTAACCAATGCTTGATTTTGGATAGCTAAGTCCCTTTGGACTCGTCATTGCTTCCTCACCCTTTTTCGACCACCTACTTCAACACCTCTGTATTCTCTAAGCAGTTCCTCTTGGTCGATGGAAAGACAGACTGCAACTCCCATGTATGGCCTCCACTATCATATTATAGGGCTTGCACCGCTTCTGTTCTCCTTAACTTCATTGGTCATAACGTTCACTTACTCAACCTTGTCCTCTGACTTACTAGGCTCCCATAAGCGAATGTGAGCTCTTAAGTAGTCCAACTCTTTAGCGGCTCCGATTATATCTCTATATGATCTAGTCCCCCCATGGGACTCACTAGTACTTGCATCTGAACTTCTTCCTCGATAGTGCACAACCCCCATAAGCTGATGCCCAAGGCTTCCATTCAATGCAACATTCGATGCATGCACGGAAGACCCATCTCTGTGGTACTATGATATTCACTGCTTGAATCCATAGCTCTTCTTGCCGTCGTGTTATTCACCGAAGTGAAGCTCCCAGTCGTGCTCCCGATCATACCTCTACATGATCCAGTTCCCCATGAGACTCATTGTCTATGTCGCATTGCCACAAACCATTCCACCATGATCCGCTGCATCATGTCGCCTCCTGGTGACATCTCCTTGCATTCTGATCCTTGTGGTATGAACTTAAACTACGATCTCTCCATGTGTGGACTCCGCCAACACATCGCAGGGCCTCTACCACCTTCGATTCTGTTCGCTCCTTTGGCAATCGACCTTTGTCCACCCGCTCTCGGGTCACACTCGGACGAAGCCTAGCTCTAGGATAGTCTATCACCTAGCAACTCCTCTGAAGTCCTTTGACTTCACTGAAATTGGTGCACCATTGTGTGAATCCTGGGACTCTGCCCCTACCAGCACAATCTCCGCTGCGCTTCATGGCAACTTGAATAGCAACACTATGGCATATTCTTCAAGAGTACCTGCCTCTGTATCCTCTTGCCCCGTGCCAAGGCCTTCTAACAGCAACTTCACTTCTGCAAGCTGCATTGCCTTAGTTCCTTCGTCAAATGCTTTACCGAGATCAAGTGTATATGTCTCGAAGCTCCCTTTGTCTTTGGCACCATGCAAGATGAATCTTCTCCATCAGAATAAAGAACCCATGGAACGACATGATCCTACTCTTGTCTCTGTAAGAGTCCATGCCCTTGACCTCTATCTAAGGAAAGCTCCAAGCCTCCACTCCATGTTCTATCTTCTATGCCAACTCTCTTTATGTGGCTTGGATACACCACTAAGTTACCCCCAAGTTGCTCTGCTTCTTGATTTGCATTATGTTAATGGTAGCCCTCGCACCTACCATTCCACGGGTCAGCCCTCTGTCGAGTCCGATCTCCCTATCGACTCCAAGTGTGCCTTCACTTTATATTGCCTTGGGTCGCTCCCCCACTTGATCTCACTATGCGTCCACCAACGCATTGCCACTTGTGAGATCATGCAATGACTCTTCATTGCTCACTCGATCCATCGAGCTTTGTCTTGAGGTACTCCTCAATCGGTGCAGTTCATTGCACATGATTCTCCCTCTAGAGAACTAGGACTTATCCCTCCTAGATATCTACCCCGTTGGAGCAACTTCTCTTTTTGTCTCTTTCCCTCTGGAAAGTTTGGAGACCACCATCCCCTTGGACCACTCCACCTTTGCTGAATAAACCGTGCACTATCCTGCCTCCACAAACGCACCTACTAGATTATGACTCTTCGCCAATATAGCTCCCACTGCATCCCTCTAGGTCTAGCAACATGCTAAACCTGCTGCACACTTCAGCCTCTTACGAAAGTATCCTACACATGCCGAAGAGAAAGTTTCAATGCTCCATGGCACTGACCTTCGGCTGCCTTGGGATGGCCACGGATAGTCCATCGTCTACATGCAAGCCCTTGCATGAGTATCAGATTCCTTGAGTTTGCAACTCCCCTCACCTCTGTGAGCTTTGCATAACACTTTCAATCGTTGAACAACCCCCTCCACCTTGCATGGCCTCATCGTTTGCCAAGCACCCTACTTGCCTCGAGCACCGTCAAGTTTGGGTGCCAACATCGAGCCATAGCTCAAACTCAGCCATCTCAACCTTTGTGCACTATGCAATTCTTCTTAGCTTGTTTGTCCTCGTGGTGCCTCTTTGTGCAAAGGGTTGCCCATTCATTTGAATGTCATTTTCGGATGCCCGCTCCTTTGAGCGACTCCTTCCCCTATAACTCCATGTCCGTTTCCCAAACGGTCGCGCATGTTGGCTACCCTCAACACAGCCCTGCTAGGTCCCCCATGTTTGCATGCTAAGTGTTTCTAAGTGGGCTTGTCCCGCTCTGATACCATTTGTCACGTGGCCATTACTTTCTCCCCGCAAAACCGATCCAGCAAAGTGCGTAGCGGAACCACACATATGAGAAGGATGTTAGCGACCCGAACAGCACTGGCACGGGATTGCGGGAGAGGATCTCCCCTGATGGGAGCAGGGGCACCGCACCCGACATAATGGGCTCCAAGCCACTAGACTCAAGGTGGGCCTTAATGTCATCCCACTAAACTAGTTCATTGAGGTGTGCAGCGCCAACGCTTATAAGGCTCAAGACCTCCCCTTTCCTTACCAATGTGGGATTAAATACACCTTGCCTACCCCCTCTTGGGGTGTTCCCCCTTTGGGGTGCACAGCTGCCTACCGCCTCTAGGGCGCACCCCCACCTGGGGTGCTCGGCGTGATACCCCCTTTGGGGTGATCACCGTGACATCCTTGAGAATTCACCCTGCCTATCCCCTCTGGGGCGCTTGGCGTGACATTCTCCCCCACCCAATCTCGTGACGTCCTCATCATGGACTAGCCACCCTGCCTACCCCCTCTGGGGCACTCGGCGTGGACACCCCCTCTAGGGTGATTGGTGAAGGCCAGGGGTTGCTCTGCATAGATTTGAAGACCCTTCGAAGAGACTAATGGAAGACAACAGTTGTTAAGTCCTCACCAATGGTGATCAATGCTACTGAGAGTAGATTGTCCACTTCATTTCCTAATTGAATGTCAATCAAAAGAGGAAGTGATGCGAACCTATTTGGACGAGACAACTAGGTGGAAGAAGATTCGATGGGAAAATTTTATAGAGGAAGGACCTGAAAACTTCAAAGGTTGCGAGGCGATGCTCGTTAAAGCTCCAACAATCATCTATCCAGTTCAAGAGATAAGAAGAATTTGAAGACTAGCACATATCAAAGATGCTCTTTTCCTTCATCAGATGAATCCACAAGAATCAGCAAGGATCAGCATAACTCTGCCAACCCCACACCAGAGTCAAAGTCATTGGCGAGTTGAAGTAGCATGGCGGATTAAAGTTCGACGACTCCATAACAAGTAGAGAACAACTAGGAGCCAAGGGGCGCATCGTAGTAGGAGCAAAAGATTGAAGATCCAGCAAAGGCAAGGAGTTGCAGCGTCAACAAAGGCTTCGATGAGGACGTCGAAGGAATAAGTGGGGGAGAATGTCACGGACAAATTGTAAATGGCTTGTTCGGTATAATGCTTATGTATGTCCGTGTCTTTTTGGTTTGTTTTAACTTTGCAAAGAATGTAAAGGGCTAGCTAAAGGCTAAACAGCACCATTTAAATAAGTTTGGTGACCATTTCAGGCTTGTACATAATGATGGTGTCATGTGAACACTTGTACTAAATTTCGGTCTGTAGTGGGCCAATTTTATACCTTTGTTGTGTAACTGTTCTGAGCTTGTGATGTATATGGTTGGAATTTGCATTGGCTCTAAAGTGTTTGCTGAAAGGGTGGCTTGTGGATCTCGTGTGAAGCGCTTTCTCTGTCCCGTCTTCTCTTTTACAAGTCCTAAGGGATCGTAGGAGGCTTCGGGGAGGCTAACCTTTGCGGACTGACACACAATGGTGCCGCACTGCTTAGGCAAAACCAGCTAAGTATGTGACATCTTGGGGTCTATAAATACCCTAGATGTTCTTGCCTGGGACAGCAAGAATTATGCAAGAAACTAAGGGAAAACTCTGTTAGTTTTAGTTGAAATCCCTCGTCTAAAGTTTAAAGTTGTCTTTAAGAGAGGTGTTGAGGGAAGCCT
This sequence comes from Musa beccarii, assembly GCA_024322285.1. Classification (NCBI taxonomy): domain Eukaryota; kingdom Viridiplantae; phylum Streptophyta; class Magnoliopsida; order Zingiberales; family Musaceae; genus Musa; species Musa beccarii. Next base: position 33,545,302 of record CM044394.1, read on the forward strand.
TGTAAACAGAGTTTGTAAAAGGGAGTTTGTCCTCGCCCGTTAAAAGGAGGATAGCTAGTGGGAAAGCCGGTGGCCTCAAGTGAAGAGGAATCGGGAGTAGATGTAGGTCGTATGTCCGAACCACTATAAAATTGGTTTGCATTTACGTTATCGCAATTTACATTTCAATAAACCTTCTTTACTTGTTCGACTTCCTCATCATCTTCTTTAAATGCTTTCAAGTTCAATACATTTCTAACTAGGCTTTAATCAAAATGCTTTTAATCAAGAGTTTGAGAATTCGATGAAAGTCCAAAGATTCATTGGGAGTATTGTCGGAATTGGCCGAGAACGAGTAGGGAGCTTGTCGAAGGGTTTTCGGAAGTTCGTTGGAAGGTTTGTCAGAAGTTTACGGAGCTCGTAGAGAAAGATTGAAGCTTTCCGGAGAAGCTCGTCAAAACTTGCCAAGATCATTGTGAAGTCCAGGAGCTTGCCGGAGTTTGCAGAATGGTATATGAGGGTTCATCGGAAGACCACCGGAAGTTCACCGGAAGTTCACCGGAAGCTCACCGGAGAAAGAAGTCTTAACTTACAGACTTTGTAATGCATAGAAAATATCTTTAATTTCATAGTTAGCACATAATTAGGGTTAGGATTAGGCGTTAATCCTTTAACCCTATTAGGAGCCAATTGGGCCCGATATTGGATCAGGTTGGGCTGGGTTTAAGGCCCAACCAGGAGTGTTGGACGCTGTCTAGCAGTGGCACTGCTAGACTAGGGCGGTGGCATTGCCCAGGTCTAGCTTCCCAAGCAATCTAGGACGATGGTACCGCCCTAGGGCAGAGTACCCTAGCAGTGGCACCGCTGGCTGGGCGATAGTACCACCTAGTATACTGATCATTCCAATGTGTCAAGTGGTGGTACCGCTAGACTGAGCGGTGGTACCGCCCAGTGTCAGAGTCAGACTGGCGGTGGTACCGCCAATACCCCGAAAATCCGAGATGATTCAGATTTGGGCTCCAAATTTGAATCCTCTTGGGGTCTATAAATACCCCAGATGTTCTTGCTTGGGATATTAAGAATTGTGCAAAAACTAAGAGAAAACTCTATTAGTTTTAGTTTAAATCCCTCCTCCAAAGTTTGAAGTTGTCTTTAAGAGAGGTGTTGAGGGAAGCCTTGTAAACAGAGTTTGTAAAAGGGAGTTTGTCCTTGCCCGTTGGAAGGAGGATAGCTAGTGAAAAATTTGGTGGCCTCAAGTGAAGAGAAATCAAGAGTAGACGTAGGTCGTATGACCGAATCACTATAAAATTGGTTTGCATTTACGTTATCACAATTTACATTTCAACAAACCTTCTTTACTTGTTTAACTTCCTCATCATCTTCTTTAATCGGTTTCAAGTTCAATACGTTTCCAACCAGGCTTTAACCGAAATGCTTTTAATCAAAACATTGCTTTGAATTGTATGAAGTTTCTAAACTTATTTTAAATCATCGAAATTTATCATCTTTATCCGCTGCACTAATTCCCCCCCCCCCCCACCTCTTAGTGCTGCTCTTGATCCCAACACTTAATACTTGAATCTTTATGAATTCATGATCTTGATAACTTAAGATGTCTTTTGGAATTCATGGCATGATATGATTGAATTAATGATTTATTCTTTTTATCATGGATTGAAAATTGATACTAAAGAAAATATTTGTGAATCATGATTTTGATTTCTCGGAACTATATGTTTAGAATTTTTTTTAAAACCATGATCTTGATCTTGCTAAAAAGAATATTTACCATGAATGATATCTTTGGTATTCACGAATTGATTCTTATTGTTATCTTTCATGAATTCTTTGCATATATGGCTTGTTTAATGATTGAAATTTTTAGCCATTGAGTCCTTTCTTTTTGACAATGACAAAGGGGGAGTTAGTTTGCTAGCTTGTATATCATAAGAGAGTGGCAAACATAGCTAGCTAAAACTTGCAAAAAGGCAAAACTTACACTTCTCAAAATGAGAAGAAAGAAATTGCAAAGTTGTATTATTTTTAAACTCATGAGCTTGCATGTTTAAAATGTTATAAATTTTATAAATATTACTAGCTCATTGCAAACAAAAAGTTGATAGCTTGCAAAGACAAAATTTAGTTGTAAAAGAGAAGAATTGAAAGGGAGCTAGTGTCCGTATTGTAAAGTATGCTAGCTTATCATTATTGTTTGCTTGTTTATCATCAATTTCCCTCATATTATGATTTATTTATGACTCCCTTAAATTCATGACTTGATATGTTAAAAATTAATGATGCAAATTTGTTATTTTATCATTCATGTAAAGGGAAAAGAATTGTACTCTTTGCTTCTTTTTGACAAAAATAAAGAGGGAGAAAGTTTTTGCTAGCTTGCACACCCAAATGAAAAAATCTGCTAGCTTGAAAGAACTTACTATCATGAACACTACCAACAAATTGCTACCTTGCAATCTTAAGAGAAGCAAGTAAAACTTGTCATGCTTAAACTTAAAACTTGTTATGATTGAATGTTGTGTTGCAAATCTATTCCTAAATGTTTTAAATCTTGCTAGTATAATTATAAAACTTGCATATCCTTCACACTAGCTATGATGCAACTTCTCCTTTTTGTTGATGACATAGGGGGTGAAGTAGATTGATGACTTCATGCATTGTAATGATAGTTTGAAATATTTGTATGATGTTTTGATGTTTTTCATAACATGTGATGAATGTAACTTGGATTTGGCATAATCCAAGTATTCTATCAATATGGCATATTGATAGGGAGAGTTTGGTTAAACTCTGAGGAGTTAAGATTAATTCTGTCAGTCATCAATTAGTTGTTATCAACAAAAAGGGGGAGACTGTTGAGTCTCAGATTTTGATGATGAAACTAATTGATTATGTTTAGTTGTTTAACTACGATTTGAGTGACATAGGTCTACTATCGATCAGGATTAGATAGTTGACACAGAATGAATCAGCATTATGCTAGAGGAAATCATGTCAGGATATTGGATATCAAGCTAGAGATCCAATCGACAATCGGCAGAAGGCTTCGGACATTAGGCATCGAGCCAAGAAGTATAGTGCTGTGCCAAGGAGATTGGGGTTGCGAAGGTGAATCACCGATTAGGCAACAAGCTGCAAGAGAAGATGGTGCGCCAAAAAACTAGACGAAACACCAACCAATGACGTGCCGAGCAACAAGAACTTGATTCATGTAACTGACTAGATCAAAGTAGAGCTAAGGTTTACTTAGTGTGCAGCATTAACTACGATAATGATGAAGATATAAAGCCAGAGTCAAGTGTGATGGAATCGTTAGAAGTTCGAGAGTTTGACGGAAGTCCGAAGATTCATCGATGGTGCTGCCGAAATTAGCCGAGAATGAGTAGGGAGCTTGTCGAAGGATTTTTGGAAGTTCACCGGAAGGTTCGTCGGAAGTTCGTGGAACTTGCCGAGAAAGATCGGAGCTTGCTGAAGAAGCTCGTTGAAACTCGCCAATCAAGAAGTCCAAGAGCTTATCGGGAGTCCGCAGAATGGTGTCCGAGGGTTCGTCGAAAAACCATCGGAAGCTCACTAGAGGAAGATTTGATGTGCCAAACTTTGTATTATCTTAGAAAATATTTTTAATTTTGTAGTTAGCATGTAATTAGAGTTTGGATTAAGTGTTAATCCTATAACCCTGGTAGGAGCCAATTAGGCCCTATAATGGACTGGTTTGGGCCGAGTTTAAGGCCCAACCAAGAGTGTTCAACCTGTCTGGCGGTGGCACAGCCAGACTGGGGTGGTGGTACTACCCAAGTCTAGCTTCCCAAGTTGTACTGGGTAGTGGTACCACCTAGTACTCTGACCATGTCATTGGCGGTACTACCGCTAGTGTTAGGGTCAAACTGGCAATGGTACCGCCAGAACCCGGTAGACCCAGGATGGGAAGGTTTTTGGCTCCAAGTTTGAATTCGATTGGAGCCTATAAAAACCCCTCCCATCCCTAGGTTGAACACAAGCACATACACTTTGAAAGTAGAGAAACTTTGTTTAAATCTCTAGAAATCCACTTCTCTAGTCTTTACTTGTTTTCAAGTTAAAAGAGAGGATAGAGTGCTTGTAAGGATTACCTCCTAAGCCCGTCAAAAGGAGAGAGTACTGTAAGGGACTTGTCTTCGCCCGTTGGAAGGAAGACAACTAGTGGAAAGCCGGTAGCCTCAAGTGAAGAGGAATCGGGAGTGGATGTAGGTCATTATGACCGAACCACTATAAATTTGGTATGCATTTACTTTCTCACAATTTATATTTCAGCAAACCATCTTCACTTGCTGCTCCATTTCTTCATCTCTAAATACTTGCAAGTTAAATAAGTTTCCAATACACTTTGATCGAAATCTGTTTTCATCGAAACGTGATTTTATCCAATGAAGTTTTTAACGTACGAACTTGTTTGAATTGCCAAATTTTTTTATTATTAACCGCTGCACTAATTCACCACCCCCCCCCACCCCCCCTCTTAGTGCCGCTCTAGTTCCCAATATTACAAACTCTTTTACAAGGTTTCCCTTAATCACCTCTCTTAGGAACAACTCTTTAAAATTTCGGAGGAGGGATTTCTACTAAGAATCATAGAGTTTTCCCTTAGTTTATTTGCACAATTCTTGCTATCCCGAGCAAGAATAGTTGGGATATTTATAGACCCAAGTGGATTCAAATTTGGAGCTCAAATTTGAATCATCTAGGATTTTTGGGGTATTGGCGGTACCACCGCCTAGGCTTTTTGCCACTGTCAGTATACTAGGTGGTACCACCATTTAGCCAACGGGACCACCACCCAGGTACACTAATAATGAGCGGTACCACTGCCTAGACACCTAGGAGACTGAACCCTGGGTGGTACCACCGCCCTAATCTGGCAATGCCACCGCTAGACAGGGTTCAACAACCCTATTTACGCCTTGAATCTAACCCAAACCTATTCAAGTATAGGTCCAATTGGCCCCTAACTAGGTTGGCTCAATTACAACTCAATTAATCTAATCCTACTTAGATCTAGATAATTATTATAATATAAATCAACATTCAATTGCCTGGCACATCATTGGTCTATCGGTGCTTCATCCGTTTCTTCGACGCATCATCCTCTCTTGTGGCCTATTGCCCATGTTGAATCTTGGATTTTGATGATGAAACTAATTGAGTATGTTTTGATGATCTAATTGTATTTTGAGTCATGTAGGTCTACTCTCGATCAGGATTAGATAATTAAAGCAGGATGAATCAATGTTGCGCTAGAGGAGAACATGTTAGGAGATTGGACGTCGAGCCGGAGGTTCAATCGATGATTGATAGAAGGCTTCGGGTAAAGAGTTCAGGCATCAAGCCAAGAAGATTAGAGTTGTGCTAAGGAGATCGGGATTGCAGAAGATCGTCGATTGGGCAATAGGCCACAAGAGAGGACGACGCACCGAAGAACCGGATGAAGTGCCGACCAATGACATGCTAGACAACAGAATGTTGATTCACTTTGTAATTATCTAGATCAAAGTAGGGTTGAGATTTAATTAGTGTGTAGGATTAACGACGATAGCGATGAAGGCATAAAGCGAAACGAAGAACCGAAGTCAAGTACGATCGAATCGTTCGGAATTTAAGAGTTAGCCGAAAGTCCAAAGATTTATCGGAGTGCTACAGGAATTGGCCGAAAATGAGTCGGGGGCTTGCTGAAGGGTTAGTCAAAAGTTTGTCGAAAAGTTTGTCAAAGGTTCGCGAAGCTTGTTGAGAAAGATTGGAGCTTTCCAAAGAAGACTTGTCAGAACTCAACAAAATCATTGTAAAGTCCGGGAGCCTGTCGGGAGTCCACTGGAAGATGTCTGAGAGTTCATCAGAATTCCACCAAAAGTTCACTAGAAGCTCACCGGAAGAAGTCTTGATGTGTCGGATTGAGTTGTTGCTTAGAAAATATCTTTAATTTCATAGTTAGCATGTAATTAGGGTTAAGATTAGGAGATAATTCCTTTAACCCTAATATGGGCCCGAATCAGGGTTGTGTTGGGCCAGATGGAAGGCCCATATAGTGCCCAGATGCCACGTCAGGAGGTGGCACTGCTAGTTGGGCGATGGAACCACTTAAGGGCTTAGTCTTCAAAATGGAGTATGGGCGATGGTACCGCCTAGTGATAGTATGTTTGGGCGGTGGTACTGCTAAACTAGGCGGTGGTACCGCCCAGTGTCAGACTGCTCTAGCGGTAGTACTGCCTAGTGTCAAACTACTCTGGTGTTAGTACCGCTCTGGGTGGTGGTACCGCCCAGTGTCAAAACCTTCTGGTGGTGGTACTGCCAACACTAACGATGGTACCGCCTGTACCCAAAAAAAACCCAGGATGGAAAGATTTTTGGTTATAAGTTTGAATCAAATTAGAACCTATAAATACCCCTCTCATCCCTGGGTTGAATATACAAGCACATAATCTTTGAAAGAAGTAAAACGCTAAAAAAATCATTCCAAAATATCTCTCCTCTAGCCTTAAAAAGTTTTTAGCCTAAAGAGAGAAGTGAGTGCTTGCAAGGGTTATCTCCTAAGCCTGTCAAAAGGAGAAGGTGCTGTAAGAGACTTTGTCTTCGCCCGTTGGAAGGAAGACAACTAATGAAAAAGCCAGTGGCCTTAAGTGAAGAGGAATCGAGAGTGGACATAGGTCGGATGACCGAACTACTATAAAAATCTGATTTACATTTACTTGTTATCATTAACATTGTTGAAAGCCTTTACTTTACTTGCTTCACTTCCTCTTCATCTTCTTACATATGTCTTCAAGTTAAAATGCAATCAAAATGATTTTAATTGAATCATGATTCTTTTCGTATGATGTTTTCCGAAATCATTTAAATCGTCGAATTTGTCAAACTTAACCGCTGCACTAATTCATGCCCTCCCCCCCCCCTCCTCCTCTCTTAATGCCATTCTCGATCCCTAAAAAGTGGTATCAAAGTCATGTTATTTCTTGTTTGGATTCATACCCATGAAAAATGACTTTTTACGGCTTTCAAGAGGGTTTTTCGATTGTTCGTCCTCCCTTCTTTAATGAGTCAGACTACACCAATTAGAAAACTCGAATGAGAGTTTTTTTTATTTTCTTTGGATTTGAATTTGTAGAATGTTGTTGAAAACCATTTTCAAACTCTTTCTAAACTGATGAACGAATGGTCAAATTTAGAGAAAAAATTATTTTCGTTAAATGCAAAGGTAGTGAATGTCTTATTTTGCTCTTTAGATAAAACCGAATTTAATCGTGTTTCTACTTGTGAAACAGCTTTTGATGTTTAGCACACACTTGAAATCACACACGAGAGCACTAGTACAGTCAAAGACTCGAAAGTAAACCTCTTAATACATGATTTTGAACTTTTTCGAATGGAACCAAGCGAGACTATCGGCAATGTGTACACCTGTTTCACGGATGTCGTTAATAGTCTAAGAGCCCTTGGTAAATCTTTTTCGAATTTTGATCTTGTAAATAATATTTTAAGATCCCTTCCAAAAAAGGTAGGATCTGAAAGTAACCGCTATACAAGAAGCTAAAAATCTAAATGACTTTCCATTGGAAGAACTAATCGAGTTATTAATGACCTATGAAATGAGCTTTTTAGAACTCGATGAACACATGAACCACCTTCTAAAGAACAGGAAGGATTTAGTACTTCAAACAAGAGAATACAACTTGAGTGATGACTCAAGTGATGAGGACAATGTTGAGGACCTTAAACTTTTGACATTAAAATTTAAAAAGTTCATAAAATAAAAATTAAAAAACACAAATGAACCTAAAAAAAATAACAACTCTTGCTATGAACACAAGAAGCTGAAATGCTCCAAAGACAAGTGCACTTTAGAAAAGAAGAGGAAAGCAAGCAAAGAAGAATCAAGTAGCGAAGAGGCAAAATGCGTATTGACGGGCTTTGACTACAAGGTAAGCAACTAAAAAAAAAACCCCCCCTTTGCCTTATAAAATTACTTGATACTTATCATGAGAATACTTGATTTAGTTTGTAGGAAATAAAAATTTTTGCTTTTAAAAAATTATCATGCTTTTCTTTCTAGCATTTTTAAAAAATTAAAATTTTTTATCATGAAAATTATATGTGTTTCATGCATGTTATGATTGCAACATTATAAATGATAATTACATGATGTGTGATAATGCAATTCCATGCATATGATTTCCATATCAGTATTCAATTTCAATCTTAATATATGGTTTTGACACAAAAATTAATATCATGATAATTGCATCTCATGCTTGTATACCTACCAAGGTTAAATCCATGAATATTTAACTTGATGATTTGTTTTATGAAATTTGCTTTTTGATTTTAAACTTGATACACATCGTTTATACAAAAGAAATGAGCATGCTTACATGTAATCTATCTACATTGCTCTTAATAAAATTCTCGAATGAAAGATGTTGATTTTTTTTTAGAATTATATGATAATGCTTTTGGTTCTAAATATGATGCATGACTATAAAGTTCTCACATTAAGCTAGAATCATGTAAGAAGATAAAACAGCTTGTTATAGCTAACAACAATGAAAGAAAGAACATTAGAATTAAAATGATTTTGATGATGTTTTAAGAAATCATGGCTGATAACGATATAAATGAAAATGTATGTGTATCTTGATGATTTTGTATTGGTTTTTGGTTTTAAACATGATGCACATCTTTTATACGAAAAACCATTCGCATGAAATGAAACACATAAAAACGGAAAATGTACTATCATGATCTTTCATTTGAAGATGCTTTGTGTTATATTTGATCTTGATGGTTCTGATGACAAAACTTGTGTTTCGATTTTAAACATGATATGTATCTATGTATGTTATGAATCACTTAATCAAATTTTTTGGAAGATGCCACATGCTTAATGTGTTTCGACTTAAAGATCTTTTTGATGAAATGTGTCCTTCGGCCTTGAACTTTGATACATATTCTATTTGATAAGGCATGCTTATAAGAAGTAAATCACTTAAATTGAAGTACTTAAAAGAAAATATATTTTTCATCTATTCGAGATTAATGAATCCATGTTATTTTGTGAATCTCATGAATTTCTTGAATGTAATTTTGATTATGAGTTTCGAGTTGACGAATTGATTCAAATGAAATGATATATTCAAATGAATCACTTATCGATATTTATGATTGTGATATATCTTTTTGAAATATCTTTTTAATATGATTTTGATAACTTAATGTCTTTTGGAATTCATGACATGATATGATTAAATCATTAATTTACTCTTTTTTATCATGCCTTGAAAATGAATGCTTTGATTTTTTAACATGTGATTCTTAGTGATGAATCTATTCTTTGAATCTTGCAAACTATGATATTGATTTTGATGATTTGGATGAGTTTTATGAATCATGATTTTGATTTCACGGAACCATATATTTGAGATTCTTTTTATGAAATAATGATCATGAGGACTTAAAAATTCCTACATACAAGTCAAGATCTTATGTTTATTCTCCCTAAGATTTCTTCTTGTCATTTGCAAAATGGGAGATTTGTTGTCAAGATTTTCTTCATGACAAAATATATGATTTTTTATTTATTCATGAATTGATCTTTATATCTTTCATGACATGACTCCCTTGTATTGATGATTGTATACCTTATGTGATGCTTAAAATATTGATTTTTCATGAATGATATATCTCATCAAGAAATTGATCTTACTTGATATTTTTTTTGTTATATCATTATTAAAAAGATTTGTCAAACGAATTATGCACTTCTTGATTTTTTCTTGAGCTTTGATATCATATCCTTTATGCCATAAAAATGACATGATATCTTTGCCTTGTATGCATTATTATGCATTATATGATAATTAAAATATTGATTGGTGCAAAATTAGTTGATTGAAATATTAATCCACCCTTTCTTTTTGACATTGACAAAGGGAGAGAAGAGTTTGCTAGCTTGTGCATCGAAAATAAAAGCAAATTACTGGCATGCTAAGGAAGCAAAAGTTGCATGCTTGCACTTCTCAAAAGAGAAGAAAGAAATAACAAAGTTGCATATCTAGAACTTGTTAGCTTGTATGTTTAAAGTGATGTAAAATTGTAAACTTATAAGGCAAAACTAAGTGTATTTCTCGAAAGAGAAGAAACAAAGTGACATCTTGCCTATTATGAGAAACTAAGTGCAAACTTGCACATCTCAAGAAACAAGTGAAATATTGCCATGCTTGAACTTAAAAACTTGCTTTGATTGAATGTTGTATATCTTGCTAGCTTGATGTTGTAAACCTTGCATATCATTTAAAATAGCTAGAAGCATGCACGAGAGCACTAGTAGAGTCAAAGACTCAAAAGTAAATCTCTTAATGCATGATTCTGAGCTTTTACGAATGGAACCAAGTGAGACTATCAGTGACATGTATACTTGTTTCATGGATATCGTCAATAGTCTAAGACCCCTTGGTAAATCTCTTTCGAATTTTGATCTCGTAAATAAGATTTTAAGATCCCTTCTAAAAGGGTGGGATCCGAAAGTAATCGCTATATAAGAAGCTAAAAATCTAAATGACTTTCCATTGGAAGAACTAATCGGGTCATTAATGACCTATGAAATGAGCTTTTTGGAACTCGATGAACACATGAACCACCTTTCAAAGAACATGAAGGATTTAGCACTTCAAACACGAGAATGCCACTTGAGTGATGACTCAAGTGATGAGGACAATGTTGAGGACCTTGAACTTTTGACATTAAAATTTAAAAAGTTCATAAAACAAAAATTAAAAAACATAAATAAACCTAAAAAAGAACACCAACTCTTGCTATGAATGCAAGAAACTGGAATGCTTCAAATGCAAGTGCACTATAGAGAAGAAGAGGAAAGCAAGCAAAGAAGAATCAAGTAGCGAAGAGGCAAAATGCGCTTTGATGGCCTTCGACTACAAGATAAGCAACTCAAAAAAAAACCCCTTGCTTTATGAAATTATTTAATACTTGTCATTAGAATGCTTGATTTAGTTTGTAGGAAATAAATATTTTTGCTTTTCAAAAATTATCATACTTTTCTTTCTAGCATTTTTAAAAAATTAAAATCTTTTATCATGAAAATTATATATGTTTCATGCATGTTATGATTGCAACATTATGAATGATAATTACATGATGTATGATAATGCAATTTCATGCATATGATTTCCAAATCGATTTTTGGTTTCAATCTTGATGTATGGTTTTGACACAAAAATTAATATCATGATAATTGCATCTCATGCATGTATACCTAACAAGATTAAATCCATGAATATTTATCTTGATTATTTGTTTTACAAAATTTACTTTTTGGTTTTAAACTTGATACACATCATTTATAAAAAAGAAATGAGCATGCTTACATTAATCTATCTGCGTTGCTCTTAATAAAATTCCCGAATGAAAGATGTTGATGATTTATTTGTGGAATTATATGATGATGCTTTTGGTTCTAAATATGATGCATGACTATAAAGTTCTTACACTAAGCTAGAATCATGTAAGATGGTAAACATCTTGTTTTAGCTAACAACAATGAAAGAAAGAACATTAGAATTAAAATGATTTTGATGATGTTTTTAGAAATCATGGTTGATAACGATATAAATGAAAATGTATGTGTATCTTGATGATTTTGTATTGGTTTTTGACTTTAAACATGATGCACATCTTTTATACGAAAAACAATTCACATGAAATGAAACACATAAAAATGGAAAATGTACTATCATGATCTTTTGTTTGAAGATGCTTTGTGTTATATTTGATCTTGATGGTTTTGATGATGAAACTTGTGTTTCGATTTTAAACGTGATACACATCTATGTGCGTTATGAATCTCTTAATTAAATTTTTTGGACGATGCCATATGCTTAGTGTGTTTCAACTTAAAGATCATTTTTAATGAAATATGTCTTTTGGCCTTAAACTTTGATACATGTTCCTATTTGATAAGGCATGCTTATAAGAAGTAAATCACTTAAATTGAAAAACTTAAAAGAAAATATATTTTTCATCTATTTGAGATTAATGAATTCATGTTATTTTGTGAATCTCATGAATTTCTTAAATGTAATTTTGATTATGAGTTTCGAGTTGATGAATTGATTCAAATGAAATGATACATTCAAATGAATCACTTATCGATATTTATGATTGCGATATATCTTTTTGCAATATCTTTCTAATCTGATTTTGACAACTTAAGATGTCTTTTGGAATTCATGACATGATATGATTGAATCATTGATTTACTCTTCTTTATCAAGCCTTCAAAATGAATGTTTTGATTTTTTAACGTGTGATTCTTAGTAATGAATCTATTCTTTGAATCTTGCAAACTATGATATTGATTTTGATAATTTGGATGAGTTTTATGAATCATGATTTTGATTTCTCGGAACCATATATTTGAGATTCTTTTTATGAAATCATAATCATGATGACTTAAAAATTCCTACATATAAGTCAAGATCTTGTGTTTATTCTCCCTAAGATTTCTTCTTGTCATTTGCAAAAAGGGAGATTTGGTGTCAAGATCTTCTTCATGACAAAATATATGATTTTTTATTTATTCATGAATTGATCTTTATATCTTTCATGACATGACTCCCTTGTATTGATGATTGTATACGTTATGTGATACTTAAAACATTGATTTTTCATGAATGATATATCTCATCAAGAAATTGATCTTACTTGATATCTTTTATGATAAATCATTATTAAAAAGAATTGTCAAATGAATTATGCTCTTTTTAATTTTTTTTCTTGAGCTTTGATATCATATCCTTTATGACATAAAAATGACATGATATCTTTGCCTTATATGCATCATATGATGATTGAAATATTGATTGGTACAAAATTAGTTGATTGAAATATTAATCCACCCTTTCTTTTTGACATTGACAAAAGGGGAGAAGAGTTTGCTAGGTTGCATATCGAAAATGAAAGCAAATTGCTAGCATGCTAAGGAAGCAAAACTTACAAGCTTGCACTTCTCAAAAGAAAAGAAAGAAATTATAAAGTTGCATATCTATAACTTGTTAACTTGCATGTTTAAAGTTATATAAAATTACAAACTTACAAGGCAAAACTAAGTGTATTTCTAAAAAAAGAGAAGAAACAAAGTGTCATCTTGCCTATCGTGAGAAACTAAGTGCAAACTTGCACATCTCAAGAAGTAAGTGAAATATTGTCATGCTTGAACTTAAAAACTTACTATGATTGAATGTTTATATCTTGCTAGCTTGATGTTGTAAACCTTGCATATCTTTTAAAATAGCTAGAAGCAACTTCTCCTTTTTGTTGATGACAAAGGGGGAGATTATTGAATCTCAGATTTTGATGATAAAACTAATTGAGTATGTTTTGATGATCTAACTATGTTTTAAGTCACGCAAGTCTACTCTCGATCAGGATTAGACAATTAAAGTAGGATGAATCAATAATGTGCCAGAGGAGAATACGTCAGGAGATTGGATGTTGAGTCAGAAGTCTAGTCGACGTTCGACAGAAAGCTTCGAACAAAGGGTTCGGGCATCAAGCCAAGAAGAGTAGAGTTGTGCCAAGGAGATCGGGATTGCGGAAGACCATCGATTGGACAATAGGCCACAAGAGAGGACGATGCACTGATGAATTGGATGAAGCACCGACCAATGATGTGCCAAGCAACAGGATGTTGATTTGCTTTGTAATTGTCTAGATCGAAGTAGGGTTAAGGTTTAACTAGTGTATAGGATTAACTATGATAGCGATGAAGGCATAAAGCAAAATAAAGTGTTGGAGTCAAGTATAATTGAATCGTTGGGAGTTCGAGAGTTAGCCGGAAGTTCGAAGATTCATCGGAGTGCTACCGGAATTGGCCGAGAATGAGTTGGAGGCTTGCCAAAGGGTTAGTTGGAAGTTCGTCGGAAAGTTTGTCGGAGGTTCACGGAGCACGCCAAGAAAGATCGGAGCTTGCCAAAGAAGACTCATTGGAACTCGACAAGATCATCGAAAAGTCTAGGAGCCTGTCGGTAGTCCACCATAAGATGTCTAAGAGTTCATCGGAAGTCCATCGGAAGTTCGTTGGAAGCTCACCGGAAGAAGTCTTGACATATCGGATTGAGTTATTGCTTAGAAAATATCTTTAATTTCACAATTAGCATGTAATTAGGATTAAGATTGTGAGGTAATCCCTTTAACCATGGTAGGGGCCAACTGGGCCCGAATCAAGGCTGTGTTGGGCCGGATGGAAGGCCCATACATTGCCTGAATGCCACGTCAAGCGGTGGCACCACCAACTAGGTGGTGGAACCGCTTGAAGGCTCAGTCTTCAAGACTAAGTCTGGGTAGTGGTACAACCTAGTGTCAGACTGCTCTAATGGTAGTACCGCCAGACTAGGCAATGGTATCGCCTAGTACCTAAAAAACCCAGAATTGAAAGGTTTTTGGCTCCAAATTTGAATCAGATTGGAGCCAATAAATATCTCTCTCATCCCGAGGTTGAATATACAAACACACAATCTTTGAAAGAAGCAAAACGCTAAAAAAATCATTTCAAAATATCTCTTCTCTAGCCTTAGAAAGTTTTCAGCCTAAAGAGAGGAGTGAGTACTTGTAAGGAGATATAAGGGTTATCTCCTAAGCCCGTCAAAAGAAGAAGGTATTGTAAGGGACTTTGTCTTCGCACATTGGAAGGAAGATAACTAGTGGAAAGTCGATGGCCTCAAGTAAAGAGGAATCGGGAGTAGACGTAGGTCGGATGACCGAACCACTATAAAAATTAGGTTTGCATTTACTAGTTATCATTTACATTAATGCAAGTCTTTACTTTACTTGCTCCATTTCCTCTTCGTCTTCTTACATACGTCTTCAAGTTAAAATGCAATCGAAATGGTTTTAATCGAAACATGATTCTTTTCGTATGAGGTTTTTTAAAATCATTTAAATCGCTGAATTTATCATACTTAAATGCTGCACTAATTCACCCCCTCTTCTTAGTGTTGTTCTCAATCCCCAATAGCCCAATCAGTAGTTGACCTCCGCAACCCCGATCTCCTTGATGCAACTCTACTCTTCTTGGCCCGATACCCTATTTCTTTGTCCGAAGCCTTCTACCGATCATTGACCAGACCTCCGGCTCGATGTCTAATCTCCTGACGTGTTCTTCTTCAGCACAACATCGATTCTTCCTACATCAATTATCTAATCCTGATCGAGAGTAGACCTGCATGACTCAAAACATAGTTTGATCACCAAACCATAATCAATTAGTTTCATCATCAAAATCTGAGATTCAACAAGTGCTACCGCTGCGAGCAAACGGCCACCACCCGCTAGCCGCTGGCGGCCCCCTGCTTGCACGGCCATGGCTACAAAGCCCTGGCCAAACTATGAGGGTAGCAACAGTTGCTATCCTCTCTTGTCTTTTGGAAAATCTAGGGACGACATCACATGCACAGTGGAAGAATAGAAAATAAAATAAAATCCTAAATTTTTGTAAAAAGGTTTCGTCGTCATGCGAAGATTGATGCATAAAAACAAATCTACGAAATCGAAAACTACATATGTAAGAAAGATAGTACCTAGGGAGATTGTATATCCCTGAGATTCTTGTATATTCGTGGGGGAGGATGAAGGAGGTCAAGCATCCTTCTCTCTAGCGGTGATCTACATGGCAGTGGCTATAAAGATGCTCCTCTCTAAGGAGAGGAGAATAAGAGGTGGCTTCCAAGAAAAATCCCAAACTATGGGCCTTTGGTCCTCTTCTATTTATAAAGGCCCCCTATTAACCTTAATGGATCCTGCCCTATTGGGTATTGGATCTTCATCCAATTACCCAAGCCTTTTAGATTAATGGGTCTCCACCTAATAATCTCTTATTAGCTCTTATTAGATCTTATCTATGGGATCCAATAATTTAAGGGCTTATTGGATATCTAATAAGATAGGATCTCCAGTGGATATATCATATTTGAACCTTTACTTGTCGCAATACCTACCATATGTGTGTGACCCTCTAGGCCCAATATCGAGCTGGTCGTGAGTCATACCTATCAGAACTCCTTCTGACTCAGTAAATTATTTTCTCTATAATAATTCACTCGACTCATCAACTATGGACGTACTAGGCCACTATGCCACAATCCCCAAACGATATAGGGGAATCCAATTCTGTAAACTTATCTATCTTCAATTACTATATACCTATAGTCCCTTATCCATCTAATATCCCAAGGACTGTATATCAGGCATGGTGCTATCAGGCTCATAAAAATCCCACTCGAGTCTTGCTCTAATCGCATTGTCCCGAAGAACTCTTTCTCTCTCAATCGAATGACCCTAGCTAGGGATTTGTCTGAGCAAGAACATATGGAATATTTCTCTCATAATACCGAGAGTACATGATCCTCTATTAACACTCAATAGTCCTCATAAGATTGGCTGTCATTCCCAATAACCGACTGTATTAGATCTAAAACTTCGAAACCTTTAAGTTTGGTATCAAAGAGTGGAGTACTTATATAGGACATCCTTGGTGTCTCAAGTCTAAGGACCAAATATACTACTAGGACTATGGAATCACTATCTGACAATAGATATCATTAACTATCTAGCATTCCATAAGCGAATCAATCAGTGAACTCATTCTCCAATGAGCACTTGCACTGTATCCTCAGTGTCCCTACACGAGTAGCTATGAGGCCAGCCACCTCCATCATATGAACGGTTATACAGCACACCAGTCTATCCAGTTATCTCGATGTCCCTCTTGAGTAACCTATGACCGGGATTATTTAGGATCTATGTTTAAAGGTGAATCAATCTCATTATCGTGATTTCATCACGATCTGATTCCCATTGCACAGATCCAAGGACCTCACAATATACATCAAAATATGTGAGAAAATATCAATAATCATAAATAAAGAGATTGATACAGCATGTTGCAGGTGCCATCACTCACGTGATTGGCTTGTAGGGCACCTATAACTAACAAGAGCCAATCAGCATCTTAGTATAACCTCGAGGGACTCGACCAATCACACTAAGCCTAAAAGGTAAGCAACTCTTGTCAATCACAACTCTTTGTGATTCCTATCCTATTCGACCTCCGAACCACCATGGTCTCGAGGGACTCGACCAACCATGATGTTTGGTTAAGTCATCACCATCATTACAAGATGAGTCTGATTCGATGATATATCCTCGAGAGACTCGACTAAGCATACTATGTCCTCAGGTCATTGGTGATATTTATATGTCATAAGTAAGATAGTGAATTGTAATATAGGTGAGCATCGAGGGACTCAACCAACTTAACCTACACCAGGAATCGGTTCCTACCTATAACGATGGAAGGCCACATGTGTCAATCTAATTGCCATATGTTTACCGACTTAATATTATCGAGAGAGGAGATTTTTGATTCGGTCTTCTAATATGATGTGTCACACATGTACATATTTAATATATATCTACATCGTATGTAAAAATATATATATATATCTAGTAAGTATATAAGCAATTATACATCACATGAGCAATCATACCGGATGATCATGGACCACATCCTACTATGATCAAGCTCAAGCCAGTGGGCCCAATCACTCACATCAAGATCTGTGTGCAGTGGTGCATCTCCATGTCCTATGATCGTCTATCTCACCTCGTCGATTCCGTCGACATCTCAACGCATCTCTATGTGTCATGATCATCCATCTCGGCTCGTGGGTCCCGCTATCGCTTCTATAGTCCCACTATATCTCCTTGTATAATTACAATATAATTACAGGCATATAGACCCGATAATAAATGAAAAAATTAGAGGCTCGTAGGCCCCAATAATAATAATTATATGTATACACATCACACGATCCATGATTATCCGTTCACATCATACATCATATGTACACATCATCATCATGTAGGACTACTAGATAAATAATAATAGTTAATTAAACTTTTTAATTAACTAATATTTTTTCTGAAATCAAGGATATGCAGGAAATTTTCTGAATTATAAAGGGTATTTTGGTAATTTAGATAATGATGACATAGCCTAAATTTTTTAAAATTTTAAAGGGCAAAATAGTCTTTTGGAAAAAAACCTAATTCTTATTGCTTAGGCGGCCACTGTGGGTGGCTCGCCCGCTAGTGGTATGCCTGGGGGTGGCGCCGTCGTAGCGGGCAAGCGCTTCTGCCCGCAAGCGGCGTTGCCCCTGCGAGGGCAACGCCCGTAGCAGGTCGGCGCCCCCCTTTGTGAGTGAGAGTCACTGTAGGCGCGGCTCTCCCTTGCGGACAGCCTACTCACAAGCATCGCCGTCGGGGGCGAGCGCAGCCCCTGCATGCAAGCGGCCTACCTATGAATGTAGGTGCAGCCCGCCCTTGTGGGCAGGCCGCCACATCAAGCGCTGCTCGCCCTTGAGTGCAGGCCACCATGCTCGGAGTCGCCCACCCTTGCCAACAGGTTGCCCATAGACACCACATGCGGCCCCTACGTGGCCAAGGCTGCAAGCAGCCTTGGCCAACCTACGAGGGGCCTTCTCTTGCCTTTTGCATTAATAATTTTGATGATAAAAATGCTTGTAAAACATAACACATGTAATTAAAATTTAATTTTCGGACAAACAACCTAGCTTTGATACCACTATTGGAAAATCTAAGGGCGAGATCCCATGCACAGTGAAAGAAAAAAAAATAAAATAAAATCTTAGATTTCCATGAAAAGGTTTCGTCATCATATGAAAATCAGTGCGTTAAAATCTGTAATATCAAAAACTACGTATACAAAAAGAATATTACCCAGGGAGATCGTATATCCCTAAATTCTTATAGATCCATGGGGAAGGATGAAGGAGGTCAAGCATCCTCCTCTCTAGAGGTGATCCACATGGTAGGAGCTGCAAAGATGCTCCTCTCTAGAGAAAGGAGAATAGAAGGTGGCTACCAAGAAAACCCTTAGCCTATGGGCCTTTGGTTCTCTCCAATTTATAGAGGCCCCTTGTTAACCCTAATGGATCTTACTCTATTGGGTATTGGATCTCCATCCAATTACCTAAGCCTCTTAAATTAATAGGTCTCTATCCAATAATATATTATTAGCTTTTATTGAATCTCATTAATGGGATCCAATAATTCAGGGACATATTGGATATCCAATAAGATAAGGGCTCTAGCAGATATCTCATATCTGAACCTCTACTCATCGCAACACCTACCATATGTGTGCGACCCTCTAAGCCTAATATTGAGCTAGTAATAAGTCATACTTATCAGAAGACTCCTTCCGACTCAATGAATTATTATTTTTATAATAATTCACTCAACTCATCAACTATGGACGTACTAGGCCGCTACGCCGTAGTCTCTAGACGATATAGGGGAATCCAATTCTTTAGACCTATCTGCCCTCAGTTATCGTATACTTATAGTCCCTCATCCATCTAATATCATAGAGACCATACACCGGGCATGGTGTTGTTAGGCCCATACGGTTTCCACTCGAGTCTCACTCTAAATGGATTCTCCCAAAGAACTCTTTTTCTCTCAATCCGAATGATCGTGGCTAGGGATTTGCCTAAGCAAGAATACATGGGATATTCCTCTCATGATACTGAGAGTGCATGATCCTCTATTAATACTTAATAGCCCTCGTAAGGTTGGCTGCCACTCCCAATAACTGATTGTACTAGATTTGGAACTTCCAAACCTATAAGTCTGATATCAAAGATTGGAGCACTCATACAGGACATCCTTGGTATCTTTGTTACGATCAAGACAGCACTAAGAGGGGGGTTAATTAGTCCATACATTAAAAATGATTATGATTTGAAATCTTTTTAGGTTTATAAAAATGTATCGATGAAATCATAATGAGAAGATATCAACTTGAAGTAAATATAAAATATAGAAAATAGCTAAGTAATAAAATTAAGCAGCAAGGAAAGAAGACATTAGATTTATAGTGGTTTGGTCGTTATGACCTATGTCCACTTCTGATTCCTCCTTCGTCAGGGTCACCAACTTCCACTATTGATCTTCCTTCAACGGGTGAAGATCAATTACCCCTTTTACAAATCTTTTCTCCTTTTAATACGTTCAGAATTTAGCATTTTTATAATTCACTCACTTCTCATACAAATTTCTAAGCTAGAACTGGTGGAGGTGAACTTTCAAAATTACAATAGTATTTTCACAAAAATCTTAGTTTTTTTTATTCACTTTTCTATACTCCATAAGCAAAAAAAGTGTGGGGTATTTATAGGTCTCAATTGGCTTCAAATATGAAGCCAAAAAAGGTCTCATCCCGGATTTCTGGGGTATTGGCAATACCACCACCTATGTAGTGTGGTACCACTGCTAGTACTCTCTGACACTAGGTGATACCATTGCCCAATCTAGCAGTACTATTATTAGACAATGTCTCGGTTACTGGACCCAAGTAGTACCACTACTTGGTAGCATTAACTATCAGTGGTACCACTGCCCAATCTGAGCGGTACCACCACTTAGACCTCCTGAGAGACTGAGCCATGGGTGGTTCCATCACATAGTCCTAGTTATGCCACTGCTAGATAGGATCTAGGTTATTATTTGGACCATCAGTCTAGTCCAAACTAGTCCTGATTCAGGCCTAATTGGCCCCTAATTGAGTTAATGAGATTACCTCCCAATCCTAACCTAAACTAAGTCCTAACTATGATAATTACGACATTAACAAAGCAAATTAAGTTCGGTAGGTCAAATGTTCTTCTGGTGAAATCTCAGCAAGCTTCCAGCGATCTTCCGACGAACTCTTGGCAATCTTTCAATGGACTCCCAATAAGTTCTTGAACTCTCGATGATCTTCTCAGCAAACTTCAACGAGCTTCTCAGCAAGCTCATGATGAACTTCTCAGTGAGCTAGGGTGAACTCTCAATGAACTTCTCGGCAAACTCTGACAAAACTCCCAACGAGCTCTCAGACTCCCGACAAATCATCCGATCTTTGACTCTAACACAACATCTATTTTATGCTTTATTCATTATCGTAGTTAATCTTATAACACTTTTCTCAACATATGGATTAGATTAATAATTTATCAATTGATTTCATCATCAAAATCCAAGATTCAATAATTTCTCCCTTTTTGATGATGACAATCAATTGATGACAGAGTTAACCTTAACTCCCCCTATCTATATGTCATACTTAGAAAAGACAAAAGTTGAATTCACAACCTTTGAATTCAAGCTTTAACCAATTTTAATCAGAAATTTCATGCATTGTGCAACATTTTAGTTTCAAGTTATCAAGGTATAATATGCACAATATGATACTAGAAACTGATAAATTTGGCAATCATCACTTACATGATACCAAAATTTATCATTATGATACCATTTCAAACATGATGCCAAACATTTATCATTTAAGCATGATACTAAGCATAATCATGATTCATCATTTTAAGTATGATACTAAGCACGGTACCAAGCATTCATCATGATACCAAATATTTAAGCATGATAACAAAATTTATCATTTCAAATATTCATTTTGATGTCATTTCATATATTTAAGCATGATGCCAAACATGATACCAAGCATATATCAATTTCTCCCCCTTTGTCATCAACAAAAAGGAAATGTGCAAACATCATTACACCAAACATGCAAGATAGTTTTACACACTTGTGATAGCAATGTTTGTTTCTTTAAATCAGCAAGCTAGCAAAATCTTTATAAGATAGCGACTTTTGCTTTTAGATGTGCAAACTAGCACTACTCTTGTTAGTACTTCTATTTAGTTTTGAAGTAGGTAAGCTAGCAAAGATGAAAATAAGCAAAAATATTTGCAAGATAGTAACTTTGCTAGTACTTCTCTTTGGATGTGCAGAGTTCTTCTTGAGATGTATAAGTTGTTTTTAGTATCTCCCCTTTGTCATAAAAGGAGAAAGAAAAAGGAGAAGGGAGGAATTCATTCAAGCTATCGAAAATTTATCAAACTTCTACTTTCATAAATAGAGAGCTAAGGGATTCATCACAAAAAAAATGTAAATTCAAGATTTATGAATTAAATCCCTATTTTGGATAGGAAGAAGAGGGATTCATAGTAAATGATCATCGTAAAAAATCAAGTGTACTGAAAAATCAGTGAATAAAACTTCTTTCGTAAGTATAGGGGGGATTATAGGAAAAGATCATTAAATGATGGAACAAGTGTATCAAAAATCCATGAATGAGATAAGAAGAAGAGGATAGGAAATGAACTCTATAAAAGCTCCATTTTTCAAAAATCAAAAAATCTGAAAAAGGTATAAGAGAAACTCATGCATTTGGAAGATTTAACATGTCTAATTCTCTTCTAATAAAATCAAATTATTCTTCATTTAAAGGTTTTACAAAAAAATATCAGCTAATTGATATTTTGTATCAATAACTTCTAAAGTAATATCATGGTTATTAACATAATCTCATATAAAATGATGCCTAATATTAATATGTTTAGTTCTAGAGTATTGAATGAGATTTTTTGTTAAGCATATTGCACTAGTGTTATCACATTTTATAAGAATATTTTTTTAAGTGAATTCCATAATTTTGTAATATGTTTTTCATCCATATAACTTATGTACAACATGCACTTGCTGTTATATATTCGGCTTCGATTGTAGATAGTACAATCGAATTTTGTTTCTCGAAAGACCAAGAGAAAAGTGCATAACATAAGAATTGACATATTTTAGATGTGCTTTTTCTATCTATTCTACATCCAACAAAATCAGCATCAGCATAAGCAGTTAATTTAAAGTTTTTAGATTTTGGATACCATAATCCTAAATTAGGATTTTTTTTAGGTATCTAAGAATCCTTTTAACAGCTTTAAAATGAGATAGCTTAGGATTAGATTGAAATCTAGCAAAAAGTCCAACACTAAACATAATGTTTGGTCTAGTTATAGTGAGGCATATAGTAAACTACCTATCATACACCTATAAGTTTTTTTATCAAAGCTTTCTTCATTATCGTCAATATCTAACTTAGTGAAAATACTCATTAGTGTATTGATAACCTTTGAACTATCCATATTGAATTGTTTTAGTAATTCTATCCATAAGTTTTTTTTTATCAAAGCTTTCTTCATTATTGTCAATATCTAACTTAGTGAAAATACTCATTGGTGTATTGATAGCCTTTGAACTCTGTCGTTCGCCCGCGTGCGAAGTGCCCGCGCACAAGTAGGCTACCCCTACGGCAGGCGTAGTGCCCCGTACGTAGGCCTTGTGGGCATCACGGATGAGCGCTGCCCCCGCGGGTGGCGCTGTCGCGAGGGTGTGGCCACCCCTATAGACAAGTTGCCCGTAGGTGGCACTGCCACCGTGGGCGTCGGCCACCCATAGTGCCCACCCCTTGCACCCGTAGGTCGTCGGTTATCAACTGCAGCCTGCACGCAAATGGCAGCCAAGGCTACCATCCACAAGGGCAACAACAGTTGCTGCCCTTTTCCACTTTTGCGTCAATGATTTTGATGATAAAAGCTATTCTAAATCACAACACATGTAGTTTAAGATCCGATCTTCACACAAACAACCTAGCTCTAATGCCACTATTGGGAAATCCAAGGGGGCAACATCTCATGCGTAGCGAACGAATAGAAAACAAAAAAAACTTGGATTTCCATGAAAGGTTCCATTGTCGTGCGAAGATCGGTGCGTGAAAAAAATAAATCTGTGAAAACTGCATGTGTAAAAGAAAGTACCTAGGAAGATCATATATCTCTGAATCCCTGTAGATCTGTAGGAGAGGATGAAGAAGGTTAAGTGTCCTCCTCTCTAGCGGTATCCACATGATAGGGACTACGACGATGCTCCTCTCTTGGGTAGAGGAGAATAGAAGGTGGCTACTGAGAAAACCCCAGCCTATGGGCCTTCAATTCCCTCCTATTTATAGAGGCCCCCTGTAAACCCTAATGGATCCTACCCTATTGGGTATTGGATCTCTATCCAATTACCTAAGCCTCTTAGATTAATGGGTCTCTACCCAATAATCTCTTATTAGCTCTTATTGGATCTCATCTTAGGATCCAATAATTTAGGGCTTATTGTATATCCAATAAGATAGAGACTTCGGCAGATATCTCATATCTAAACCTCTACTCATCGCAACACTTACCATATGTGTGTGACCCTCTAGGCCCAATATCGAGCTGGTCATAAGTCATACTTGTTAGAACTCCTTCTGACTCAGTGAATTATTATCTCCATAATAATTCACCTGATTCATCGACTGTGGATGTACTAGGCCACTACGTTGCAGTCCCTAGATGATACAAGGGAATCCAATCCTTCGAACCTATCTGTCCTTAGTTACCATATATCTATAGTCCCTCATCCATCTAATATCCTAGAGACCCAATACCGGGCATGGTTCTGTTAGGCCCATACGGTCTCTCCTCGAGTCTCGCTCTTATTGGATTCTCTTGGAGAACTCTTTCTCTCTCAATCCGAATAACCTTGGCCAAGGATTTGTTTAAGCAAGAACACATGGGATATTCCTCTCATGATACCGAAAGCGGATGATCCTCTATTGACACTCAATAGCCCTCGTAAGGTTGGCTACCACTCCCAATAACCGGCTGTACTAGATCTGAAACTTCCCAAACCTATAAGTCCGGTATCAAAGAGTGGAGTGCTCATACAAGACATCCTTAGTGTCTCAAGTCTAAGGACCAAATATACTATTGGGACTATGGAATCGCTGTCTGACGTGAGGTATCAATAACCATCCAGCATTCCGTAGGCAGATCAATCAATGAACTCATTCTCCAGTTGGCACCTGTACTGTTTCCTTAATATCTCCATACGAATAACTATGAGACTAGCCACCTCTATCATATGGACAGATATATAGTACACCAGTCTATCTGGTTATCTCGATGTACCTTTCGAGTAACCTATAATCGAGATTATTTAGGGTTTGTGTTTAAAAGTGAATCGGTCTCATTATCGTGATCTCATCACGATCCGATTCTCATTACACAGATCCAAAGATATCATAATATATGCAACACGTAAGATAAAGTGATAAAATGCCTAATAATAATAAGCAAAAAGAAAGACTACATATCAAGTCATAAATACCATCACTCATGTGACTAGCTTGCAGGGCACATATGACTAGCAATGTCATGTTATGGCTTTGGCCCAAAAATATTTAGGTAAGCTATGTTTATTTAACATAGTTCTTGTCATTTCTTATAAGCTCCTATTTTTTCTTTCAACTAATCCATTTTGTTGTGGATTTCTTGGAATAGAAAAATTATGGTTGTACCCATTTGATTTACAAAAGTTTTAGAAATCATGGTTTTGATACTCACCACCATGATCACTACAAATAGATGAAATCACAAAGCCTTTTTTATTTTAAACAAGTTCATAAAATTTTGAAAAACACTTAAAACAGTCACTTTTGTGTGCCGAGAAATATGTCCAAGTGTATCTACTATAATTATTAATAATTACAAAGGTGTATTTACTACCTCCTAGGCTTATTATATCAATTGGTCTAAATAAATCCATATGTATCAATTACAATGGTCTAGAGGTGCTTATTTGATTATTTAAAACTATATTTTATTTATTTTTCTAGTTGATATGCATCACATACTTTTGCCTTTGACAAACTTGATGTTGGGCATTCCTCTTACAAGTACTCTAGATGAAATTTAAGAGATTAGTTTTATGCTAGCATGACCTAACCTCCTATGCCAAAGCCAAGTATTATCATTTAAAATAGAAAAGCATATTTTATTACAAAGATTATCAATATCAATAGTGTACATATTTTTATGTTTTAAGGTAATCATAAATATATTTTTATGTGGTATTTCAATAATACAAATATTAGATTCAAATCTTATGATATATCCGTTATCACACAATTGACTAATGCATAGAAGATTATGCTTTAAACTATCTACTAATAACACATCTTCAATTAAGAAGTTTGATTTGTTACCTATGGTTCCTTTGCCAATGATTTTACCTTTGTTGTTATCTCCGAAGGTGACATACCCTTCGTCTTGGCTAGTGAGCTTAGAGAATTGAGTTAGACCTCCAATCATGTGCTTTGAGCATCCACTATTAAGGTATCATCTCTTACTCCTAGCTTATGATTGTAAACATATCTACAAGAAATGGGGTTTTCTTTTAGGTACCCATTTGATTTTAGTACCTCAATAACCAATCTACCTAACTTATCATTTTGTACCGAATCATTTATGGTTCCTTTAGGAATCCAAATTAACTTATGTGGACTATACATTTTAAATAGACATTTATAAGCTTAATGTTCAAATTTGTAACAAAAGTTACATTTGTTTTGAGGTGAAACATGCAAAGTTTTAACGAAGATGGTTGGCTTTTGGTAAGTATTACTCACAAAGCCGATTCCATCCCTTCTATGAATATGACCCTTATTAGCAATGATCATGTTTAAAGATTTACTTCCTATTTTAAATTTTTCTAAGGTTTTATATAGTAGCAAATTTTCTTTTTTAAGTATCTCTAAATCTTCCATTTAGTGTAAGGAGGCAATATCTCATTATCATGCTCAATCTTTAATCTATTAAATTCACTAACAAGAGAGGCATGCTCCTTTTTTAACAATTTATACTTTTTACTAACTAATTTACATTCATCAAATAAATCATGAAAAGCATTCAACAATTCATCAAAGGATAAATGAGCTTCGATTGAGTTACTTATCTCATCACCAAGCGCCATTAAAGCATAGTTAGCAACTTCTTTATTGATTGACTCCTTGTGTTCGGATGTGCTTGAATCATTCCAAATAGCTTTTAGTGCTTTTTTCTTCTTCAGTTGCTTCTTCTTCACTTGGGGATATTTATTTTTGAAGTGTCCCAACTTCTTACATTTATAATAAATTATTTGATTCTTTTTTAGTTCATTTTTATTTTTAATGTCATGTTTAGTTTTGTTTCTTTTTATAAATTTTTTAATTTATTTGTTAGGAGTGCTAAGTCGTCATCATCATCATCATCATCATCATCATCATCATCATCATCATCATCATCATCGTCACTTGAGTTTTCTTTCAAGTGGTCTTCTTGAGTTGTAAGTGTCAAATCCTTCCTATTCTTTAGAAGGTTGTTCTCAAGTTCTTCATGTGCATTGTATATCATTTTGTAGGTTATCAAGGACCCGATAAGTTCTTCGAACAGAAAGTTGTTCAAGTCCTTAGCTTCTTGAATTGCTGTTACTTTAGGATTCCAACTCTTTGGAAGGGATCTTTGTTAACAAGTTTAAAATTAGAAAAAATTTTACCAAGTGCTTTTAAACCATTGACAACATCCGTAAACCGAATGTACATGTCCCCAATGGTCTCGCTTGGTTTTATACTAAATAATTCATAACTAGGAATCAAAAGATTGATTTTTGACTCTTTAACCCTACTTGTGCTTTCATATGTGATTTCAAGTGTATGTCAAATATCAAAAGCTGTTTCATAAATAGAAACTCAATTGAATTCATTTTTATCTAAAGCACAAAACAAAGCATTCATAGCTTTGGCATTCAAAGAGAAAGTTTTCTTTTCTAAATCATTCCATTCGTTCATTAGAAGAGAAGACTTTTGAAATCCATTTTTAACGATATTCCATAACTTGAAATCTATAAAAATCAAGAAAATTCTCATTCTAGTTTTTTGTGTAATTCGTGTTGGGAAATCCTACATGGGAAGTGATATCACATGCGTAGTGGAAGAACAAAAAACAAAACCCCAGATTTTCCGTAGAAAGTTTCTGTCATCGTGCGAAGATCGGTGCATCAAAAATAAATCCGCAAAACTGCACGTGTAAAAGAAGATACCTAGGGAGATCGTATATCCCTGAATTCCTACAGATCTATGGGAGAGGATGAAGGAGGTCAAGCGTACTCCTCTCTAGCGGTATCTACACGATAGGGATTGCAACGATGCACCTCTCTCTCTGGGGAGAGGAGAATAGGAAGTGGCTACCAAAAGAAACCCTCAGCCTATAGAGCTTTGGTTCCCTCCTATTTATAGAGGCCCCTTGAAAACCCTAATGGATCTTTTGCCCTATTGGGTATTGGATCTCCATCCAATTACCTATTAGGGATCGAGTAGCACTAAGAGGGGGGGGTGAATTAGTGTAGTGGTAAGGAACGATAAATTTTTAGTGATTTGAACAAGTTTCAGAAACTTCATATGGTGAAAACTTTGTTTCATATTATGAAAGTCATATCGGTGGAATCATATAAGAAAAGCTCTAACTTAAAGATGTTTGTAGAGATGAGAAGTAGAGCATTAAATTAAGTAGAAAGGGTTTCTAGCAAAATAAATAGCAAGAATGCAAATGCAAACTAGATTTTTATAGTGGTTCGGTCATCCAACCTACGTCCACTCCCGATTCCTCTTGCTTGAGGCCACCGGCTTTCCACTAGCTATCCTCCTTCTAACGGGCAAGGATGAACTCCTTCACAGCACCTCTCCTTTTGACGGGCTTAGGAGATAACCCTTACAAGCCCTCTTACCCCTCTCTTGGACTAGAATACTCTTAAGACTTAGAGGGAAGATTTAATACACTTTCAAGAAAGTTTCCCCCTTCTTTTTTTTAGTTATAGACTCCCTCTAAACTCTGAATGAGCGGGGTATTTATAGGCCTCAAAATGATTCAAATTTGGAGCCCAAACTTGGAGCCAGAATTTGAACCATTTTGAATTTCTCGGTGCTGGCAGTACTAGGCGGTGCCACCGCCCATCTAGCAGTGCCACCGCTGGTGCCCGCGAGTGTTGGGCAATGCCACCGCCTGGCTCTTGGCCACTGGGCAATGCCAATGCCCAGCCTGGGCGGTACCATCGCCCAAGTCATTTCATCACAGTGGTTTCGGCCGAAAACTCGACCGAAACCGGTCCAAATGAAGTCCGAATTGGCCCAAATTTGGTTTATAGGATTAACACCTAATCTTAAACCAAATTATGTGCTAACTATAAATTTTAAAGATATTTTTTAAGCTATTATAAAGTCCATAAGACAAGACTTCTTTCGGTGAGCTTTCGGCGAACTTCCGACGGTCTTCCGACGAACCCTCGGAAACCATTCTGCGGACTCCCGGCAAGCTCCCGGACTTCACGATGATCTTGGTGAGTTCCAACGAGCTTCATTGGCAAGCTCTGATCTTTCTTGGCAAGCTCCGTGAACTTCCGACGAACCTTTCGGTAAACTTCCAAAAATCCTTCAGCAAGCTGCCTGCTCGTTCTCAACCGGTTCTGGCAACACTCCCAACGATCTTCGGACTTCTGTCGAACTCTCAAACCCCCAACGATCTATCACACTTGTCTTTCGGCACTTTGTTTCACTTTATGTCTTCATCGTCATCATAGTTAATCCTGCACACAAACAACAAATACTCTACTTCGATCTAGACAGTTATTACAACGTGAATTGATATTCAGTTGCCCGGCACGTCATTGGTCGATGCTTCGTCCGATCCTTCGGCACATCATCCTCTCTTGTGGTCCATTGCCCAATCAGCGGTTGATCTCCGAAACCCAATATCCTTAGCGCAACATGCTCTTCTTGGCCCGATGCCCAACGTACGAAGCCTTCTACCGATTGTCGACCAAACCTCTGGCTCGACATCCAATATCCTGACATGATCACCTCCAGCACAACGTCAATTCCTCCAGCGTCAACTGTCTAATCCTGATCGATAGTAGACCTACGTAACTCAAAATGTAGTTAAATAATAAACCACAATCAATTAGTTTCATCATCAAAATCCGAGATTCAATAATCTCCCCCTTTTTGATGATGACAACTAATTGATGACTAATAGAGTTAACCATAACTCCCCGGAGTTTAACCAAACTCTCCCTATCAATATGCCATTGATAGAAACCTTGGATTATCCTAAATCCAAGCAACATTCATCACAATGTTAAGAGAAAACAACAAAACCATCATGTAAATATATAAAATATTTAATTCAATGCATGAAGTCATCAATCTACTTCTCCCCCTATGTCATCAACAAAAAGGAGAAGTAACATCATAGCTGGTTTTCAAGGATATGCAAATATTACAATCATACTAGCTATCAATCACATCATACAACATATATCACTTTAAGACATTCAATCATAGCAAGGTTTTTAAAGATAGCTATTCAACACTTGCTTTTTGTGCAAATTTATAATTTATTTTTCTTGAAATTGCAAGGTAGCAATTTTTGATATTCAAGTTCTTTTCCTCTTTTGTAGGCTAGTAAGATAGCAAGTTTGCACTTTGATTTCTTTGTGATATGCCAAGCTAGCAATTTTCTTCCTCTTGAATGAGCTAGCAAATTTTTCATTTAAGGTGCAAGCTAGCAATAAACTTTCTCCCCCTTTATCAATATCAAAAAGAAAGAGAGGATCAAATATGATGATATAAACATTTCACATAATTTTGCATAAAAAAGTTTACATCAATCTAATGGATCAAGTCATGATTCGTGATTCATCATATAAGATATCAAGAAGAACATAATTTCTTTTACTTCAATATTCAAATCATGACAAGCGATACATATCAAAATTCTACATGAATATTTCAATCATCAAGTCATTAATATGAATTTAACAAGCTAGCTCCCCCTTAGTTTTTTGTCAAAATGAAGTACAAGACTCAATGGCTAAAAATTTCAATTTCATCCATTTTTCATATCAATATAAATTTGCATCAAAATATACATTAGTTATCATGTCATGAAGGATATCAATATGGAAATTCAACAAGGATCAAAACCAAAAGATATCATTCATGATTCATAACTTTCTTTTTAGCAAGATCAAAATTCACATTTATCAATTTTCAATTCAACATAAATGTCATACAACCAAGAATCATGATATATAAAAGCACGTCAATATTAAGGATCAAATCATGATTCATTGATTCATCATAAGGCAAATTTCTTTTATATCAATTCTTCAATTGCCACACAAGTTAAAGAAATCATGTCACTTCTAGGATATAATATCAAGGCTCAAGAAGAACATGATTCATTTGAGACTTGATAGCACAACGAGCATCTTGATTCATGCAAAAGAATTTTCATCAAGATCAAGAATCAAGATATCAAAATCACGAATTCATAAAAAAAAATTAAAGTATTGAATTCCGAGAAATCAAAAGACAAGTTACATTTCATTTAAAGAATTTTCTTTTGATAAAACAGAAGGAGCATAGTAAATGATCTTGATTTATAAAAGTTTCAAGTTCTAATTATCAAGATCAAGATTTCAATAAATATTTACTTTAGTAAAGAATCACATAAGCACTTCATTATTGCATAGGAAATCTCATTGCATCATGATTTATGAATTCTTTCTCTACACATGAATCATAGGAGATATAATAGCAATGATATCGTTCATGATTCATTTGGTAGCAAATAGCAAGGAAAACAATTTGTTTCATGCATAAAAAATTTTGTCAAAAAATCAAAAGAAGGTTCATGATGAACTTGAAACAAATGATCTCATTCAAATCAATTTGTCAACTTGTCAATTCATCATTAAAATTTTATTCATAGGATATTCACATAGATGAATTATTTAATATATCATCAAAATCTCATTCATAATTTAAGTGATTCACAACAATATTTCAAGTTAAGAATTTAAAGTCAAGATTTCAAGAGATCAAGTGAGGAGTCATAAAGTCATTCAAACTCATTTTATTAACTCAAAACTCGTAATCAAATTATCAAAACCATTCTCGAAATTCAAGAACATAATATACATGGATTCATTATGAATATATTATTTCAAAATATGAGATTTCAAGTCATTCAGTATGATACAATCATTAAGCATATTTTCATGATGCATCATCAAAATCATTTTAATTCTTTCTTTCATTTGTTATAACAAGATGTTCAATGCTCAAACTTTTGCTAAAATCATACATCATTTTAAAAATCTGAAAAATAATTTTCATCATGAAAACCATTAAGTCCAAATATAACACAAGGCAACATCAAAACAATATTTTTTTCATTTTAAAAATTTGTGGGTTAGATCTTTTAGTTTTGCAATTGATTTCATGAAGACATGCATCATCTAAAAACTTTATCATAAAAAGGATTAAGACACGTTAATCCAAGATAGACATTTTTGAATCAACATTACTTCAAATCGTCATTGCATTAAAACTGAAGTACATAATCATAGATTAACCCTATTAAACATAATCATGCTAATTAACTTTTGTGTTAAACCATGCATCAAAATATGATATAGAAATCATAAACTAAGCAATCATCATTCATAATCATTCAAAGTTTTGAATCATAACATGCATGAAACTTTAACAATATAGTTTTTCATGATTATTTTTATAATTTTTCAAAAATGCTAGAAGGAAAAGCATAGCATAATTTTTTCAAACAATTTGTTTTAATTTCCAAAAACATAAGAAAAAAAACTACTAACTAAGTTAAGCATTCATGAAAAGCATCATGTAATTTTAAAATAAAGTAAAAGCAACTTGGGTGAGTTTCTTACCTCATTGTTGAAAACTGTCAAAGCCAATTTCGCCTCTTCTTTACTTGATTTTTCTTTGCAAGCCTTCTTCTTCTTTGGCCTCATCCTCCGTTCAAGTTCATTGTTCATTTTAGATTTTTATTTAATGAACTTATTAAGAGTCATTAAAAGTTCAATGTCCTCTTCATTGTCCTCATCACTTGAGTCATCACTCAAGTGGCATTTCATAGTTCGGAGTTCCAAAACCTTCTTGTTCTTTAGAAGGCTTGTTCTTTAGAAGGTGGTTCATATGTTCATTATGTTCAAGATATTCTAGGAGGCACATTTCATATGTCATTAGTGAGCCAATTAGTTCTTCAATCGGAAGGTCATTTAGATTTCTAGCTTCTTGTATTGCGGTTACTTTAGGATCCCACCTTTTTGGAAGGGATCTTAAGATCTTGCTTACGAGTTCAAAATCCAAAAAAAATTTACCAAGAGCTCTTAGATTATTGACGACATCCATGAACCGGGTGTACATGTCGTCGATAGATTCGCTTGGTGTCATTTAGAAGAGCTCAAAATCATGCAATAAGAGGTTTACTTTCGAGTCTTTAACTCTACTAGTTCCCTCGTGCATGATTTCAAGTGTTCGCCAAATGTCAAAAGTCGTTTCGCATATAAAAATTCGATTGAACTCATTCTTATCCAAAGCGCAATATAAGGCATTCATAGCCTTTACATTCAAAGAAAAAGATCTTTTCTCTAAGTCCGACTATTCGTTTATCAGTTTAGAGGGAAGTTGAAATCCATTTTCAATGATGTTCCATAAGTTTAAATCGAGAGAAATCAAGAAAACTCTCATTCGAGTTTTCCAATATGTGTAGTCCGAACCGTTAAAGAACGGTGGACGAAAAACTGAAAAGCCCTCTTGAAAGCCATTAAGAGCCATTTCTTACGGGTGTAAATTTGAATGGGAAATAACGTGGCTCTGATACCAATTGTTAGGGATTGAGCAGCACTAAGAGGGGGGGGGTGAATTAGTGCAGCGGTAAGGAACGATGAATTTTTAGCGATTTGAACAAGTTTCGGAAACTTTGTACGGTGAAAACTTCGTTTCGTATTATGAAAGTCGTATTGGTGGAATCATATAAGAAAAGCTCTAACTTAAAGATGTTTGCAAAGATGAAAAGTATAGTATCAAATTAAGTAGAAAGGGTTTGCAGCAAAGTAAATAGCAAGAACGTAAATGCAAACTAGAATTTTATAGTGGTTCGCTCATCCGACCTATATCCACTCCTGATTCCTCTTGCTTAAGGCCACCAGCTTTCCACTAGCTATCCTCCTTCCAACGGGTGAGGATGAACTCCCTCACAGCACCTCTCCTTTTGATGGGCTTAGGAGATAACCCTTACAAGCACTCTTACCCCTCTCTTGGACTAGAACACTCTTAAGACTTAGAGGGAAGATTTGACACACTTTCAAGAGAGTTTTCCCCTTCTTTTTTTCAGTTCTAGACTCCCTCTAAACTCTGAATAAGTGGGGTATTTATAGGCCTCAAAGTGATTCAAATTTAGAGCCCAAACTTGGAGCCAGAATTTGAACCATTTTGAATTTTCCGGTGCTGGCAGTACTGGGCGGTGCCACCGCCCATCCAGTGGTGCCACCGCTGGTGCCCGCGGGTCCTGGGTGGTGCCACTGCCCAGCCTAGGCTGTACCATCGCCCAGGTCATTTTAGCATAGTGGTTTCGGGCGAAAACTCGACCGAAACTGGTCCAAATGAAGTCTGAATTGGCCCAAATTTGGTTTATATGATTAACACCTAATCCTAAACCAAATTATGTGCTAACTATAAATTTTAAAGATATTTTTTAAGCCATTACAAAGTCCATAAGACAAGACTTCTTTCGATGAGCTTTTGGCAAACTTCCAGCGGTCTTCCAACGAACCCTCGGAAACCATTCTGCCGACTCCCGGCAAGCTCCCGAACTTCACGATGATCTTGGTGAGTTCCAACGAGCTTCATTAGCAAGCTCTGATCTTTCTTGGCAAGCTCCGTGAACTTCCGATGAACCTTTCGGTGAACTCTCGAAAACCCTTCGGCAAGCTGCCTACTCATTCTTGGCCGGTTCCGGCAATACTCCCAACGAATCTTCGAACTTCCGTCGAACTCTCGAACCCCCAACGATCTATCACACTTGTCTTCTGGCACTTTGTTTCGCTTTATGTCTTCATCATCATCGTAGTTAATCCTGCACACAAACAACAAACACTCTACTTCGATCTAGATAGTTATTACAACACGAATTAACATTTAGTTGCCCCACACGTCATTGGTCGATGCTTCGTTCGATCCTTCGACACATCATCCTCTCTTGCGGTCTGTTGCCCAATCGACGGTTGACCTCCGCAACCCCAATATCCTTAGCGCAACACGCTCTTCTTGGCCCGATGCCCGACATACGAAGCCTTCTACCGATTGTCGATTGAACCTTTGGCTTGACATCCAATATCCTGATATGATCACCTCCGACACAACATCAATTCCTCCAGCATCAACTGTCTAATCCTGATCGATAGTAGACCTGCATAACTCAAAACGTAGTTAAACAATAAACTACAATCAATTAGTTTCATCATCAAAATCCGAGATTCAACATTACCCAAGCCTCTTGGATTAGTGGGTCTCTACCCAATAATCTCTTATTAGCAATCATTGGATCTCATCTCAGGATCCAATAATTCAGGGGCTTAATGGATATCCAATAAGATAGGGGGTTCAGCGGATATCTCATATCCGAACCTCTACTTGTCGCAACATCTACCATATGTGTGTGACCCACTAGGCCCAATATCAAGCGGGTCGTGAGTCATACTTGTCAGAACTCCTTCTGACATAGTGAATTATTATCTCTATAATAATTCACCCAACTCATCGATTACGGACGTACTAGGCCACTACGCCGCAGCCCCCAAAGGATACAGGGAATCCAATCCTTTGGACCTATCTGTCCTCAGTTACCATGTATCTATATTCCCTCATCCATCTAGTATCCCAGAGACCCTATACCAGGCATGGTGCTGTCAGGTCCATATGGTCTCTCCTCGAGTCTTGCTCTTGTCAGATTCTCCCGGAGAACTCTTTCTCTCTTAATTCGAATAACCTTGGCCAAGGATTTGTTCGAGCAAGAACACATAGGATATTCCTCTCATGATACCGAGAGCGGATGATCCTCTATTGACACTCAATAGCCCTCGTAAGGTTGGCTACCACTCCCAATAACCAGCTGTACTAGATCTGGAACTTTCCAAACCTAAAAGTTCGGTATCAAAGAGTGGAGTACTCATACAGAACATCCTTGGTATCTCAGTCTAAGAACCAGATATACTACTGGGACTACGGAATCACTGTTTGATGTGAGGTATCAATAACCATCCAGCATTCTGTAGACGGATCAATCAGTGAACTCATTCTCCAATTAGCACCTACACTGTACCCTTAGTGTCCCCACATAAGTAGCTATGAGACCAACTACCTCCATCATATGAATGGGTATACAGCACACTAGTCTATTCGGTTATCTCGATGTCCTTCTCGAGTAACCTATGACTAGGATAATTTAGGGTCTGTGTTTAAAAGTGAATCAGTCTCATTATCGTGATCTCATCACGATCTGATTCCCATTGCAAAGATCCAAGGACATCACAGTATATGCAACATGTAAGATAAAGTGATAAAACGTCTAATAATAAGCAAAGAGATAAAGTGCATATCAAGTCACAAGTGCCATCACTCATGTGATTGGCTTGCAAGGCTCATAGACTAGCAATCTCCCACTTGACCTAAAGCCCATCACCAATATGTCTGATCCCCATCAGACCTCTGTGACGCTCAAAGACAATCTGAGTCAATGGCTTTGTCAGTGGATCTGCAATGTTATCTTTGGATGGAACTCTTTCCACTACTACATCTCTTCAGACCACGATGTCTCTAATA
Source organism: Musa beccarii (assembly GCA_024322285.1). NCBI lineage: Eukaryota > Viridiplantae > Streptophyta > Magnoliopsida > Zingiberales > Musaceae > Musa > Musa beccarii. The sequence continues at coordinate 33,581,858 of CM044394.1, forward strand.
AGTTAGAACCTCCTCAGAACACTTCTGATAAGACCCGGGTTCCCTTATTTTAGTAATCGCCCCGTATTTGTCATAATATAAAGGAATCAACTCCTCGCTGCTCGGGATAACTGCTAGATCTGTGATGAACTTCTTCATCCAGACTCCCTCCTTTACTGCTTTTGCCACAGTAATGTATTCCGCCTCTGTGGTCGAGTCAGCAGTAGTGTCATGCTTGGAACTCTTCCAGCATATTGCTCCTCCATTCAAGATGAACATATACCCTGAATTAGACTTGCTATCATCGACATCGAACTGGAAGCTCGAGTCCGTGTAGCCCTCAACCCTGAGGCTACTACCTCCATATACTAGTAAAAGATCCTTAGTCCTTTTCAAGTACTTAAGGATACATTTTACTGCTTTCCAGTGCTCCAAGCCTAGATCTGCTTGATATCTAGTCATGACACTCAGAGCATGCGCTATATCAAGCCTGGCACATAGCATAGCATACATGATAGATCCTATCGCTGATGCATATGATATCATATCCATGTGTGCCCTTTCTTAAGGAGTCTTTGGGGACATACTCCTAGAAAGTGATATTTCATGTCTCATTAGTATGAAACCTCTCTTGAAATTTTCCATGCCAAACCTTTTGACAATGGTGTCTATATACCTAGACTGGGATAAGCCAAGCATCCTCTTGGATCTATCTCTATAGATCCGTATCCCCAATATGTAGGATGCTTCCCCTAAGTCCTTCATGGAGAAGTGCCTAGATAACCAAGTCTATATTGTGGAGAGCATTCCTACATTATTTCCAATGATCAGAATGTCATCCACATATAATATCAAAAAGGTGATAGTGCTCCCACTTAATTTCCTGTACACACAAGGTTCATCTTCGTTCTTAACGAAATCATAAGATCTGATCGCCTCATCAAATCTTATGTTCCAACTTCGGGAAGCTTACTTCAATCCATAAATGGACCTAAGCAACTTGCACACCTTATCTGGGTTATCCCTCAGGCTGTATCATATACACCTCCTCCTTGAGGTTACCATTGAGGAATGCGGTTTTAACGTCCATCTGCTAGATCTCATAATCATAGTGTGCTGCAATAGCCAATAGAATTCGAATGGATTTTAGCATGGGTACAAGTGAGAAAGTTTCGTCATAGTCAACACCTTGCCTTTAACGATACCCCTCCCCTTAGCCACTAGCCTTGCTTTATAGGTCTCTACATTTCCATCTACTCCAATCTTCTTTTTGAAGATCCACTTGTAGCCAATGGGTACAATATCCTCAAGTGCATTAACTAGGTTTCAAACCTTGTTGGAGTACATGAAATCCATTTCTAAATTCATGGCTTCTTGCCATTTCCTGGAGTCTATGCTTATAATAGCCTCCTCCTAGGTCTAAGGATCAATATCCTCAATATTCTCTTCTCTGATATGTCCCACATATCTCTCAAGAGGATGGGATACTCTACCAGACCTACGTAAAGTTGGAACTTGTGTGCTAGGTACCTGAACAGACTCTGGCTATGGAATGGTGCTTGAGCTAGGTTCTCCAACCTCGCTCAACTCTATCATGCTCCCACTGTCTCCACCAAGAATGTGTTCCTTCTCAAGGAACACTGCTCTCTTGGCTACGAAGACCTTTTGGTCCTCAGGGTGATAGAAATAATACCCATAAGTTTTCTTAGGGTATCCCATGAACTTGCACCGTTCCGTCCTAGATTCCAACTTGTTAGGGTTGTGTCTCTTAACGTGGGCAAGGCAGCCCTAAATCTTAACAATCTTAAGATCGGGCTTCTTCCCATTCCATATCTCATATAGAGTAGACATCACTAACTTAGTTAGAATTCTGTTCAGAAGGTAAGCTATAGTTTCTAAAGCATATCCCCAGAATGAGATGGGTAGGTCGGCGAAACACATCATGGAACGCACCATGTCTAACAGTGTATGATTCCTCCTTTCTAATACATCATTAAGCTATGGTGTATAAGGAGGTGTCTATTGGGATAAAATCCCATAGTCTTTGAGGAACTAGGTGAATTCTGTACTCAAGTACTCATCTCCTCGATCTGATCGAAGGGTTTTAATACTCTTTCCTGTTTGGTTCTCTACTTCATTTTTATATTTCCTGAATTTCTCAAAAGCCTCAAACTTATACTTCATCAAGTACATATGTCTGTATCTCGAGAAATCATTAGTGAAAGTACTGAAGTAGGAATAACCACCTATAGCATGAGTCGACATGGGACCGCATACATCACTATGTATGAGTTTTAGTAACTCAGTGGCTCTCTCTCTAGTTCCACTAAATAGAGAGTTGGTCATCTTTCCCCGAAGGCAAGGTTCACATGTCGTATATAACTCAATCAAATGGATCTAGATATCTATCTTTTAGCAACTTCTGAATCCTTCCCACGTGGATGTGACCTAGCCTACAATGCCAAAGATATACATTGTTCACCTCTTAGACTCACTTACACTCATGATATGTGGAGCTGTATTTATCATAAATAAACCATTATACAATGTTCCTCTCATGATGATCTAATCATCTAATATTATTGAACAACCATTATTCTCAAAAACTAATTTATATCCAATAATTGTCAAACATGAAATGGAAATAATATTTTTGATAATAGAAGGAATATAATAGCATGCATCTAATGCAATAATAGCTCCACCAGGCAGATGTAAGGTGACCTTGCCAACAGCCAATGCAACTTTTGCTCCATTGTCCATCTTAAGGTCCATCTCGCCTCTGTTCAATCTCCTAAGTCATGCCAGAACCTGCAACGAATTGCAAATATGATAAGCACTCTCGGTATCCAATACCCATGTGTTATCATAAGATTCTGATAAATGGAGACTGATCATGAATGTACCTGAAGCTTCTCCAAGCTTCTGTTTCACCCTTTCTGCAAGGTACTCTTTGCAGTTCCTCTTCCAGTGCCCATTTTTGCCACAGTGGAAGCATTGGCCTTTGTCCTTTATTGGGTCTTTCTTAGCAACCTTTGCCTTACCCATTTTGCCCTTGCCCTTGCCCTTCTTAAGGGTCTTCTTAGCCTTCCTTTTTTTCTAGTCTCACTAGCATAGAGAACTGGCTTCTCTATCTTGATGGTGCTCTCTGCTTCTCTCAATATATTGAGGAGTTCTGGGAGGGTCACCTCAAGTTTGTTCATATTAAAATTCATTATGAACTGAGAAAAGGAATCTAGTAGGGATTGAAGCACAAGATCCATACACAGGTTATCCTGTAGGACCATTCCTAGACCTGTGAGTTTCTCGATCCATTCAATCATCTTAAGGATATGGTTCTGAACCGGTGTCCCCTCAGTCATCCTAGCACGGAAAAGACTCTTTGATATCTCATATCACTAATTATTCCCTGTTCCTCAAACAGTTTGTGGAGATGCAGGAGTATGAAATTAGCATCCATATTTTCATGCTCTCTCTATAACTCAGTAGTCATAGAGGCCAACATATAACACTGAGCAAGAGTGGAATCATCTAAGTACTTCATATAACGAGAGATCTCATCCTCCCTTACCCCTTCATCGGGCGTATAGATCATTGTATCAAGGACATACGTGATTTTCTCCACCGTGAGAATGATTCTCAGATTGCGAAGCCAATTCGTATAATTTGGACAAGTGAGGCGGTTAGCATCAAGTATGCCACGTAAAGGATTTGAAAGTGACATTTTTCAAAAATAAAAGATGTAGCAGAAATAAATAATATGCAGACATTGTAGAAATTTAAACAATTAAGATAAGGACTTCTATCTTAATGTATTCCCACTAATTTTTCGCGAGACACACAACACCCTCTGGTAAGTGAATTGGAGACCCTCGGCGGATCTCTAGTGGGGATCAGGATCCAATCGGTGTCTTAACATAACCTCGAGGGACTCGACCAATCACGTTAAGCTCGTAAAGGTAGGCAACTCTTGCCAATCACAACTCCTTGTGATTCCCATCCTGTTCGGCTTCCGAACCACCATAGCCTCAAGGGACTCAACCAACCATGATGTTTAGTTAAATCATCACCATCGTTACCAGATGAGTCTGATTCGGTGATATACTCTCGAGGGACTTGACCAAGCATATCATGTCCTCAGGTCACCAATGACATCTCTATGTCATAGATAAAATAGCGAAATGTGATATAGGTGATGCTAGTTACAGGTCCCCTACAATCCAATCATATGAGTGATTGCACCTGTAACACACTACGTCAATCTCTTTGCTTATGATTATTGACATTATCTCACATTATCTAGATGTATATTGTGATGTCCTTGGATCTATGCAATGGGAATCGGATCGTGATGAGATCATGAAAATGAGACCGATTCACCTTTAAGCACAAACCCTAAATTATCCTGGTCATAGGTTACTCGAGAAGGATATCGAGATAATCGGATAGACTGGTGTGCTGTATACCCGTTCATATGATGGAGGCAGCTGGTCTCATAGCTACTCGTGTGGGGACACTAAGGGTACAGTGCAGGTGCTCATTAGAGAATGAGCTCACTGATTGATCCGCCTACGGAATGCTGGATGGTTATTGATACCTCACGTCAGACAGCAATTCCGTAGTCCCAGTAGTGTATCTGGTCCTTAGACTTGAGACACCAAGGATGTCCTGTATGAGTACTCTACTCTTTGATACCAGACTTATAGGTTTGGAAAGTTCCATATCTAGTACAACCGGTCATTAGGAGTGGTAGTCAACCTTACGAGGGCTATTGAGTGTCAATAGAGGATCATCCGCTCTCGGTATCATGAGAGGAATATCCCATGTGTTCTTGAGAGAGAAAGAGTTCTCCGGGAGAATCCGACAAGAGCAAGACTCGAGGAGAGACCGTATGGGCCTAACAGCACCATGCCCTATATAGGATCTTTGGGATATTAGATGGATGAGAGATTATAGATACATGGTAACTAAGGACAGATAGGTCCAAAGGATTAGATTCCCTTGTATCGTTTGGGGGCTGCGACGTAGTGGCCTAGTATGTCTGCAGTTGATGAGTTGGGTGAATTATTATAGAGATAATAATTCACTATGTCAGAAGGAGTTCTGACAAGTATAACTCACGGCCAGCTCGATATTGGGCCTAGAGGGTCACACACATATGGTAGGTGTTGCGACGAGTAGAGGTTCGGATATGAGATATCCGCTGAACCCCCTATCTTATTGGATATCCATTAAGCCCCTGAATTATTGGATCCTGAGATGAGATCCAATAGTTGCTAATAAGAGATTATTAGGTAGAAACCCACTAATCCAAGAGGCTTGGGTAATTGGATGGAGATCCAATACCTAATAGGGCAAAAAGATCCATTAGGGTTTTTAGGGGGCCTCTATAAATAAGAGAGAACCAGAGTTCTATAGGTTGAGGGTTTTTGGTAGCCACCTCCTATTCACCTCTCCCCAGAGAGAGAGGTGCATCGTCACAATCCCTGCTGTGTGGATACTGCTAGAGAGGAGGACGCTTGACCTCCTTCATCCTCTCTCACAGATCTGCAAGAATTCAGGGATATACGATCTCCCTAGGTATCTTCTTTTACACGTGTAGTTTTCGCGGACTTGTTTTTTGACGCACCGATCATCGCACGACGACGGAAACTTTCTACGAGAAATCTGGGGTTTTGTTTTCTGTTCTTTCACTACGCATGTGATGTCACCCTCCTTGATGGATTTCCCAACAGTGGTATCAGAGCCAGGTTGTTCGTGCGAAGATCGGATCTTAAACTACGTATGTTATGTTTTTGATCTGCTTCTGACGCCAAAATCGTTGGCTCGAAGAGCGAGAAAGGGCAGCAACTGTTGTTGCCCGCTCGTGCAGCAACCGCAAGGCTGCTTGCAGCCTTGCTGCCTGCAGGGCAGCGCCAGCGCTGCGCCAGCGCCTGCGGGCCAGGGCAGCGGCACAAGGGCAGCGACGCAGAGGCGCTGGCAGCGGGAGTTGCGCCCGCGAGGCAGCGGCGGCACCGCCTCCCTCCCCGCTCGCATGGGCAGCGCCGCCCACGGCCAGCCCGCAAGGGATAGCGCCGCCTACGGGCGATCTGCCCGCAGATGTGGGCGCACCCGCAAGGGGTAGCGTCGCCCACAGATAGACCACCTGCGGGCGCTACGCCCACAAGCAGGGGCGGCGCGCTCGACCGCAGTGGCCGCCGCCGGTAGGGTGGCGGCTACCGCAATGCCAGAGAGGAGGGATTAGGGTTTTTTCTAGGCAAAAGATAGTTTTACCCTTCGATATTTCAGAAATTCTAGATTCTGTACCTTTTGACAAAATTACCAAAATACCCTTTTGGTCGAATTACCGAAATACCCCTGGGAATTCAAAGACTTCCCTTTATGTCCATGATTTCAGAAAATTAAATATGTTAATTAAATATTTTAATTAACTATTATTTTTTATCTAGTAGTCCTATAAAATAACATATACATATGATGTATGATGTGGACAGATGATCATGAATTTGTGATGTGATGTGTGTACATGTGATTATTATTATTGGGGTTTGTGAGCCTCTATTTTTCTTGTTTATTGTCGGGCCTACATGTCTGTAATTATGTTGTAATTACACGAGGAGACGCAGCGGTAGCGTGACTCACGAGGCCGAGACAGATGATCCGACGCATAAAGATGTGTTGAGATGCCGACGGATCCAACGAAGCGAGATGGACGATCACAGGGCATAGAGATGTGCCAAAGTACACATAGATCTTGATGTGAGTGATTGGGCCCATTGGCTAGGGCCTGATCACATTAGGATATGGTCCATGATCATCTGGCGTGATTGCTTATGTGATGTGTGATTAGTTATACACCTACTAGATATGTATATATATATATATTTGCATGCCATGTAGATATATATATTAAATACATATGTGTGTGACACATTATGTAAGGAGACCAAACCAAAATCCCCTCTATTAATAATATTAAGTCGGTAAACGTGAGGCAATAAGATTGACCTACGTGGCCTTCCATCGTTATAGCTAGGAGCCGATTCCCGGTGTAGGTTGAGTTGGTCGAGTCCCTCGAGACTCATCTATATCGCATCTCGCCATCTTATCTACGACATAGAGATGTCATAGGTGACCTGAGGACATGGTATGCTTGGTCGAGTCCCTCGAGAGTATATCACCTAATCAGACTCATCTGGTAACATTGTTAATGACTTAATCGAACATCATGGTTGGTCGAGTCCCTCAAGGCCATGGTAGTTCAAAGGCCGAACAGGACGGGAATCACAAGGAGTTGTGATTGGCAAGAGTTGTCTATCTTTACGGGCTTAACGTGATTGGTCGAGTCCCTCGAGATTACATTAAGACGCCGATTGGATCCTGATCCCCACTAGAGATTCGCCGGGGGTCTCCGATTCACATACCGGAGGGTGTTGTGTGTCTCGCGAAAAATTAGTGGGAATACATTAAGATAGAAGTCCTCATCTTAATTATTTAATTTCTACAAAGTCTACATGTTATTTATTTCTGCTACATCTTTTATTTCAGAAAAATATTACTTTCAAATCCTTTACGTGGCATACTTGATGCCAACCGCCTCACTAGTCCAAATTATACAGATTGGCTTTGCAATCTGAGAATCATTCTCATGGTGGAGAAAATCGCATATGTCCTTTGATCTGAGTGATCCCCTACGAAGACGAAGGGGCAAGCAAGGATGAGATCGCTCGTTATATGAAGTACTTAGATGATTCCACTCTTGCTCAATGTTATATGTTGGCCTCTTTGACTACTGAGTTACAGAGACAGCATGAAAATATGGATGCTAATTTCATACTCCTACATCTCTACAAACTGTTTGAGGAACAAGGAAGAACTCAACGATATGAGATATCAAAGAGTCTTTTCCATGCTAGGATGACTAAGGGGACACCGGTTCAGAACCATGTCCTTAAGATGATTGAGTGGATCGAAAAACTCATAGGTCTAGGAATGGTCCTAGAGGATAACCTATGTGTGGATCTTGTACTTCAGTCCCTACTAGATTCCTTTTCTCAGTTCATAATGAATTCTAATATGAACAAACTTGAGGTGACCCTCCTAGAGCTCCTCAATATATTTAGAGAAGCAGAGAGCACCATCAAGAAAGAGAAGCCGGTTCTCTACACTGGTGAGACCAGACAGAAAAGGAAGGCTGAGAAGACCCTTAAGAAGGGCAAGGGCAAGGGCAAAATGGGTAAGGCAAAGGTTGCCATGAAAGACCCAACAAAGGACAAAGGCCAGTGCTTCCACTGTGGCAAAGATGGGCACTAGAAGAGGAACTGCAAAGAGTACCTTGTAGAGAGGGCGAAATAGAAGCTTGCAGAAGCTTCAAGTACATTCATAATCAGTCTCCATTTGTCAGAATCTTATGATAACACATGGGTATTAGATACCGGGAGTGCTTATCATATTTGTAATTCGTTGCAGGTTCTGGCAAGACCTAGGAGATTGAACAGAAGCGAGATGGACCTTAAGATGGGCAATGGATCAAAGGTTGCTGCAGTGGCTATTGGCAAGGTCACATTACATCTGCTTGGTGGAGCTATTATTGCATTAGATACATGCTATTATGTTCCTTCTATTATCAAAAACATTATTTCCATTTCATGTTTAATAGTTATTCGATATAAATTAGTTTTTGAGAACAATGGTTATTCAATAATATTAGATGATGAGATTATCACGAGAGGAACATTGCATAATGGCTTATATATGCTAGATACAACTCCATATATCATGAGTGTAAGCAAGTCTAAGAGGAAACGAGAAGAGGTGAATAATGCATATCTTTGGCATTGTAGGCTAGGTCACATCCATGAGGGAAGGATTCAAAAGTTGCTGATGAATAGATATCTAGATCCATTTGACTATGAGTCATATGCGACTTACGAACCTTGCCTTCGAGGAAAGATGACCAACTCTCCATTTAGTGAAACTAGAGAGAGAGCCACTGAGTTACTGGAACTCATACATAGTGATGTATGTGGTCCCATGTCGACACATGCCATAGGTGGTTACTCCTACTTTATTACCTTCACTGATGATTTCTCAAGATACGGACATGTGTACTTGATGAAGTACAAGTCTGAGGCTTTTGAGAAATTCAAGGAATATAAAAATGAAGTGGAGAACTAGACTGGAAAGAGTATTAAAACCCTTCGATCAGATCGAGGAGGTGAGTACTGTTAGGATCAAAAGGCACTAAGAGGGGGGGTGAATTAGTGCAGCGGATTAAACTCGTATTCTTGAAACCGATTTCGCAAAGAAACACAAGTTCGTAGGAAGATTTCGATTCGACGAAAGAGAACTTGAAAGTAATTGCTTGTGAAAAGGAACTAACTATGAACTTGCAGCCAAGAAATGAAATGATTCAGAAATATAAACACTCACACATTTAAGGACATAATGATGTATAGTGGTTCGGTCATATGACCTACATCCACTCTTGAAGCCTTTGCGATGAGGCTCCGCTCTTCCACTAGCAAGTTCTTTGAAGGGGAAGGATCAAACACCCCTTTTTACAACCCTTTACAAGATGTTCACACTTGTACAAGATCTCTCAAGAAGAAGAAGAAGGTGAACACTTAGCAAAGAAAACAACACTTTTCAAAACTCTTCAAAAGCTCAAGACTCAAACTTTTTCTTGCTCAAAAGGGTTCCTTTCATTTGAAAAGGAAGGGGTATTTATAAGTTTCAAAGTGATTCAAATTTGGAGCCCAAACTTGGAGCCAAAAATTTGAATCCTTTGAATTGACAAGTCTTGATCAAGGCAGATGACACACCCAGCGGTTCTATCGCCTCACCAAAGCGGGTACCGCACTGCTGGCTACAGATCAGAAGCGGTGCTACCGCTACAGGCTCGTGGTCGCATGCTGAGCGATGATACTGAGATCGGGCTCGCTACGGTGAGACCTTTCTAAAGATCCGGGCTGAAGAAGCGAGGCTACAAAGAAGATGCACGTAGCATGCATGCATACTTGATTCGGTTTGGGCCAAAATTTTGGCCCAAACTCATCCTAATCAAGGCCCAATGGGCCCCACTTTGGATTATCTAATCCTAACCCAAAATACGTGCTAACTACGAATTTTAAAGACGTTTCCTAAGCTATTACAAAGTCCACATGACAACTTCTTCCGGCGAGCTTCCGGTCAACTTAAACAGATCTTCCGACGAACCTTCTGAAACCATTCGCTGGACTCACGACAAGCTCTCTGACTTCACGATGATCTTGGCGAGTTCCCGAGCTTCTTTGGCAAGCTCCGATCTTTTTTGGCAAGCTCCGCGAACTTCCGACGAACCTCCCGGCGAACTTCCGAAAACCCTTCGGCAAGCTTCCTACTCGCTTTCGGCCGGAGTAACGCTCCCAACGAAGGACTTCCTTTGAACACTCGAACTCCCAACGATTCATCACACTTGTCTTCGGCCCTTTGTTTCGCTTTACGTCTTCATCCCTATCGTAGTCAATCCTGCTCGATAGTAGACCTGCATAACTCAAAACGCAGTTAGACCACAAATCACACTCAATTAGTTTCATCATCAAAATCCGAGATTCAACAAGTACTTGAGTATAGAGTTCACCCGGTTCCTTAAAGACTATGGAATATTATCCTAATAGACACCTCCTTATACACCATAGCTTAATGGTGTATCAGAAAGGAGGAATCACACACTGTTAGACATGGTGCGTTCCATGATGTGTTTCGCCGACCTACCCATCTCATTCTTGGGATATGCCTTAGATACCGTAGCTTACCTTCTGAACAGAATTCCAACTAAATCAGTGATGTCCATATGAGATATGGAATGGGAAGAAGTCCGATCTTAAAGTTGTTAAGATTTGGGGCTGCCCTGCCCACGTTAAGAGACACAACCTTGACAAGTTGGAATCTAGGATGGAACAGTGTAAGTTCGTGCGATACCCCAAGGAAACTTGTGGGTATTATTTCTATCACCCTGAGAACCGAAAGGTCTTTGTAGCTAAGAGAGCTGTGTTCCTTGAGAAGGAACACATTCTTGGTGGAGACAGTGGGAGCACGATAGAGTTGAGCGAGGTTGGAGAACCTAGCTCAAGCACTATTCCAGAATCTGTTCAGATACCTAACACACAAGTTTCAACTTTACGTAGGTCCGATAGAGTATCCCATCCTCCTGAGAGATGTGTGGGACATATCAGAAGATAGGAGGCTATTATGAGCATAGACTCTGGGAAATGGCAAGAAGCCATGAATTCAGAAATGGATTCCATGTACTCCAACAAGGTTTGGAACCTAGTTGATGCACCCGAGGGTATTGTACCCATTGGTTGCAAGTGGATCTTCAAAAAGAAGATTAGAATTGATGGACAGGTAGAGACCTATAAAGCAAGGCTAGTGGCTAAGTGGTATCGTCAATGGCAAAGTGTTGACTATGACGAAACTTTCTCACATGTAGCTATGCTAAAATCCATTCAAATTCTATTGGCTATTGCAGCACACTATGATTATGAGATCTGGTAGATAGACGTCAAAACCGCATTCCTCAATGGTAACCTTGATGAGGAGGTGTATATGATACAGCCTGAAGGATTCGTGTCCAAGGATAACCCAAATAAGGTGTGCAAGTTGCTTAGGTCCATTTCTGGATTGAAGCAAGCTTCCCGAAGTTGGAACATAAGATTTAATGAGGCGATCAGATCTTATGACTTCGTTAAGAACGAAGATGAACCTTGTGTGTACAGGAAAGTAAGTGGGAGCACTATCACCTTTTTGGTATTATATGTAGATGACATCCCAATCATTGGGAATGGTGTAGGAATGCTCTCCACAGTAAAGACTTGGTTATCTAGGCACTTCTCCATGAAGGACTTAGGGGAAGCATCCTATATTTTGGGGATACGGATCTATAGAGATAGATCCAAGAGGATGCTTGGCTTGTCCCAGTCTAGGTACATAGACACCATTATCAAAAGGTTTGGCATGGAAAATTCCAAGAGAGGTCTCATACCAATGAGATATGGAATATTACTTTCTAGGAATATGTTCCCAAAGACTCCTGAAGAAAGGGCACACATGGATATGATGCCATATGCATCAGTGATAGGATTTATCATATATCTTATGCTATGTACCAGGCCTGATATAGCGCATGCTCTGAGTGTCATGAGTAGATATCAGGCAGATCCAAGCTTGGAGCACTGGAAAGCAGTAAAATGTATCCTTAAGTACTTGAGAAGGACTGAGGATCTTTTACTGGTATATAGAGGTAGTAGCCTCAAGGTTGAGGGCTACTCGAACTCGAGCTTCCAGTCCGTTGTCAATGATAGCAAGTCTAATTTAGGGTATGTGTTCACCCTGAATGGAAGAGCAGTATGCTGGAAGAGTTCCAAGTAAGACATTACTGCTGACTTGACCATAGAGGCGGAATACATTGCTGTGACAAAGGCAGCAAAGGAGGGAGTCTGGATGAAGAGGTTCATCACAGACCTAGGAGTCATGTCGAGCAGCGAGGATATGATTCCTTTATATTGCGATAAATACAGGATGATTACTCAAATAAGGGAACCCGGGTCTCATCAGAAGTGTTCTGAGGAGGTTCCAACTTATTAGAGAGATCGTGGCCAGAAAAGATGTAGTAGTGGAAAAGGTTCCATCAGAAGATAACGTTGCAGATCCACTGATAAAGCCATTGACTCAGATTATTTTCGAGCGTCACAGAGGTCTGATGGGGATCAGATATGTTAGTGATTGACTTTAGGACAAGTGGGAGATTGCTAGTTATAGGTGCCCCACAAGCCAATCACATGAGTGATTGCACCTGTAACACGCTACGTCAATCTCTTTGCTTATGATTATTGGCATTATCACATATTATCTAGATATATATTGTGATGTCCTTGGATCTATGCAATGGGAATTGGATCGTGATGAGATCATGATAATGAGACTGATTCACATTTAAACATAAACCCTAAATTATCCTGGTCATAGTTTACTCGAGAAGGACATCGAAATAACCAGATAGACTGGTGTCCTGTATACCCATTCATATGATGGAGGTAGCTGGTCTCATAGCTACTCATGTGGGGACACTAAGGGTACAGTGTAGGTGCTCATTGGAGAATGAGTTCACTGATTGATCCACCTACGGAATGCTAGATGGTTATTGATACCTCACGTCAGACAGTAATTCCGTAGTCCTAGTAGTGTATCTGATCCTTAGACTTGAGATACCAAGGATGTCCTATATGAGTACTCCACTCTTTGATACCGGACTTATAGATTTAAAAAGTTCCATATCTAGTACAGCCGATCATTGGGAGTGGTAGCCAACCTTACGAGGGCTATTGAGTGTCAATAAAGGATCATCCGCTCTCGGTATCATGAGAGGAATACCCTATGTGTTCTTGCTCGAACATATCCTTTGCCAAGGTTATTCGGATTGAGAGAGAAAGAGTTCTCCGGGAGAATCCGATAAGAGCAAGACTCGAGGAGAGACCGTATGGGCCTAACAGCACCATGCCCTATATAGGGTCTTTGGGATATTAGATGGATCAGAGATTATAGATACATGGTAACTGAGGACAGATAGGTCCAAAGGATTAGATTCCTTTGTATCGTCTGGGGGCCACGGCATAGTGGCCTAGTACGTCCGCAATCGATGAATTGGGTGAATTATTGTAGAGATAATAATTCACTATGTTAGAAGGAGTTTTGACAAGTGTAACTAACGGCCAGCTCGATATTGGGCCTAGAGGGTCACACACATATGGTAGGTGTTGCGACGAGTAGAGGTTCGGATATGAGATATCCACTGAACCCCCTATCTTATTGGATATCCATTAAGCCCCTGAATTATTGGATCTTGAGATGAGATCCAATAGTTGCTAATAAGAGATTATTGGGTAGAAACTGACTAATCCAAGAGGCTTGGGTAATTGGATGGAGATCCAATACCCAATAGAGTAAAAAGATCCATTAGGGTTTTCAGGGGGCCTCTATAAATAGGAGGGAACCAGAGTTCTATAGGCTGAGGGTTTTTGGTAACCACCTCCTATTCGCCTGTCCCTAGAGAGAGAGGTGCATCATCGTAATCCCTGATGTGTGGATACCGCTAGAGAGGAGGACGCTTGACCTCTTTCATCCTCTCCCACAGATCTGCAGGAATTCAGGGATATACGATCTCCCTAGGTATCTTCTTTTACACGTGTAGTTTTCGCGGACTTATTTTTTGAAGCACCGATCTTCGCACGACGATGAAATTTTTTTACGAGAAATCTGGGGTTTTGTTTTCTATTCTTCCGCTGTGCATGTGATGTCGCCCCCCTTGATGGATTTCCCAACAAGTGAGTCTCAAGGGACTCGACCAACTCAACCTACACCGGGAATCGGTTCCTAGCTATAACGATGGAAGGCCACTTGGGTCAATCTAATTGCCTCACGTTTACCGACTTAATATTATTTATGGAGAAGATTTTTAATTTCGTCTCCTAACATAATGTGTCACACACATACGTATTTAATATATATATATCTACATTGTATGCAAATATATATATACATATCTAGTAGGTGTATATCTAATCACACATCACATGAGCAATTACACCAGATGATCATGGACCACATCCTAATGTGATCAAGCCCGAGCCAGTCGGCCCTATCATTCACATCAAGATCTATGTGTACTTCGGTGCATCTCTATGCCCTGTGATTGTCCATCTCGCGTCGTCGGATCCGTCGGCATCTCAACGCATCTTCATGCATCGAATCGTCTGTCTCGGCCTCGTGAGTCACGCTACCGCTACACCTCCTCATGTAATTACAACATAATTACAGGCACGCAGGCCCGACAATAAATGAGAAAAAAATAGAGGCTTGCAGGCCCCAATAATAATAATCATATATACACACATCACATCACAAGTCCCTGATCATCTATCCACATCATACATCACATGTATATGTTATTTTATAGGACTACTAGATAAAGAAAATAATAGTTAATTAAACTATTTAATTAACATATTTATTTTTCTGAAATCAGGGACATAAAGGGAATTTTTGAATTCCTAGGGGTATTTTGGTAATTCAGTCAAAAGTATATTTTGGTAATTCTATCAAAAGGGACAGAATCCAGAATTTCTGAAATTCCTAGGGGTAATTTGGTAATTCTATCAAAAGGGACAGAATTTAGAATTTCTAAAATTTCGAGGGGCAAAATCATCTTTTGCCCTAAAAACCTAATTCCTCACACTTACTGTGCCTACGGCCGCCGCCACCCTGCTGGCGGTGCACCCTTCGTCTTGGCGGGCGGCGCGCGCCATTTGCCAGCAGCGCATGGCGCCAGTCGTTAGGGTGGCGGTGCTTGCCGTCCCTGCAGGCGACCCTGTCGCTACCCCACGTGCAGCGCCGGCGCCCCTGCGGGCTGGCAGCCAGCGTAGGCAGCCTGTTTGCTGCCTGCAACCCGCCGGGAGGCGGCTGCTGCTTGTGCAGGCAACAAGGCTGCAAGCAGCCTTGCGGCCGTTACACGAGCACAACAAGGGCAGCAACAGTTGCTGCCCTTTTGCGCCAACGATTTTGATGTCAAAAGCAGATCTAAAACACAACACACGCAGTTTAAGATCTGATCTTCGCACGAACAACCTAGCTCTGATACCACTGTTGGGAAATCCTTCATGGAAAGCGACATCACATGCGCAGCAGAAGAACAGAAAACAAAACTCCAGATTTTTCGTAGAAAGTTTCTGTCGTCGTGCGAAGATCAGTGCGTCAAAAACAAATCCGCAAAACTGCATGTGTAAAAGAAGATACCTAGGGAGATCGTGTATCCCTGAATTCCTGTAGATCTATGGGAGAGGATGAAGGAGGTCAAGCATCCTCCTCTCTAGCGGTATCCACACAACAGGGATTGTAATGATGCACCTCTCTCTCTAGGGAGAGGAGAATAGGAGGTGGCTACCAAAAGAAACCCTCAGCCTATAGAGCTTTGGTTCCCTCCTATTTATAGAGGCCCCTTGAAAACCCTAATGGATCTTTTGCCCTATTGGGTATTTGATCTCTACCCAAGCCTCTTGGATTAGTGGGTCTCTACCCAATAATCTCTAATTAGCAATTATTGGATCTCATCTTAGGATCAAATAATTCAGGGGCTTAATGAATATCCAATAAGATAGGGGGTTCAGCGGATATCTCATATCCAAACCTCTACTCATCGCAATACCTACCATATGTGTGTGACCCTCTAGGCCCAATATCGAGCTGGCCGTGAGTCATACTTGTCAGAACTCCTTCTGACATAGTGAATTATTATCTCTATAACTCATCGACTACGGACATACCGGGCCACTACGCCGTAGCCCCTAGACGATATAGGGGAATCCAATTCTTTGGACCTATCTGTCCTCAATTACCATATATCCATAGTCCCTCATCCATCTAATATCACAAAGACCCTATACCAAGCATGGTGCTGTCAGGCCCATACGGTCTCTCCTCGAGTCTTGCTCTTGTTGGATTCTCCCGGAGAACTCTTTCTCTCTCAATCCGAATAACCTTGGCCAAGGATTTGTTCGAGCAAGAACACATGGGATATTCCTCTCATGATACCGAAAGCGTATGATCCCCTATTGATACTCAATAGCCCTCGTAAGGTTGGCTACCACTCCCAATAACCGGTTGTACTAGATCTAGAACTTCCCAAACCTATAAGTCCGGTATCAAAGAGTGGAGTGCTCATACAAGACATCCTTGGTGTCTCAAGTCTAAGGACCAGATACACTATTGGGACTACGGAATCGCTGTCTGACATGAGGTATCAATAACTATCCAGCATTCCGTAGGCAGATCAATCAGTGAACTCATTCTCCAATGAGCACCTGTACTGTACCCTTAGTATCCCCACACGAGTAGCTATGAGACCAGCTACCTCCATCATATGAATGGGTATACAGCACACCAATCTATCTGGTTATCTCGATGTCCTTCTCGAGTTACCTACTACCAGGATAATTTAGGGTCTATATTTAAAGGTGAATCGGTCTCATTATCGTGATCTCATCAGGATCCGATTCTTATTGCACAGATCCAACGACATCACAGTATATGCAACACGCAAGATAAAGTGATAAAACACCAAATAATAAATAAAGAGATAAAGTGCATATCAAGTCACAAGTGCCATCACTCATGTGATTGGCTTGCAGGGCACATATGACTAGCAATTCATCCCATTGAACATGGGAGGTCATGTGATAGAATGACCCTTTTGATTACCGGCAAAAGTCATCTCTCTTAGGTTTTAAACCAAATTGAGAGTAACCTTGCTCTGATACCAATTGTTAAGATCAAGACGACACTAAGAGGGGGTGTGAATTAGTGCGTACATTAAAAACGATTATGATTCAAAATTTTTTCAAGTTGATAAAAATGTATCGATGAAATTGTATCATGAAGATATCAACTTAAAGTAAATGTAAAATACAAAAAGTAGCTAAGTAATGAAATTAAGCAGTAAGGAAAGAACACATTGGATTTATAATGGTTCAGTCATTGTGACCTACGTCCACTTCTGATTCCTCCTTCGTCGAGGTCACCGACTTCTACTATTGATCTTCCTTCAATAGGTGAAGATTAATCACCCCTTTTATAGATCTTTTCTCCTTTTAACAGGTTCAGGAGCTAACCTTTTTACAATTCACTCGCTTCTCTTTATACAAATTTCTAAGCTAGAACTGGTGGAGGTGAACTCTCAAAATTACAATAGTATTTTCACAAAGATCTTAGTTTTTTTGTTCATTTTTATATACTCCACAAGCAGAAAAGTGTAGGGTATTTATAGGCCTCAATTATCTTCAAAAATAGAGCCAAAAAAGATCTTATCTCGAATTTCTAAGGTACTGGCAGCACCATCGCTTGTGCTAGGTGATCGCTAGTAATCTCTGACACTAGGTGGTACCACCGTCCAGTCTGGCGGTAGTAGAGTCTCGGCTACTAGATCCAAATGGTATCACCACCTGCCTAGGCGATACCACCGCTTGGCAACATTAACTACCGATAGTACCATCGCCTAGATCGCCCAGACCTCCTAAGAGACTGAGCCCTGGGTGGTTCCACCGCCCAGTCCTAGCGTTGCCACTACTAGATAGGATCCAGGTTATTGTTTGGGCCATTAGTCGGGCCCAAACTAGTCCTGATTTAGGCTTAATTGACCCTAATTGAATTAGTGAGATTACCTCCTAATCCTAACCCAAACTAAGTCCTAACTATGATAATTAGGACATTAACAAAGCAAATTAAGTCTAGTAGGTCAAATATTCTTTCGATGAAATCCTGACAAGCTTCCGATGATCTTCCGAGGAACTTCTGATGGACTCTCAATGATCTTCCAGCGGACTCCCAGCAAGCTCTTGAACTCTCGACAATCTTCTCGGCAAACTCCGATGAGTTTATCGATGAGCTTTTGATGAACTCTTTAATGAGCTCCGGTGAACTCCCAATGAACTTCTCGGTGAATTCTTGATAAACTTTTCGACGAGTTCCCAACGAATTTCTCGGCAAACTTCGGCAAAACTCTTGACAAACTTCTTGGCGAACTCTCGATGAACTCTTGAACTCCCGATAAATCGTTCGATCTTTGACTCAGTACAACATCTATTTTATGCTTTATTCATTATTGTAGTTAATCCTATAATACTTTTCTTAACATATAAATTAGATCAATAATTTATCAATTGATTTTATCATCAAAATCTGAGATTCAATAGTCTCAAGTCTAAGGACCAAATATACTACTGAGACTACGGAATCGTTGTCTGACAACATGTATCATTAATCATCCAGCATTTCGTAAGTAGATCAATCAATGAACTCATTCTCCAATGAGCACCTACATTGTATCTTTAGTATCCCCACATGAGTAGCTATGAGACCAGCCACCTCCATCATATGGATAAGTATACAATACATCAATCTGTCCGGTTATCTCGATATCGCTCTCGAGTAACCTATAACCGGGATTATTTAAGGTCTATATTTTAAGGGAATCAATCTCATTATCGTGATCTCATCATGACCCGATTTTCATTGCATAGATCTAAGGACATCACAATATACATCCAAATAATGTGAGAAAATATTAGTAATCATAAACAAAGAGATTGATACGACGTGTTACAGATGTCATCACTAACGTGATTGGTTTGTAGGATACCTATAACTAATAGAAGAAGTCAAAGAAAAGAAGATGATCACTTCGAGGGGATCGACCTCCTTGATTACTTCGAGAGGATCGACCTCCTAGGATTTGCCAAAAGATCGAACTAGATAAATCTAATAAAATATTATTTAAAACTCAAAAAGAAAAAGATCTAACGGACTTTTAATCGAAGCTTCCCGGTGGGACATGTACTGAAACAAGCTGCCACGGATTGTAGCATGCATCAGAAAAGAACTATCTACTAATTAGAGCTTTGTGATTATAGAAATGTATTGGTCAGATCATAATCATGCGATTTATCATGGCAACTATTGTGAAATCTTCAATCCAGCTGATGTCTCTAGCAGTGCAGTTGCGATGTGTCAATGCTCTCAGCTATTTCTCCCAAAAAGAGAAAGCTGGATTTTTACTATTATTCTGTGATTTGACGATTAGTCCATTTCACCATGTCAAGAGTTGAAGGTGAGGAAAATAAGCGTCACTTCTTATGTTGATTGGTGGAGTGATTTAGATTTCTTGGGAGCTTCTCGTACCATTAAAATGATCAGCTTTATAAATTTAAGTTCAAATTTATATCGTCACCATTAGAATGATCAGCTTCTTCGGGACCTAAAATTTAAGTTTGTGGCCGTCATCATGTATCGCCAGGCAACCCAACAGGTGCATTTCTCAAACAGGATCCGAGAAGCTATTTCAAGAGTTTGGGACTGGTCCAGAATGAATACTTAATTCAATGACAGAACCGAGTGCATAGAATTTTGGGTGATTATGATTTTCCTAAAAAAGAATATTATTTTTTTAACCAAAAGGTATTGTAGTTTTGATTTTTTTTTTGGTCAAATGGTACTCCTAATTTCAATATTTTCTTCACAATATTCTACACCGACCTCAACAATATTTTTTTCATCAATTTTTTTTATCAGTTTTGGTCCATTATAGTGTTTTCAATTGACTAATTTATAATGCTTTTCAATGATGTATTATAATATTTTTATTAAGGTGTTGAAAACACTATAAGGCTATTAAAAAATATTATAAATGACAATATTAAATTTTTTTTCATCATTGTTCATAGACCATAGTATGAAATTTAAAATTTTTAAATCTAAAGTTGGTTGAGGTTATGACCTCATTTGCATCATTTATAGTATTTTCAAATAGGCTTCATAAAGTTTTTGTTATAGTGACCAAAACATTCTAAAGGAAGAAAAAAATACTATTCAGATTAGTAAGAGATATTTTAGATATTATTTGAAACATGAGCTTCATTTAACAAAAACTAAAATAGAGAGAGACAGAGAGAGAAGTTTTTGAGGAAAATCGCCCTAGAATTTTCAATAAAATCACCATATGTTGCACACATGTACAAGAATCTACCATGTCATACCTTGCAATATAACATAAACCTCTTAAAATGATGCATCTCGGATTAACACGATCTAAGTGAAGGAACATAGGTGTGTCTAATGTGGTAGCTTGATGAAATGGCATTAAAATATAACAATAAAAAGAAGGAAAAAGTTTAAAAGTCATTTATCGAACTTGTATCACCTAATTCTTCAAGCAAACTTCAGCACGGCAGAATTTAATAATCCTGCATCCAAATTATAACATGAAAAAAAAAAAGACAAATCAGAAAAAGGAGGAACATGGCAGATAAAACTGAAATGATGCTCTCTCTCTCTCTCTCTCTCTCTCTCTCTCTCTCTCTCTAGAGGCTTCTGGCTTCCATTTGAGATACTAGTTCAAGTAAGATGACGTTGGACCTTGATAGTTTTCTTCTTTCTGTGAAGTAAATGAAAGAAGCACAAAGTTGCATAAGTTGAAAGGCATTATAAGCATTGAGAATTAACGACAAACGGGGTTAGTGATTTAGATAATGCAAGTCTTACCCAAATATATTCAAAAATTGCCTTTCGGAAGCGCGTGGTCACTTAAAAATTGCAGTAACCTACATCTGATGTTGAACGCTAGCGGTGTCTCACATAGCATAGATCCTTTTCCATAATCTAGCGTTTCTGAGGTTAACATCACATTGGGTTCTCATCTGTCCTCCATTTTATATACTTCAAGTCCTCATAGGGATCCACATACAGCTCAAAATCATCAGCGGCAGGCAGGATGTTGAATTGCATGATGCCATAACGGTGGTTTCACATCATGAAGACGTTTGCAGCAGCCCAAAGGTCTTGCTTGATCCGTATGCTCCACAAGCCCACACATAGACCTCAATTCCAATTAACCAAACAAGAAATCACATCATGAAGAGTCTTTACTCTTTGGAGCAAATGATGACCAAAAATCATCTCAACTTGTAGCACGTGTGGGATTACTAAGTCTAATGTTCCCCATCTTGCAGTAAATGGTTTGGACCGGAAGCTGACCTCATCTCTAAATAGTAAATATTGTGGGATAGGAACCACAACTGCAATCTGTAAAGACCATTCTCAAGATAAGGAACAAATTTGATAAAGCAGTTAATATGGTGGACTAAGATTTGTAAATATTTTGCAAAAGAGTCAAAACTTCATTCCAAACTGAGATTCCAAAGGACCTCATGGAGGAAAACCTTAGTATCAAACTCAAAAATTTCAAGTCATTTCACTAACTTTTCTGGTCATACTTTAATGAGATGAGTAATATAGGATGGTAAAAAGAAATGTATAGTTCATCCCATCATGGTGTATTATGGTATCATATTGATAGGAAACAAAATATGCAGTCTTGAATGCTATGTGTACAAATTTGGAAAATGACAGGGCAGAAAGGACTATTTCCATTAGGCATTGTTCTACAACAAGAAGCCTATCTGGTGGTCTTAACACATAAGCTGTAACATGCTCTTAGTCCAAGAACAAACCAGATGTATATGGAAAAAATAATCCTTCTTGTTGTGAATTTTGACTGGGGTAGGTCAGGATTTTCGCCTTCAGATTGCGAAGACAAGGAACATCCAGAACTAGGTTGCTGTTCTGAGACATTACATGAGTATTACTTTAGAACAAAGTACTGAGATGCGGGTTTGTATTGGTCAGAAACAAGATTCACATCCTTTCGATAGACCTGCAACAATAGAGTATCAAAGAATATTAATCACAGGAATCTAAATTTTAGAAACATAATCAGACATGGCATTCCTTCCAAAATATATAATACAGTACATGCTATTACGATTATCCTCAATCAGCATCCAATGTATGAGAGCAATTAGTGATTTTAATCAAAAGCAAACAACATATTCATTGATATCACATTCCTAGTAAATTTACTTTTTTTGTTTATCTTCCATTTTCCAAATTTTGACAATTCCTTGACTGCTAAAGTATATATACACACATATCTGAACAACAAGAAACAAATGAACACTCATGATAGTCACACACATTAACACTAAAACTCCATCTAACTGTAATCCAATTTAGATATCACATCTCACCTCTTACAGAAAGTATAAGACAAAGATACCAATAAACTAAAATGAAATTTTACTGTATAACAGAAGACCAAGAAAAAAAAAGAGACACAGAAAATTTGTAAATCTAGAACAATTTCGCTGAAGTTCCCAACCAACGCAATCCTTCCTAACTTCAGTCACTCTCCCGAGAAAGCAATCCTATCAGTCCAACAGATGGACCCAAGAGATCCGACTCCTCAACCAACTCATCCAGAAGTTGGGGAGCCACTCGCGGAAGTGTCACTGGATCCAAATCAACCAGACTGAATGGTCAAGGTTGGCATTGCTATGCCAGTAGAAAGAAGGAACAAGCTGGTCAGCTTGGAAGTCTTCACTTGGGTCAACTTCCTATGCCACAACATGGAAGTCTTCACTTGGGTGCGAGTGGCATGTCGTGCATTGACCGTGCTGTGGCACAACATCAGCTTAACATCGACCTATCCAATAGAAGCCAAGGAGATTTGCCCCAGATCATCAGTCGACAATTGTAGAAGTAGATAGATTGATTGTAAGACGCTGACTTTACTTGTGAGGTCTTATCCTGAATGGCTTGTAAATGTAGTTCTTGTAAAGAATAGTAATGAAAAATGATAAATGTATTGATTACACTTGATCTAACAAAACTTGTCCAAATGACAACTTCCCTTTGCCTCAAATTGACATGTTGGTCGACTCCAGTTCTGGACATGAATGATTAATCTTTATGGGTGCATTATCAGGGTATAATCAAATCAAGATGGCTTTAGAAGATAAAAAGCACACCTCATTCATCACCAATAGGGGCTTGTATTGCTACAAGGTTAGGTCCTTCGGTT
The DNA here is from genome assembly GCA_024322285.1 of Musa beccarii. Classification (NCBI taxonomy): domain Eukaryota; kingdom Viridiplantae; phylum Streptophyta; class Magnoliopsida; order Zingiberales; family Musaceae; genus Musa; species Musa beccarii. The sequence continues at coordinate 33,605,340 of CM044394.1, forward strand.
TAAAAAATACTGGTCTCACTATCAAAGAATGATAACAAGAAATTTAAACACTAAATAGGTAGGAACATGAATGCTTATGTGGATGTCATACTTTTGAAAAGCCGAGCAGCCAACACCCATTTGGGTGATTTAAAAGAGATATTCAACAATAATAAAAAAAAACCTAAATGCGGCTGAAACCATCCAAGCATGCCTTTGGTATTGGCTTTGGGAGGTTCCTTGAATTCATGATCCATCGAGAGGGAATCGATGCCAATATGTAGAAGGTCAAGGCCATATAGACAAGAAGCCTTCAATATCGGTCAAGTTTAGTAATTGACCGATTGAATCACAGCTTTAAGATGGTTCCTCCTTTCTTCCAGACCTGATAGGTGTCTTTCTGTCTTTTAAACCTTAAAGCTATCGAAAGAAATTCAATGGATTGAATAGTGCCAAATGGATTTCGAGCAGTTGAAGGAGTATCTTAGCTCACTTCAATAACTTTCAAACCCACAACCTGCCGAAGAGTTACATGTTTATCTATCAGTGAACACTACTATCCCAAAGAGTTACATGTTTATTACACAAGCCACATATTAAAAGACATTGAACACTACTATCCCAACTTTAAAAAGTTGGCATATGCTTTAATCTTGGCAGCCAGAAAACTCCATCCTTACTTCCAAGCCAAAATGTGGACTTCCCTAATGTGCCCTAAGTAGGAAACGCTAATGCGCGAATCAAAGTTAGGATCCTGCTGAGGACTATAGGACTCCACTGCCCGAAGGATTTGCCTCCGAAGGGGCAACCTCCCTTTTGGTAGCAACTTAGACCCCTTCGAAGGAGGAAAACTTCCCAGCCAACAACAAAGGTGGTGATGGGACCGACTAGGGGTGTTCAAATCGGTTTGAATCAAACTGTTAAGGGCTGAGATGAATTGAATTGTTTTTTTGGTTTGGTTCAGTTAAAATAAGGTAGTTTGAACCGAAACTGATCTAGACCTACCTAATCAAACCGATTCAAAACCAATTAATCCAGTTCAATTAATCGGTTTGTAATTTTAAGTAATTTTAAAAATATATTTTTTTTTTCAAATGAACCAATTCAATTCAATTGAACAGAACCACAATCTTGATCCAATTAGATCGACACAACAAGATTTATGAAATTGAGCTCACGTTACTTGTAAAATTGGGTCTTCGGGTTGGTTTGATTAATTGATTTGGACTGGTTAAGGGCTTAAGGTAATAAACTCAATCGTACTGATATCTTTTAAATTAAAATCGGTTCAGTTTGATTCGAACTTGTTAACCGAACCAAAGAAGTGTACCCCCAAACCAGAATTGTTTATAGCTTTCAAAACCGAACCGTCGGTGAACCAATTCTGACCGAACTAGTTTTGGACCAATTCGGTTCAAGTTTGATTCTGGTTCAGTTCAATTTTCCAGTTTGTTTTGAACACCCCAAGGATTGACAACTCGTCCAAGCCCCAACTGGATGATGAGGAAGAGGAGGAAGACATTCAAACCTTCAAAAGATTGGTTTCGAATCCTCTCAAGTGTTCTTAGCTTGAGTTGTTCAAAATGGTCCGAATGCCATGAAGAGGAGACCAAATGAAAGGGGTCTTTATTTATAGGGCTTGGGTGACCCTTGCATTCCATCGCCAACCCATTTGTTTGCCCGATGGTCCACCTAGACAAGCAACATGGTGGCACGCTGTTGGTCGGAGAAGATTGGTCATATAGATTGTGATCCCTACAAATCCTAGACGATTCGACTCATAGTAACATGGGACTCACCCATTGGGTCAGGTATCAGGTTGATATTCATTGCAGAATATCAAGGATCATATTAGATCATATTATGCACAACAACCGAAGCAACATGTCAGAGGGTAATCAAGGTGACAACGATGGTTCACATGAGCATGTATGACACTTTGACATGTCTATCATGTAACCTCGAATCCAAAGCAACAAAGGCACATAGTGTGCTGCATGAAAGCTGAAGAAGAGAGTGCCAACCTAGTTTAGGTGATTCTGGATAAAAGTGGCATCGAACCACCTAAACTAAATGATTTTCGACACCCAGATCTATCCAAGAAAAGAGTGCCGATATACCATAAAGTGCTATGCTATGATGACAATGCGATTGAACCAACCATGAAGCGCTATGCTACGATGACAGTGTGACCGAATCAGCCATTAAGCACTACTCTACAATGACGGAGTCAAATTGACCATGAAGCACTATGCTGCGATGATAGACCACCAATTTGACTGTGTAGTGCTGCGTCACAACGACAACAGTCGAATCAACCATGAGGCGCTATGCTACAATGATAGTGAGACCAAATCAGCTAGGAACCATCCCATCAGCGATAATACAACTAAATCCGTCACCAGAAACTCTGCATGATCCACAGTCCATCAGAACTAACATTATGTCTCGACCTTTCTCTACATGTCAAAACAGGATGGGGATAGATAATATGGCCAAGTAGACGACTGTCGACACCTTACATCCGAAGAATACTCAGCCAACATGTCATTTCTAACTATGATTTCGAACCCAATGGTCATATACCACACTCTTAAAGGGCCCCCTGGTACGCCATAAGGCATCTGATTTGTTGTAGCACTATTACATTCCTATATATTTGACACTTGACCGAATCCTCCAAACAAGAAACTAACTTGAGCATGGGAGGTTCTTGCTGGGCACATCACATCACCAACACAGTTATGCAAGGTTTCAGCTTAGATCCCATCTTCACCCACGCCACTCTATCCCATGACGAACACGAAAAAGGACCTTGATTCTAAATCAACACCCACATTGTTCAACTAGAATCTGAATTACAGATGTATAATTAATTTAAAATTCATTCTTATCATATATCCATTAATTAGTGACTGATAATGCTTGAGATTTGTATTACTGATCTATTAGCAGTAAATTCTACTTCATCGGACAGTAATGGCAGTGCAAGTGATTCAGAATCTGAGAACTTTGGAAAGCCTAGGTTTTTCATGACTTCGAACACTTAATGATGTACCAACTAACAAGACATCATTGAAGAGAATAAGTCTATTTAAATCAAATGATATAAGAGAATTTATTAACAGTGACCTATCTGCAGGGAAATATAATTTAATGCACAAAACCTACTAGCACTACTTGATCATATACAGGCATACCTGTAATATAAAGTTACCAGTATCAAACATCAAATTATCAATTTCACCAATAATCATTAGCATAATGCATGAATTTCATAAGACACACTGGAATAAATGATTGGGTAAATGAAAAGAAATTTTTCCATTTCATACCAACCTGTACAAAGATGATATTTTGGAACATCATGAAGTACATGCAAACTAAATTTGTAAAAGAATCCATTAATCTTCCACAAGGCATCTATCCACCAATCATCATGAGCCTAGAGGAGCAAGACTGAACAGAAGGATGAGATTATCATGTTCGACAAGAATCTTAAGTTACAAAAGTCTGAAGTCAAAACCAACAATATAGCTTAAGCTAAGGAATCATCCTTTAATGCATGCTTTTAAATATTTCACCTGCAATTCTGTGGTACCCTCCATGAGAATGCCCTAGATCTTTTTACCTTCCATGGAAGAGACATGTATGTCCTCCAGTCATCAAGCATAACTCTTAAATCATGAATCTTTCTACTTAAGCCAACACAGCAATTCACGTGCATTGTACAAACCTTACTAAAATCTCTGCTGGGCTCACAAAGACCACCAAAATAAGCAGTGCTCAGGAATCTAACTCTTATTCCCATTTCCAAGAGATACGGATCATGCTTAATAAAGTTAAATACATCCTGGTCATGATGTCCTGGAAATTTCTCCCTTGATGCATGCCAAAACTTGTAGAATTCTATGGTCCGATTGTTAGATTTAACATAGTTGAATCCGCCATTAGGAATGTTTTGTAAATCAAAGGCATCACCCATGAAGTGATCACAAGCTATCTGAAAATCATCCTCTGGATAGAATTGTGGTAAAGGATTCCGGAACCACAAGATATCTACATCCTGCAATTAAACCAACAACAGATATTCAGAAAGTTCTTTCCTAATGAAGAAGATAGATCCATATCTGCATCGCTTTGCTTTTGATTAAATACCAAATTACAAAAATGATGGTATGAAAGAAAGTGAAGCACCATTTTGTCCACACCAAGAATGTGGATCTCTCATGCATGAATGATGAGCATAAGCTTCATATTAATGTTTGGTAAAAGAACATCAAACAATATGGATTTACAGATCTCTTTTACATGATCATTCATAAGAAAAGAGACTAATTTACCGAGAAAATGAAGTTGTATCCCTTTTCAAGAACTAGACGCAAAAACTCTATCCTTGTCCACATCATCGACAGATATCCAGCAGACATGAACAGCTTCTCATCAGAGAAATCCGCTCCCTCAGTAATAAGTGGAAAACAGTGGGCATGTATAGACAAGCACCGCATGTATGCTTGCTTGTCCAATGCAATGATAACCAAATGGTCCAGAAGTTTGCGTGTTCCATCACCAATTTGGAAGCTTTCAATGAATAAATCTATAATGGATCCAGGAGTTGCCCATGCTGCATTCAATGTAGTCAATATTACTGTTTTGTTTTCCATTGCTGCTTCCTCCAGAACCTTCTCAAGCCTAACATCCTCACTTTCCTGCAAATGCAGATGTATGGGGCTATTTATAAAACCAATGTGCAAAATTCTCCAAAATCTTGTTAGAGGTCAAGTAAAACAATATAAAGTATCAAGAACATGTTGGAAAATTTCAAATACAATGTATTGTTCTGATAAGAAAACTCCTAATAAATGGTTCCTGCATGAAGTATTGTGGTTGTAGCAGAAAGAATCAGTCTAAAATGTCAAAGACAACAATTTTCAATAAATAGCATGGAAAAATGTTCATGTATCGTGCATTTTGGAATGCATTAAGACTTAAGAGTTAGCATAGTTGAGCAGTAAGAAATTAGTAGCACTTGAAAAGCACCATAAGAAAGTAATAGCGGAGGCTGGCATAACTGGCAGTTCTTTCATTACAAATGCTCATAATGCTGAAAAAATAGTTGTAATCGATCCCATTAATTACACATTTGGGTTCTTTAAAGGTGCATAGTTCGATATCTAGTATGCATATGCAATTTAGATTTCAGAGTTTAACAAGCTATGAGCACCTAACTACGCCAAGAACAATTTTTTTACATAACGGCTGCAGCAACTAAGGAATAAATTGCTATGGATTAATTGCACAAAAGTATATAATGGTGGAAAAAGAAAGTGTCATGACTTAACGGAATTGGGTACCTTGTAACTCTAGTAACGTATATATGGTGAGATGTGATTCATATTAGATAGTAGATACATCAAGTGAGAAGGCTCAGCTTCGAGACACTTACAAACAAGATGAACATGGTGTATCCCCATCTTCATGGAACTTAACCACATAAATTATACTCCTGATCCTGGAGGTAAACATCTCAGACTATTCATAGGCAATTTCATCATAAGATCTTTTACAAGACAGTGCAACCACAGCAATGTTTTCTTCTTCTCTAATTGTATAATTGTATCTTCAAGAGCAGTTCAATTTTTAACTTTTATCATGAGAGGAAGGGGGGAGGGAGGAAGAGACGGAGAGAAAGATTCAATCATTCTAGCAACAACAAATAAAACAGCCTAGACCAGAAACCAGCAAGGTGAACAGAACCAGTTAGGTTCATCTCCAGCTAAAGTAGATGAACCAAAAGACAAGTTAAAACTCATTATAAAACAAAATCACAATCATATTTATCCCTTTTAACTTGAGTCTAGAATATATGTGCTTGTCAATTCTAAAAATTTGCAGGTATAACTTTGTAATTAATCTCTATTAGCTTAAAACTCAAATTGATATAAGTGCTCCTTAAAAACTATGATGATAAGAATATTAAGTTTATTTTATAACTTTATGTTTTTAAACTGAAACTAAGAACTGGTATACTCATTACCTTTTGGTTAAACTGAGTTTATTTGGATAGATGCCAATAGAAGGATATATGTGGAGAATCTTAATAACTAGAGCGATTTTATGCTATGTAAAAATCTGCAAATACAAGTAAATTAACTCTAAACTCTGTAAGGATATTGATAAGACCCCTTAGGGTTTTATCGTGGAAAAAGCGAAGAAGAAACGGAAGAAGTGGAAGAAAAGGGGATGATCGCTTCGAGGGGATCAGCCTTCTTGATCACTTCGAGGGATCGACCTCCTTTGATCGCTTTGAGGGGATCGACCTCCTAGGGTTTGCCAAATGGCTAAGATAACTTTTTCATTGCTTGATGAAAATAAACAAATACATCCCTATTTATAGAGTTCCACCTAGAGTCCACCAGGACTTGGACTCTTATTAATAAATAAATATTAAATAAATCACTATCCGACTCCCTACTGAACTAAACAACTCCATAAACTTTATTCAAAGCTTAGAAAATAAAAAGTTTCTAACAATTCTCTGCCTCCTTCAAATCAGCCTTGTTCTCAAGACTGAGCGGCATCAAATTCGAGAAGTTTCTCTTTCAGCACAAGGTATCTACGGTGCATCATAACTCGTTGATCAAGTAAGTACGATCTCCAGTTTTTGATAGTGTGAGCAACAGGTTGGCCTTTTAGTGTAGTAGTCGTTGCATTCTTTTGGAGAACCCTCCATCCGATGGCTAGTAGCAACTGTGACCTTACTTCTTTGTCTTCCCTTTAGGATCACAACTTCGAAGTCTTCCAAGGGTAGCAAAAGGAAATTCACCAATAGTTTTTAGCCCTGTATGATCAGCTTTATCTTTGAACATTTGCTGTCACGAGTTAAAGTTCGTCCATCAACGACCTTTACTTCGAATTTGTCACAGTATTCAATATGGTAGGTCAATCGGTCAGCAACCTTACTATCCATGAAATTGTTAGTGCTACCGGTATCAATCAGAATTGTAACAAGTTGATGTTCCAAAATTCCTTCAACTTTTATAGTTTACGGGTTAGAATAGCCAGCTAATGCATGCACTGTATGTGTAATAGGTCCAACATCTTTATCAGAATCCATACCTTCATGATCGGAGTCAACATTGTCAGCTTCCGATTCCTCCCTACTTGGTTCAATCACCAGAAGTTGCCTTTGTTTACATCGGTGCTCCTTCCTCCACTTTTCATCACAATGTCAGCACAAACCCTTTGTTGATCTTTCCTTGAGCTCTTCTCGGGTTAGTCTTCGGGTGTTAGGGTTTCGGTTGGGAATAGATGGGGCTGGTGACTTGCTGATCATTTGTTTGTAGTCACTTATGTTTCGACGATTTTCCCGACTGATTTTTTCCTCATGTAGACGTGCAAATGAAATTGCAGCTATCATAGTGCGGGGTTGTCGAGCATTAACTTCACATCTGATATCTGGATTAAGCCCTTCTATAAAGGTGCCCACTAGTTGTCGTTCAGACCAATCTCTGGCTTGATTTGACAATCGTTCGAATCTGCCCTGATATTCTTACACTGTAGAAGTCTGACGAATTTTAGCGAGTTATCTATCTTGTTGAAACTTACTAAAGTTCTCCAGCAGGCTTTTTTTGAATTCATTAAGGGTCTCCTGCAGCCGATTCTCAATTTTGGTTTCCAATGCTTTAATTTAGGCCTTAATTAAGTTGTTGGTAGCCATTGCATAAGACTATAAATCTGTAATTCCCAATTCATGGTTTTGATTTCTAGTCAAGGGCATCAGCACTGTCGATGTGAAATTGCAATAAGTGCTACGTTAGGTTTACTCAGTGATTTAAAAAGGCGCTCGGGCACTCGCCTAAGTGCTCGAGCGAGGCGAGGCGAGGCCCGAGCGCCTCGCGTGACCACCAGGCGGCGCGCTTCAAAGAGGCGCCGCTTAGGCGCTCGCCCGAGCCCAGGCATCGGGCGCCTCGGGCGAGCACCCGGGTTAAACCGGGCGACCGAGCAGAATTTTAGGTCTGGTTCGGTCTCCGGTGATTTAGTTGGTTCGATTGAACCAACTAAATCACCAATAACAGTCTAACCCTCGCGACTTCCCCACCCTAACCCTCACGATTGGCTCTCTCGCCGCTCTGCTCTCGTGCCGCCGCTCCGCTTCGCTCCGCTCCGTTCGCTCGCTCCCGCCGTCGCTCACCGCTCCCACGCCCATCGTCGCTCGCCGCTCCCTCTCCCACGCCGTCGCCGCCGCGCTCCCGCTCCCCACGTCATCGCCGCCGCCGCTTCCCGCTCCAGCCGCCATTGCCGCTCGTCGCACTCCGCTTCCGCCCATTGCCATTTGCCGCTGCCGCCGCTCGCCGCCCAAAGATCTTTGTCACCGCTGCCGTTGTTGTGAGCTTGGTCTCCTTCTCAGCCCTCGATAGTTTCCTTCTGCTTCGACACTCAACAGTATATTATTAAGTGTTAATAGTATACTGTTAACAATATATTATTAACAAAATTTTTTATTTATTAAATTAATAATATATTATTTTGATTTTAATACTATTAATTTTTTTTATTGAAATTATTATTAGGTTTCAGGATAAATGGCAAGTGTTCAGAGCAACTCAATTGATTCTACGATAACATCAAAAAAAGATCCTACATGGAAGTATAATTATTTAAAGGATCCGAAAGATCCTAATGTAATGACCTGTATGTTCTGCGACAAGACTACTAAAGGTGGTATTTGTCGTGCAAAATAACATCTAGTAGGAAATTTCAAGAATACAACAGCTTACAAAAAATTTCAAGAATACAACAGCTTACAGAAGAGTTGCTGAGTTATATGAATGAAAAGAAGATACAAAAGAGTGAATATTACGGGAATTTACCAGAAGATGATGTTGAACATCTCGGGGACGAAGAAGAAGATTATTCTATGAGTATTAACCCAATTGGGAAAAAAGCATACGACAAAAAAGGAAAAGAAGTTGTGAGTATTAAGAAGGCTAAAAAGGATCGATGGATCTGTATATGTTTAAAGGATCACAGAAGCAACAAGGGCAAGCAGGAGGCTCAAAATTTAAACAAACAAATATAGGTGATGCTTGTGATAAAGAAATAAGAGGAAGAACAATTCAACACATTGCTCCTTCTGTCAGGCTGGTCTTCCTCTTAGTACTACTCGTTTAGATAGTTTTAAAGAAATGATTGAAGTTATTGGAAAATATGGTGCGGGATTAAAACCTCCAAGTTATTATGAGATGCGAGTTCCATTATTGCAAAAAGAGTTGAATTATATAAATGACTTACTAAAGAGTCATAAAGAATCATAGGCAACACATGGTTGCTTTATTATGTCAGATGCTTGGACTGATAGGATATGCAGGAGTATAATTAATTTTATGGTTAATTATTCTTTAGGGACTATGTTTATAAAATCAATAAATGCTTCATCTTTTGTAAAATCTGGAGATAAGATATATAATTTACTTGATAATTGTGGAAGAAATTAGAGAACAAAATATCGTTCAAGTTATAACCGATAATGGAAGCAACTATGTATTAGCTGGTAATATTCATCTTTTGAATTTTTTAAATTTTTAATTATTTTATCTTCAATTAAATGTATTAAACTCGTAAGTCTTATCATTTTTGTTATCCTTTGTCTCAGATAAATTACTTGAAACAAAAAGATAGCACTTATATTAGACTCCATGTGCGGCACATTGTATTGATTTAATGTTGGAGGATATTAAAAAGATCCCAGACATCAAGAAAACTTTTAAAAGGGTAATTTTTATTGTTGGATTTCTTTATAATCATATTGGGGCTTTGAATATGATGAGAGAATTCACAAGCAACAAAGAATTAGTGAGATATGGTGTCACCCGATTTGCTACTTCATTCTTGACATTACAGAGTGTGCATCGTCAAAAACATAATTTAAGAAACATGTTTACTTCTGAGAAATGGGTGACAAGCAAATGGGCAAAAGAAACAAAAGGTAAGAGGGCTACTGATATCATCTTAATGCTATCCTTTTGGAATCATGTGGTTTATATATTAAAGGTAATGGGCCCTCTTGTTCGAGTCCTTCGATTGGTGGATAATAAAATTAAGCCTACAATGAGATATATTTATGAGACTATAGATAGAGCAAAGGAGACGATTAAAAGGTCTTTTAATGAAAATGATGAAAAATATGAAAAAAAATTTACAATTATTGACGAAAGATGGAATTGTCAACCTCATCGTCCCTTACATACAGCAGAATATTATTTGAACCCTAAATTCTTTTATACGATTAAATACGTTGGGTTTGATGTAGAAGTTTTGGATGGGTTATATCAGTGCATTACAAGATTAGTTCCAAGCCTTGAGGTGCAAGATAAGATTATTCATGAATTATCTCTGTATAAAAATGTCGAAGGTCTTTTTGGAATTCCAATAGCAGTTCGGTCCAGGACAACTACGTCTCCAAGTATTAATAATTTGATATAATTAATTTCATTGATAGTATGTTATTATGTTATTGCTAATAATAATATAAATTTTGCAACTGAATGGTGGAATCTATTTAGAAATTCTACTCCGAACTTATAGCAATTTGCTATCAAAGTACTTAGTTTGACATGTAGTGCTTCGGGTTGTAAGCGAAACTGAAGTGTCTTTGAGCATGTAAGAATCAATAAATATTTTTGTTTCAATTAATTAATTTATTTAGATAGATATATTAATATATTTTTAAATTATATGACATGACATATTCACTCAAAGAGAAAGAACCTATTGGAACATCAGCGATTACATGATCTTGTTTACATAAAGTATAATCAAGCTTTAAAGGCTCGTCATAATTTACGAAATACAATTGATCCAATCTCATTATAAGATATTAATGATTCAAATGAGTAGTTGATGGAAGAAATGGGTGCCAACTTACAAGATGCCGAAGACGAGCTTGTATTTGAAGATGATAGATTGACATGGGGAGATGTGGCAAGAGCTTCAGGTGCTGGAGAATTACAAACATATACAAGATAGATGACAAAGAGAAAAATGAGTGCAAAAGCATCAAGCTCGGCTCTTGCTATTGTTGAAGACATTAAGAATTAAACATATTTTGATGAAGAGTAAGGACAAGATGAAGAGGATGAATTCAATGAAGATGATTTATATGAAAATGACGATAATATTGATTATGATGAATGACTTTGATGTAAAATTTTATTGTTTTGATTTTTGGGACTTTTTAGTAATATGACATTGTGAGTTTGTACCTTAGATTTCTTCATTTAATAGTATATTTTTATTTAAATAATTATATTTTTAATTATATTTTTATATTTTAGTGCCTCGCTTCGCTCGGGCTAGCACCTGAGCGAGCGCTTAGCGCCTCGAGCGATTTTAGACCTTGGTGCCTTTTGGCGCCTAACGCTTTTTAAATCACTGGGCTTGCTGCGATTGCTCCGAGGATGAAAAAGTTACCACCTTATTTTTTTGTCGATGCGTGTTGTGTGGGGTGAGAGCGCCGAAGCTGGAAGAAAACAACGACGGCTGCGGTGGTTGCGACGGTAGAGGGCGAGGGCTGCAGGCGATTGAGGGCAAGGGCTATGGACGGTGGCTGCGGGCGGTTGAGGAGGCAGCGCGGCTACGACAGTAGAGGGCAAGGGGTACGGCGGTTGAGGGCAGGTTGAGGAAGCTACGGCGGCCACGACTGTAGAGGGCAAGGGCTGTGGTTACGGCTGCGACCAAAGGGATGCAGCGAGGGGGAAGAGCGCCGGGGACTGGATGACAGCGACGTCGTAGGAATTCGCCATGAGGAGGGGGATCGGCGGCACTGCCCTATTTCTATCACACCGCACGTTGGCTGCGACAGTTGTTGTTGATGCCGACAGCGAAGAGGGGTGCGTGGCAACCGATTAAAGCAGCGGCTAAGGGGGTCGCGGCCGAGAAGTAGCAACGGCAGGGGGGCGAGGGGCAGCAATGGCTGCTAGGGGTTAGGAAGCACACGGTTGAAGTCGGTCTTTGGCGGCAAAGACCGTCTGAGGACCATGATTGGGAAACGAGGCACCGCGGCGGTGGTTCCGCCGAGGTCGATGGCTCGCAACGGCGATTCTTCGCCGAGGAGCGGCGGCGCGATGAGTGCATGGCCACCGGTTGAAGCAACGACGGCGGGGTGCTTGGCTACGTCGACGATGGGCGGCTTAGCTGCGTTCTTCTGCCCTTTCTTTTCTTTCTTTCCTCTTTTTTTTTTTTATGGTGGTGGATGCGACAAAATTAATACAAAAATACAATGAGAACGCCGAGGATCACTGCTTTGATACCAAATGATAAAACCCCTTAGGATTTTATCATGGAAGAAGCAAAAAAGAAGCGGAAGAAGTGGAAGACAATGGGATGATCGTTTCGAGAGGATCGATCTCCTTTGATCGCTCCAAGGGGATCGACCTCTTAGGGTTTGCCAAACGATTGAGATAATTTTTTTATTGCTTAATTAAAATAAACAAATACATCCCTATTTATAGAATTCCACCCATAGTCCACTAGGACTTAGACTTTTATTAATAAATAAATATTAAATAAATTATTATTAAATAACTCCATAAATATTATTCAAAGCTTAAAAAATACAAGAATCCTAACAAAACGCTATCGTCTAATTTATTAATTATTCGTCCTAATTCATCACCATAAAAAACAACTCGAGCTAAACAGAAATAAAATCCAAGGGCATTAACGTCACTCCGTGGAGAAACGTTGCAAATGCACGGAGCTGCCCCATCGGACCAAGGGGAGAAGGAAGAGAAAGAGCAACGAATAATCAATCACTAGTTTCTAAGACGGGGAAACGATCGCATTCTTGAAACCGTCGCTCGCTTTCGAGCGTGCTCACTGGAAAATCCTCAATGATGATGATGAGGAGGAGGAGGAGGAGGAGAATAGCTCACCAATTGAGCGGCGATGGGAGAGGTGTCGGGGATCGCAGGGCCGGGCCGCCATGATGGGGGCGAGGTGGGCGCAACGGCGCGGTAGAGCACGGCGCAGGGCAAGGTGACCGCGGCAACGAGGAGAAGAGAGGAGAGACAGCGACCCGGGATGGCGGATCTGGGGCTAGGGGATCGCATCAGGGACCGCGGCGAGAGGCGAACCCTCGCGCCCTGCGGCTTCCTCATGTGCTGGTTAAACGTACAGGGGAACGGAGAGGAGAGAGAGAGAGGCGTGACCACTTGGGTCCGCTTTCGGAATTGAGATGAATCGAACCGGGTCGATTCGGAGCCGTCGTCATCTCCTCTACGTGGTCGACTCGTGGACGCCACAAACTGGGACGGGCCGTGTGAGACGAAACAACGTACGTGTTCTTGAGTGTGCCACGTGCTCATCTAACTTACCGCAATTGGCCAAGTAGCTACACTGCATCAGGATAGTAAAACAGCACTTTGCGGTCATTGAAATTAAGGACCTTTACAAGCCGAGGACGATCTCACACTATCATTCCCCCCGTGACCTTTAGTAAGTTCAAAATAATCATACATGATTGCACGTCAAAGGATTTTAGCCCCTTCATCGCTCGCAAAAACACGCATGCTACGTTTCAGAATACTTTTCATTACATTAGATCATGTGCAAAACGATATTTTGAACATGATATCCATCGACCACGAAATCTATCGACTATGCAATAGTGCTTAGTGAACACGAAATCATGATGTCTCAACAAAGGCATAAGATGTTCTTTTGAATGTGCGCGGAGATTAGTGGATTACGGATTGGAATAGACTTGGTTCTAAGTTTACATCAAGAGCAAGTAGGGATAATTGCTAAGCACTTGGCCGATCATCTTAACTCGTATTAAAATATATATATTTTTTATTAAATAATAAAGCACCCTAACGAAAATTGAATCGGTATACATAAAAGTTCGCAATGACCATAATGGAATTGCCAATCATAGATGATTAAAATTTACCCTATTGTTACATTAAAACATTCCATCAACAAAATTTACAAAAGATGCAATTAGCTAAATAGAATTTGAGACAGGTTGCGGTGCCTAACCAATAAGTCAGGTTTAAGATCAGATTAGATGAAATTTCTCGGTCTCCTTTCTTCATCGTGATAAAAATTATATGATTCTGGGAGATCTTCTGAAACATTTCATATTAATTTCGGATTGGAACAACGAAGTTAAGTAGTAAATCTGGAATCCTCGGTAGAACGACAACAATTTTCCCGCGCTCTCGGTGAATTCATCGTCGATCATGTGGGGAAAGGATCATCAGGTCCACAAACACACCTCCGCCAATCTTCTTCAAATTGAGAACGAAAAAGAGAGATAAAGAACTAGTCAACAAAGATAAACCAGATAGAAAACCCGGCATCTGCGATCCGACCAAAATCAAAGCCAACTCGTGGAAGCGGAGCAGATGGCGGAAGGGTTGCCTGCATGTGGCGTCGACTCGTACACGGCGGTCATCGCAGAGATCCGCCGGTAATCATTTTTCCGACGCACAGAGAAACGGAAACCCCAAATAAAAACTTCGACGAGGCCAGGAGCCGGCCGAGGGGGGAAATATTTATAGGGAGGGACGACATGGATGAACCCTGATATCCACCAAGAAGTTAATCGACGATTGAGTTGTTACCACGTCATGGATTTATAAAAGCCCAACAGAAGGTAAATAGCCATCAGAATACATTTGTTGGGCCACTATGAGAGTGAAGAAATCTTTCAATCCATTCCTTCATACACGACAAGTGGAAGTTAAAGGATACAAGTTGGTTAAGCCGAGAGAAACAAGACGTCACCACTATCAGTTGTGGAGAACTAATTGGATCGTCCCACTGATTCGATGAAGCGATCGAGATCCTTGGAGATGAGCATGTCGGATTCGATGTCCCGGTCCGTGGACATGGATTCGATCGCCTGCTCCGGGACGAGGCATCGCCCTTCGCCTGACAGCTTCTCTTGGACGACGGTAGATGCAAGAAGAAGTCGAAGCTTTTGCTCCACCTGCTGTGGCACATTCCAGCCCTGTATATGAAGGCCAATGAATCCATCGCTGGCAAAGCTTTGAGATTGGATGTACTGAAGACAATTCTTTTGTACCTTAATTGAGGCCATGAGCTCGAGAATCCCAACCTGTGCCTGCAAGAACTTGACATACTTGTAGGCAGCCTGAAACATTTCAGCTGTGTTCATCTTGTTGCCGCCAGGGATCAACCTTCCAAGCTCCTGAGTCTTCTCACTGATCCTCTTCCTCCGCGCCCTCGCTGCCACGCTCTGCGCAGACAAGCACCCGCCACCCGCCTTTCTCTCTCCGTCGCATGCCAGTGTCACGACTGCTGGTAGAGGAGGGGCCATGAACTCCGTCGAGAGCTCAGGTACCTGGCAACCAGCCACGGCTGGTGCAGGCATGGCCACATTGCAGGAGTTGGCCTCGGGCATGAGTTCCCACGGGCGACACAGATCGTCGCAGCTCCTGGGCCGCTTCGGACGGTGGTAGAGGTCGAATTCGACGCTTGGTGAGTAAAGGTCGGGAGGGAGGGACACCACGGAGGGTGCAGAGAAACAGGGGTGTGGAACGAGTGAGGGGAGCAGGGTGGAGCCTGTGTCGTCGTAGGCATCGCCCGGTCGATCGAAGAGGCAGTCGATGGGAAGGCGAGAAGCCTCGACAGGGTCGGAGAAGAAACCGAGGAGCGCATCGGCTACTTCGGATTGGCTTTCATGGAAAAGGCCTACGTCGGGGATCAGATGTTCTGCTGCTTCCCAGCTGCCGTCCAAGCTCAGCGCCATGGCCGTAGCAGATCGTTGTCTGCAGTGCAACACTGTTGTCAGACCTACTAAGCTAACAACGAAAAATAGGTGTGTGAGATGTAAGAAGGTTGCTGCTGACATGTTCTAAAGATTATAAGGCAACAAAAAAGATCTTCAAATACTCGAGATATATAAGAGAACCACTGCATGGCAAGTGCATGCATGATTAGAACAGTGGCCATGGGAATGAATTCTATGATCGTCTTCAACTACTAATAAACTTATGATGTATCAGAAAACTAGATAGTAGGAGCATTCGATGTAAAGTTCAGTGGAACACCAGAAGTTGAAAAGACTGGAAGACAAGGAGACAAAAGACACAGAAAGATAAAGGATTTACCTGTGGGTTGGATACTGCGTCGTCAAAGGCGACTCAACAGAAGAGAGATCTTAGGGAGGATCTACTACCAACTATTAAGCAGAGAGGGGTAGACTTCCTTCGATGTTGGCGGTTTATCCCCTTACTCTCACGTTACTATAACTGATCCCTTCATTCTCGGCATCTCGCTCGCCCAGTTCTCTCGCTTATCTCAGTCTCTGACGCAGTCATCTAATTCTCTTCTTACCTTCCAACGGTGGATTCTCACGGTAACTCCCGAATTGCACGCTTTTGTGATTCCCATCGCTGCAAACTGAGAAGCTCACAAGATAAATGAGGCAAAATTGTGCGACACCTTTTTGTATTAATAATGCGAATAATGAAAATAGATCAGCTTTATTCAATTTTAAATCTTTTTTTCTTACAACCTAACAGGTAACATCATACCATTCATTGGGCGTGCAATTAACTTCTTTTAATATGCAATCATACGAGAAGTTTAGGACAGTCCCAAGATTATATTCATTCAATGTATTTGTCCTCTTCTATTTCACCCATAAATAGAAGAGTATCTCATAGCTAATAAGGGGAGTAAAGTAATAACCAAGTCCACGGGATCTTCGGCTATCTCTGTGGCATTGATTGTACAAGTTCGTGAAGATCCTGAAACTTCAACTTCAATAATAACTTCAACTCCACTTGAAGAATTGTACTCAGCTTAACGGCATTCTGAACTTGAATGAAAGATCCAGCAAATGAGATTGAGTTGATAACTAAGTTTAATATGATAAGAAAAAAATATGTTATAAATTTGATATCTAAAGACGAATAGGGTCGATAGTAAATTCAATAAAAACTATATCTGGGGTTATATCAAACAAAAATTTTGTATAAGAAGCTTAATACCATTAAGGTTAAAATACAAATTAATCTAGAGATAATTATATAGAATTATCAATAATCTACTAGTTATATATATCCTACAAGTCAATCATATGAGTGATGACATGTGTAATTCTTTACATAATCTCTTTTAGTTAATATTAATAATGATATTTTCTCACTATATAATATATTATATGATAAATATATTGTGATGTCCTTGAATATGTGCAATGTTGGATCATGATAAGATCATAATAATAAGATCAATTCGTCTTTAAATACAGATCCTAAATATTCTTGGTCATATGTTACTCGAGAAGAACATCGAGGTAATCGAACAGACCGGTGTACTATATACCCGTCCATATAATGGAAGCAATTAGTTTTATAGTTACTTGTGTAAAAACACTAAGGATATAGTGCAGGTGCTTATTGTTGGAAAATCCATCTTTGGGGGGAGCGACATCACATGCGCAACGGAAGAACAGAAAACAAAACACCCCAGATTTCACGTAGAAAGTTTCCATTATCGTGCGAAGATCGGTGCATCAAAACAAATCCGCAAAAACTACACGTGTAAAGAAGATACCTAGGGAGATCGTATATCCCTGAATTCTTGCAGATTTGTGGGAGAGGATAAAGGAAGTCAAGTGTCCTCCTCTCTAGCGGTATCCACACAGCAGGGATTATGACGATGCACCTCTCTCTTTGGGGAGAAGCGAATAGGAGGTGGCTACTAAAAACCCTCAGCCTATAGAGCTTTGGTCCCCTCCTATTTATAGAGGCCCCCTGAAAAACCCTAATGGATCTTTTGCCCTATTGGGTATTGGATCTCCATCTAATTACCCAAGCCTCTTGGATTAGTGGGCCTCTACCCAATAATCTCTTATTAGCAATTATTGGATCTCATCTCAGGATCCAATAATTCAGGAGCTTAATAGATATCCAATAAGATAGGGTGTTCAGCGGATATCTCATATCCGAACCTCTACTCGTCGCAACACCTACCATATGTGTGTGACCCTCTAGGCCCAATATCGAGCTGGCCGTGAGTCATACTTGTCAGAACTCCTTCTGACTTAGTGAATTATTATCTTCATAATAATTTACCCAACTCATCGACCGTGGACATACTAGGCCACTATGCAATGGCCCCCAGACGATGCAAGGGAATCCAATCATTTGGACCTATCTGTCCTCAGTTACCATATATCTATAATCTCTCATCCATCTAATATCCCAGAGACCCTATACTAGGCATGGTGCTGTCAAGCCCATACAGTCTCTCCTCGAGTCTTGCTCTTGTCGGATTCTCCCGGAGAACTCTTTCTCTCTCAATCCGAATAACCTTGGCCAAGGATTTGTTCGAGCAAGAACACATGGGATATTCCTCTCATGATACCGAGAGTGGATGATCTCTATTGATACTCAATAGCCCTCGTAAGGTTGGCTACCACTCCCAATGACCGGTTGTACTAGATATGGAGCTTTCCAAACCTATAAGTCCAGTATCAAAGAGTGGAGTACTCATACAGGACATCCTTGGTGTCTCAAGTCTAAGGACCAGATACACTATTGGGACTACGGAATCGCTGTCTGACATGAGGTATCAATAACCATCCAGCATTCCGTAGGCGGATCAATCAGTGAACTCATTCTCCAATGAGCACCTGCACTGTACCCTTAATGTCCCCACACGAGTAGCTATGAGACCGGTTACCTCTATCATATGAACGGGTATACAGCACACTAGTCTATCCGGTTATCTCGATGTCCTTCTCGAGTAACCTATGACCAGGATAATTTAGGGTCTATGTTTAAAGGTGAATTGGTCTCATTATCGTAATCTCATCACGATCCAATTCCCATTGCACAGATCCAAGGACATCACAATATACATCTAGATAATGTGAGATAATGTCAATAATCATAAGCAAAAAGATTGACGCAGCGTGTTACAGGTGCAATTACTCATGTGATTGGCTTGTAGGGCACCTATAACTAGCACTTATTATAGAATGAATTCACTAAATGATCTGCTTACGGAATGTTGTATGGTTAATGATACCTTATCATCAAACAACGATTCCGTAGTCCTAATTGTGTTTTTAGTCCTTAGACTTGAGATACCAAGGATGCCTTGTTTGAGTATTCCATTTTTTATATTAGACTTATAGGTCTGGAAGTTCTAGATCTAGTATAAATGATCATCAGAAATGTCGACAAACCTTACAAAAGTAATTGAGTATCAATAAAGAATCATCCACTTTCGATATCATAAGAGGAATATCTTGCATATTCTCACTCAAACAAATTCTTAGTTGGGGTCACTCAGATTAAGAGAGGAGTTCTCCAAAAGAATCCAATAAGAGTGAGACTCAAATATATTTTGCATGGGCCTGACAACACCATGCCCAGTATACAATCTTTGAGATATTAAATGAATGAGAGACCATAGATATATGATAACCGAAGGTAGATAGGTATAATGGATTAGATCTCCTTGTACTATCTAAAGACTATGGTACAGTAGCCTAGTATGTCCATAGTCGATGAGTTGAGTAAATCATTATAGAGATAATAACTCACTGAGTTAGAAGGAGTTCTAAGTTAGAAGGGGTTCTGACAAATATAACTCATGACTAGCTTGGTATTGAGCCTAGAGGGTCATAAATATATGGTGAATAACTCGACAAATAGAGGATTGGATATGAGATATATAATAAGCCTCCTTTACCCCTATTTTAATGGATCGATTGGGTGAGACTCAATAGGCCATGAAGCTTAAATGGGTTATTAGATGAGGATTCAATACTCATTAAGAAGGATCTATTATGGCTTTCATGAAGGAGATCTTTATAAAAAGGAGTGGGGCTCAAAGGATCATAGGTTGGACCCCTAGAGCCGCCGACCTCCTTATCTTTTCCTCCTATCTCTCCCTTCCCATAAGCCCCCTCTCTAGTGTGAGAGGATAGTAAGAGGGCCAGCCCCTTCTTGGTTACTACTACTACGTGATGGTATGCTTGCTAGTCATAGGTGCTCAATAAGCCGATCACGTGTGTGATGGTATATATGATATGATATGCACTCTTTTTGTTTATTATTTATTTGATATTTTTCTCACTTTATATTGCCCGTTGTATATATTGTGATATCTGTGAATCTATGCAATGAGAATTAGATCATGATAAGATCACGTTAATGAGACCAATTCACCCTTTAAACACATTCTAAATAATCTCAGTCATATGTTACTCAAGAGGGACATCGAGATAACCATACAGACTGGTGTGCTATATGTTGAGTAATATGAGGTGACATCACATGCGCAGTAGAATAATAGAAAATAAAATCTCAAAATTTCCTTAAAAAAGAGGTTTCATCATTGTGCAAAAGATTGATGCATAAAAACCCGTAAAACCGAAAAAAACTATGCGTATAAGAGAATTATATTATCTAGGGAGATCGTATATCCCTAAATTCCTATAGATCTATGAGAGAGGATAAAGAAGGTCTACTGTCCTCCTTTCTAGTAGTGATCCATATGATAAGGGCTATGAAGACGCTTCTTAAATTGCTGCTCAATTCTCCTCTTTGCATGCACCACACAATCAAGAAGGGGGCCAACCCTTCTTGCTATCCACACACCCCAAAAAGGAGTTGCTAGCTAAAGAGGAGAGGGGGAGAGGAGAATAAGAGGTGTTAGCCAAAAGAGCCCTAGCCTATGGGCCTTTAGTTCCCTCTTATTTATTGAGGTCCCCTATCAATTTTACCTTAATGGATCATACCCTATTGGGTACTGGATCTCTATCCAACTATCCAAATATCTTAGATCAATAGGTCTCTATCCAATAATCTCTAATTAGCACTTATTGGATCTCATCCATAGGATCCAATAATTTAGGAGCTTATTGGATATCCAATAAGATAGGGGCTTCGATAAATATATCATATTCAAACCTCTACTCGTTGTAGCACCTGCCAAATGTATGTGACCCCCTAGGCCTAATATCGAGCTAGCCGTGAGTCATATCTGCTAGAACTCCTTCTAGCTCAATAAATTATCATCTCCAAAACGTTAATTATATGTGCCCTACAAGCCAATCACGTGGGTGATGACACTTGTAACATGCTACATAATCTCTTTACTTATGATTACTGGTATTTTCTTATATTATCTAGCTATATATTGTGATATCCTTGGATCTGTACAATGAAAATCAGATCATGATGAGATCACGATGATGAGATTGATTCATTTTTAAATATAGACCCTAAATAATCCTAGTCATAGGTTACTCGAGAGAGACATTGAGATAACTAGACAGATTGATATGTGTTGAATCTTGGATTTTGATGATGAAACCAATTGATAGTGATTATGATCTAATCTATATTTTAAGTGACGCAAGACTAGCTTTGATCAGGAGAGATAATTAAAGCTGGAAGAATCCATATTAGGCCGGAGGAGAATATGTCAAAATATTAGACGTCAAACCGAAGGATCGATCAACGTATCGGCAGAAGGCTTCAGACGATGGGTTCGGGCATTAAGCCAAGAAGAGCGAAATTGCACCAAGGAGATTAGAGTTGGCCGATTAGTCAATAGGCCGTAAAAGAGGATGATCCACTAAAGAATCGGATGAAACGATGGATAAACCAATGATATATCAGACAACATTTGATTAAGCTTTATAATAATTATCTATATCAAAGTAGGTTTTAGGTCTAATTGGGTTGAAATTGGGCCAATTCAATTAGGGGTAAATTGGGCCTAAGTTTGGGCTATAATGGGCTAAGTGAAAGGCCTAAATAGTGACCCAAGAGGTGGGTCAAGTGGTGTCACTACCAGAACAGGTAGTGGAACTGCTGGTAGCTCGGTGTCTAAGACATAGTCTCCTAGACAGTGTCAGGCAATGGTACCGTTAGACTAGGCAATGATACCGCCCAGTGTTAGGGCAGATTAGGTGATGGAACCACCAGTACCCTTAAGACCAAGGTGATTCAAAATTTGACTTTAAGTTTGAATCCCCTTAAGACTTATAAGTACCCCTCTCTTTCTTGGTTAACAAGCACACCAATTGAGAATAAAAAAAAGAAAAAATTATGTTGTAATCTTATGAGAAATCCTCCCCTCTAGCTCTAAGTCTTGGTCAAGTTTAAGAGAGGGGTGAGTAGGCTTGTAAAGGTTAACTCCTAAACCTATTAAAAGAAGAAAAGAGTTATAAGGGTGGTTGGCCTTCGCCCATTGAAGAAAGACCGTTAGTAAATGCCAATGGCATCGACGAAGGAGGAATCAGGAGTGGACATAGGTCGGACGACCGATCACTATAAAATTAGTGTGCCTCTCTTTCTCTGCTTGTCTATTTATTTTGCAACTGCTCTACTTCCACATTACTCACTTGCAAACATTTTTAAAGTTAAATGTCTTTACCGAAACGTGTTTTTATTGAATGAAGCTTTTCATTGAAATGGTTTTTCGTAATCGAACGATTTACCATTATACTAATTCACCCTCTCCCCGCCCTTAGTGTTATATTGATCCTAACAATTGGTATCAGAGCCATGGTATTTCTTGTTTAGTCTAACACTAAAGAGAAATGACTCTTTTCGGCTTTCAGAGGGTTACTCTATCATTCGTCCTCCTATATTCAATGGGACGGACTACACATATTGAAAAACTCGAATGAGAGTTTTCTTGTTTTCTTTGGATTTAAATTTATGAAATATTATTGAATGTAATTTTGAAAAGTTTTTCAAACCAATGAACGAATGGAATAATTTGGAGAAGAAGATTTTTTTGTTAAATGCAAAGGCTATGAATGCCTTATTTTGTGCTTTAGACAAGAACAAATTTAATTGAATTTCTATTTGCAAAACTATATACGACATTTGGCACATACTTGAAATCATACACGAAGGCACAAGTAGAGTTAAAGACTCAAAAATAAATATTTTGATGTACGATTTTGAACTTTTTCAAATGGAATCAAGCAAAACTATTGATGACATGTACATTTATTTTACGGATATTATCAATAGTTTAAAAAGTCTTAATAAATATTTTTCTAATTTTGAACTTATAAATAAGATTTTAAAATCCTTTCCAAAAAGTTTGGATCTGAAAGTAACCACAATACAAGAGACAAAGGACCTAAATGACCTATGAAATGACTCATTTGGCATATGTTGAACATGAGAACAACCTTCTAAAGAACATGAAAGTAATTGCACTTAGAAAGGAAGAAGACCGCTTGAGTGATAACTCAAGTGATGATGATGATGATCTTGAACTTATTATTATAAAATTTAAAAAATTTATAAAATATAAAATTAAGAACAAAAATGAACTTAAAAAGAGGAAGGTACCAAAGAAGAAGAAGAAAGAACTTAAGGACAAATCAAGAACATCCGAAGATGAAGTGGCAAACTACGTCTTGATAACCTTCGACAATGAGATAAGTAACTTAATCAATTCTATTTTACCTTACCATGAAATTACTTAGTGTTTTTCCATGATTTGAATTAGTTAAAATAATAATAATAATAATAATATTTTATTATATTTTTTTTAGTGATTTTTAAAAATTAAAAATTATGAATAATAATTGCATGTTTTATGATAATGTTTGCACAACAAATAAGATTAAATCTATATATTTTAAGAAGCAATTAAGTTGATGATTTTGTATTGTTTTTTATTTTAAACATGATGCTTGGCTTTTGTAATGAAAACTTGAGCATACTTATATAAGATCAATCACATGAATAAAAAAGAAAATTTATTATCATGATAAATTGAATCTTTTGTTTGAAGATGATGTATGTTTGATGTGTTATATTTTTGGCATTGTTGATCTTTATAATGAAATTTGTTTTTCAATCTTAAACGTTGATGCATGTTTTGATTTGGCATAAAAAGACAAAGGCATACTTATATGAAATAAATCACTGAAATTGAGACTAAAAAGGAAATACATTTCTCTCTAATGTTTTGGTGATTTTTCAATAACAGATTGATGAATCTAGTTATGTTATTTATGAATATCTTGAAAGTGATTTTGATGATTTAATGATTTAAATTTAAATGAGGTTTATCTGAATCATGAACTTAATACTTAAATTTTCTTTATCAAGATCTTTGATCTCCTAAGAAGTTGGTATCAAGATCTTTGATCTCCTAATACCATGATTCTTCCATTTTATTAAAGAGAAGGTTTATTCAATTGAATCATGATTGTTCTCTTGATTTCTCAGATTTACAAATTTTTGATCTTCTAAAATTTCTTCTTGTTATTTACTAAAAAGGAGATTTGTCAAAATGATTCATGAACTTTTGGATTTATGACTTTTGGATTCATGACTTGATTTTTTATTTGTTTATATGATAAAATAATTATACCCTTGAATTCTTCCCTTCTCCTTTTATTTTTTTCCTTTAGTGACAAAAGGGGAAGAGAAAATATGCTAGCATTGGTATTCATGACTTAATGATTGAAATATTGATGTAAACTTTTGATATCTCACTTGTCATGATTTAAAAATTGATATAAAAGAAAAATATTTATAACTTTATATTATTCCCTTCTTTTTGATAATGACAAAGGGGAAAAAAAACTTGCTAGCTTGTAATTCACAAAATGAAGTAAAAAATTTGCTATTTTGAATATTACAAAGGAATCAAAACTTAGTTACACTTCTCAAAATAGAAGAAACAAAAGGTACTAGCTTGGAATATCGCAAAGAGTTACTATCTCAAAAGAAGTAAAAAGTGCAAACTTGAAAAACTTACAATCTTGCACATATTTAAAACTTAATGATTTGGTGATCATAAATATTGTAAAGTGATGTAAATCTTGCTAGTATGTTGTAAAACTTGTATATCCTTAAAACTAGCTAGATGCACTTCTCCTTTTTGCTGATGACAAAGAGGGAGAAGTATGATGATAATTTCATACATTGAATGATGAATTGAACATTTCGATTATGCATAATTTATTCAAAATTTTTTGAACTTTGAATTTTCTATCAATATGGCATATTGATTAATGTTAACTCTGTCATCAATTGGTTATCATCATCAAAATGAAGGAGATTGTTGAATCTCAGATTTTGATGATGAAACCAATTGATAGTGATTATGATCTAATCTGTGTTTTGAGTAATGCATGATTAGATTCAATCAAGAGAGATAATTAAAGCTGGAAGAATCTATGTTAGGCTGAAGAAGAACTGTTGAATCTCAGATTTTGATGATGAAACTAATTGATTGTGTTTTGTTGTTTAACTATGTGTTGAGTTACGCAGGTCTACTATCGATCAGGATTAGACAGTTGACGCTGGAGGAATTGACGTTGCGCCGGAGGTGATCACGTCAAGATATTGGATGTTGAGCCGGAGGTTTGATCGACTATCGGCAAGAGGCTTCAGATGTCGGGCATCAAGCCAAGAAGTGCGGAGTTGCGCCATGGATATCGGGGTTGTGGAGGTCAATCGCCGATTGGGCAATAAGCTGCAAGAGAGGGTGATGTGTCAAAGGATCGGAGGAAACATCGACCAATGACGTGCCGGGCAACTGGATGTCAATTCGTGTTGTAATAATTGTCTAGATCGAAGTAGGGTGTTTGTTTGTGCAGGAGTAACTATGATGACGAAGAAGATGTAAAGCGAAACAAAGTACCGGAAGACAAGTGAGATAGATCATTGGGAGTTCGAGAGTTCGATGGAAGTCCAAAGATTCATTGGGAGTAATTACCGGAACTGACTGAGAACGAGTAGGGAGCTTGCCGAAGGGTTTTCGGAAGTTCGCCGGAAGGTTCGTCGGAAGTTCGCGGAGCTTGCTAATGAAGCTTGTTGGAACTCGCCAAGATCATCGTGAAGTCCGGGAGCTTGCCGGGAGTCCACAAAATGATTTCCGAGGGTTCGTTGGAAGACCGCCGGAAGTTCGCTGAAAGCTCATCGAAAGAAGTCTTATCTTATGGACTTTGAAATAGCTTAAAAAATATCTTTAAAATTTGTAGTTAGCACATAATTTGGTTTAGGATTATGTGTTAATCCTATAAACCAAATTTGAGCCAATTCGGACTTCGTTTGGACCGGTTTCGACCGAGTTTTCGGCCGAAACCACTGTGCTGAAAAAAATGACCTGGGCGGTGGCACCGCCCAGAGGCTGATACTTGGGTGGTAGAACTGCCCCAAGCAAGCGGTAGCACCGCCCAGCACCTGCTGCATCAGTCTGCCAGACTGACAAGCGGTAGAACCGCCTCTGATAGGCGGTAGCACCGCTCGACATTGGGAAACTCAAAAAAATTCAAATTTGGAGCCCAAATTTGAATCACTTTGAGGCCTATAAATACCCCTCACATTCTTGGATGAAAGGGGTCTAGAACTGAAAAAAAAGGGGGAAACTCACTTAAAAGTGTGTCAAATCTTTCCTCTAAGTCTTAAGAGTGTTCTAGTCCAAGAGAGGGGTAAGAGTGCTTGTAAGGGTTATCTCCTAAGCCCATCAAAAGGAGAAGTGCTGTAAGGGAGTTCATCCTCATCCGTTGGAAGGAGGATAGCTAGTGGAGAAGCCGGTGGCCTCAAGTGAAGAGGAATCGGGAGTGGACGTAGGTCGGATGACCGAACCACTATAAAAATCTGGTTTGCATTTATGTTCTTGCTATTTACTTTGCTGCAAACCCTTTCCACTTGCTACCTTATTTACTCAACTTCATCTTCATCTTATTACGTATGCTTTAAAGTTAAAACGCAATCTTTTCGAGTTCAAACGAAACGTTGCATTCATTCATACGAAGTTTCCGAACTTGTTTTAATCGTTGAAAAATCTATCGTTCCTTACCGCTGCACTAATTCACCCCCCCCCTCTTAGTGCCGCTCGATCCCTAACAATTGGTATCAGAGCCACATTCTTTCTCTTTCGGATTTACACCCGTAAGAAATGGCTCTAAATGGTTTTCAAGAGGGCTTTTCGGTTTTTCATCCACTGTTCTTTAACGGATCGGACTACACTTATTAGAAAACTCGAATGAGAGTTTTCATATTTTTAATGGACTTAGATTTGTGGAACATTATTGAAAATAGTTTTCAACTTCCCTCTAAACCGACGAACGAATGGTCGGACATAGAGAGAAAATCTTTTTCCTTGAGCACAAAGGCTATGAATGCCTTATTTTGCGCTTTAGATAAGAACGAGTTCAATCGGATTTCAATGTGCGAAACGGCTTTCGATATTTGGCGAACACTTGAAATCACACACAAGGGAACTAGTAAAGTTAAAGACTCGAAAGTAAACCTCTTATTGCATGATTTTGAGCTCTTCCGAATAACACCAAGCGAAACTATCGACGATATGTACACCCGCTTCACGGATGTCGTCAATAGCTTGAAAAGTCTTGGTAAATCTTTTTCAAATTTTGAACTCGTAAGCAAGATCTTAAGATCCCTTCCAAAAAGGTGGGATCCTAAAGTAACCATAATACAAGAAGCTAGAAATCTAAATGACCTTCCGATTGAAGAACTAATTGGCTCACTAATGACATATGAAATGAGCCTCCTAGAACATCTTGAACATGATGAACATATGAACCACCTTCTAAAGAACAAGAAGGTTTTGGAACTCTAAACTATGAAATGCCACTTGAGTGATGACTCAAGTGATGAGGACAATGAAGAGGACATTGAACTTTTAATGAATCTTAATAAGTTCATTAAACAAAAATCTAAAATGAATAATGAACTTGAACGGAGGATGAGGCCAAAGAAGAAGAAGAAGACTTGCAAAGAAGAATCAAGTAAAGAAGAGGCGAAATGAGCTTTTACGATTTTCGACAATGAGGTAAGAAATTCACCCAAGTTATTCTTACCTTACTTTGAAATTACATGATCCTTTCATGAGTTTCTTGAAATAGTTGGTAAGATTTTTTTTATGCTTTTTTCCTTCCTAGTATTTTTGAAAAGTAAAAAATTATGAATGATATTTGCATGATTTGTGATATTGCCTAGAATTAATCCATGCATGTGTATCTTGATATTTCATTTCTAAACATAATGCTTGATGATTTTGTAACATGCATTAGTTTTTGAAGTAATGTTGATTTGACTCTATGTTGTGGATTAACGTATTCTTGGTCTAATTGTTTTCATGACAAATTAAGATGACATTTTGAGATGATGAAATTTCATGTATACTTTCCATATCGGTTTTCAATCTTAAACATGATACATATCTATGTATGAATTTCTTGAAAATCTTTTGATGATAGATGTATGTATCTTGATTATAATTTGAAAACTTCCATCTTGGCTCAGTGGGTTTTAATCCTTTTTATGATGAAATTTTTATTGATACATGTCTTCATGAAATCAATTATAAAGACCCAACCCACAAATTTTCAAAATGAAAGAAATATAGCTTTGATGTTGCCTTGTGTTATATTTGGACTTAATGGGTTTCATGACGAAAGTTATTTTTCAGATTTTTAAAATGATGTATGATTTTAGCAAAATTTTGAGCATTGATCATCTTGTTATAACAAATGAAAGAAAGAAGTAAAATGATTTTAATGATGAATTCATTTCTAAATATGATGATGCTCTCATGTTTAAATATGATGCATGACATTGATCATTCTTATGAAAGATCAAATCACGTAAATTGAAACTCTTAAAAATAAAAAAATGCACTATCATAATGTTTTATTTTTGATGTGTTTGGTCTTAACGGTCTTTATGACGAAACTTACGTCTTGCTTTGAAAAGTTGATACATGCTCACATGTAATCAATTTATGTTGCTCTTATTAAAATTTTCGAATGAAAGATTTTGATGCATTTGATCTTAATGGGTTTAATGACAAACTTGTATTTTGAATTTATACAATGATAGGTTCCAAATAAATATTTGAACATACATTATGAAATCATCATTGAAATGAAAATATTAAAAGTTTGTTATTATGCTTAATGACTTTGTGATATCATATTTTGATGACAAACTCATATTTTGGTCTTAAATTTGACAATCATCATTTAAAACATGAGTACACTTGTTTGAAACAAAATGAAACATATTATCATGATAAATTGAATCTCATAATGTGTTATATTTTTATCTTGATGAATTTTATGATAAAGTTTGTCTTTCAATGTTGAATGTTGATATTTCTATTTTATTTGACATCAAAAAAACAAAGGCATACTCATATGAAATAAATCATACAATGGAAATGCATGTTTCTTGAAATCTTTCGATTTTTCAAATAAAAGACAAGTGATAAATTCATTTATGATATTTTGTAAATCACTTGACTTATGAATGAGATTTTGATGATACGGTAATGACTTTATTCATGTAATGAATATTAAAAATGATAATTTGATTAGGAGTTTCGAATTGACAAAATGAGTTTGAATAATTTTATGACTCCTCTCTTGATCACTTGAAATCATGAATTTGAATTCTTGACTTGAGATATTTTTGTGAATCAAAATATTTTCCTCTATGATTGCTTCTTTTTATCATTTACCAAAGAGGAGAACAATTCAAGTTTATGTCATTTGTAAATCTCATAATCTATGTTAATGATTTTGATGATTCGACCTTGAATGAGCTTTATCACAATCAAACTCTTGATATCTTAATATTTGATACTTGAAATTTCTTATGCATGAATCAAGTTGCTCTTTGTGTTATATCTTTTCAAATGAATCATGAGCCTTGATGTCATATATTTCATAATATAGAAATGACAAAAATTCTTTGGCTTGTATGTCTTATGTGGCAATTGAAAAATAGATAATTGAAAAGAAATTTGTCTTATGATGAATCAATGAATCATGACTTAATCTGTGAGAATGATATATTTTTATGCATCATGATTCAAGATAGTATACCCTTTATCATGAATTGATATTTGCCATGTAAGCCTTATACGATTCAAAATTGATGTAAAAGAATTGTGCTTAATGATTGAATCATTAATTTATTCTTTTATCATGACTTGAAAATGAATGAAAAGAAAATATGTTAGAACTTGTAATCATGTTTTGATCCTTGATATTGATATGCTTTTATATATCATGATTCTTGGTTATATGACATTTATCTTGAATTAAAAATTGATAAATATGAATTTTAATCTCGCTAAAAAGAAAGTTATGAATCATGGATGATATCTTTTGGTTTTGATTCTTGTTGAATTTACATATTGATATCCTTCATGACATGATTTCTCATGTTTCAATACCATCTTGTATGCATCATGTGATGATTGATATATTGATTGATGCAAATTTTTCATTGGTTCCTCCCTTCTTTTCGATAATGATAAAGGGGGAGTTAAATTGCTAACTTGTGTATTAAAAGAGAAAAATTTGCTAGCTTAAACATTGAGAAGTAAAATGTTGCTATCTCAAGAAAGGCAAAAATCTTGCTCAACTTCACTTTTTTCAACAAAATTGCTTGCATCTTTGTTACAAATTATTGTTAAATCTCATGCAAGATTATTTGTAGTATTAATCCTCCCTTTCTTTTTGACATTGATAAAGGGGGAGAAGGCTTTTGCTAGATTGCATATTACAAATGAATGCAAAAGTCCTAGCATGCAAAGAAAGCAAAATTTACAAGCTTGCTCTTCTCAAAAGAGAATAAAGAAATTTCAAAATTGCATGCATATCACAAAAGAAATCAAGAAAATGCACATCTTTGAATACAATTTGCTTGCGCTTCTCAAAAGAACATAAAAAAACTTGCTATCTTCACGACAAGTGCTATCTTGCCTATCATGATAAACTTGCGATGCTTAAATGTTGTATGATGTGATTAATAGCTAGTATGATTGTAAAATTTGCATATTCTTTTAAACTAGCTATGATGTTACTTCTCCTTTTTGTTGATGACATAGAAGGAGAAGTAGATTGATGACTTCATGCATTGATTGAATATTTTATATATTTGTATGATGGTTTGATTGATTCTCTTAACATTGTGATGAATGTTGCTTGGATTTGGGATAATCCAAGTGTTTCTATCAATGGCATATTGATTGGGGGAGTTTGGTTAAACTCCGGGGAGTTATGGTTAACTCCGTTAGTCATCAATTAGTTATCATCATCAAAAAAAGGGAGATTATTGAATCTCAGATTTTGATGATGAAACTAATTAATTGTGTTTTGTTGTTTAACTGTTGTTAGGACTCTAGCTATGAGAGTCCTAATTTAGTTTCATTGATAAGGGCATTCATGTAAATCCTATCTAGCCGACCCTTATTAAAGAGGTGAAGAGGCCGGCTAGGTTAGGGTTAGGTCTTAGGAAAAGAGTCTTATTAGAAGTAGGAGTCCTATTAGGAAAAGAGTCCTATTAGAAGTAGGAATCCTATTAGGAAAAGAGTCCTATTAGAAGTAGGAGTCCTATTAGGAAAAGAGTCCTATTAGAAGTAGAAGTCCTATTAGGTAAAAAGTCCTATTAGAATTAGGAATCCTACTAGAGAAGGAGTCATAATTAGAAGTTGGTGAGAAGTAGGAGTCTTGAGTAAGAGTCCTATTAGGAGTTGGGGCTTAGAAGCCCTATAAATAGCCATGTATTCATCCTCTCTAATCAATGAATAGATCAATCCTTTAATAGCCTTTGTGCAGCAACTTGGAGGAAGGAACCCCTATAGAGTTCCAAGGAGGCCGATCCCCTATAGAGATCAACCCCAAGCTTAGAATCCGCGAAGGGTTCTAACAACTATGTGTTGAGTTACGCAGGTCTACTATCGATCAGGATTAGACAGTTGACGTTGGAAGAATTGACGTTGCACTGGAGGTGATCACGTTAGGATATTGGATGTCGAGCCGGAGGTTCGGTCGACTATCGACAGGAGGCTTCGGATGTCGGGTATCGGGCCAAGAAGTGTGGAGTTGCGCCATGGATATCGGGGTTGTGGAGGTCAACCACCGATTGGGCAACAAGTCGTAAGAGAGGACGATGTGCCGAAGGATCAGAGGAAGCACCGACCAATGACATGCCGGGCAACTGGATGTCAATTCGTGTTGTAATAATTGTCTAGATCGAAGTAGGGTGTTTGTTTGTGCAGGAGTAACTACGATGATGAAGAAGATATAAAGCGAAACAAAGTGCCAGAAGATAAGTGGGATGGATCATTGGAAGTTCGAGAGTTCGATGGAAGTTTGAAGATTCATTGGGAGTAGTTGCCGGAACCGACTGAGAACGAGTAAGGAGCTTGCCGAAGGGTTTTCGGAAGTTCACCGGAAGGTTCGTTGGAAGTTTGTGGAGCTTGCCAAGAAAGATCGGAGCTTGCCAATGAAGCTCGTTGGAACTCGCCAAGATTATCGTGAAGTCCGGGAGCTTGCTGGGAGTCCATAGAATGGTTTCCGAGGGTTCGTTGGAAGACCGTCGGAAGTTCACCGAAAGCTCACCGAAAGAAGTCTTGTCTTATAGACTTTGAAATAGCTTAAAAAATGTCTTTAAAATTTGTAGTTAGTACATAATTTGGTTTAGGATTATGTGTTAATCCTATAAACCAAATTTGAGCCAATTCGGACTTCGTTTAGACCGGTTTCAGCTGAGTTTTTGACCGAAACCACTATGCTAAAAAAAATGACCTGGGTGGTGGCATCGCCTAGAGGCCGAGACCTGGACGGCAGAACCACCCCAAGTAGGCGGTAGCACCACCCAGCACCTGCTGTGTCAGTCTGTCAGACTGACAAGCGTTAGAACCGCCTCTGATAGGCGGTAGCACCGCTCGACACCGGAAAACTTAAAAAAATTTAAATTTGGAGCCCAAATTTGAATCACTTTGAGGCCTATAAATACCCCTCACATTCTTGGATGAAAGGGGTCTAGAACTAAAAAAAAAAGGGGGAAACTCTCTTGAAAGTGTGTCAAATCTTCCCTCTAAGTCTTAAGAGTGTTCTAGTCCAAGAGAGGGGTAAGAGTGCTTGTAAGGATTATCTCCTAAGCCCATCAAAAGGAGAAGTGCTGTAAGGGAGTTCATCCTCGCCCGTTGGAAGGAGGATAGCTAGTGGAAAAGCCGGTGGCCTCAAGTGAAGAGGAATCGGGAGTGGACGTAGGTCGGATGACCAAACCACTATAAAAATCTGGTTTGCATTTATGTTCTTGCTATTTACTTTGCTGCAAACCCTTTCCACTTGCTACCTTATTTACTCAACTTCATCTTCATCTTATTACGCATGCTTTAAAGTTAAAATGCAATCTTTCTGGGTTCAAACGAAACGTTGCATTCATTCATACGAAGTTTCTGAACTTATTTTAATTACTGAAAAATCTATCGTTCCTTATCGTTGCACTAATTCACCCCCCCCTCTTAGTGCTGCTCGATCCTTAACAAGAACATGTCAGAAGATTAGACGTCGAACCGAAGGATCGATCGACATATCGGCAGAAGGCTTTGGGTGATGAGTTCGGATATCGAGCTAAGAAGAGCAAAATTGCACCAAGAAGATCAGAGTTGGCCGATTGGGCAATAGACCATATGAGAGGATGATGCACCGAAGAATCGGATAAAGTGCCAGATGAACCAATGACATGATGCTGGATAACATTTGATTAAGCTTTGTAATAATTATCTAGATCGAAGTAGGTTTTAGGTCTAATTAGGTTAGAATTGGCCCAACTCAATTAGGAGCCAATTGGGGCCAAGTTTGGGCTATGTTGGGCTAAGTGAAATATTAAAAAATCCAAGGACGACATCACGTGTGTAGCAGAAGAACAAAAACAAAACATCCGAGATTTTCATAAAAAGGCTTTGTCGTTATGCAAAAATTGGTGTGTAAAATCGAATTCGCGAAATCAAAATCTACATATACCAGAAAGATATACATAGGGAGATCATATATCTCTGAATTTCTATAAATCCATAGGAAGGATGAAGGAGGTCAAGCATCATCCTCTCTAGCGGTGATCCATATGGTAGGGGCTGCAAAGATGCTCCTCTTTGGAGAGAGGAGAATAGGAGGTGACCACCAAAAAATCTTAGTTGGATTCTACCCTATTGGATATTGGATCTCCATCCAATTACCCAAGTCTCTTAGATTAATGGGTCTCTACTCAATAATCTCTTATTAGCTCTTATTGGATCTCATCCATGTGATCAAATAATATAGGGGCTTATTAGATATCCAATAAGATAAGGGCTCCGATGGATATCTCATATTTAAACCTCTACTCGTCACAACACCTAATGGATCCAATAAGCCTAATGGATCCATTAGGCCCCCTGTAAACTCTAATGGATTTTATCTTATTGGATATTAGATCTTCATCCAATTATCCAAGCCTCGTAGATTAGTGGGTCTTTATCTAATAATCTCTTATTAGCTCTTATTTGATCTCATCTATCGGATCCAATAATACAAAGGCTTATTGGGTATCCAATAAGATAGGGGCTTCGATAGATATCTCATATTCGAACTTCTACTCGTCGCAACACCTACCATATGTGTGTGACCCTCTAGGCCCAATATTGAACTGGCCATGAGTCATACTTGTCAATACTCCTTCTAACTCAGTGAATTTTTATCTCCATAATAATTCACCTGACTCATCGACTACGAACGTACTAGGCCACTACACCGTAGTCCCCAAACGATACAAGGGAATATAATCCTTTGGACCTATCTGTCCTTAGTTACTATATACCTATAGTCCCTCATCCATCTAATATCCCAAAGACTATATGTTGGGTATAGTGTTATCAGGCCCATACAGTTTCGAATCGAGTCTCGCTCTAATCGGATTCTCCCGAAGAACTCTTTCTCTCTCAATCTGAATGGCTCTAGCTAGGAATTTGCCTGAGCAAGAATACATAGGATATTCCTCTCATGATACCGAGAGTGGATGATAATCTATTGATACTCAATAGGCCTTGTAAAATTGGTTGCCACTACCTATAACCGACTATACTAGATCTAAAACTTCTAAACCTATAAGTTCGGTATCAAAGAGTAGAGTACTCATACAAGACATCATTGGTGTCTTAAGTCTAAGGACCAGATATACTACTAGGATTATGGAATCATTGTTTGACGATAGGTATCAATAACCATCCAGCATTCCGTAAGCGGATCAATTAGTGAACTCATTTTTCAATGAGCACCTGCCCAGTACCCTTAGTGTTCCCACATGAGTAGCTATGAGACCAGCTACCTCTATCATATGGACAAGTATACAGCACACTAGTCTGTTCGGTTATCTCGATGTCCCTCTCGAGTAACCTATGACCAGGATTATTTAGGTTCTGTGTTTAAAGGTAAATCGATCTCATTATCGTGATCTCATCACGATTTAATTTCTATTGCATAGATCCAATGCCATCACAATATACATCCAAATAATGTAAGAAAATGTCAATAATCACAAGCAAAAAGATTGATATAGCATGTTACAGGTGTTATCACTCACGTGATTGACTTGTAGGGCACCTATAACTAACAATCTCTCACTTGACCTAAAGCCAATCACTTACATGTCTCATCCCCATTAGACCTCTATGACGCTTAAAGACAATATGAGATAATAGTCTTGTAAGTGGATCTACGATGTTATCTTCGGATGGAACACTTTCCACTGCTATATCTCTTCGAGCCATGATCTCTTTAATAAATTAGAACCTCCTTAGAACACTTATGATGAGACTTGAGTTTCCTTATTTGAGTAATCGCACTATGGTTCTTGCAATATAAGGGAAGTATCTCCTCGTTGCCCAACACGATTCTTAGATCTATGATGAATTGCTTCATCCATACTGCCTCTATTGCAGTAATGTACTCCACCTCTATGGTCGAGTTAGTAGTAGTATCTTGCTTGAAACTCTTCCAGCATACTATTCCTCCATTCAGGGTACAAACCCTGAATTAGACTTACCATCATCGACATTGGACTAGAAGCTCGAGTCTATATAGCCCTCAACTTTGAGGCTACTTTCTCCATATACCAACTAATAAAAGATTCTTAGTCCTTCTCAAGAACTTAAGGATATACTTTACTACTTTCAAGTGCTCTAAGCCTAGATCCGCTTGATACCTGCTTGTGACACTCAGAGCATACACTATATCAAGCCTGGTATATAGCATAGCATACATGATAGACCCTATCGATAAGGCAGAGGGTATCCTTTTTATGTGTGCCCTTTCTTTAGGAGTCCTTGGAGATATACTCCTAAAAAGTGATAGCCTATGTCTCATTAGTATGAGATATCTCCTAAAATTTTCTATGTCAAACCTTTTAACAATGGTGTCTATGTACCTAGACTAAGACAAACCAAGCATCCTCTTAGATCTATCTTTATAGATCCGAATCCCCAATATATAGGATGATTCCTCTAAGTCCTTCATGGAGAAGTGTCTAGATAGCCAAGCCTTTATAGTGGAGAGCACTCCTACATCATTTCCAATGATTAGGATGTCATTCACATATAACACTAAAAAGGTGATAATGCTCCTACTTACTTTCTTGTACACACAAGGTGCTAGTCATATGTGCCCTGCAAGCCAATCACATGAGTGATGACACTCGTGACTTGATATGCACTTTTTCTCTTTGCTTATTATTAGGCATTTTATCACTTTATCTTGCGTGTTGCATATATTGTGATGTCCTTAGATCTATGCAATGGGAATTGGATCGTGATGAGATCACGATAATGAGATCAATTCACTTTTAAACACAGATCCTGAATTATCTTGGTCATAGGTTACTCGAGAAGGACATCGAGATAACCAGATAGACTGGTGTGCTATATACCCGTCCATATGATGGAGGTAGCTGGTCTCATAGCTACTCATGTGGGGACACTAAGGGTACAGTGCAAGTGCTCATTGGGGAATGAGTTCACTGATTGATCCGCCTATGGAATGCTGGATGGTTATTGATATCTCACGTCAGACAACGATTCCGTAGTCCCAGTAGTGTATCTGGTCCTTAGACTTGAGACACCAAGGATGTCCTGTATGAGTACTCCACTCTTTGATACCAGACTTATAGGTTTGGAAAGTTCCAGATCTAGTACAACTAGTTATTGGGAGTGGTAGCCAACCTTACGAGGGCTATTGAGTGTCAATAGAGGATCATCCGCTCTTGGTATCATGAGAGGAATATCCCATGTGTTCTTGCTCGAACAAATCCTTGGCTAAGGTTATTCGGATTGAGAGAGAAAGAGTTTTTCGGGAGAATCCGACAAGAGCAAGACTCGAGGAGAGACCGTATGGGCCTGATAGTACCATGCCCGGTATAGGGTCTCTGGGATATTAGATGGATGAGGGACTATAGATACATGGTAACTGAGGACAGATAGGTCCAAAAGATTGGATTCTCTTGTATCGTCTGGGGGCTGCGGCGTAGTGGCTTGGTACATCTACAATCGATGAGTTGGGTGAATTATTATAGAGATAATAATTCACTAAATCAAAAGGAGATCTGATAAGTATGACTTACGGCCAGCCCGATATTGGGCTTAGAGGGTCACACATATGGTAGGTGTTGCGACGAGTAGAGGTTCATATATGAGATATCCGCTGAACCTCCTATCTTATTGGATATCCATTAAGCTCTTGAATTATTAGATCCTAAGATGAGATCCAATAATTGCTAATAAGAGATTATTGGGTAGAGACCCACTAATCCAAGAGGCTTGGGTAATTGGATGGAGATCCAATACCCAATAGGGCAAACGATCCATTAGAGTTTTCAGGTGGTCTCTATAAATAGGAGGGAACCAAAGCTCTATAGGCTGAGGGTTTCTTTTGGTAGCCACCTCTTGTTCTCCTCTCCCTAGAGAGAGAGGTGCATCGTTGTAATCTCTACCATGTGGATACCGCTAAAGAGGAGGACACTTGACCTCATTCATCCTCTGGAGGACGTTTGACCTCATTCATCTTCTAGAGGACGCTTGACCTCATTCATCCTCTCCCACAGATCTGTAGGAATTCAGGGATATATGATCTCCCTAGGTATCTTCTTTTACATGTATAGTTTTACAGATTTGTTTTTGATGCATCGATCTTTGCACGACGATGAAAACTTTCTACGGGAAATCTAGGGTTTTGTTTTCTGTTTTTCCGCTGCGCATATGATGTCGCTCCCCTAATGGATTTCCCAACACATGGTTCATCTTCATTCTTAATGAAGTTATAAGATCTGATCACCTCATCAAATCTTATGTTCCAACTTTAAAAAGCTTGCTTTAGTCCATAGATGGACCTAAGCAACCCGCACACCTTATTTGGACTGTCATTGGACACGAATCCCCTAGGTTATATCATATATACCTCCTCCTTGAGCTTGTTGTTGAGGAGTGCAATTTTTATGTCCATCTACTAGATCTCATAGTGTGTTGTAATAGCCAATAGAATTCGGATAGATTTTAGCATGATTATGGGTGAGAAGATTTCATCATAGTCAACACCTTGGCTTTGACAAAACCCCTTAGTCACTAGCCTTACTTTGTAGGTCTCTACCTTTTCATCTACCCTGATCTTCTTATTAAAGATCCACTTGTAGCTAATGGGTATGATACCCTCGGGTGCATCAACTAGGTTCCAAATGGAGTACATGGAATCCATCTTTGAATTTATGGCTTCTTACCACTTTCCGGAGTCTATACTCGTAATAGCATCCTCGTAGGTCTGATGATCAATATCCTCAATATCCTCTCCTTTGATATGTCCCACATATCTTTCAGGAGGATAGGATACTCTACCAAACCTACGTAAAGTTAGAACTTGTGTGCTAGGCATCTGAATAGACTCTGGTTGTAGAATGATGCTTGAGCTAGGTTCTTCAACCTCGCTCAACTCTATCACACTCCCACTGTCTCCACCAAGAATGTGTTCCTTCTCAAGGAACAGTACTGTCTTGGCTATAAAGACCTTTTGGTCCTTAGAGTGATAGAAATAATATCCACAAGTTTTCTTGGGGTATCCCACGAACTTGTATCATTCCATCTTGGATTCTAACTTGTCGAGCTTGTGTCTCTTAACATAGGTAAGGTAGCCCTAAATCTTAACAATCTTAAGATCAGACTTCCCTTTCCATATCTCATATGGTATAGACACTACCGATTTAGTTGAAACTCTATTCAGAAGGTAAACTACGGAATCTAGGATATATCCCCAAAATGAGATGAGTAGGTCGATGAAACTTATCATGGACTACACCATGTCTAATAGTATGCGATTCCTCCTTTCGGATATACCATTGAGCTAGGGTGTATAAGGAGGTGTCCATTGAGACAAAATCCCATGGTCCTTAAGCAACTAGATGAACTCTGTACTCAAGTACTCACCTCCTCGATCTAATCAAAGAGTCTTGATACTCTTTCCAGTTTGGTTCTCTACTTCATTCTTATATCCCTTGAATTTCTCGAAGGCTTTGGACTTGTACTTCATTAAGTACATGTGTTCGCACCTAGAGAAATCATTAGTGAAAATAATGAAGTAGGAATAACCACCAATGGCCTAAGTTGACATGGGACCACATACATCACTTTGTATGAGTTCCACCAACTCAGTGGTTCTCTCTCCAGTTCCACTAAATAAGGAGTTGGTTATCTTTCCATGAGGACAAGGTTCGCAAGTCACATATGACTCATTGTCAAATGGATCTAGGTATCCATAAGTCAATAACGTTTAAATCCTTCTCTCATGGATATGACCTAGCCTACAATGCCATAGGTATGCACTGTTCACCTCATCTCGTTTCCTCTTAGAGACACTTACATTCATGATGTGTGGAGTAGTATCTAGCATAATCAAACTACTATGCAATGTTCCTCTCATGATGATCTCATCATCCTTAATAATTGAATAACTATTATTCTAAAAAACTATTTTATAACCATTTAATGTCAAACATGAAATGAAAATAACATTTCTAATAATAGGGGGAACAAAATAACATACATCTAATGCAATAGTAGCTCCATCAAGCAGATGTAAATTGACCTCATCGATAGCAACAACAACAACTCCTGTTTCGTTGACTATCTTGAGGTCCATCTCACCTCTCACTGATCTCTTAGGTCTTGTCAGAACCTGCAACGAATTGTAAATATGATAAGCACTGTTGGTATCCAATACCTATGTTTCATTATATAAGTCTAACAAATAAAAACTGATCATGAATGTACTTGAAGCTTCTTTAAGCTTCTATTTCACTTTCTCTATAGTGTACTCTTTGTAGTTCCTCTTCCAGTGCCCATCTTTGCCATAGTGGAAGCACTAGCTTTTGTCCTTTATTGGATTCTTCATAGCAACCTTTGCTTTACCTGGTCTGCCTTTGTCCTTGTCCTTCTTAAAGGACTTCTCTATCTTTCTTTTCTTTCTGGTCTTACTAGCATAGAAAACTGTGAAAAAGAATCTAGTAGGGACTGAAGAACAAGATCCACACATAGGTTATCCTCTAGGACTATTTCTAGACTTGTGAGTTTCTCTATCCACTCAATCATCTTAAGGACATGGTTCTAAACCGATGTCTCCTATGTCATCCTAGTATGGAAGAGGCTCTTCGATATCTCATATCGTTGAGTTCTTCCTTGTTCCTCAAATAATTTATGGAGATGCAGGAGTATGGATCTAACATCTATCTTTCCATGTTGTCTTTGTAACTCAGGAGTCATGGAGTTTAACATGTAATGCTAAGCAAGAGTGGAGTCATCTGTGTACTTCATATAACGATCGATCTCATCCTCGCTTACCCCTTCGTTGGGTGTAGGCATCACTGTATCAAGGACATACATGATTTTCTCTACTGTGAGAACTATTCTCAAGTTATGGAGCCAATCCATATAGTTTTGACTAGTGAGGTAGTTGGCATCAAGTATGCCACGTAGAGGGTCTAATTACGACATTCTAAAAATAAAGATGTAGCAAAAATAAATAACATGTAGATTTTACATAAATTTAAATAATCAAGATATGGACTTCTATCTTGATGTGCTCCCACTATTTTTCTAGCGAGTCATGCGACACCCTTAGCACGTGAAACGGAAGTCTTCGACAGACTTCTAGTGGGGATTGACGTCTAAACGGCATCTTGGTATAACCTCAAGGGACTCGACTAATCACACTAAACATAAAAGGTAGACAACTCTTGTCGATCACAACTCTTTGTGATTCCCGTCCAGTTCAGCCTTCGAACCACCATGGCCTCGAGGGACTCGACCAACCATGATGTTCGGTTAAGTCATCACCATCATTACAAGATGAGTCTGATTCGATGATATACCCTTGAGAGACTTGACCAAGCATACCATATCCTTATGTCACCGGTAACATCTTTATGTCGTAGGTAAGATAGTGAATTGTGATATAGGTGAGCCTCGAGAGACTCGACCAACTCAACCTACACCGGAAATCAATTCCTACCTATAATGATGGAAGGCCATGTGAGTCAATCTAATTGCCTCACATTTATTGACTTAATATTATCGAAGAGGGGATTTTTAATTTGGTTTCTAAATATAATATATCACACACATACATATTTAATATATATCTACAACGCATGCAAATATATATATATATATATATATATATATATATATATATATATATATATATATATACATATTTAGTAGATGTATAAGCAATTACATATTACATGAGCAATCACACAAAATAATCATGGACCATATCATAATATGATCAAGCCCGAGCTAGTGGGCCCAATCACTCACATCAAGATCTATGTATGCAGTGGTACATCTCCATACCCTATGATCATCCATCTCGTCATTGTCAGTTCCATCAACATCTCGGTGCATCTTAATGGGTCGCAATCATCTGTCTTAGCCTCATGGGTCCTGTTGTATGTCCTCGTATAATTATAGGCATACAGGCTTGATAATAAATGAGAAAAATAGAGGCTCGTAGGCCAAAATAATAATAATTACATGTACACACACATCATACGGTCTATGATCATCCGTCCACATCATACATCCCATGTACACATTATCATCATGTAGGACTACTAGATAAATAATAATAGTTAATAAAACCTTTTAATTAACTAATATTTTTCCAAAATTAGGGACATAAAGAGAATTTTCTAAATTATGAAGGGTATTTTGGTCATTCAACCATAAGGGACACAAATTAGAATTTTTGAAATTCTGAGGGGTAGAACTATCTTTCGATTGAAAGCCTTAATCCCCTTCCCTACTTTGTTATGTTACGATGGCCGCCACCACCCAATGCAAGACTTTGGATTTTGCTTACGAGGGCAATGCTTGTAATGTTTGTTAGAACCCTTACGGATTCTAAGCTTGGGGTTGATCTCTATAGGGGATCGGCCTCCTTGGAACTCCATAGGGGTTCCTTCCTCCAGGTTGCTACTCAAAGGCTGCTAAAAGATTGATCTATTCATTAATGAAAAGAGGATGAATATATGGCTATTTATAGGGCTTCTAAACCCTAACTCCTAATAGGACT
The DNA here is from genome assembly GCA_024322285.1 of Musa beccarii. Lineage (NCBI taxonomy): Eukaryota > Viridiplantae > Streptophyta > Magnoliopsida > Zingiberales > Musaceae > Musa > Musa beccarii. The sequence continues at coordinate 33,647,776 of CM044394.1, forward strand.
CTTACTCAAGACTCCTACTTCTAACCAACTTCTAATTAGGACTCCTTCTCTAGTAGGACTCCTAATTCTAATAGTACTCTTTCCCTAATAGGACTCCTACTTCTAATAGGACTCTTTTCCTAATAGGACTCCTAATCCTAATAGGACTCTTTCCCTAATAGGACTCCTACTTCTAATAGGACTCTTTTCCTAATAGGACTCCTACTTCTAATAGGACTCCTTTTCTAAGAAGCAACATAACCCTAACCTAGCCGGCCTCTTCACCTCTTTAATAGGGGTCGGCTAGATAGGATTTAGATGAATGCCCTTATCAATGAAATCAAATTAGTACTCTCCTAGCTAAAGTCTTAACAGACCCGCCCTCTTCAAATCAGCCTTGTCCTCGAGGCTGATGCTCTATGAATTCTGAGAATTTGATATTCAAATCATCATAGTTTTATCAAGTGGCATCTTCTGTTGGTAGGTTCGCCCACTGTATTAGCACTTCAATAGTGGGTCGTCGTCGTCGAGTCATGATCCGTCGATCAATAATGGCACTTGGTTGGATCTAGAGCTCTCCTTGGGTAGTCATATTTGGTAGATGGCTTTAGGCTATCTCTTTTTGTCACCACTTGAGCTTCAAACACGACACATGGAAGACTAGATGGATTCGAGGGTTGGCGGGTAAGTCCAATTAGTATGCTACTATTTCGATGTGCTCCAAAATCTGGTAAGATCCATAGAACCAAGGTGAAAGCTTCATAGATGCTCTAGTCTTTGGATTATCTTGCCATTCCCTCTAATATCCTCAGGGAAGTCGCTAGTTGAAAGTGAAATGGCAAAAAATTTAGCTTGCTCGGGTAGCCACGAAAGTGCATATGTAACAACATTCTCTTTCCCCCTTTTGTAAGTTATTTCATAATCATATCCAAGAAGCTTTGTTACCCATTTTTGCCACTCAGGGGAAGATATCTTCTGCTCCAAGAAATATTTTAGGCTTTTATGGTCGGTCTTGATTTGAAAGCGTCGCCCGATCAAGTACGATCTTCATTTGGCCATCGCATGCACAATCGCGAGAATCTCCTTGTCATAAATAGTCATCTTGAGATGGGAAGGAGATAATGCCTTACTGGTTTAAGTGGGGGGCGGCCATCTTTCATTAGTACAACACCAATTTCGACTCCGGAGGTATTGGCTTCAATAATAAAAGTCTTGCTGAAGTCGGGTAACGCTAGTATGGGCGTTGTTATCATTGCAACTTTAAGTTCGTCGAAGGCGGTGGTGGCTTTGTCCGACCACTAGAAAGCATCTCTTTTTAGCAAGAAATTAAAGGGTGCACTAATCTTTCCATAGTTTTTTATGAACTTACGGTAGAAACCTGTTAAACCGAGAAAGCCACGCAGCGATTTTATATTCCTCGAGGTTGGCCAGTTCTGCATTGCTTCAATTTTGGAGGTGTCCACTGTCACCCCTTCCTCTGATATGATATGCCCAAGATATTCCACCTTTTGTTAAAGAAAGTTGTACTTCATTTTTTTGATAAAAAGAATATATTCTCGTAAAATTGTCAAAACAAGTCGTAAGTGCTTAATATGACTTTCAAGAGAAGGGCTGTAAATAAGGATATCGTCAAAGAAAACTAGCACAAACTTTCGAAGATAACTCCGAAAAATATCATTCATAAGGCTCTGGAAGGTGGAGGAAGCATTGGTGAGACCAAAGGGCATTACCAGAAATTTGTAGTGACCGTTGTGTGTTCGAAAGGCAGTTTTCGGTATGTCTTCTTCGCACACTCGTATTTGATGATACCCGGATCGAAGGTCCAGCTTTGTGAAGACTCATGCTCCCTTTAATTTATCAAGCAATTCATCTACTACTAGAATAGGATACTTATCCTTGATGGTTATGTCGTTGAGAGCTCGGTAATCAACGCACATTCGCCATGTTCCGTCTTTCTTTCATACGAGGAGTACCGGTGAAGAGTAGGGGCTGCAACTTGGCTGAATAACTCCTATTTCAAGTATCTCTTTTACAATCCTTTCTATTTTATTTTTTTGGAGATGTGGATACCGATATGGTCGAGTATTTGCTGGAGGTTTTCCTGGAAGAATCGGTATACGATGATCATGCCGGCGGTTAGGAGGTAGGCTGCGTGGTTCGTCAAATATCTGAAAATTCGGCATGCAAGGGAAGTAGGTTTGGATCTTCAAATTTGGTTGGCTCTCTCTTAGATTGCTGCTCAAGTTGTACCAAAAAGCCACTGCATGCTTTGTGCAAAACTTTCTCCATTCGTTGTGTGCAAATTATCGTTACGTCGCCCCCACGTTTCCCACACAGTATCACTTGTTTCCCCTTACTGTAAAATTTCATAATTAATTTCAAAAAATTTCAAGAAACATTACCTAATGTCGTCAACTATTCAATGCCAAGCACGGCCTCATAATCATGAGAGAGAGGAGGAATAAATCTGTAATTATCTCTTGGTCCTGCAACAACAGTTTCACTCGTGCGCACCTACGATCATACTTCAAAATTCATCCATCTGTGACTTTAACATCGAACTTGCTGCAATTCTCAATAGGTAAGGCCATTTGGACAGCAACCTTGCTATTCATAAAATTATTAGTGCTCCCGGTGTTAATAAGAACGGTGATCGGTTGTTGCTTCAGAAATCCTCCCACTTTCATTGTTTGCGGGTTCGCGTAACCGGCATGGGCATGCATCGTAATATCAATTGGCTGCTATTCTTCATCTGTGACCTCTTCCTCATGCTCTTGGACCTCCTGCTCTATGTCTTCAAGAGGTTCAATCGATAGGAGGTGGCCCCTTTTGCAGCAATGATCGTGGTTCTATAGCTTGTCGCAATGCCAACAAAGACCCTTTGCTGATCGGTCACGTAGTTCTTCTCTTGTCAATTTTTTGGGCAGCGAAGGATGGCTGGGAGCAGAAGAGGGTTTATATGTTGAGGTTCTAGGAGTGGTTCTTGTCCTCCAAGTATCTTGGCTGAGCCGTTCTTCTTGTATTTGAGCAAAAGAAATCATAGTTATCACGGTACGGGGCTGTCGCGCCTTAACTTCCCCTTTTATCTCTGGCTTGAGTCCTTCGATAAATGTTCCTAACAATTGATAGTCAGTCCAATCATGAGCAAGGTAGGATAGCTTCTCAAACCTGGTTTGGTACTCTTGAATCGTAGAGGTTTGTCGAATCTTTACGAGTTGGCTGTCGATATTTTCATACTCCGTAGGCCCGAAATGGTTCAGTAGTGCATTCTTAAATTGATTCCACGTCAGAGCCCCATGATTATATTCCAGCCAATTGTACCATTAAATAGCATTACCTTTAAGGTGGATGACAACAATCTCCACCATAGCATTATCCGACATTCGGTAGTAGCGAAAGTAACGATCGCCGCGCGAAATCCACCCTGCCGGGTCTCCTTCTTCCCATCGTGGGAAGTTCACCCTCATGCGTGGCTGAAGCATGTCCAAGGGCTATCCCTCCTTCTCTAGGGTCCTTTCTAAATTCACTCGCTGCAGTTTGGTTGGACTCGGTGGTTGTCCAATTCTGAATTCTGCAAACAAAGCGTGCAATTTGTCTTCCAAGCGCGATTCAAGCCGTGATTCAATCCGAGATTCCCATGCTTCAAATTTGGCATCAACTGGCTCTTGAGAAGCCATAGCATATGCCTGTAGATCAGAGATGCCCTTGTCTTTTTTCTATTGATGGGTTAATGGCATGGGTTGGTGGAAGGTTCGGACAATAGATCGGTGATTGAAGGGTTCAGTTGTAATGGTTTACTATTTTGGGCTATGGTTTTTGATGCTGTTAGGGTTATGAAACTAGGTTATGATGGCTGCGTCTTAAGGCTAGAGGGATGCCCTAAAGACATCTTGGTTTGTGGCAGCAAGGTGGCTAGGGTTTGGTAGGTTACGGAGAAGAAAAAAGGACAAAGGTGCAACACTAGATTTTTCACCTAAAAATTCCAACAGTAAAGATGTAATTTTTTCCAGAAATTTTCAAAAGAGATTCAAGTAAAACTCAAAGGGGATCTACTGATAAGGAAGTGGTAATGCTATTAAAAATTTTGTAGAAAGAAACGATAGCAAGAGGTTTGGCAAAATTGAGGATCACGGAGAGGTATTATAGCAGATTTTTATGTCTAAAGTGCAGCAGTTTGGACATAAAAGATAAGTAGTTTATATTGAGAATTTTTCAACAAATCCAAAGGAAAAACCACTGTTAGGAAGTGTCAAAGCTGTTGTAAAAATTTCATAGAGATTTAGATAGAAAAAATGCAGTAGCAAGATAAAAAAAACAGTGCTATGCTGCTGAAATTCTGCAGTGCAACTTTCGTTGTAGAGATGCAAACTTTGCGACGAAAAGTTAATGAAGCAATATAGGAACGAATTATTTAGATTTTTTTTGAATAAGGATAACTAAATTGCAGCAGCAGTAAGGTAGATAACCTGAACCTGTTGCAATTCACAGGAAGATAAAAGGATGATCTACAGTGGTGGAGATGACGACGGAATTCAGCGATGATCTTCTAAGCAATTGTGGGAATTGCTTTGGGCGATTGTGGAGGGCTGGTGGATGGCTATGGAAGGACAGCGAGATGCCAAGAATACGGCTCTGGTACTAAGTATTAGAACCCTTGCAGATTTTAAGCTTGGGGTTGATCTCTATAGGGGATCGGCCTCCTTGGAACTTTATAGGGGTTCCTTCCTCCAAGTTGCTGCTCAAAGGTTGCTAAAAGATTGATCTATTCATTGGTGAAAAGAGGATGAATACATGGCTATTTATAGAGTTTCTAAACCCCAACTCCTAATAGGACTCTTACTTAAGACTTCTACTTCTAACCAACTTCTAATTAGGACTCCTTCTCTAGTAGGACTCCTAATTCTAATAGGACTCTTTCCCTAATAGGACTCCTACTTCTAATAGGACTCTTTTCCTAATAGGACTCTTAATCCTAATAGGACTCTTTCCCTAATAGGACTCCTACTTCTAATAGGACTCTTTTCCTAATAGGACTCCTACTTCTAATAGGACTCCTTTTCTAAGAAGCAACATAACCCTAACCTAGCCAGCCTCTTCACCTCTTTAATAGGGGTCGGCTAGATAGGATTTACATGAATGCCCTATAGGGAAATCCACAAGGGGAGCGACATCACATGCGTAGCGGAAGAACAGAAAACAAAACCCCAGATTTTTCATAGAAAGTTTTCGTCGTCGTGCGAAGATCGGTGCATCAAAAATAAATCTGCAAAACTGCACATGTAAAAGAAGATACCTAGGGAGATCGTATATCCCTGAATTCCTGTAGATCTATGGGAGAGGATAAAGAAAGTCAAGCATCCTCATCTCTAGCGGTATCCACATAATAGGGATTGCAACGATGCACCTCTCTCTAGGGAGAGACGAATAAGAGGTGGCTACCAAAAATCCTCAGCCTATAGAACTCTGGTTCCTTCCTATTTATAGAGGCCCCTTGAAAACCCTAATGGATCTTTTTGCCCTATTGGGTATTCGATCTCCATCCAATTACCCAAGCCTCTTGGATTAGTGGGTTTCTACCCAATAATCTCTTATTAGCAATTATTGGATCTCATCTCAGGATCTAATAATTCAGGGGCTTAATGGACATCCAATAAGATAGGGGGTTCACCGGATATCTCATATCCGAACCTCTACTCGTCGTAACACCTACCATATGTGTGTGACCCTCTAGGCTCAATATCTAGCTGGTCGTGAGTTATACTTGTCAAAACTCCTAACATGGTGAACTATTATCTCTATAATAATTCACCCAACTCATCGACTACGGATGTACCAGGCCACTACGCCATGGCCCCCAAACGATACAGGGGAATCCAATCCTTTGGACCTATCTGTCCTCAGTTTCCATGTATCTATAATCTCTCATCCATCTAATATCCTAGAGATCCTATACCGGGCATGGTGCTGTCAGGCCCATACCGTCTCTCCTCGAGTCTTGCTCTTGTCGGATTCTCCTGGAGAACTCTTTCTCTCTCAATCCGAATAACCTTGGCCAAGGATTTGTTCGAGCAAGAACACATGGGATATTCTTCTCATGATACCGAGAGCGGATGATCCTCTATTGACAATTAATAACCCTCGTAAGGTTGGCTACCACTCCCAATGACCGACTGTACTAGATATGGAACTTTCCAAATCTATAAGTCTGGTATCAAAGAGTGGAGTACTCATACAGGACATCCTTGGTGTCTCAAGTCTAAGGACCAGATATACTACTGGGACTACGAAATCGTTGTCTGACGTGAGGTATCAATAACCATCCAGCATTCCGTAGGTGGGATCAATTAGTGAACTCATTCTCCAATGAGCACCTGCTTTGTGCACTTTAGTGTCCCCACACGAGTAGCTATGAGACCAGCTACCTCCATCATATGAACGGGTATACAACACACCAATCTATCTGGTTATCTCGATGTCCTTCTCGAGTAACCTATGACCAGGATAATTTAGGGTCTGTGTTTAAAAGTGAATCAGTCTCATTATCATGATCTCATCACGATCTAATTCCCATTGCACAGATCCAAGGACATCACAATATACATCTAGATAATATGAGTTAGTGCCAATAATTATAAGCAAAGAGATTGACGCAGTGTGTTATAGGTGCAATCACTCATGCGATTGGCTTGTAGGGTACCTATAACTAGCAATCTCTCACTTGACCTAAAGCCAATCACCAACATGTCTGATCCCCATCAGACCTCTGTGATGCTCAAAGATAATTTGAGTCAATGGCTTTGTCAGTGGATTTACAATGTTATCTTTGGATGGAATTTTTTCCACTACTACATCTCTTCGGGCCACGATCTCTCTAATAAATTGGAACCTCCTCAGAACACTTCTGATGAGACCCGAGTTCTCTTATTTGAGTAATCGTCCCGTATTTGTTGTAATATAAAGGAATCAGCTTCTCGCTGCTCGGGATGACTCCTAGATCTGTGATGAACTTCTTCATCTAGACTCTCTCCTTTGCTGCCTCTGCCGCAGTAATGTATTATGCCTCTGTGGTTGAGTCAGCAGTAGTGTCTTGCTTGGAACTCTTCCAACATACTGCTCCTCTATTCAAGGTGAACATATACCCTGAATTAGACTTGCTATCATTAACATCGGACTGGAAGCTAGAGTCCGAGTAGCCCTTAACCTTGAGGCTACTACCTCCATATACTAGTAAAAGATCCTTAGTCCTTCTCAAGTACTTAAGGATACATTTTACTGCTTTCCAGTGCTCCAAGCCTAGATTTGCCTGATATCTGCTCGTAACACTCAGAGCATGCACTATATCAGGCCTGATACATAGCATAGCATACATGATAGATCCTATCGCTGATGCATATGGCATCATATCCATGTGTGCCATTTCTTCAGGAGTCTTTGGGGACATACTCCTAGAAAGTGATATTCCATGTCTAAGTGGTATGAGACCTCTCTTGGAATTTTCCATGCCAAACCTTTTGACAATGGTGTCTATGTACCTAGACTGGGATAAGCCAAGCATCCTCTTGGATTTATCTCTATAGATCCATATCCCCAATATGTAGGATGCTTCCCCTAAGTCCTTCATGGAGAAGTGCTTAGATAACCAAGTTTTTACTGTGGAGAGCATTCCTACATCATTCCCAATGATCAAGATATCATCCATATATAATACCAAAAAGATGATAGTACTCCGACTTAATTTCTTGTACACACAAGGTTCATCTTCATTCTTAACGAAGTCAGAAGATCTGATCTCCTCATCAAATCTTATGTTTCAACTTCGGGAAGCTTGCTTCAATCCATAAATGGACCTAAGTAACTTGTACACCTTATCTGGGTTATCCTTGGACACAAATCCCTCAGGCTGTATCATATACACCTCCTCATCGAGGTTACCATTGAGGAATGCGATTTTGACGTCCATCTGCCAGATCTCATAATCATAGTGTGCTGCAATAGCTAATAGAATTTGAAAGGATTTTAGCATGGCTACAGGTGAGAAAGTTTCATCATAGTCAACACTTTGCCTTTGATGATACCCCTTAGCCACTAGCCTTGCTTTATAGGTCTCTACTTGTCCATCTACTCCAGTCTTCTTTTTGAAGATCCACTTGCAACCAATGGGTACAATACCCTCGGGTGCATCAACTAGGTTCCAAACCTTGTTGGAGTACATGGAATCCATTTCTGAATTCATGGCTTCTTGTCATTTCCTGGAGTCTATGCTCATAATAGCCTCCTCATAGGTCTGAGGATCAATATCCTCAACATCCTCTCTTTTGATATGTCCCACATATCTCTCAGGAGGATGTGATACTCTATCGGACCTACGTAATGTTGGAACTTGTGTGTTAGGTATCTGAACAGACTCTGGCTGTGGAATGGTGCTTGAGCTAGGTTCTCCAACCTCGCTCAACTCTATCATGCTCCCACTGTCTCCACCAAGAATGTGTTCCTTCTCAAGGAACACTGCTCTCTTGGCTACAAAGATCTTTCGGTCCTCAGGGTGCGAGAAATAATACCCATAAGTTTCTTTGGGGTATCCCACGAACTTGCACCATTCCATTCTGAATTCCAATTTGTCAGGATTGTGTCTCTTAACATGGGCAGGACAGCCCCAAATCTTAACAATCTTAAGATCGAGCTTCTTCCCATTCCATATCTCATATTGAGTAGACATCACTGACTTAGATGGAATTTTGTTCAGAAGGTAAGCTACGGTTTCTAGGGCATATCCTAAGAATGAGATAGGTAGGTCGGCGAAACACATCATGGAACGCACCATGTCTAACAGTATGTGATTTCTCCTTTCTGATACACCATTAAGCTGTGGTGTATAAGGAGGTGTCTGTTGGGATAAGATCCCATAGTCTTTGAGGAACTGGGTGAACTCTATACTCAAGTACTCACCTCCTCGATCTGATCGAAGGGTTTTAATACTCTTTCCTGTTTGGTTCTCCACTTCTCGTTTCCTCTTAGACTTGCTTACACTCATGATATGTGGAGCTATATCTAGCATAAATAAACTATTACACACTATTCCTCTTGTGATGATCTCATCATCTAATATTATTGAACAACCATTATTCTCAAAAACTAATTTATATCCAATAATCACAAACATGAAATGGAAATAATATTTTTGATAATAGAAGGAATATAATAGCATGCATCTAATGCAATAATAGCTCCACCAGGCAAATGTAAAATGACCTTGCTAATAGCCACTACAGCAACCTTTGTTGCATTGCCCATCTTAAGGTCCATCTCGCCTCTGTTCAATCTCCTAGGTCCTACCAGAACCTGCAACAAATTATAGATATGATAAGCACTCCTGGTATCTAATACCCATGTGTGATCACAAGATTTTGACAAATGGAGACTGATCATGAATGTACCTGAAGCTTCTCCAAGCTTCTGTTTCGCCCTTTCTACAAGTACTCTTTGTAGTTCCTCTTCCAGTACCCATCATTGCCATAGTGGAAGCACTGGCCTTTGTCCTTTGTTGGATCTTTATTGGTAACCTTTGCCTTACCCATTTTGCCCTTGCCCTTGCCCTTCTTAAGGGTCTTGTCAGTCTTTCTTTTCTTTCTGGTCTCACTAGTGTAGAGAACCGGCTTCTCTTTCTTGAAGGTGCTCTCTGCTTTTCTCAACATATTGAGGAGCTCTGGGAGGGTCAACTCAAGTTTGTTCATATTAAAATTTATTATGAACTGAGAAAAGAAATCTTGTAGGGATTGAAGTACAAGATCCACACACAAGTTATCCTCTAGGACCATTCCTAGACCTATGAGTTTCTCGATCCACTCAATCATCTTAAGGAGATGGTTCTGAACTGGTGTCCCCTCAGTCATCCTAGCACGGAAAAGACTCTTTGATATCTCATATCGTTGAGTTCTTTCCTGTTCCTCAAAAAGTTTACGAAGATGTAGGAGTATGGAATTAGCATCCATATTTTCATGCTGTCTCTGTAACTCAGTAGTCATAGAGGCCAACATATAACACTAAGCAAGAGTGGAATCATCTAAGTACTTCACATAACGAGCGATCTCATCCTCGCTTGCCCCTTCGTCGGGTATAGGGATCACTGTATCAAGGACATACGTGATTTTCTCCGCCGTGAGAACGATTCTCAGATTGCGAAGCCAATCCATATAATTTGGACCAATGAGGCAGTTGGCATTAAGTATGCCACATAAAGGATTTGAAAGTGATATTTTTCTGAAATAAAAGATATAGTAGAAATAAATAACTTGCAGACTTTACAGAAATTTAAATAATTAAAATAAGGACTTCTATCTTAATGTATTTCCACTAATTTTTCGTGAGACACACAACACCCTCCGGTATGTGAATCAGAGACTCCTGGCGGATCTCTAGTGGGGATCAGATCAATCGGCGCCTTAACGTAACCTCGAGGGACTCGACCAATCACGTTAAGCCCATAAAGGTAGGCAACTCTTATCAATCACAACTCCTTATGATTCCCGTCCTATTCGGCCTTTGAACCACCATGGCCTCGAGGGACTCGACCAACCATGATGTTCGGTTAAGTCATTAACATCGTTACCAGATGAGTCTAATTAGGTGATATACTCTCGAGGGACTCGACCAAGCATACCATGTCCTCAGGTCACCTCTGACATCTCTATGTCATAGATAAGATGGCGAGATGCAATATAGGTGAGTCTCGAGGGACTCGACTAACTCAACCTACACCGGGAATCGGCTCCTAGCTATAACGATGGAAGGCCACGTGGGTCAATCTAATTGCCTCACGTTTACCGACTTAATATTATTAATGGAGAGAATTTTTGATTTGGTCTCCTAACATAATGTGTCACACATATACGTATTTAATATATATATCTACATCGCATGCAAATATATATATACATATCTAGTAGGTGTATAACTAATCACACATCACATGAGCAATCACACTAGATAATCATGGACCATATCCTAATGTGATCAGGCCCGAGCCAGTGGGCCCAATCACTCACATCAAGATCTATTTGTACTTCGGCGCATCTCTATGCCCTATGATCGTCTATCTCACTTCGTCGGATCCGTCAACATCTCAACACATCTCCATGCGTCGGATCGTCTGTCTCGGCCTCGTGAGTCACGCTGCCGCTGCGCCTCCTCATGTAATTACAATATAATTACAAGCACATAGGCCCGACAATAAACAAGAAAAATAGAGGCTCATAGACCCCAATAATAATAATCACATGTACACACATCACATCACAAGTCCATGATCATCTGTCCACATCATACATCACATGTATATAATATTTTATAGGACTACTAGATAAAAATAATATTTAATTAAACTATTTAATTAACATATTTAATTTTCCGAAATTAAGGACATAAAGAGAAATTTTGAATTCCCAGGGGTATTTTGGTAATTCAACCAAAAGGGTGTTTTGGTAATTCTGTCAAAAGGGACAGAATCTAGAATTTCTAAAATTTTAAAGGGTAAAACCATCTTTTATCGAAAACCCTAATACATTTCCTTCAGACTTATACGTGCCGCCACCTACCGACTACGGCGCCACTACTAGTAGGGCGCTGCCCTTGCTCGCAGCGCAGGCGCTACCGCAGTGGCTCGTCCCAGCGGTGCTTGTCCTCTTGCGGGTGTGCCCACATCTGCGGGTAGATCGCCGCAGCGCGTTGCCCTGCGGCGGGCCGTGGCGGCGTGCCCTTGCGAAGCGAGGGAGGAGGCGGCGCTGTCGCCGCTTCGCGTGGCGTAGTGCCCGCCGGCAAGTTTCTACGGCGCTAGCCTACATGCATGGGCGCCAAGCGCCGGTGCCTCTATGGCATTGGCCCGCGGGCGTAGTGCCCACCGGCGCTAGGGCGTTCGTCATGCCGCCTTCACGGCGCGCAGCGCTCGCAGGTGCTCATCCTGGCGGGCCAAGATATCCACGGCTGGCGCAGTAGGCCGCTGGCTCGCCTTTGTGCAGGCAGCAAGGCTACAAGCAGTCTTGCGGTTGCTGCACGAGCAGGCAGTAATAGTTGTTGCCCTTTCTCGCTCTTCGCGCTAATGATTTTGAAGTCAACAACAGATCTAGAACACAACACACGCAGTTTAAGATCTGATCTTCGCACGAACAACCTGGCTTTGATACCACTGTGATAGAACCCCAAAGGAATTCTATCGAGATTGATCTTTGAGGGGGATCAACCCTTGGAACGCTATAGGGGTTCCACCCTCCAAGTAGCCTGGTGGCTGCAAATATAGATTGATCTTTTTTATTCCAAAGAGGTGGAGGCTACAAGATTATATAGAGCTCCAAACCCTAACCCTAGGGGTTGCTTCCTAAGTGAACTACCCAATTTGCCCTCAACCTTAGCGGCCGGCCCAAGAATACACAAGGGGCGCGCTAAGAAGCCCAAAGACCAAATATAAACCCTAGCCTCTCTTCTTTATAGGATAGAGGCGCTAGGTGGGGCTTATTACATTCTCACAGGTTTTTATTAGGCGTTAGCATGGTTGAGTAGGACCTAACCTGCTAGGTCCTATCAAGCCCGCTTCTTCAAATCAGCCTTTGTCTCAAGGTCAGGTCTCCATGAACTCAAGGAACCGGACTTCAGCTCCTCATATGATTCCCATGTGGCATCTTCAAGTGGTAAATTAGTGTATGGCCGCGTAGGTCGCTGTAAGGAGTGGTTATCTTTCCATGAGACAAGGTTCATAAGTCACATATGACTGCATTGTTAAAATGCAGGGAAGCCTTCTCATGGAAGGCTACAATGCCATAAGCAGCTCTTAGAGACACTTACATTCATGATGTGTGGAGTAGTATCTGCATAATCAAACTACAATGCAATGTTCCTCGATGATGATCTCATCATCCTTAATAATTGAATAACTATTATTCTAAAAACTATTTTATAACCATTTAATGTCAAACATGAAATGCTAATAATAGGGGATACATCTAATGCAATAGTAGCTCCATCAAAGATGTAAATTGACCTCATCGATACACAACACAACGCTAAGATCCTTGACTATCTTGAGGTCCATCTCACTCTCTTGATCTCTTAGGTCTTGTGAACTGCAACTAATTGTAAATATGATAAGCACTTTGTTGGTATCCAATACCTATGTTTCATTATATAAGTCTAACCTGATCATGAATGTACTTGGAAGCTTCTTTAAGCTTCTATTTCACTTTCTGAGTGACTCTTTGAGTTCCTCTTCCAGTTGCCCATCTTTGCCATAGTGGAAGACTAGCTTTTGTCCTTTATTGGATTCTTCATAGAACCTTTGCTTTACCTGGTCTGCCTTTGTCCTTGTCCTTCTTAAAGGACTTCTCTATCTTTCTTTTCTTTCTGGTCTTACTAGCATAGAAAACTGTGAAAAAGAATCTAGTAGGGACTGAAGAACAAGATCCACACATAGGTTATCCTCTAGGACTATTTCTAGACTTGTGAGTTTCTCTATCCACTCAATCATCTTAAGGACATGGTTCTAAACCGATGTCTCCTATGTCATCCTAGTATGGAAGAGGCTCTTCGATATCTCATATCGTTGAGTTCTTCCTTGTTCCTCAAATAATTTATGGAGATGCGGAGTATGGATCTAACATCTATCTTTCCATGTTGTCTTTGTAACTCGGGAGTCATGGAGTTTAACATGTAATGCTAGCAAGAGTGGAGTCATAAGTGTACTTCACATAACGATCGATCTCATCCTCGCTACCCCTTCGTTGGGTGTAGGCATCCTGTATCAAGGACATACATGATTTTCTCTACTTGTGGAGAACTATTCTCAAGTTATGGAGCCAATCCATATAGTTTTGACTAGTGAGGTAGTTGGCATCAAGTATGCCACGTAGAGGGTCTAATTACGACATTCTAAAAATAAAGATGTAGCAAAATAAATAACATGTAGATTTTATAAATTTAAATAATCAAGATATGGACCTATCTTGATGTGCTCCCCACTATTTTTCTAGCGAGTCATGCGACACCCTTAGCCGTGAAACGGAAGTCTTGACCAGGACTTCTAGTGGGATTGACGTCTAAGCGGCATCTTGGTATAACCTCGAGGACTCGACTAATCACACTAAACATAAAAGGTAGACAACTCTTGTCGATCACAACTCTTTGTGATTCCCAGTCGATTCGGCCTTGAACCACCATGGCCTCGAGGACTCGACCAGCCATGATGTTCGGTTAAGTCATCACCATCATTACAAGATGAGTCCGATTCGATGATATACCCTGAGAGACTGACCAAGCATACCATATCCTTATGTCACCGGTAACATCTTTATGTCGTAGGTAAGATAGTGAATTGTGATATAGGTGAGCCTCGAGAGACTCGACCAACTCAACCTACACCAGGAAATCAATTCCTACCTATAATGATGGAAGGCCATGTGAGTCAATCTAATTGCCTCACATTTATTGACTTAATATTATCGAAGAGGGATTTTAATTTGGTTTCTAAATATAATATATCACACACATACATATTTAATATATATCTACAATGCATGCAAATATATATATATATATATATATATATATATATATATATTATATATATATACATATTTAGTAGAGTGATAAGCAATTACATATTACATGAGCAATCACACAAAATAATCATGGATCATATCATAATATGATCAAGCTTGAGCTAGTGGGCCCAATCACTCACATCAAGATCTATGCATGCAGTGGTACATCTCCATACCCTATGATCATCCATCTCGTCATTATCGGGCTCCATGTGCATCTTAATGGTCGTAATCATCTGTGTCTTAGCCTCATGGGTCTGTTGTATGTCCTCGTATAATTATAGGCATACTGAGGCTTGATAATAAATGAGAAAAATAGAGGCTCAGAGGCCAAAATAATAATAATTACATGTACACACACATCATACGGTCTATGATCATCCGTCACATCATACATCCCATGTACACATTATCATCATGTAGGACTACTAGATAAATAATAATAGTTAATAAAACCTTTTAATTAACTAATATTTTTCCAAAATTAGGGACATAAAGAGAATTTTCTAAATTATGAAGGGTATTTTGGTCATTCAACCATAAGGGACACAAATTAGAATTTTGAATTCGAGGGTAGAACTATCTTTCGATTGAAAGCCTTAATCCCTTCCCTACTTTGTTATATTCTGACCATTGCCACCTGCCGTAGCGACACTCTTGTGGCGGCTTTACGAGGGCAATGCTTTAAATGTAGTTGTTAGAACCCTTACGGATTCTAAGCTTGGGGTTGATCTCTATAGGGGATCGGCCTCCTTGGAACTCCATAGGGGTTCCTTCCTCCAGGTTGCTACTCAAAGGCTGCTAAAAGATTGATCTATTCATTAATGAAAAGAGGATGAATATATGGCTATTTATAGGGCTTCTAAACCCTAACTCCTAATAGGACTCTTACTCAAGACTCCTACTTCTAACCAACTTCTAATTAGGACTCCTTCTCTAGTAGGACTCCTAATTCTAATAGTACTCTTTCCCTAATAGGACTCCTACTTCTAATAGGACTCTTTTCCTAATAGGACTCCTAATCCTAATAGGACTCTTTCCCTAATAGGACTCCTACTTCTAATAGGACTCTTTTCCTAATAGGACTCCTACTTCAATAGGACTCCTTTTCTAAGAAGCAACATAACCCTAACCTAGTAGGCCTCTTCACCTCTTTAATGGGAATTCGGCTAGATAGATTACATGAATGCCCTTATCAATGAAATCAAATTAGTACTCTCTAGCTAAAGTCTTAATGAGACCCGCCCTCTTGAATCGGCCTTGTCCTCGAGGTGATGCTCTATAATTCTGAGAATTTGATATTCAAATCATCATAGTTTTATCAGTGGCATCTTTGTTGGTAGGTTAGCCATTTGTATTAGCACTTCAATAGTGGGTCGTAAGTCGTCGAGTCATGATCGTCGATCAATAATGGCACTTGGTTGGATCTAGAGCTCTCCTTGGGTAGTCATATTTGGTAGATGGCTTTAGGCTATCTCTTTTGTCACCACTTGAGCTTCAAACACGACACATGGAAGACTAGATGGATTCGAGGGTTGGCGGGTAAGTCAATTAGTATGCTACTATTTCGATGTGCTCCAAAATCTGGTAAGATCCATAGAACCAAGGTGAAAGCTTCATAGATGCTCTAGTCTTTGGATTATCTTGCCATTCCTCTAATATCCTCGGGAAGTCGCTAGTTGAAAGTGAAATGGCAAAAATTTAGCTTGCTCGGGTAGCCACGAAAGTGCATATGTAACAACATTCTCTTTCCCCTTTTGTAAGTTATTTCATAATCATATCCAAGAAGCTTTGTTACCCATTTTTGCCACTCAGGGAAGATATCTTCTGCTCCAAGAAATATTTTAGGCTTTTATGGTCGGTCTTGATTTGAAAGCGTCGCCGATCAAATCACGATCTTCATTTGGCCATCGATGCACAATCGCTGAGAATCTCCTTGTCATAAATAGTCATCTTGAGATGGGAAGGAGATAATGCCTTCTTAGTTTAAGTGGGGGCGGCCATCTTTCATTAGTACAACACCAATTTCGACTCAGGAGGTATTGGCTTCAATAATAAAAGTCTTCTTTGAAGTCGGATGCGCTAGTATGGGTTGTTATCATTGCAACTTTAAGTTAGTCGAAGGCGGTGGTGGCT
Source organism: Musa beccarii (assembly GCA_024322285.1). NCBI lineage: Eukaryota > Viridiplantae > Streptophyta > Magnoliopsida > Zingiberales > Musaceae > Musa > Musa beccarii. Next base: position 33,664,473 of record CM044394.1, read on the forward strand.
TTGTCCGACCACTAGAAAGCATCTCTTTTAGCAAGAAATTAAAGGGTGCACTAATCTTTCCATAGTTTTTTATGAACTTACGGTAGAAACCTGTTAAACCGAGAAAGCCACGCAGCGATTTTATATTCCTCGAGGTTGGCCAGTTCTGCATTGCTTCAATTTTGGAGGTGTCCACTGTCACCCCTTCCTCTGATATGATATGCCCAAGATATTCCACCTTTTGTTAAAGAAAGTTGTACTTCATTTTTTTGATAAAAAGAATATATTCTCGTAAAATTGTCAAAACAAGTCGTAAGTGCTTAATATGACTTTCAAGAGAAGGGCTGTAAATAAGGATATCGTCAAAGAAAACTAGCACAAACTTTCGAAGATAACTCCGAAAAATATCATTCATAAGGCTCTGGAAGGTGGAGGAAGCATTGGTGAGACCAAAGGGCATTATGTAAATTTGTAGTGACCAGTTGTGTGTTCGAAAAGCGAGTTTCGGTATGTCTTCTTCGCACACTCATTTGATGATACCGGATCGAAGGTCCAGCTTTGTGAAGACTCATGCTCCCTTTAATTTATCAAGCAATTCATCTACTACTAGAATAGATACTTATCCTTGATGGTTATGTCGTTGAGAGCTCGTAATCAACGCACATTCGCCATGTTCCGTCTTTCTTTCATACGAGAGTACCGGTGAAGAGTAGGGGTGCAACTTGGCTGAATAACTCCTATTTCAAGTATCTCTTTTACAATCCTTTCTATTTTATTTTTTTGGAGATGTGGATACCGATATGGTCGAGTATTTGCTTTGAGGTTTTCCTGGAAGAATCGGTATATCGATGATCATCTGCATGGTTAGGAGGTAGCTGCGTGGTTCGTCAAATATCTGAAAATTCGGCATGCAAGGGAAGTAGGTTTGGATCTTCAAATTTGGTTGGCTCTCTCTTAGATTGCTGCTCAAGTTGTACCAAAAGCCCTTTGCATGCTTTGTGCAAAACTTTCTCCATTAGATTTGTGTGCAAATTATCGTTACGTCGCCCCACGTTTCCCACACAAGTATCACTTGTTTTCTTGTAAAATTTCATAATTAATTTCAAAAATTTCAAGAAACATTACCTAATGTAAATCAACTATTCAATGCCAAGCACGGCCTCATAATCATGAGAGAGGAGGAATAAATCTGTAATTATCTCTTGGTCCTGCAACCATGAGTTTCACTCAAATGCGCACTCTACGATCATACTTCAAAATTCATCCATCTGTGACTTTAACATCGAACTTGCTGCAATTCTCAATAGGTAAGGCCATTTGGACAGCAACCTTGCTATTCATAAAATTATTAGTGCTCCCGGTGTTAATAAGAACGGTGATCGGTTGTTGCTTCAGAAATCCTCCCACTTTCATTGTTTGCGGGTTCGCGTAACCGGCAAGGGCATGCATCGTAATATCAATTGGCTGCTATTCTTCATCTGTGACCTCTTCCTCATGCTCTTGGACCTCCTGCTCTATGTCTTCAAGAGGTTCAATCGATAGGAGGTGGCCCCTTTTGCAGCGATGATCGTGGTTCTATAGCTTGTCGCAATGCCAACAAAGACCCTTTGCTGATCGATCACGTAGTTCTTCTCTTGTCAATTTTTGGGCAGCTGAAGGATGGTGGGAGCAGAAGAGAGTTTATATGTTGAGGTTCTAGGAGTGGTTCTTGTCCTCCAAGTATCTTGGCTGAGCCGTTCTTCTTGTATTTGAGCAAAAGAAATCATAGTTATCACGGTACGGGGCTGTCGCGCCTTAACTTCCCCTTTTATCTCTGGCTTGAGTCCTTCGATAAATGTTCCTAACAATTGATAGTCAGTCCAATTATGAGCAAGGTAGGATAGCTTCTCAAAGCCTGGTTTGGTACTCTTGAATCGTAGAGGTTTGTCGAATCTTCTGAGTTGGTATCGATATTTTCATACTCGTAGGCCCGAAATGGTTCAGTAGTGCATTCTTAAATTGATTCCACGTCAGAGCCCCATGATTATATTCCAGCCAATTGTACCATTAAATAGCATTACCTTTAAGGTGGATGACAACAATCTCCACCATAGCATTATCCGACATTCGGTAGTAGCGAAAGTAACGATCGCCGCGCGAAATCCACCCTGCCGGGTCTCCTTCTTCCCATCGTGGGAAGTTCACCCTCATGCGTGGCTGAAGCATGTCCAAGGGCTATCCCTCCTTCTCTAGGGTCCTTTCTAAATTCACTCGCTGCAGTTTGGTTGGACTCGGTGGTTGTCCAATTCTGAATTCTGCAAACAAAGCGTGCAATTTGTCTTCCAAGCGCGATTCAAGCCGTGATTCAATCCGAGATTCCCATGCTTCAAATTTGGCATCAACTGGCTCTTGAGAAGCCATAGCATATGCCTGTAGATCAGAGATGCCCTTGTCTTTTTTCTATTGATGGGTTAATGGCATGGGTTGGTGGAAGGTTTGGACAATAGATCGGTGATTGAAGGGTTCAGTTGTAATGGTTTACTATTTTGGGCTATGGTTTTTGATGCTGTTAGGGTTATGAAACTAGGTTATGATGGCTGCGTCTTAAGGCTAGAGGGATGCCCTAAAGACATCTTGGTTTGTGGCAGCAAGGTGGCTAGGGTTTGGTAGGTTACGGAGAAGAAAAAAGGACAAAGGTGCAACACTAGATTTTTCACCGAAAAAATTCCAACAGTAAAGATGTAATTTTTTCCAGAAATTTTCAAAAGAGATTCAAGTAAAACTCAAAGGGGATCTACTGATAAGGAAGTGGTAATGCTATTAAAAATTTTGTAGAAAGAAACGATAGCAAGAGGTTTGGCAAAATTGAGGATCACGGAGAGGTATTATAGCAGATTTTTATGTCTAAAGTGCAGCAGTTTGGACATAAAAGATAAGTAGTTTATATTGAGAATTTTTCAACAAATCCAAAGGAAAAACCACTGTTAGGAAGTGTCAAAGCTGTTGTAAAAATTTCATAGAGATTTAGATAGAAAAAATGCAGTAGCAAGATAAAAAAAACAGTGCTATCGCTGAAATTCTGCAGTGCAACTTTCGTTGTAGAGATGCAAACTTTGCGACGAAAAGTTAATGAAGCAATATAGGAACGAATTATTTAGATTTTTTTTGAATAAGGATAACTAAATTGCAGCAGCAGTAAGGTAGATAACCTGAACCTGTTGCAATTCACAGGAAGATAAAGGATGATCTCTGAGTGGTGGAGATGACGACGGAATTCAGCGATGATCTTCTAAGCAATTGTGGGAATTGCTTTGGGCGATTGTGGAGGGCTGGTGGATGGCTATGGAAGGACAGCGAGATGCCAAGAATACGGCTCTGGTACTAAGTATTAGAACCCTTGCAGATTCTAAGCTTGGGGTTGATCTCTATAGGGGATCGGCCTTCTTGGAACTTTATAGGGGTTCCTTCCTCCAAGTTGCTGCTCAAAGGTTGCTAAAAGATTGATCTATTCATTGGTGAAAAGAGGATGAATACATGGCTATTTATAGAGTTTCTAAACCCCAACTCCTAATAGGACTCTTACTTAAGACTTCTACTTCTAACCAACTTCTAATTAGGACTCCTTCTCTAGTAGGACTCCTAATTCTAATAGGACTCTTTCCCTAATAGGACTCCTACTTCTAATAGGACTCTTTTCCTAATAGGACTCTTAATCCTAATAGGACTCTTTCCCTAATAGGACTCCTACTTCTAATAGGACTCTTTTCCTAATAGGACTCCTACTTCTAATAGGACTCCTTTTCTAAGAAGCAACATAACCCTAACCTAGCCAGCCTCTTCACCTCTTTAATAGGGGTCGGCTAGATAGGATTTACATGAATGCCCTGTAGGGAAATCCACAAGGGGAGTGACATCACATGCGTAGCGGAAGAACAGAAAACAAAACCCCAGATTTTTCATAGAAAGTTTTCGTCGTCGTGCGAAGATCGGTGCATCAAAAATAAATCTGCAAAACTGCACATGTAAAAGAAGATACCTAGGGAGATCGTATATCCCTGAATTCCTGTAGATCTATGGGAGAGGATAAAGAAAGTCAAGCATCCTCATCTCTAGCGGTATCCACATAATAGGGATTGCAACGATGCACCTCTCTCTCTAGGGAGAGACGAATAAGAGGTGGCTACCAAAAATCCTCAGCCTATAGAACTCTGGTTCCTTCCTATTTATAGAGGCCCCTTGAAAACCCTAATGGATCTTTTTGCCCTATTGGGTATTCGATCTCCATCCAATTACCCAAGCCTCTTGGATTAGTGGGTTTCTACCCAATAATCTCTTATTAGCAATTATTGGATCTCATCTCAGGATCTAATAATTCAGGGGCTTAATGGACATCCAATAAGATAGGGGGTTCACCGGATATCTCATATCCGAACCTCTACTCGTCGTAACACCTACCATATGTGTGTGACCCTCTAGGCTCAATATCTAGCTGGTCGTGAGTTATACTTGTCAAAACTCCTTCTAATATGGTGAACTATTATCTCTATAATAATTCACCCAACTCATCGACTACGGATGTACCAGGCCACTACGCCATGGCCCCCAAACGTCTGAGGGAATCAATCCTTTGGACCTATCTGTCCTCAGTTTCCATGTATCTATAATCTCTCATCCATCTAATATCCTAGAGACCCTATACCAGGCATGGTGCTGTCAGGCCCATACCGTCTCTCCTCGAGTCTTGCTCTTGTCGGATTCTCCTGGAGAACTCTTTCTCTCTCAATCCGAATAACCTTGGCCAAGGATTTGTTCGAGCAAGAACACATGGGATATTCTTCTCATGATACCGAGAGCGGATGATCCTCTATTAACAATTAATAACCCTCGTAAGGTTGGCTACCACTCCCAATGACCGACTGTACTAGATATGGAACTTTCCAAATCTATAAGTCTGGTATCAAAGAGTGGAGTACTCATACAGGACATCCTTGGTGTCTCAAGTCTAAGGACCAGATATACTACTGGGACTACGAAATCGTTGTCTGACGTGAGGTATCAATAACCATCCAGCATTCCGTAGGTGGGATCAATTAGTGAACTCATTCTCCAATGAGCACCTGCACTGTACCCTTAGTGTCCCCACACGAGTAGCTATGAGACCAGCTACCTCCATCATATGAACGGGTATACAACACACCAATCTATCTGGTTATCTCGATGTCCTTCTCGAGTAACCTATGACCAGGATAATTTAGTGTCTGTGTTTAAAAGTGAATCAGTCTCATTATCGTGATCTCATCACGATCTAATTCCCATTGTACAGATCCAAGGACATCACAATATACATCTAGATAATATGAGTTAGTGCCAATAATTATAAGCAAAGAGATTGACGCAGTGTGTTATAGGTGCAATCACTCATGCGATTGGCTTGTAGGGTACCTATAACTAGCAATCTCTCACTTGACCTAAAGCCAATCACCAACATGTCTAATCCCCATCAGACCTCTGTGATGCTCAAAGACAATTTGAGTCAATGTCTTTGTCAGTGGATTTACAATGTTATCTTTGGATGGAATTTTTTCCACTACTACATCTCTTCGGGCCACGATCTCTCTAATAAATTGGAACCTCCTCGAACACTTTTGATGAGACCGAGTTCTCTTATTTGAGTAATCGTCCGTATTTGTTGTAATATAAAGGAATCAGCTTCTCGCTACTCGGGATGACTCCTAGATCTGTGATGAACTTCTTCATCTAGACTCTCTCCTTTGCTGCCTCTGCCGCAGTAATGTATTATGCCTCTGTGGTTGAGTCAGCAGTAGTGTCTTGCTTGGAACTCTTCCAACATACTGCTCCTCTATTCAAGGTGAACATATACCCTGAATTAGACTTGCTATCATTAACATCGGTTTGGAAGCTAGAGTCGAGTAGCCCTTAACCTTGAGGCTACTACCTCCATATACTAGTAAAAGATCCTTAGTCCTTCTCAAGTACTTAAGGATACATTTTTACTGCTTTCAGTGCTCAAGCCTAGATTTGCTCGATATCTGCTCGTGACACTCGGAGCATGCACTATATCACGATACATAGCATAGCATACATGATAGATCCTATCGGCGATGCATATGGCATCATATCCATGTGTGCCATTTCTTCAGGAGTCTTTGGGGACATACTCCTAGAAAGTGATATTCCATGTCTCAGTGGTATGAGACCTCTCTTGGAATTTTCCATGCCAAACCTTTTGACAATGGTGTCTATGTACCTAGACTGGGATAAGCCAAGCATCCTCTTGGATTTATCTCTATAGATCCGTATCCCCAATATGTAGGATGCTTCCCCTAAGTCCTTCATGGAGAAGTGCTTAGATAACCAAGTTTTTATTGTGGAGAGCATTCCTACATCATTCCCAATGATCAAGATATCATCCATATATAATACCAAAAAGGTGATAGTACTCCGACTTAATTTCTTGTACACACAAGGTTCATCTTCGTTCTTAACGAAGTCAGAAGATCTGATCTCCTCATCAAATCTTATGTTTCAACTTCGGGAAGCTTGCTTCAATCCATAAATGGACCTAAGTAACTTGTACACCTTATCTGGGTTATCCTTGGACACAAATCCCTCAGGTTGTATCATATACACCTCCTCATCGAGGTTACCATTGAGGAATGCGATTTTGACGTCCATCTGCCAGATCTCATAATCATAGTGTGCTGCAATAGCTAATAGAATTTGAAAGGATTTTAGCATGGCTACAGGTGAGAAAGTTTCGTCATAGTCAACACTTTGCCTTTGATGATACCCCTTAGCCACTAGCCTTGCTTTATAGGTCTCTACTTGTCCATCTACTCCAGTCTTCTTTTTGAAGATCCACTTGCAACCAATGGGTACAATACCCTCGGGTGCATCAACTAGGTTCCAAACCTTGTTGGAGTACATGGAATCCATTTCTGAATTCATGGCTTCTTGTCATTTCCTGGAGTCTATGCTCATAATAGCCTCCTCGTAGGTCTGAGGATCAATATCCTCAACATCCTCTCTTTTGATATGTCCCACATATCTCTCAGGAGGATGTGATACTCTATCGGACCTACGTAATGTTGGAACTTGTGTGTTAGGTATCTGAACAGACTCTGGCTGTGGAATGGTGCTTGAGCTAGGTTCTCCAACCTCGCTCAACTCTATCATGCTCCCCTTTGTCTCCACCAAGAATGTGTTCCTTCTCAAGGAACACTGCTCTCTGGCTACAAAGATCTTTCGGTCCTCAGGGTGCGAGAAATAATACCCATAAGTTTCTTTGGGGTATCCCACGAACTTGCACCATTCCATTCTGAATTCCAATTTGTCAGGGTTGTGTCTCTTAACATGGGCAGGACAGCCCCAAATCTTAACAATCTTAAGATCGAGCTTCTTCCCATTCCATATCTCATATTGAGTAGACATCACTGACTTAGATGGAATTTTGTTCAGAAGGTAAGCTACGGTTTCTAGGGCATATCCTAAGAATAAGATAGGTAGGTCGGCGAAACACATCATGGAACGCACCATGTCTAACAGTATGTGATTTCTCCTTTCTGATACACCATTAAGCTGTGGTGTATAAGGAGGTGTCTGTTGGGATAAGATCCCATAGTCTTTGAGGAACTGGGTGAACTCTATACTCAAGTACTCACCTCCTCGATCTGATCGAAGGGTTTTAATACTCTTTCCTGTTTGGTTCTCCACTTCTCATTTCCTCTTAGACTTGCTTACACTCATGATATGTGGAGCTATATCTAGCATAAATAAACTATTACACACTATTCCTCTTGTGATGATCTCATCATCTAATATTATTGAACAACCATTATTCTCAAAAACTAATTTATATCCAATAACTGTCAAACATGAAATGGAAATAATATTTTTGATAATAGAAGGAATATAATAGCATGCATCTAATGCAATAATAGCTCCACCAGGCAAATGTAAAATGACCTTGCCAATAGCCACTACAGCAACCTTTGTTGCATTGCCCATCTTAAGGTCCATCTCGCCTCTGTTCAATCTCCTAGGTCCTACCAGAACCTGCAACAAATTATAGATATGATAAGCACTCCTGGTATCTAATACCCATGTGTGATCACAAGATTTTGACAAATGGAGCGATCATGAATGTGCACAGAAGCTTCTCCAAGCTTCTGTTTCGCCCTTTCTACAAGTACTCTTTGTAGTTCCTCTTCCAGTACCCATCATTGCCATAGTGGAAGCACTGGCCTTTGTCCTTTGTTGGGTCTTTCTTGGTAACCTTTGCCTTACCCATTTTGCCCTTGCCCTTGCCCTTCTTAAGGGTCTTGTCAGTCTTTCTTTTCTTTCGGTCTCACTAGTGTAGAAACCAGGCTTCTCTTTCTTGAAGGTGCTCTCTGCTTTTCTCAACATATTGAGGAGCTCTGGGAGGGTCAACTCAAGTTTGTTCATATTAAAATTTATTATGAATGAGAAAGAAATCTTGTAGGGATTGAAGTACAAGATCCACACACAAGTTATCCTCTAGGACCATTCCTAGACCTATGAGTTTCTCGATCCACTCAATCATCTTAAGGAGATGGTTTCAGGCTAGTGTCCTCCTCGGTCATCCTAGCACGAGAAAAGACTCTTTGATATCTCATATCGTTGAGTTCTTTCTGTTCCTCAAAAAGTTTACGAAGATGTAGGAGTATGGAATTAGCATCCATATTTTCATGCTGTCTCTGTAACTCAGTAGTCATAGAGGCCAACATATAACACTAAGCAAGAGTGGAATCATCTAAGTACTTCACATAACGAGCGATCTCATCCTCGCTTGCCCCTTCGTCGGGTATAGGGATCACTGTATCAAGGACATACGCGATTTTCTCCGCCGTGAGAACGATTCTCAGATTGCGAAGCCAATCCATATAATTTGGACCAATGAGGCAGTTGGCATTAAGTATGCCACATAAAGGATTTGAAAGCGATATTTTTCTGAAATAAAAGATATAGTAGAAATAAATAACTTGCAGACTTTACAGAAATTTAAACAATTAAAATAAGGACTTTTATCTTAATGTATTTCCACTAATTTTTCGTGAGACACACAACACCCTCCGGTATGTGAATCGGAGACTCCTGGCGGATCTCTAGTGGGGATCAGGATCCAATCGGCGTCTTAACGTAACCTCGAGGGACTCGACCAATCACGTTAAGCCCATAAAGGTAGGCAACTCTTATCAATCATAACTCCTTATGATTCCCGTCCTATTCGGCCTTTGAACCACCATGGCCTCGAGGGACTCGACCAACCATGATGTTCGGTTAAGTCATTAACATCGTTACCAGATGAGTCTAATTAGGTGATATACTCTCGAGGGACTCGACCAAGCATACCATGTCCTCAGGTCACCTCTGACATCTCTATGTCATAGATAAGATGGCGAGATGCAATATAGGTGAGTCTTGAGGGACTCGACTAACTCAACCTACACCGGGAATCGGCTCCTAGCTATAACGATGGAAGGCCATGTGGGTCAATCTAATTGCCTCACGTTTACCGACTTAATATTATTAATGGAGAGAATTTTTGATTTGGTCTCCTAACATAATGTGTCACACATATACGTATTTAATATATATATCTACATCGCATGCAAATATATATATACATATCTAGTAGGTGTATAACTAATCACACATCACATGAGCAATCACACCAGATAATCATGGACCATATCCTAATGTGATCAGGCCTGAGCTAGTGGGCCCAATCACTCACATCAAGATCTATTTGTACTTTGGCGCATCTCTATGCCCTGTGATCGTCCATCTCACTTCGTCGGATCCGTCAACATCTCAACACATCTCCATGAGTCGGATCGTCTGTCTCGGCCTCGTGAGTCACGCTGCCGCTGCGCCTCCTCATGTAATTACAATATAATTACAAGCACATAGGCCCGATAATAAACAAGAAAAATAGAGGCTCGCAGACCCCAATAATAATAATCACATGTACACACATCACATCACAAGTCCATGATCATCTGTCCACATCATACATCACATGTATATAATATTTTATAGGACTACTAGATAAAAATAATATTTAATTAAACTATTTAATTAACATATTTAATTTTCTGAAATTAAGGACATAAAGAGAAATTTTGAATTTCCAGGGGTATTTTGGTAATTCAACCAAAAGGGTGTTTTGGTAATTCTGTCAAAAGGGACAGAATCTAGAATTTCTAAAATTTTAAAGGGTAAAACCATCTTTTATCGAAAACCCTAATACATTTCCCTTCTGCAGACTTGCGGCCGTCCCCACCCTACCAGCGACCTCTACAAAGGGCGAATCCTTGCTCAGCGTAGCGCGCCGCTTGATGCGGTCTGTCATCAGCGGCGTTGTCCCTTGCGGGTGTGCCCACATCTGCGGGTAGATCGCCGCGGCGGCGCTGCCCTGCGGGTGGCCGTGGCGGCGTTGCTGCTGCGAAGCGAGGAGGCGGCGTCGCTGCCGCCGTGGCGCGATGCCGCCGCCGGTGCCCTACGCTGGCGCTTTGCATGCATGGCGCCAAGCGCGGTGCCTCTATGGCATTGGCGCATGGCGCGGTGCCACCGGCGCCCCTAGGCGTTGCCCTGGTGCCGCGCCCCAGCGCGGCGCGCCGCGAGCTCTCATCCTTGGCGGCAGCCGGCCAGTATCCTACTGAGGCTGGCCCGTAGGCCATTGGTCGCCTGCACTGCTGTGCAGGCAAAGCAAGGCTACAAGCACCTTGCGGTGTTTGCATGAGCGGGCAGCAATAGTTGTTGCCCTTTCTCGCTATTCGTGCTAATGATTTTGAAGTCAACAACAGATCTAGAACACAACACACGCAGTTTAAGATCTGATCTTCGCACGAACAACCTGGCTTTGATACCACTGTAGGAAAATCCACAAGGGGAGCGGCATCACATGCACAGCGGAAGAACAGAAAACAAAACCCTAGATTTCTCGTAGAAAGTTTCCGTCGTCGTGCGAAGATCGATGAGTCAAAAACAAATCTGCAAAACTACACGTGTAAAAGAAGATACCTAGGGAGATCGTATATCCCTGAATTCCTACAGATCTGTGGGAGAGGATGAAGGAGGTCAAGTGTCCTCCTCTCTAGTGGTATCCACACAGCAGGGATTGCAACGATACACCTCTCTCTCTGGGGAGAGGCGAATAGGAGGTGGCTACCAAAAACCCTCAGCCTATAGAACTCTAGTTCCCTCCTATTTATAGAGGCCCCCTGAAAACCCTAATGGATCTTTTTGCCCTATTGGGTATTGGATCTCCATCCAATTACCCAAGCCTCTTGGATTAATAGGTTTCTACCCAATAATCTCTTATTTGCAATTATTGGATCTCATCTCAGGATCCAATAATTCAGGGGCTTAATGGATATCCAATAAGATAGGGGGTTTAGCGGATATCTCATATCCGAACCTCTACTCATCGCAACACATGCCATATGTGTGTGACCCTCTAGGCCCATTATCGAGCTGGCCGTGAGTTATACTTGTCAGAACTCATTCTGATATGGTGAATTATTATCTCTATAATAATTCACCCAACTCATCGACTACGGACGTACCAGGCCACTCTGCGGCCCCGGATGATCTGAGGGAATCCAATCCTTTGGACCTATCTGTCCTCAGTTACCATGTATCTATAATCTCTTATCCATCTAATATCCCAGAGACCCTATACCGGGCATGGTGCTGTCAGGCCCATACCGTCTCTCCTCGAGTCTTGCTCTTGTTAGATTCTCTCGGAGAACTCTTTCTCTCTCAATCCGAATAACCTTGGCCAAGGATTTGCTCAAGCAAGAACACATGGGATATTCCTCTGATGATACTGAGAGTGGATGATCCTCTATTGACACTTAATAGCCCTCGTAAGGTTGGCTACCACTCCCAATGATTGGCTGTACTAGATATGGAACTTTCTAAATCTGCAAGTCCGGTATCAAAGAGTGGAGTACTCATACAGGACATTCTTGGTGTCTCAAGTCTAAGGACCAGATATATTACTGGGACTATGGAATCGTTGTCTAACGTGAGGTATCAATAACCATCCAACATTCCGTAGGCGGATCAATCCGTGAACTCATTGATAGGACCCTAGCAGGGTTAGGTCCTACTCAACCATGTAACAGCTAATAAAAACCCTGTGAGAATGTAATAAACCCCACCTAGCCGCCTCTATCCTATAAAGAAGAGAGGCTAGGGTTTATATTTGGGTCTTTGGGCTTCTTAGCCGCCCCCTTGTTCTTGGGCCGACCGCTAAGGTTGAGGGCAAATTGGGTAGTTCACTTAGGAAGCAACCCCTAGGGTTAGGGTTTGGAGCTCTATATAAGCTTGTAGCCTCCACCTCTTTGGAATAAGAAAGATCGATCTACAATTGCAGCCACCAGGCTACTAGGAGGTGGAACCCCTATAGCGTTCAAGGGTTGATCCCCTCAAAGATCAATCTCTATAGAATTCCTCGGGTTCTATCATCTGAAAGTATCGAGCAGCGATCTTGCTGCTTTTGCTGCCATCCCTGCCGCCCACCATTAGCCAAGCAATTCCCACAATTGCTCTTGGCGTCGTCGTCTCCACCGTCATCTCTTGGCGTAGATCAAATCAATCTCGTCGCCACCTCCAATTGCATCGAGAGATCTGGTATTTTTCTACCACCAATACCTTTTGCTGCTGCAATTTTCATCTAAAATATCAAAAAAAGTTTTCTATCGATCCTTGCTGCGAATTCCTTGCGTCGCAAAAGTTACCATCTTTGCGACGAAGGAATGTCTTGTAGAAAATTTCAGCCAGCGTGTTGCTGCCTTTAACCGATCTAATTGTTATCCTTTTGAACGAAATTTTTGTGCACCTCATAGATCATCTTGGCTCCCATCCGTGATTGATCTATTGTGGAATTCATCACAAAACAAATTCGTGTGTTGCTGCAATCTCGTCACAAATCTGCTGATTTTTGGCGAGAATTCTGCTATCGCAACTTGCATCGATTTGATTGCTTTGCTGCTCGAAATTTCTTGATCCAATTTGTTATCCTTGTTGCTATCTAAACTAAGATTCTACCATCAAAACCCCTCCTCAAATCCCTGAGTTTTCGCTGGAAATTTCATCGAGAAATCGCTATTTCTTCGACGACAATTCTTCTCTTACGAGGCAGCGCACATAGGCAGCAATTGCTACTGATTTTTGTCAAATCTTTGCTGCGATCTACCACAGATCTAAAACCCTCTTCCCTAACCTTTATCCACTACCATCTCAGCCCAAAACTCCATCAAATCGCAGCCCCAAATAACACCCAAAACAGCCACAAAACAAGTCTAAACCGTAACCTACATCCACCGATCCACAAACCCTTTCAACCACCACTTCCCTCAAACAATTCATGCCTTTAACCCAGCAACAAAGAGAGATCTTAATATTACAGATCTGGAGTCATATACTATGGCATCGAGGCGATAAATGCTAAATTCGAAGCCTTGAGGCGAATAGAGGATAAGATTCGGGCTCTCTTTGCTGAGAACTCGCCATGAGAGAACACCGAGCCCAAAGAAATCTCATCAAGGAGAGAGCTCTGGACCGAAGAGATGACTCCCAAGAGAAGGAGACTCTATGATCGATCCCTACTATCCACGCATGAGGGTGGACTTCCCTAGATGGGAAGAAGGAGACCCGATTGGTTGGATCTCGTGCAGGGATGCGAGCGATATTTTGGTACCACAAAACCTTGAGATGCATCTATGGTAGAAATTGCAGCTATACATCTTGAAGGAGATGCCATACAATGGTTTGATTGGTTTGAACATACTCATGGAGTCCTCTCATGGCGACAATTCAAAAGAAGGCTGCTGATCCGTTTCGGACCAACCGATGCACGAGAACATCGACGGACAACTAGCAAAGATCCGACAAACCTCCACCATCCAGGAGTATCAAACCAGGTTTGAAAGGTTATCTAATCAAACTCATGATTGGTCTAAAAAATAGTTGTGGGGATATTTATTGAGGGCTTGAAGCCGGAGATGGGGAGAAGTTAAAGTGCGACAACCGTACAAGCTTATGGCAGCCATCTCTTTGCACGACTGAGGAGGAGCGATTGAACCATGAAGCCGGAGGACTAGGGTCGCCCCCGACCAGAAATATTGAAGCCCTCAGCCTCACCTACTATCAGCCGAGCTCCTGCACCAAAAGGTTGACAAGAGAAGAGCCGAGACCGATCGCTAAGGGGTTATGTTGGCATTGTGACGAGCCATGGAGCCGCGAGCATCATTGTAAAAAGGGGAGACTTCTTGTGATTGAACCAGTGGAAGAAAAGATCAGTGAACAGCCAGAAGAGAGTCTTGAACATAAGGAAGAAGAGCCACAATCAACCAACTTTATGGTACATGCGCTAGCCGACACTCAAATCCATAAGCGATGAAAGTTGAAGGCCTGCTCAAACAACAACCAATTGTTCTCATCGATCAGGTAGTACTAATAATTTTCTAAATAGTAAGGTTGCTGCTCGGATGGCGCTCTATATCGAAGGTTGCAGCAAGTTCGACGTAAAGGTTGCAGCAACCGAATCCTAAAATGCTTCGACTCAAAGATGCCCAGGTGAAACTATTCTTGTAGGGCCAAGAAATTGTTGCCGACTTCTTCCTCCTACCAATTAATGATTATGAGGCTATGCTGGGCATAGAATGGCAGACGACACTAGGTGATGTCTCTTGGAACTTTTCCAAATTGATTATGAAATTCTATTGCAAAGGTAAGCAGGTCACCCTACGCGGAAGCGTGGAAGCAACGTAACCATGTTTCAACCCAACGAATGGAGAAAGTTTTACACAAGATAAATGGTGGCTTTCTTATGCATCTCCAGCACCAACCGAGAGGGGAGGAATGGAAGAAGGATCGAAACCAGCAACATCATCAAAAATTAGAGGAGGATCAGCGCAATAGCTCACTATACTTGGGATTCGAGGATCTATGCTATAAAGGTCGTATTGTGCTTATACCAAACTCCCTTGCATCAAAGTCATTCTCACACGAAATGCACTCCACACCTTTGCGAGGGCACTCGGATTTCTAAGAACCTACAAAGAGTGAAGCAAAACTTTTATTGGAAAGGGATGAAAAAAATTATTTTGAATACGTTACAATGTGATGTATGTCAACAACGACAAAAGGTGAAAGCAGTATGGCGAGTCCAGGGAAACTACAACCACTACCTATACGGACTCGGTATGGTGACATCTCCATGGACTTCATCGAAGGGTTGCCACCTTCCAAAGGTAAAAGCACAATCCTTGTGGTGGTCGATCGACTTACGAAATATGCTCATTTTTGTCTTTGTCAATGAAATCCCTAAACTACTTTGTTAGTATTGCTCGATTTTCATAGAAAATATTGTTAAACTACATGGGATGCCAAGTCCATCGTAAGTGATCGTGACGAGGGTCTTCACTAGTAAATTTTGGACCGAGTTATTTGATTCTGCTACAAAAGGCACCAAACTCAAGATGAGCACTTTGCATATCATCCACTATTGGGCGACTCCATCGGCCAAAGCGAAGTGGTGAATAGATGTTTAGAGACATACCTTGGAGCTAGTGATCGACCAAAGGAGTGGACGAAATGGCTCTCTGGGCGAATGGTGGTATAATACTACATATCATTCATCTACAAAATGTACCCCATATGAAGCATTATATGGTGTGAGCTCCTTTGATTCCAAAGTATGTAATTGGCTCGGCTAAGGTAGATCAGGTCGACCAAGATTTAATTGTGAGGACAAACTCTACATATGACTAAAGAATAATCTCTCTAATTCAGCTAGAATGAAGCGACAGGTGACACACGAAGAAGTGAAAGAGAATTTTTAGTAGGAGACTGGGTTTATCTTCGCCTACAACCATACAAGCAACTATCCATCATCACACGAGCCTCCATGAAGCTATCTCCACGTTTTTATGGGCCCCATCGGATCATATGGCGTCTGAGACTTAAATTACCTAAAGATGCCAAAATTCACCCTGTCTTCCATGTGTCATGCTTGAAGCCCAAGTTGGGAGAACACGAGGCATCCAGATCCAAGCGCCCAACACCAGCGATGATGGAAATATTCAAGCCCAACCACAAGCCATCCTCGTACCGCAGAGTCGTGATCCCGCGTCGTCGGCATCCCTCTCTTGAAGTACTAGTACATTGGACTAATTTACCACTTGAAGATGCCACATGGGAATCATATGAGGAGTGAAGTCCCGGTTCCACTGAGTTCATGGAACCTGACCTTGAGGACAAGGTGATTTGAAGAGTGGGCTTGATAGGACCCTAGCAGGGTTAGGTCCTACTCAACCATGTAACACTAATAAAAACCTCTGTGAGAATGTAATAAACCCCACCTAGCTGCCTCTATCCTATAAAGAAGAGAGGCTAGGGTTTATATTTGGGTCTTTGGGCTTCTTAGCCGCCCCCTTGTTCTTGGGCCGGCCGCTAAGGTTGAGGGCAAATTGGGTAGTTCACTTAGGAAGCAACCCCTAGGGTTAGGGTTTGGAGCTCTATATAAGCTTGTAGCCTCCACCTCTTTGGAATAAGAAAGATCAATCTACAATTGCAGCCACCAGGCTACTTGGAGGGTGGAACCCCTATAGCGTTCCAAGGGTTGATCCCCCTCAAAGATCAATCTCTATAGAATTCCTCTGGGGTTCTATCACTCATTCTCCAATGAGCACCTGCACTGTACCCTTAGTGTCCCCACACGAGTAGCTATGAGACCAGCTACCTCCATCATATGAATGGGTGTACAGCACACCAGTCTATCCGGTTATCTTGATGTCTTTCTCGAGTAACCTATGACCAGGATAATTTAGGGTCTATGTTTAAAGGTGAATCGGTCTCATTATCGTGATCTCATCATGATCCAATTCCCATTGCACAGATCCAAGGACATTATAATATACATCTAGATAATGTGAGATAATGCCAATAATCATAAGCAAAGAGATTGACGTAGCATGTTACAGGTGCAATCACTCATGTGATTGGCTTGTAGGGCACCTATAACTAGCATGCCCTTATCAATGAAATCAAATTAGGACTCTCCTAGCTAGAGTCCTAACACGAGCCGGCACCCCCTTTCTGGGCGAGCACCACTGCGGGTGCCGCCCCTTGCGGGCTAGCCACTATGGGCGGCGTTGCCCCCCACAAGCGTAGAGCCCGTAGGTGCTTGCCTGCCTTTGTGGGCAGGCCACCGTGCCCAGCACCACTCGCCCTTGTGGGTTGGCCACCTGCCGTCTTACAGCCTTCCTGTGGGCCCCTTGCCTACAACCGCTGCCGCTGTAGGTAGCAAGGCTGCAAGCAGCCTTTCGGCCACTATGCGAGTGCCGCAAGGGCAACAATAATTGCTACCCTTTCCTCACCTTTTACGCAAACAATTTTGACGATAAAAGTTTTTCTAAATCACAACACATACAGTTTAAAATCTGATCTTCGCATGAACAACCTGGCTCTGATACCACTATTGGGAAATTCAAGGGTGACATCACATACACAACGAAAGAACAAAAATAAAACATCCTAGATTTCCACAAAAAGGCTTCGTCGTCATGCGAAGATCAGTGCGTAAAATCAAATCTGTGAAATAAAAAACTGCGTATACAAGAAAGATAGTACCTAGGGAGATTATATATCCATGAATTCTTGTAGATCCATGAGAAGGATGAAAGAGGTTAAGGATCCTCCTCTCTAGCGGTGATCCACGCGGTAGGGGTTGTGAATATACTCCTCTCTAGGGAGAGGAGAATAGGAGGTGGCCACAAAAAAAACCTTAGTTGGATCCTGCCCTATTGGGTATTGGATCTCCATCCAATTATCCAAGCCTCTTAAATTAATGGGTCTCTACCCAATAATCTCTTATTAGCTCTTATTGGATCTCATCTATGGGATCCAATAATATAGGAGCTTATTGGATATCCAATAAGATAGGGGCTCTGATGGATATCTCATATCCGAACCTCTACTCGTCGTAACACATAATGGATCTAATAAGTCTAATGGATCCATTAGGCCCCTTGTAAACCCTAATTGATCATGTCATATTGGGTATTAGATCTTCATCCAATTACCTAAGCCTTTTAGATTAATGAGTATCTACCCAATAATCTCTTATTAGCTCTTATTGGATCTCATCCATAGGATCTAATAATATAGGGGCTCTGACAGATATCCAATAAGATAGGGGCTCTGACGGATATCTCATATTCAAACCTCTACTCGTCGTAACACCTACCAAATATGTGTGACCCTCTAGGCCCAATATCGAGCCGACTGTAAGTCATACCTGTCAGAACTCCTTATGACTCAATAAATTATTATCTCTATAATAATTCACCTGACTCATCGACTACGGACATACTAGGCCACTACACCGCAGTCACCAGGCGATACAAGGGAATCCAATCCTTTGGACATATTTGTCCTAAATTACCATGTACCTATAATCCCTCATTTATCTAATATCCCAAAGACCATATATTGGGTATGGTGTTGTCAGGCCTATATGGTTTCCAATCAAGTCTCACTCTGATCGGATTCTCTAAGAGAACTCTTTTTCTCTCAATCCAAATGACCCTGGCCAGGGATTTGCATGAGTAAGAATACATGGGATATTCCTCTCATGATATCGAGAGTGGACGATCCTCTATTAACACTCAATAGCTCTCGTAAGGTTGGCTACCACTCTTAATAACTGGTTGTACTAGATTTGGAACTTCTAAACCTATAAGTCCGACATCAAAGAGTGGAGTACTCATACATGACATCCTTGGTGTCTCAAGTCTAAGGATCAGATACACTACTGGGTCTATGAAATCATTGTTTGATAACATGTATTAATAACCATCCAAAGACGTCGTAAGTGAATTAATCAGTGAACTCATTCTTCAATGTGCACTTACATTGTTGTTAGGACCCTTGCGGATTCTAAGCTTGGGGTTGATCTCTATGGGGACCGGCCTCCTTGGAACTCTATAGGGGTTCCTTCCTCCAAATTATTGCTCAAAGGTTGCTAAAAGATTGATCTATTTATTGATGAAAAGAGGGTGAATATATGGCTATTTATAGGGCTTCTAAACCCCAACTCCTAATATGACTCTTACTCAAGACTCCTACTTCTAACCAACTCCTACTTCTAATTAGGACTCCTTCTCTAGTAGGACTCCTAAATCTAATAGGACTCTTTCCCTAATAGGACTCCTACTTCTAATGGGACTTTTTCTCTAATAGGACTCCTACTTCTAATAGGAGTCTTTCTCTAATAGAACTCCTACTTCTAATAGGACTTTTTCTCTAATAGGACTCCTTCTAATAGGACTCATTCACTAAGAAGCAACATAACCCTAACCTAGCCAGCCTCTTCACCTCTTTAATAGGGGTCGGCTAGCTAGGATTTACATGAATGCCCTTATCAATGAAACTAAATTAGGACTCTTATAGCTAGAGTCCAAACAGACCCACCCTCTTCAAATCAGCCTTGTCCTCGAGGCTGATGTTCCATGAATTCTGGGAATTTGATCTTTAAGTCGTCAAAGTTCTCCTAAGTGACATCTTCTGCTGGTAGGTTTACCCACTGTATTAACACTTCAGTAGTAGGTCGTCGTCGTCAAGTCATGATCCATCGATCAATAATGACACTTGGTTGGGTTTGGAGCTCTCCTTGGGTAGTTATATTTGGTAGATGGCTTTGGGCTGTCTCATGTTGTCCCAACTTGAGCTTCAAACATGATACATGGAAGACTGGATGGATTCGGGAGCTGGCGGGTAAGTCCAATCTGTATGCTACTACTCCGATGTGCTCCAAAATCTGGTAGGGTCCATAGAACCGAGATGAAAGCTTCATAGATGCTTTAGTTTGGATTGATGTTTGTTTGTATGGCTGGAGCCGTAGGAAGACCCAATCTCCTACTGAAAATTCTCTTTCACCTTTGTGTTAATCATATTACTGTTTCATCCTTGCTTGTGCTATAATGAGATTATCTTTTAGCAACTTCAGCATTTTATCTCTGTCTTGTAGTTCCCTATCTATTTGTTCTACTTTAGAGGTGCCCAACACATATTTTGGAATTACAGGGGGGGTCGGCCATACATGGCCTCATAGGGAGTACATTTTGTGGAGGAATGATAAGTTGTATTATACCATCACTCGGCCCAGGGAAGCCACTTTGTCCATTCTTTTGGTCGCTCACTGGTGAAGCATCTAAGGTATGTATCCAAACACCTGTTCACCACTTCAGTTTGGCCGTCAGTTTGTGGGTGATATATCGTACTCATCTTTAATTTAGTGTCCTGTATCTAGAATAACTCTGTCCAAAATTTACTCGTGAAGACCCTATCACGATCACTTACAATAGATCTCGGCATCCCATATAATTTTATAATATTCTCCATAAAGATTCGAGCAATACTAGAAGCAGTATAGGGATTACGGATGACACAAAAGTGAGCATACTTTGTAAGGCGATCAACCATGACAAAAATTATACCTTTTCCTTATGATGAGGGAAGCCCTTCGATGAAATCCATTGATATATCAGTCCATATTGATTCTAGGATGGGTAGAGGTTGCAACTTTCCGGGACTTGCCACTGTCTCACCTTTGTGTCGTTGACATTCATCACATTATGCTACAAATTCAGCAATAATATTTTTCATCTCTATCCAATAAAATTTTTGCTTAATTCTTTTATAGGTTCTAAGAACTTGGAGTGCCCGGCCGCAGGTATGGAATGCATCTCTTGAAGGATGGTCTTTATGCAAGTAGAATTTGGCACAAGCACAATGCGTCCTTTATATTGCAAGTTCTTTGAGTCCCAACTGTAATGAGCCATGGAGCTTGGTGCTTCCTCCAATTTTTTTTATGATTTTACTCGTTTTCGGATTATCTTACCATTCCCTCCTAATATCCTAAAGGAAGTCACTGGTCGGAAGTGAAACAGCCAAAAAATCAGCTTGCTCGGGTAGCTGCGAAAGCGCATCTGCAACAACATTATCTTTCCCCTTTTTGTAATTTATTTCATAATCATATCTAAGAAGCTTTGTTACTCATTTTTGCTGCTCAGGGGAAGATATCTTCTGCTCCAAGAAATATTTTAGGCTTTTATGGTCGGTCTTGATTTGAAAGCGTCGCCCGATCAAGTACGGTCTCTATTTGGACATCACATGCACAATCGCGAGCATCTCCTTATCATAAATAGTCATCTTGAGATAAGATGGAGATAACACCTTACTAGTATAAGCAAGGGGGTGGCCATCTTGCATTAGTTCAGCACCAATTCCTACTCTGGAGGCATCGGATTTAATAATAAAAGTCTTGCCGAAGTCGGGTAATGCTAGTACTGGTGTTGTTATCATTGCGACTTTAAGTTCGTCGAAGGCGGTGGTGGCTTTGTCCAACCACTGGAAAGCTTTTTTTTTTAGCAAGGAAGTAAGGGGTGTACTGATCTTTCCATAGTTTTTCATGAACTTACGGTAGTAACCTGTTAAACCGAGAAAGCCGGGTAGCGATTTTATGTTCCTCGGGGTCGGTCAGTTCTGTGTTGCTTCAATTTTGGAGGGGTCCACAGCTATCCCTTCCTCTGATATGATATACCCAAGATATTTCACCTTTTGTTGAAGAAAGCTGCACTTCATTTTTTTGACAAAAAGTACATGTTCTCGCAAAATTGTCAAAACAAGTCGTAAGTACTGAATATGACTTTCAAGAGAAGGGCTGTAAATAAGGATATCGTAGAAGAAAACTAGCACAAAATTTCAAAGATAACTCTAGAAAATATCATTCATAAGGCTCTGGAAGGTGGAGGGAGCATTAGTGAGACCAAAGGGCATTACCAGAAATTCGTGGTGACCGTTGTGCGTTCGAAAGGTAGTTTTCGATATGTCTTCTTCGCACACTCGTATTTGATGATACCCGGATCGAAGTTTCAGCTTTGTGAAGACTCATGCTCCCTTTAATTCATCAAGAAATTCATCTACTATGGGAATAGGGTACTTTTCCTTGATGGTTATGTCGTTGAGAGCTCGGTAATCAAAGCACATTTGCCATGTTCCGTCTTTCTTTCGTACGAGGAGCACCGGTGAAGAGTAGGGACTGCAACTTGGCTGAATAACTCCTGTTTCAAGCATCTCTTTTACAATCCTTTCTATTTCATCTTTTTGGAGATGTGGATACTGATATGGTTAAGTATTTGCAGGAGGTTTGCCTAGAAGAATCGATATACGATGATCATGCGGCGGTTAGGAGGTAGGCTCGTGGTTAGTCAAATATATCTGAAAATTCAGCAAGCAAACGAAGTAGGTTTGGATCTTCAAATTTAGTTAGCTCTCCCTTAGATTGCTGCTCAAGTTGTACCAAAAAGCCACTGCATGCTTTGTGCAAAACTTTCTACATTCATTGTATGCAAATCATCGTTACGTCGCCCCCACGTTTCTCACACAGTATTATCACATGTTTCCCCTTACTATAAAATTTCATAATTAATTTTAAAAAATTTCAAAAAACATCGCCTAATGTCGTCAACCATTCGATGCCAAGTACGGCCTCATAATCATCGAGAGGGAGGAGGAAAAAAAACTACAATTATCTCTTGGTCCTATAGCAATAGTTTCACTCGTGGGCACCTATGATCACACTTAAAAATTCATCCATCTATGACCTTAACATTGAACCTACTGCAATTCTCAATAGGTAAGGCCATCCGGACAGCAACCTTGCTGTTCATAAAATTATTAGTGCTCCCGGTGTCAATAAGAATGGTGATCGGTTGTTGCTTCAGAAAGCCTCCCACTTTCATTGTTTGTGGGTTCGCGTAACTAGCAAGGGCATGCATCGTAATATCAATTGGCTGCTATTTTTTATCTATGACCTCTTCCTCATGCTCCTGGACCTCCTCCTCCATGTCTTCAAGAGGTTCAATCAATAGGAGGCGGCCCCTTTTGCAGCAATGATCGCGGTTCTATGGCTCGTCATAATGCCAACAAAGACCCTTTTTGATTGGTCACGTAGTTCTTCTCTTGTCAATTTTTTTGGTAGTGAAGGATCGCTGGGAGTAGAAGGGGGTTTATATGCTAAGGTTCTAGGAGTGGTTCTCATTCTCTGAGCATCTTAGTTGAGCCGTTCTTCTTGTATTCGGGCAAAAGAAATCGCAGCCATCATGGTACGGGGCTGTCGCGCCTTAACTTCCCCTTTTATCTCTGGCTTGAGTCCTTCGATGAATGTTCCTAACAATTGACGATCAGTCCAATCACAAGCAAGGTAGGATAGCTTCTCAAACCTAGTTTGGTACTCTTGAATCGTAGAGGTTTGTCGAATCTTTATGAGTTGGCTGTCGATATTTTCATACTCTGTAGGTCCGAAATGATTCAGCAGTGTGTTCTTAAATTGATTCCACATCGGAGCCCCATGATTATATTCCAGTCAGTTGTACCATTGAATAGCATCTCCTTCAAGGTGGATGACAGCAATCTCCACCATAGCATTAGCCGACATTCGGTAGTAGCGAAAGTAACATTCGGCGCACGAAATCCACCCTACCGGGTCTCCTTCTTCCCATCATGAGAAGTCCACCCTCATGCGTGGTTGAAGCCTGTCCGAGGGCTGTCCCTCTTTCTCTGGGGTCCTTTATGAATTCTTTCCTTACTGTAATTTGGTTGGACTCGGTGGTTGTCCAATTCTGAATTCTGCAAACAATGTGCGTAATTTGTCTTCCAAGCGTGATTCAAGCCGTGATTCAATCTGAGATTCCCATGCTTCAAATTTGGCATCAATTGGATCTTGAGAAGCCATAGCATATGCCTGTAGATTAGAGATGCCCTTGTCTTTTTTTTGTCGATGGGTTAATGGCATGGGGTGGAGGAAAGTTCGGACAATAGATTGGTGATAGAAGGGTTCGGCTGTAATGGTTTACTATTTTTGGCTGTGGCTTTTGATGCCATTAGGGTTATGAAACTAGGTTATGATGGCTGTGTCTTAAGGCTAGAGGGATTCCCTAAAGACATCTTGGTTTGTGGCAGCAAGGTGGCTAGGGTTTGGTAGGTTACGGAGAAGAAAAAAGGACAAAGGTGCAACACCAAATTTTTCATCAAAAAAATTCAAGTTGTAAAGATGTAATTTTTTCAAAAATTTTCAAAAGAGATTCAAGTAAAACTCAAAGGGAATCTATGATAAGGGAGAGGTAATGCTGTTAAAAATTTCATAGAAAGGAGCGACATGACAAGAGGTTCGGCAAAATTGAGGATCACAGAGAGGTACTATAGCAGATTTTTACGTCTAAAGTTTAGCAGTTTGGATATAAAAGATAAGTGATTTATATTGAGAATTTTTTAACAAAACTAAAGGGAAAACCAATGTTAGGAAGTGTCAAAGCCGTCGTAAAAATTTCACAGAGATTTGGATAGAAAAAATATAGTAGCAAGATCAAAAAGACATTGACTATGTGGATCTGAAATTCTGCAGTGCAACTTTTGTTGTAGAGATGAAAACTTTACGACGAAAAGTTTATGCAGCAATATAGGAACAAATTTTTTGGATTTTTTAAATAAGGATAACTAAATTGCAGCAGCAGTAAGGTAGATAACTAGAACCTATTGCAATTCACGGGAAGATCAAAGAATGATCTACGGTGATGGAGATGACGGTGGAATTCGGTGATGATTTTCTAAGCAATTGTGGGAATTGCATTGGGTGGTTGTGGAGGGCTGGTGGATGACTGTGAAAGGGCAGCGAGACACCAAGAATGCTACTCTGATACCAAGTGTTAGAACCCTTGCAGATTCTAAGGTTGGGGTTAATCTCTATAGGAGATCGGCCTCCTTGGAACTCTATAGGGGTTCCTTCCTCCAAGTTACTGCTCAAAGGCTTTTAAAAGATTGATCTATTCATTGATGAAAAGAGGGTGAATATATGGCTATTTATAGGGCTTCTAAACCCCAACTCCTAATAGGACTCTTACTCAAGACTCGTACTTCTAACCAACTCCTACTTCTAATTAGGACTCCTTCTCTAGTAGGACTCCTAATTTTAATAGGACTCTTTTTCTAATAGGATTCTTACTTCTAATAAGAGTCTTTCTCAAATAGGACTCCTACTTCTAATAGGACTCCTACTTCTAATAGGACTCTTTCTCTAATAGGACTCCTACTTCTAATAGGACTCCTTCACTAAGAAGCAACCTAACCCTAACCTAGTGGCCTCTTCACCTCTTTAATGGGAATTCGGCTAGATAGGATTTACATGAATGCCCTTATCAATGAGACTAAATTAGGACTCTCATAGCTCGAGTCCTAACAATTGCATCCTTAGTGTCCTCACACAAGTAGATATGAGACCAGCCACCTCCATCATATGGATGGGTATACAGCATACCAATTTATTCGGTTATCTTAATATCTCTCTCAAGTAATTGTTAGAACCCTTGCAGATTCTAAGCTTGGGGCTGATCTCTTTAGGGGATCGGCCTCCTTGGAACTCTATAGGGGTTCCTTCCTCCAAGTTGCTACTCAAAGGCTGCTAAAAGGATGATCTGTTCATGATGAAAAGAGGGTGAATACATGGCTATTTATAAGGCTTCTAAACCCCAACTCCTAATAGGACTCCTACATAAGACCCCTACTTCTAATTAACTCATACTTTTAATAGGACTCATTCTCTAATAGGACTCCTACTTCTAATCAGGACTCTCTAAGAAGCAACCTCCAAACTAATCCTAGCTTAGCCGACCTCTTCACCTCTTTAATAGGGGTTGGCTAGATAGAATTTACATGAATGCCCTTAGGATTTACATGTTTGTCTCCTTTAATGAAACTAAATTAAGACTCTCCTAGCTAGAGTCCTAATGAATTAGGACTCTCCTAGTTAGAGTCTAACAAACCCACCCTCTTCAAATCAGCCTTGTCCTCGAGGCTGATGCTCCATAATTCTAGGAATTTGATCTTCAAGTCATTATAGTTCTCCCAAGTGGCATCTTCTACTGATAGGTTCGCCCATTGTATTAGCACTTTAGTAGTGGGTCCTCGTCGTCGAGTCACGATCTGTTAATCAATAATGACACTTAATTGGGTTTGGAGCTCTCCTTGGGTAGTCATATTTAGTAGATGGCTTTGCGCTATCTTATTTTGTCCCAACTTGAGCTTCAAACACGACACATGAAAAACTGGATGGATTCAGGAGTTTGCGAGTAAGTCCAATCTGTATGCTACTGCTCTAATGCACTCCAAAATCTAGTAAGGTCCATAGAATTGAGGTGAAAGCTTCATGGATACTCTGGTCTGGATTGATGTTTGCTTGTATGGTTAGAGATGTAGGAAGACCCAATCTCCTATTGAAAATTCTCTTTCGTCTTTGTGTTGATCATATTGTTGTTTCATCCATGCTTGAGCTTTTTCTTGTGATGAGGGAAGCCCTTTGATGAATTTCATTGATATATCAGTCCATATTGAGTCAGGACGAGTAGAGGTTGCACTTTACGGGACTTGCCATTGTCTCACCTTCATGTCGTTGACATACATCATATTGTGCTACAAATTCAGCAATAATATTTTTCATCCCTACCCAATAAAAATTTTGCTTAATTCTCTTATAGGTTCTAAGGAACTCAGAGTGCTCGACCGTAGGTGTGGAATGCATCTCTTGAAGTATGGTCTTTATGCAAGTAGAATTTGGCAAAAGCATAATGCATCCCTTATAGCATAGGTCTTTTGAGTCCCAACTATAATGAGCCACGAAGCTTGGTGCTTCCTCCAATCTTTTATGATCTTACTAGTCTCTAGATCATCTTTCTATTCCTTCCTAATATCCTCAAGGAAGTCATTGATCGAAAGTGAAGCGACAAAAATTTAGCTTTCTCGGTAGTTGCGAAAGTGCATTTGCGACAATATTCTCTTTCCCCTTTCGTAAGTTATTTTATAATCATATCCAAGAAGCTTTGTTACCTATTTTTGTTGCTTGGGAAAGATATCTTCTACTTTAAGAAATATTTTAGGCTTTATAGTCAGCCTTGATTTGAAAATGTCATTTCGATCAAGTACGATTTCTATTTGGCCACCGCATGCATAATCGCGAGTATCTCCTTATCGTAAATGGTCATCTTTAGATGAGAAGGAGATAACACCTTACTGGTATAAGCGAGGGGGCGGCCATCTTACATTAGTACAACACCAATTCTGACTCCGGAGGCATCGGTTTCAATAATAAAAGTCTTACTGAAGTCGGGTAGCGCTAGTACGAGCATTATCGTCATTGCGACTTTAAGTTCAGCGAAGGTGGTGGTAGCTTTGTCCGGCCATTGAAAAGCATCTTTTTTTAGTAAGAAAGTAAGGGGTGCACTGATCTTTCTATAGTTTTTAATGAACTTGTGGTAATAGCCTGTTAAACCCAGAAAGCAATCTGATAATTTTATGTTTCTTAGGGTTGTGATTCTGCATTACTTCAATTTTGGAGGGGTCCACTGCCACACCTTTCTCTGATATGATATGCCTAAGATATTACACCTTCTATTGAAGAAAGCTGCACTTTGATTTTTTGATAAAATGAATATGTTCTCACAAAATCGTTAAAACAAGTCGTAAGTGTTAAAAATGAATTTCAAGAGAAGGACTGTAAATAAGGAGATCGTCGAAGAAAACCAGCACAAACTTATGAAGATAACCCTGGAAAATATTATTTATAAGGCTTTGGAAGCTGGAGGGAGCATTGGTGAGACCAAAGGGCATTACTAGAAATTCGTAGCGGTCGTTATGCGTTCGAAAGATAGTTTTTGGTATGTCTTCTTTACACACTCATATTTGATGATACTCGAATCGAAGGTCTAGCTTTGTGAAGACTCATGCTCCCTTTAATTCATCAAGCAATTCATCTACTACTAGAATAGGGTACTTGTCTTTACTTGATTATCTTTGTTGAGAGCTTGGTAATCAACGCACATTCGCCATGTTCCATCCTTCTTTTGTATGAGGAGCACTAATGAAGAGTAAAGGCTACAACTTGGCCGAATAACTCTTATTTTGAGCATCTCTTTTATAATCCTTTCTATTTCATCCTTCTAGAGATGTGGATACTAATATGGCCGAGTATTTCCTAGAGGTTTGCTTGGAAGAATCGGTATACTATAATCATGTTGATGGGTAGGAGGTAGGCTACGTGGTTAGTCAAATATATCTAAAAATTCAACAAGCAAGGGAAGTAGGTTTGGATCTTTCAAATTCAGTTAGCTCTCCCTTAGATTGCTACTCAAGTTATACCAAAAGTCGTTCTTTGTATAAAACTTTCTCCATTTGTTGTGTGCAAATCGTCGTTACGTCGCCCCCACCATTCCATGATATCACTTGTTTCCCTTAATGTAAAATTTATAATTAGTTTCAAAAATTTCAGAAATATCACCTAATGTCATCGAGCCATTCGATCGAGCACTGACCTCATAATCATCAAGAGGAGGAGGAAGAAATCTACAATTATCTCTTGGAACTACCAATAGTTTCACCATGGGCACCTATGATCACACTTCAAAATTCATCCGTCGGTGACCTTAATGTCAAACTTGCTTAGAAATCAAGAGATTCGGCATCTCATGTATAGCAAAAAATGAAAACAAGATTAGATTTTCCATAGTTATGTACTTGGCCGTCGTGCGACGATTGATGCATAAAAATCGTAAATCTGAAAAATCTGCATATATCATGTCGAAGCGTTACAGGGATATCGTATATCTCAAAAAATTTTAGATCCGATGAAGAGGATGAAGGAGCACTAGCGTACTCCTCTCTAGCGGTAATCCACATAGCGGACGCAGCAACGATGCTCCTCAGATCACCGCGGGATCTCTCTCTACGTGCACCATAAGGCTGCCGGAGCCAAGGAGGAGGATAGGAGACTGAGAAGAATAGGAGGATGACTACCAAGAGCTCTTAGCCTATGAACTAGGAGGTTCCTCCTATTTATAGAGGTGGAGGAAGCTTATCCTTAACAGATCTTGTTCACACTAGATCTCTATCCAATTGGATCTCATTAGATCTTATCCATAGGATCCAAATTGATCTCATCCAATTGGATCTTATCCAATCATTTAATTGGATCTCATCCATAGGATCCAAACTAGGGGCTTCAGAGATATCTCATATTCGCACCTCTACTCGTCACAACATCCACCTTATGTGTGTGACCCTCTAGGCCCGATACTGAGTTGTCCGTGAGTCGCTCCCATTAGAACTCCTTCTGACTCAGAACACCTTCTAATATAGTGAATTATTATCTTCATAATAATTCACTTGACTCATCGACTATGGATGTACTAGGCCACTACGCCATAGTCCCCAGATGGTATAGGAGGATCTAATCCATCGGACCTATCTATCATCGGTTATCATATATCTATAGTCACTCATCCATCTAATATCCTAGAGACTGTATATTGGGCATGGTAAAGTCAGGCCCATACAGAATCCTATTCAAATCTCGCTCTAATCGGATTATCCCAAAGAACTCCTTCTCTCTCAATTCGAATGTCCCTAGTTGGGATTTTGCTGGCTTGAGCACATGCGAGGATATATCTCTCACGATACCGAGAGTGGATGATTCTCTATTGACATGCAATTACCTTCATAAGGTTGACTACTATTCCCGAGAACCGACTATACCAGATCTGGAGCTCTCCAAACCTATAAGTCCGATGTCAAAGAATGGAGTACTCAAACAAGACATCTTTGGTACCTCAAGTCTAAAGACCAGACACACTACTGAGACTACGGAATTGTTGTTTGACATTAGGTATCATTAACCATATAGCATTCTATAAGCGAATCAATCAGTGAACTTATTCTCCAATGAGCACCTGCACTGTACCTCTAGTGTTCCCACACAAGCAACTATGAGACCTATTGCCTCTATCATATAGATGAGTATACAATGTACTAGTCTATCCAGTTATCTCGATGTCCTCATCGAGTAACCTATGACCAGGATGATTTAGGATATATGTTTAAAGGTACATCGGTCTCATTATCATAATCTCATCACGATTTGATTCCCATTGCACAAATCCATGGACATCATAATATTCATCCAGATAATGTAAGAAAATATCAATAATAATATGTGAAGAGATCGACGTAATATGTCACAGGTGCCATCACTCATGTGATTGGCTTATAGGACACCTACAACCAACAATCTCCTATATGACCTAAAGCCAATCACTTACGTGTCTGATCCCCAACAGACCTCTGTGAAGCTCAAATATAATCTAAGTCAACAACTTTATCAGTGGATCTGCAATGTTATCTTCAGATGGAACTCTTTATTGCTACATCTCCTCAAGGCCATGATCTCTCTAATCAAGTAGAACCTCCTCAAAACGTACTTAGACTTCTGATGAGACCTAGGTTCCTTTACTTGAGCAATTGCCCCATTGTTATCACAAT
This sequence comes from Musa beccarii, assembly GCA_024322285.1. Classification (NCBI taxonomy): domain Eukaryota; kingdom Viridiplantae; phylum Streptophyta; class Magnoliopsida; order Zingiberales; family Musaceae; genus Musa; species Musa beccarii. The sequence continues at coordinate 33,694,911 of CM044394.1, forward strand.
ATAAGGTAATCGACTCCTCGCTGTTCAGCACGACTCTTAAATCTATGATGAATTTCTTTATCCAAACTCTCTCCTTTGTTGCCTCTATCGTAGCAATGTATTCCACCTCTATAGTCGAGTCAGCAGTAATATCTTACTTAGAACTTTTCCAGCATACCGCTCCTCCATTCAGGGTGAAGACATACCACAATTCAACTTGCTACCATCGATATCGGACTGGAAGCTTGAGTCCATATAACCCTCAACTTTGAGGCTATTGCCTCCATATAGTAGTAAAAGATCCTTAGTCCTTCTCAAGTACTTAAGGATACACTTTACTCTTTTCTAATGCTCCAAGCCTGGATCTGCTTGATACTTGCTTGTGACACTTAGAGCATGCGCTACGTCAGGCCTGGTACATAGCATAGCATACATGATAGACCCTATCGCTGAGGCATATGGTATTGTATCCATGTGTGCCCTTTCTTCAGGAGTCTTTGGGGACATACTCCTAAAATGTGATATTCCATGTCTCATAGGCATGAGACCTCTCTTGGAATTTTTCATGCTAAACCTTTTGACAATGGAGTCTATATATATAGACTGGGACATGTCACAGCGCCCCCCGAATCATCATATTCAGGGAGGTGTGATCCTGTCTTAAATCCATAATAATATAATTCATCAACAATTCAATCAGGATCCATTCTAACAATTTGAGGATCCTAAGAACCATTCAAATCAATATTCACAATTCATCAACTCCGCATACATTTCATAATATCATATTCCACTTCCCTTAGAGATTCATAAAATCCAAATCCAACTCAACTAAACATCAACCACAACATAAATCCATAATCGTAGAAATATATACAATCATAAAACATAATATTTATCATAAGTTCATATCCTTATGCAATTTAAACTTATCATTCCATCAACATGAGCGGTCATTTAAACTTTTACAACACATAAGTGTCAATATATCCTTAACATTTCATCAGTAAGTAAAGTATACTATACAACAAAAGACTTATCAACTAACAAAGATTAGCCTAAAATCTTCTAGCCTTTCTTTACTTCAACCCAATTCTAGCTTTTCCGTGCGTAACAAGCTAACATGAAAAAAATTATATATAGCAACGGGGTGAGCATAAAGAGCTCAGCAAGCGACTAACATATCCATGGCAATAGAAGCAGTTCAAGCAAGCTTGGTATCAAAATACAAAAGTATAGCTACAAGTGTTCAATGAAAAGCATCTCATTTGATATAAAATCACAAAGGGTTATCTCATTTGAAACCGGCATTATACATAACAATAGGAGAAAGGAAATTAGAGTATTTCATTAGCAAAAGAAGCATTTAGGTACATATCAAAGGTGTAAGAGTGTTTGGGAGCATAACAATGACATACGAAGCACTTCAAAGTATAACAAGTGAACCGAATAACAAAAACAAGCTTGTATGTCATTTTTGATGTAGCATGCATTCCATTTTTATCGAAAGCATAAATATAATCTCGTAAGCAAAGCTTTGGATATCATATCAAATAAACATTGAGGGTGCTGTGGGACCACATTCATAACGTGATTCATCCATTTCTGGATGACCACCAAACATTAGTCTCCCACGTTTGGGAGCTCCATCCACCCACGTCCCGAGTGAAGTCAATGGGGCGGCGAGCAATCGCGGGCTCAAAGCATAACTCCCTTTATCATTTCTGGCAAACGTTCACATTATCCCACAAGACACCAGAGGACAAAAGGGTAGCATGAACAATAATATTGACACATATCGGAAGCACATGCGGAACAACGAAAATATGCGTGTGCCTTTACGAAACAAGATAATGCAAACATGAACATTACATATAGATTTCAGGTATATAAACAATTTTAGGATGAACAATACAAGAATTTTCAAAGGACCATTATAAAACTCAATTGAAGAAGAATTTAGCAGAAGTTAGATTTCCAATAGGATGAAACTTGAATAGGCAAAACTCAACTAAATTTCAGGTCTGATAGAAATTGAGTGGTACGTTTCTTGAATTGTTTGAGTGACCAAATATGGTCTAATTCGCTCATAATAGGTGTCATTGGAAATCTGTATCAAACTATTTTCAGATGAACTTAGATTTGTAAATTTTTGAGTTTCTAACAAGAAGTTACAACAAATAGAGTAAAGAAAGGTCAGAATTGATCATCTCTGTTTTGTAGAATTGGTAGAATGAATTTAAACTGATGTTTCAGAGGGCAAACATAATTCAAAATTTCCAAATTATATGTCAAAAGAATGATACACGAATCTAGTTTCTAAAAACTCAAAATTTCCATAATTCAGAATTTTTATCAGAGAGTTATGAGCCATTTAGTAATAAAAGGTTAGGAGCCATAGTATCTGTTTCACCGAATACATGAGGTCTATTCATTCATATATTTGGATAGATAAATTTACTCCAAATCTTTAAATTTTTATGTCAAATGAAAGCTCTATAAGTCTTCTTTCGTATGAAAAAGATTTCTCCTCAATTAGGCTTTAGTACAAAAAGTTATGTCCACATGAGTACTGAAAGGTCAAAAAATCCGAAAATTTTCAGATTCAACATTTGATGTATAAATGGCATAGATATCTTCAATGAAGCTACAATCTTCCAATTTTTCTCAGAATCAAGATGAAACAAGGATTAAAATTTATCTCTAGGATGGGGTTAGAACACTTGCCTTACAAAAGTTTGATTCCCAACTATGGAGAGTTGATGCAAAACCTAGAGCTAAGATGAAAGTTCTTCTTCTCCTTCAATTCCTTCTCCTTCTCCTCTACGTTGGCAGCAAGCTTCTCATGTTAAGTTTTCCTTAACTCCTCATCTATTTACTTAAGTTTTAGCTAATACAAGGATAGGTGGCAAGCATGCATGAGGAAAACATGTGTCATCCACATAATTAACACAAGTGGCTCATTCTTATATTAGCTAATGCTACTTGTCCTCTCTTTTTCTTTCTTTCTTTCTTTCTTTTTAAACTGAATACCAATCTTTCATAAATCCTATATAATTATTAATATTCATATTTTGGTCCCTAACACAAAACTTTCAATATAAAAATATTTAGTGCTAAAGGATTATTAAAAGAAATCCTCATATTTACAAATAAGTCCTTTTAAATTTTTTCAAAATGAGGATGTTGCACTCTCCCTCCTTAAAAGAAAATTTAGTCCTCTAAATTAGTCATATCTCTTCGACTAAAAGATGAGGATAAGCTTTCTTCATTTCTTCCTCTAACTCCCAGATCGTTTCATTTGTAGAATGATGCTTCCAAATTACTTTAACTAGAGTAATGATTCTATTTCTTAAGATTTTCTCTTTCTTATCAATAATCCGAATGGGCTCTTCCTTGTAAAATAAGTCTTTCTCAATCACAATCGGCTCATACTTAATGACATGAGAGAGATCAGGTATATACTTTCTGAGCATTGAAACATGAAATATATCATGGATATAACACAATGATGGTGGCAAGGCAATTTTGTAAGTGACAGAGCCAATTCTTTCCAGGATTTCAAAGGGTCCAATAAACCTTGGGTTTAACTTTTCTTTCTTTCTAAATCTTACAACGCCTTTAGAAGGAGATGTTAGGGATCGAGCGGCACTAAGAGGGGGGGTGAATTAGTGCAGCGGATAAAATGATAGATTTTTTAGCAATTTAAATCAAGCTTGAGAAACTTCAGCACGATGAAAGCAGCGTTCGTTTGAAACCGATTTGATTGCGTTCTAACTTTAAAGCATGTAATACGAAGATAAAAAGGAAGTGGAGCAAGTAAAGTAAAGGCTTGCAGCAAAGTAAAGCAAATTTAAACACTCACACAATCACTTGGCGATGTATAGTGGTTCGGTCAAAGTGACCTACATCCACTTCAAGCCTTCTCGATGAGGCTCCTTCTTCCACTACCAAATCCTTTGAAGGGGAAGGATCAATACCTCTTACAACCCTTTACAAGTGGTTCACACTCTTACAAGATTTCACAAGAAGAATGAGGTGAACACTTAAGCAAATGAAGAACAAGACTTTCCTAAAGGACATTATAATATACATCTAGATAATGTGAGATAATGCCAATAATCATAAGCAAAGAGATTGACGTAGCATGTTACAGTGCAATCACTCATGTGATTGGCTTGTAGGCACCTATAACTAGCATGCCCTTATCAATGAAATCAAATTAGGACTCTCCTAGTTAGAGTCCTAACACGAGCCTAAGCACTTCTTTCGGCGAGCAGCACCACTGCTGGTGCCGCCCTTCATGCGGGCTAGCCACTATGGGCGGAGTTGCCCCCCACAAGCGTAGAGCCCGAGGTGCTTGCCCCGCTTTGTGGGTAGGCCACCGTGCTCAAAGACCACTCGCCTTGTGGGTTGGCCACCGCCTTACAGCTTCTGACCTCCTCAGGCCCTTGCCTACAAATCCGCCGCCAGAGGTAGCAAGGTCGCAAGCAGCCTTTCGCCACTATGCGAGTGCCGCAAGGGCAACAATAATTGCTACCCTTTCTCACCTTTACGCAAACAATTTTGACGATAAAAGTTTTTCTAAATCACAACACATACAGCTTTAAAATCTGATCTTCGCATGAACAACCTGGCTTTGATACCACTATTGGGAAATTCAAGGGTGACATCACATACACAACGAAAGAACAAAAATAAAACATCCTAGATTTCCACAAAAAGGCTTCGTCGTCATGCAAAGATCAGTGCGTAAAATCAAATCTGTGAAATAAAAAACTGCGTATACAAGAAAGATAGTACCTAGGGAGATTATATATCCATGAATTCTTGTAGATCCATGAGAAGGATGAAAGAGGTTAAGGATCCTCCTCTCTAGCGGTGATCCACGCGGTAGGGTTAGAATATACTCCTCTCTAGGGAGAGGAGAATAGGAGGTGGCCACAAAAAAAACCTTAGTTGGATCCTGCCCTATTGGGTATTGGATCTCCATCCAATTATCCAAGCCTCTTAAATTAATGGGTCTCTACCCAATAATCTCTTATTAGCTCTTATTGGATCTCATCTATGGGATCCAATAATATAGGAGCTTATTGGATATCCAATAAGATAGGGGCTCTGATGGATATCTCATATCCGAACCTCTACTCGTCGTAACACATAATGGATCTAATAAGTCTAATGGATCCATTAGGCCCCTTGTAAACCCTAATTGATCATGTCATATTGGGTATTAGATCTTCATCCAATTACCTAAGCCTTTTAGATTAATGAGTATCTACCCAATAATCTCTTATTAGCTCTTATTCGATCTCATCCATAGGATCTAATAATATAGGGGCTCGACAGATATCCAATAAGATAGGGCTCTGACGGATATCTCATATTCAAACCTCTACTCGCCGTAACACCTACCAAATATGTGTAACCCTCTAGGCCCAATATCGAGCCGACTGTAAGTCATACCTGTCAGAACTCCTTATGACTCAATAAATTATTATCTCTATAATAATTCACCTGACTCATCGACTACGGACATACTAGGCCACTACACCGCAGTCACCAGGCGATACAAGGGAATCCAATCCTTTGGACATATTTGTCCTAAATTACCATGTACCTATAATCCCTCATTTATCTAATATCCCAAAGACCATATATTGGGTATGGTGTTGTCAGGCCTATATGGTTTCCAATCAAGTCTCACTCTGATCGGATTCTCTAAGAGAACTCTTTTTCTCTCAATCCAAATGACCCTGGCCAGGGATTTGCATGAGTAAGAATACATGGGATATTCCTCTCATGATATCGAGAGTGGACGATCCTCTATTAACACTCAATAGCTCTCGTAAGGTTGGCTACCACTCTTAATAACTGGTTGTACTAGATTTGGAACTTCTAAACCTATAAGTCCGACATCAAAGAGTGGAGTACTCATACATGACATCCTTGGTGTCTCAAGTCTAAGGATCAGATACACTACTGGGTCTATGAAATCATTGTTTGATAACATGTATTAATAACCATCCAGCATTCTGTAAGTGAATTAATCAGTGAACTCATTCTTCAATGTGCACTTACATTGTTGTTAGGACCCTTGCGGATTCTAAGCTTGGGGTTGATCTCTATAGGGGACCGGCCTCCTTGGAACTCTATAGGGGTTCCTTCCTCCAAATTGTTGCTCAAAGGTTGCTAAAAGATTGATCTATTTATTGATGAAAAGAGGGTGAATATATGGCTATTTATAGGGCTTCTAAACCCCAACTCCTAATATGACTCTTACTCAAGACTCCTACTTCTAACCAACTCCTACTTCTAATTAGGACTCCTTCTCTAGTAGGACTCCTAAATCTAATAGGACTCTTTCCCTAATAGGACTCCTACTTCTAATGGGACTTTTTCTCTAATAGGACTCCTACTTCTAATAGAGTCTTTCTCTAATAGAACTCCTACTTCTAATAGGACTTTTTCTCTAATAGGACTCCTTCTAATAGGACTCATTCACTAAGAAGCAACATAACCCTAACCTAGCCAGCCTCTTCACCTCTTTAATAGGGGTCGGCTAGCTAGGATTTACATGAATGCCCTTATCAATGAAACTAAATTAGGACTCTTATAGCTAGAGTCCAAACAGACTACTCCTCTTCAAATCACCTTGTCCTCGAGGCCGATGTTCCATGAATTCTGGGAATTTGATCTTTAAGTCGTCAAAGTTCTCCTAAGTGACATCTTCTGCTGGTAGGTTTACCCACTGTATTAACACTTCAGTAGTAGATCGTCGTCGTCAAGTCATGATCCATCGATCAATAATGACACTTGGTTGGGTTTGGAGCTCTCCTTGGGTAGTTATATTTGGTAGATGGCTTTGGGCTGTCTCATGTTGTCCCAACTTGAGCTTCAAACATGATACATGGAAGACTGGATGGATTCGGGAGCTGGCGGGTAAGTCCAATCTGTATGCTACTACTCCGATGCGCTCCAAAATCTGGTAGGGTCCATAGAACCGAGATGAAAGCTTCATAGATGCTTTAGTTTGGATTGATGTTTGTTTGTATGGCTGGAGCCGTAGGAAGACCCAATCTCCTACTGAAAATTCTCTTTCACCTTTGTGTTAATCATATTACTGTTTCATCCTTGCTTGTGCTATAATGAGATTATCTTTTAGCAACTTCAGCATTTTATCTCTGTCTTGTAGTTCCCTGTCTATTTGTTCTACTTTAGAGGTGCCCAACACATATTTTGGAATTACAGGGGGGGTCGGCCATACATGGCCTCATAGGGAGTACATTTTGTGGAGGAATGATAAGTTGTATTATACCATCACTCGGCCCAGGGAAGCCACTTTGTCCATTCTTTTGGTCGGTCACTGGTGAAGCATCTAAGGTATGTATCCAAACACCTGTTCACCACTTCAGTTTGGCCGTCAGTTTGTGGGTGATATATCGTACTCATCTTTAATTTAGTGTCCTGTATCTAAAATAACTCTGTCCAAAATTTGCTCGTGAAGACCCTATCACGATCACTTACAATAGATCTCGGCATCCCATATAATTTTATAATATTCTCCATAAAGATTCGAGCAATACTAGAAGCAGTATAGGGATTACGGATGGCACAAAAGTGAGCATACTTTGTAAGGCGATCAACCATGACAAAAATTATACCTTTTCCTTATGATGAGGGAAGCCCTTCGATGAAATCCATTGATATATCAGTCCATATTGATTCTAGGATGGGTAGAGGTTGTAACTTTAGGGACTTGCCCTTTGTCTCACCTTTGTGTCGTTGACATTCATCACATTATGCTACAAATTCAGCAATAATATTTTTCATCTCTATCCAATAAAATTTTTGCTTAATTCTTTTATAGGTTCTAAGAACTTGGAGTGCCCTTGGCCGTAGGTATGGAATGCATCTCTTGAAGGATGGTCTTTATGCAAGTAGAATTTGGCACAAGCACAATGCGTCCTTTATATTGCAAGTTCTTTGAGTCCCAACTGTAATGAGCCATGGAGCTTGGTGCTTCCTCCAATTTTTTTTATGATTTTACTCGTTTTCGGATTATCTTACCATTCCCTCCTAATATCCTAAAGGAAGTCATGGTCGGGAAGTGAAACACCAAAAATTCAGCTTGCTCGGGTAGGCATGAAAGCGATTCTGCAACAACATTATCTTCCCCCTTTTGTAATTTATTTCATAATCATATCTAAGAAGCTTTGTTACTCATTTTTGCTGCTCAGGGGAAGATATCTTCTGCTCCAAGAAATATTTTAGGCTTTTATGGTCGGTCTTGATTTGAAAGCGTCGCCCGATCAAGTACGGTCTCTATTTGGACATCACATGCACAATCGCGAGCATCTCCTTATCATAAATAGTCATCTTGAGATAAGATGGAGATAACACCTTACTAGTATAAGCAAGGGGGTGGCCATCTTGCATTAGTTCAGCACCAATTCCTACTCTGGAGGCATCGGCTTTAATAATAAAAGTCTTGCCGAAGTCGGGTAATGCTAGTACTGGTGTTGTTATCATTGCGACTTTAAGTTCGTCGAAGGCGGTGGTGGCTTTGTCCAACCACTGGAAAGCTTTTTTTTTTAGCAAGGAAGTAAGGGGTGTACTGATCTTTCCATAGTTTTTCATGAACTTACGGTAGTAACCTGTTAAACCGAGAAAGCCGGGTAGCGATTTTATGTTCTCGGAAATGGTCGGTCAGTTCTGTGTTGCTTCAATTTTGGAGGGGTCCACAGCTATCCCTTCCTCTGATATGATATACCCAAGATATTTCACCTTTTGTTGAAGAAAGCTGCACTTCATTTTTTTGACAAAAGTACATGTTCTCATAAAATTGTCAAAACAAGTCGTAAAATCTGAATATGACTTTCAAGAGAAGGGCTGTAAATAAGGATATCGTAGAAGAAAACTAGCACAAAATTTCAAAGATAACTCTAGAAAATATCATTCATAAGGCTCTGGAAGGTGGAGGGAGCATTAGTGAGACCAAAGGGCATTACTGAAATTCGTGGTGACCGCAGCGCTCGAAAGGTAGTTTTCGATATGTCTTCTTCGCACACTCGTATTTGATGATACCCGGATCGAAGTTTCAGCTTTGTGAAGACTCATGCTCCCTTTAATTCATCAAGCAATTCATCTACTATGGGAATAGGGTACTTTTCCTTGATGGTTATGTCGTTGAGAGCTCGGTAATCAAAGCACATTTGCCATGTTCCGTCTTTCTTTCGTACGAGGAGCACCGGTGAAGAGTAGGGACTGCAACTTGGCTGAATAACTCCTGTTTCAAGCATCTCTTTTACAATCCTTTCTATTTCATCTTTTTGGAGATGTGGATACTGATATGGTCAAGTATTTGCAGGAGGTTTGCCTAGAAGAATCGATATACGATGATCATGCCGGCGGTTAGGAGGTAGGCTACGTGGTTCGTCAAATATATCTGAAAATTCAGCAAGCAAACGAAGTAGGTTTGGATCTTCAAATTTAGTTAGCTCTCCCTTAGATTGCTGCTCAAGTTGTACCAAAAAGCCACTGCATGCTTTGTGCAAAACTTTCTACATTCATTGTATGCAAATCATCGTTACGTCGCCCCCACGTTTCTCACACAGTATTATCACATGTTTCCCCTTACTATAAAATTTCATAATTAATTTTAAAAAATTTCAAAAAACATCGCCTAATGTCGTCAACCATTCGATGCCAAGTACGGCCTCATAATTATCGAGAGGGAGGAGGAAAAAAAACTACAATTATCTCTTGGTCCTATAGCAATAGTTTCACTCGTGGGCACCTATGATCACACTTAAAAATTCATCCATCTATGACCTTAACATTGAACCTACTGCAATTCTCAATAGGTAAGGCCATCCGGACAGCAACCTTGCTGTTCATAAAATTATTAGTGCTCCCGGTGTCAATAAGAATGGTGATCGGTTGTTGCTTCAGAAAGCCTCCCATTTTCATTGTTTGTGGGTTCGCGTAACTAGCAAGGGCATGCATCGTAATATCAATTGGTTGCTATTTTTTATCTATGACCTCTTCCTCATGCTCCTGGACCTCCTCCTCCATGTCTTCAAGAGGTTCAATCAATAGGAGGCGGCCCCTTTTGCAGCAATGATCGCGGTTCTATGGCTCGTCGCAATGCCAACAAAGACCCTTTGCTGATTGGTCACGTAGTTCTTCTCTTGTCAATTTTTTTGGTAGTGAAGGATCGCTGGGAGTAGAAGGGGGTTTATATGCTAAGGTTCTAGGAGTGGTTCTCATTCTCTGAGCATCTTAGCTGAGCCGTTCTTCTTGTATTCGGGCAAAAGAAATCGCAGCCATCATGGTACGGGGCTGTCGCGCCTTAACTTCCCTTTTTATCTCTGGCTTGAGTCCTTCGATGAATGTTCCTAACAATTGACGATCAGTCCAATCACAAGCAAGGTAGGATAGCTTCTCAAACCTAGTTTGGTACTCTTGAATCGTAGAGGTTTGTCGAATCTTTATGAGTTAGCTGTCGATATTTTCATACTCTGTAGGTCTGAAACGATTCAGCAGTGTGTTCTTAAATTGATTCCACATCGGAGCCCCATGATTATATTCCAGTCAGTTGTACCATTGAATAGCATCTCCTTCAAGGTGGATGACAGCAATCTCCACCATAGCATTAGCCGACATTCGGTAGTAGCGAAAGTAACATTCGGCGCACGAAATCCACCCTACCGGGTCTCCTTCTTCCCATCATGAGAAGTCCACCCTCATGCGTGGTTGAAGCCTGTCCGAGGGCTGTCCCTCTTTCTCTGGGGTCCTTTATGAATTCTCTCCTTACTGTAATTTGGTTGGACTCGGTGGTTGTCCAATTCTGAATTCTGCAAACAATGTGCGTAATTTGTCTTCCAAGCGTGATTCAAGCCGTGATTCAATCTGAGATTCCCATGCTTCAAATTTGGCATCAATTGGATCTTGAAAAGCCATAGCATATGCCTGTAGATTAGAGATGCCCTTGTCTTTTTTTTGTCGATGGGTTAATGGCATGGGGTGGAGGAAAGTTCGGACAATAGATTGGTGATAGAAGGGTTTATTGTAATGGTTTACTGTTTTTGGCTGTGGCTTTTGATGCCATTAGGGTTATGAAACTAGGTTATGATGGCTGTGTCTTAAGGCTAGAGGGATTCCCTAAAGACATCTTGGTTTGTGGCAGCAAGGTGGCTAGGGTTTGGTAGGTTACGGAGAAGAAAAAAGGACAAAGGTGCAACACCAAATTTTTCATCAAAAAAATTCAAGTTGTAAAGATGTAATTTTTTCAAAAATTTTCAAAAGAGATTCAAGTAAAACTCAAAGGGAATCTATGATAAGGGAGAGGTAATGCTGTTAAAAATTTCATAGAAAGGAACGACAGCAAGAGGTTCGGCAAAATTGAGGATCACAGAGAGGTACTATAGCAGATTTTTACGTCTAAAGTTTAGCAGTTTGGATATAAAAGATAAGTGATTTATATTGAGAATTTTTTAACAAAACTAAAGGGAAAACCAATGTTAGGAAGTGTCAAAGCCGTCGTAAAAATTTCACAGAGATTTGGATAGAAAAAATATAGTAGCAAGATCAAAAAGACAGTACTATGTGACTGAAATTCTGCAGTGCAACTTTTGTTGTAGAGATGAAAACTTTACGACGAAAAGTTTATGCAGCAATATAGGAACAAATTTTTTGGATTTTTTAAATAAGGATAACTAAATTGCAGCAGCAGTAAGGTAGATAACTAGAACCTATTGCAATTCACGGGAAGATCAAAGAATGATCTACGGTGATGGAGATGACGGTGGAATTCGGTGATGATTTTCTAAGCAATTGTGGGAATTGCATTGGGTGGTTGTGGAGGGCTGGTGGATGACTGTGAAAGGGCAGCGAGACACCAAGAATGCTACTCTGATACCAAGTGTTAGAACCCTTGCAGATTCTAAGGTTGGGGTTGATCTCTATAGGAGATCGGCCTCCTTGGAACTCTATAGGGGTTCCTTCCTCCAAGTTACTGCTCAAAGGCTTTTAAAAGATTGATCTATTCATTGATGAAAAGAGGGTGAATACATGGCTATTTATAGGGCTTCTAAACCCCAACTCCTAATAGGACTCTTACTCAAGACTCGTACTTCTAACCAACTCCTACTTCTAATTAGGACTCCTTCTCTAGTAGGACTCCTAATTTTAATAGGACTCTTTCTCTAATAGGATTCTTACTTCTAATAAGAGTCTTTCTTAAATAGGACTCCTACTTCTAATAGGACTCTTTCTCTAATAGGACTCCTACTTCTAATAGGACTCCTTCACTAAGAAGCAACCTAACCCTAACCTAGCCGGCCTCTTCACCTCTTTAATAGGGGTCGGCTAGATAGGATTTACATGAATGCCCTTATCAATGAGACTAAATTAGGACTCTCATAGCTCGAGTCCTAACAATTGCATCCTTAGTGTCCTCACACAAGTAGATATGAGACCAGCCACCTCCATCATATGGATGGGTATACAGCATACCAATTTATTCGGTTATCTTAATATCTCTCTCAAGTAATTGTTAGAACCCTTACAGATTCTAAGCTTGGGGTTGATCTCTTTAGGGGATCGGCCTCCTTGGAACTCTATAGGGGTTCCTTCCTCCAAGTTGCTACTCAAAGGCTGCTAAAAGGATGATCTATTTATGATGAAAAGAGGGTGAATACATGGCTATTTATAAGGCTTCTAAACCCCAACTCCTAATAGGACTCCTACATAAGACCCCTACTTCTAATTAACTCCTACTTTTAATAGGACTCATTCTCTAATAGGACTCCTACTTCTAATCAGACTCCTCTAAGAAGCAACCTCCAAACTAATCCTAGCTTAGCCGACCTCTTCACCTCTTTAATAGGGGTTGGCTAGATAGAATTTATATGAATGCCCTTAGGATTTACATGTTTGTCTCCTTTAATGAAACTAAATTAAGACTCTCCTAGCTAGAGTCCTAACAGAATTAGGACTCTCCTAGTTAGAGTCCTAACAGACCCACCCTCTTCAAATCAGCCTTGTCCTCGAGGCTGATGCTCCATGAATTCTAGGAATTTGATCTTCAAGTCATTATAGTTCTCCCAAGTGGCATCTTCTACTGATAGGTTCGCCCATTGTATTAGCACTTTAGTAGTGGGTCCTCGTCGTCGAGTCACGATCTGTTAATCAATAATGACACTTAATTGGGTTTGGAGCTCTCCTTGGGTAGTCATATTTAGTAGATGGCTTTGCGCTATCTTATTTTGTCCCAACTTGAGCTTCAAACACGACACATGAAAAACTGGATGGATTCAGGAGTTTGCGAGTAAGTCCAATCTGTATGCTACTGCTCTAATGCACTCCAAAATCTAGTAAGGTCCATAGAATTGAGGTGAAAGCTTCATGGATACTCTGGTCTGGATTGATGTTTGCTTGTATGGTTAGAGATGTAGGAAGACCCAATCTCCTATTGAAAATTCTCTTTCGTCTTTGTGTTGATCATATTGCTGTTTCATCCATGCTTGAGCTTTTTCTTGTGATGCGGGAAGCCCTTTGACGAATTTCATTGATATATCAGTCCATATTGAGTCTGGGACGGGTAGAGGTTGCAGCTTTCTGGGACTTGCCACTGTCTCACCTTCATGTCGTTGACATACATCATATTGTGCTACAAATTCAGCAATAATATTTTTCATCCCTACCCAATAAAAATTTTGCTTAATTCTCTTATAGGTTCTAAGGAACTCAGAGTGCTCGACCGTAGGTGTGGAATGCATCTCTTGAAGTATGGTCTTTATGCAAGTAGAATTTGGCAAAAGCATAATGCATCCCTTATAGCATAGGTCTTTTGAGTCCCAACTATAATGAGCCACGAAGCTTGGTGCTTCCTCCAATCTTTTTATGATCTTACTAGTCTCTAGATCATCTTTCTATTCCTTCCTAATATCCTCAAGGAAGTCGCTGATCGAAAGTGAAACGACAAAAAATTTAGCTTTCTCAGGTAGTTGCGAAAGTGCATTTGCGACAATATTCTCTTTCCCCTTTCTGTAAGTTATTTTATAATCATATCCAAGAAGCTTTGTTACCTATTTTTGTTGCTTGGGGAAAGATATCTTCTACTTTAAGAAATATTTTAGGCTTTTATGGTCAGCCTTGATTTGAAAATGTCGCTCGATCAAGTACGATTTCTATTTGGCCACCGCATGCATAATCGCGAGTATCTCCTTATCGTAAATGGTCATCTTTAGATGAGAAGGAGATAACACCTTACTGGTATAAGCGAGGGGGCGGCCATCTTACATTAGTACAACACCAATTCTGACTCCGGAGGCATCGGTTTCAATAATAAAAGTCTTACTGAAGTCGGGTAGCGCTAGTACGAGCATTATCGTCATTGCGACTTTAAGTTCAGCGAAGGTGGTGGTAGCTTTGTCCGGCCATTGAAAAGCATCTTTTTTTAGTAAGAAAGTAAGGGGTGCACTGATCTTTCTATAGTTTTTAATGAACTTGTGGTAATAGCCTGTTAAACCCAGAAAGCAATACAGTAATTTTATGTTTCTTGGGGTTGGCCAGTTCTGCATTACTTCAATTTTGGAGGGGTCCACTGCCACACCTTTCTCTGATATGATATGCCTAAGATATTACACCTTCTATTGAAGAAAGCTGCACTTTGATTTTTTGATAAAATGAATATGTTCTCACAAAATCGTTAAAACAAGTCGTAAGTGTTAAAAATGAATTTCAAGAGAAGGACTGTAAATAAGGAGATCGTCGAAGAAAACCAGCACAAACTTATGAAGATAACCCTGGAAAATATTATTTATAAGGCTTTGGAAGCTGGAGGGAGCATTGGTGAGACCAAAGGGCATTACTAGAAATTCGTAGCGGTCGTTATGCGTTCGAAAGATAGTTTTTGGTATGTCTTCTTTACACACTCATATTTGATGATACTCGAATCGAAGGTCTAGCTTTGTGAAGACTCATGCTCCCTTTAATTCATCAAGCAATTCATCTACTACTAGAATAGGGTACTTGTCTTTAACAGTTATGCTGTTGAGAGCTTGGTAATCAACGCACATTCGCCATGTTCCATCCTTCTTTTGTATGAGGAGCACTAATGAAGAGTAAAGGCTACAACTTGGCCGAATAACTCTTATTTTGAGCATCTCTTTTATAATCCTTTCTATTTCATCCTTCTAGAGATGTGGATACTAATATGGCCGAGTATTTCCTAGAGGTTTGCTTGGAAGAATCGGTATACTATGATCATGTTGATGGGTAGGAGGTAGGCTACGTGGTTCGTCAAATATATCTAAAAATTCAACAAGCAAGGGAAGTAGGTTTGGATCTTTAAATTCAGTTAGCTCTCCCTTAGATTGCTACTCAAGTTATACCAAAAGCCGTTCTTTGTATAAAACTTTCTCCATTTGTTGTGTGCAAATCGTCGTTACGTCGCCCCCACCATTCCCACGCAGTATCACTTGTTTCCCCTTAATGTAAAATTTATAATTAGTTTCAAAAAATTTCAGGAAATATCACCTAATGTCATCAGCCATTCGATGCCGAGCACAGCCTCATAATCATCAAGAGGGAGGAGGAAGAAATCTACAATTATCTCTTGGAACTACAGCAATAGTTTCACCCGCGGGCACCTATGATCACACTTCAAAATTCATCCGTCGGTGACCTTAATGTCAAACTTGCTTAGAAATCAAGAGATTCGGCATCTCATGTATAGCAAAAAATGAAAACAAGATTAGATTTTCCATAGTTATGTACTTGGCCGTCGTGCGACGATTGATGCATAAAAATCGTAAATCTGAAAAATCTGCATATATCATGTCAGAAACGTTACCTGGGGATATCGTATATCTCAAAAAATTTTAGATCCGATGAAGAGGATGAAGGAGCACTAGCGTACTCCTCTCTAGCGGTAATCCACATAGCGGACGCAGCAACGATGCTCCTCAGATCACCGCGGGATCTCTCTCTACGTGCACCATAAGGCTGCCGGAGCCAAGGAGGAGGATAGGAGACTGAGAAGAATAGGAGGATGACTACCAAGAGCTCTTAGCCTATGAACTAGGAGGTTCCTCCTATTTATAGAGGTGGAGGAAGCTTATCCTTAACAGATCTTGTTCACACTAGATCTCTATCCAATTGGATCTCATTAGATCTTATCCATAGGATCCAAATTGATCTCATCCAATTGGATCTTATCCAATCATTTAATTGGATCTCATCCATAGGATCCAAACTAGGGGCTTCGGAGATATCTCATATTCGCACCTCTACTCGTCACAACATCCACCTTATGTGTGTGACCCTCTAGGCCCGACATCTTGAGTTGTCGTGAGTCGCTCCCATTAGAACTCCTTCGACTCAGAACACCTTCTAATATAGTGAATTATTATCTTCATAATAATTCACTTGACTCATCGACTATGGATGTACTAGGCCACTACGCCATAGTCCCCAGATGGTATAGGAGGATCTAATCCATCGGACCTATCTATCATCGGTTATCATATATCTATAGTCACTCATCCATCTAATATCCTAGAGACTGTATATTGTGCATGGTAAAGTCAGGCCCATACAGAATCCTATTCAAATCTCGCTCTAATCGGATTATCCCAAAGAACTCCTTCTCTCTCAATTCGAATGTCCCTAGTTAGGGATTTTGCCTGAGCGAGCACATGCAGGATATATCTCTCACGATACCGAGAGTGGATGATTCTCTATTGACATGCAATTACCTTCATAAGATTGACTACTATTCCCGAGAACCAACTATACCAGATCTGGAGCTCTCCAAACCTATAAGTCTGATGTCAAAGAATGGAGTACTCAAACAAGGCATCTTTGGTACCTCAAGTCTAAAGACCAGACACACTACTGAGACTACGGAATTGTTGTTTGACATTAGGTATCATTAACCATATAGCATTCTATAAGCGAATCAATCAGTGAACTTATTCTCCAATGAGCACCTGCACTGTACCTCTAGTGTTCCCACACAAGCAACTATGAGACCTATTGCCTCTATCATATAGATGAGTATACAATGTACTAGTCTATCCAGTTATCTCGATGTCCTCATCGAGTAACCTATGACCAGGATGATTTAGGATATGTGTTTAAAGGTACATCGGTCTCATTATCATAATCTCATCACGATTTGATTCCCATTGCATAGATCCATGGACATCATAATATTCATCCAGATAATGTAAGAAAATATCAATAATAATATGTGAAGAGATCGACGTAATATGTCACAGGTGCCATCACTCATGTGATTGGCTTATAGGGCACCTACAACCAACAATCTCCTATATGACCTAAAGCCAATCACTTACGTGTCTGATCCCCAACAGACCTCTGTGAAGCTCAAATATAATCTAAGTCAACAACTTTATCAGTGGATCTGCAATGTTATCTTCAGATGGAACTCTTTCTATTGCTACATCTCCTCGGGCCATGATCTCTCTAATCAAGTAGAACCTCCTCAAAACGTACTTAGACTTCTGATGAGACCTAGGTTCCTTTACTTGAGCAATTGCCCCATTGTTATCGCAATATAAGGTAATCGACTCCTCGCTGTTCAGCACGACTCTTAAATCTATGATGAATTTCTTTATCCAAACTCTCTCCTTTGTTGCCTCTATCGTAGCAATGTATTCCACCTCTATAGTCGAGTCAGCAGTAATATCTTACTTAGAACTTTTCCAGCATACCGCTCCTCCATTCAGGGTGAAGACATACCCTGAATTCAACTTGCTACCATCGATATCGGACTGGAAGCTTGAGTCCATATAACCCTCAACTTTGAGGCTATTGCCTCCATATAGTAGTAAAAGATCCTTAGTCCTTCTCAAGTACTTAAGGATACACTTTACTCTTTTCTAATGCTCCAAGCCTGGATCTGCTTGATACTTGCTTGTGACACTTAGAGCATGCGCTACGTCAGGCCTGGTACATAGCATAGCATACATGATAGACCCTATCGCTGAGGCATATGGTATTGTATCCATGTGTGCCCTTTCTTCAGGAGTCTTTGGGGACATACTCCTAAAATGTGATATTCCATGTCTCATAGGCATGAGACCTCTCTTGGAATTTTTCATGCTAAACCTTTTGACAATGGAGTCTATATATATAGACTGGGACATGTCACACCCCGAATCATCATATTCAGGAGGTGTGATCCTGTCTTAAATCCATAATAATATAATTCATCAACAATTCAATCCAGGATCCATTCTAACAATTTGAGGATCCTAAGAACCATTCAAATCAATATTCACAATTCATCAACCTGTACATTTCATAATATCATATTCCACTTCCCTTAGAGATTCATAAAATCCAAATCCAACTCAACTAAACATCAACCACAACATAAATCCATAATCGTAGAAATATATACAATCATAAAACATAATATTTACCGCAAGTTCATATCCTTATGCAATTTAAACTTATCATTCCATCAACATGAGCGGTCATTTAAACTTTTACAACACATAAGTGTCAATATATCCTTAACATTTCATCAGAAGTAAAGTATACTATACAACAAAAGACTTATCAACTAACAAAGATTAGCCTAAAAATCTTCTAGCCTTTCTTTACTTCAACCCAATTCTAGCTTTTCCGTGCGTAACAAGCTAACATGAAAAAAATTATATATAGCAACGGGGTGAGCATAAAGAGCTCAGCAAGCGACTAACATATCCATGGCAATAGAAGCAGTTCAAGCAAGCTTGGTATCAAAATACAAAAGTATAGCTACAAGTGTTCAATGAAAAGCATCTCATTTGATATAAAATCACAAAGGGTTATCTCATTTGAAACTGGCATTATACATAACAATAGGAGAAAGGAAATTAGAGTATTTCATTAGCAAAAGAAGCATTTAGGTACATATCAAAGGTGTAAGAGTGTTTGGGAGCATAACAATGACATACGAAGCACTTCAAAGTATAACAAGTGAACCGAATAACAAAAACAAGCTTGTATGTCATTTTTGATGTAGCATGCATTCCATTTTTATCGAAAGCATAAATATAATCTCGTAAGCAAAGCTTTGGATATCATATCAAATAAACATTGAGGGTGCTGTGGGACCACATTCATAATGTGATTCATCCATTTCTGGATGACCACCAAACATTAGTCTCCCACGTTTGGGAGCTCCATCCACCCACGTCTGAGTGAAGTCAATGGGGCCGGCAGAGCAATCGCGGGCTCAAAGCATAACTCCCTTTACCATTTCTGGCAAACGTTCACATTATCCCACAAGACACCAGAGGACAAAAGGGTAGCATGAACAATAATATTGACACATATCGGAAGCACATGCGGAACAACGAAAATATGCGTGTGCCTTTACGAAACAAGATAATGCAAACATGAACATTACATATAGATTTCAGGTATATAAACAATTTTAGGATGAACAATACAAGAATTTTCAAAGGACCATTATAAAACTCAATTGAAGAAGAATTTAGCAGAAGTTAGATTTCCAATAGGATGAAACTTGAATAGGCAAAACTCAACTAAATTTCAGGTCTGATAGAAATTGAGTGGTACGTTTCTTGAATTGTTTGAGTGACCAAATATGGTCTAATTCGCTCATAATAGGTGTCATTGGAAATCTGTATCAAACTATTTTCAGATGAACTTAGATTTGTAAATTTTTGAGTTTCTAACAAGAAGTTACAACAAATAGAGTAAAGAAAGGTCAGAATTGATCATCTCTGTTTTGTAGAATTGGTAGAATGAATTTAAACTAATGTTTCAGAGGGCAAACATAATTCAAAATTTCCAAATTATATGTCAAAAGAATGATACACGAATCTAGTTTCTAAAAACTCAAAATTTCCATAATTCAGAATTTTTATCAGAGAGTTATGAGCCATTTAGTAATAAAAGGTTAGGAGCCATAGTATCTGTTTCACCGAATACATGAGGTCTATTCATTCATATATTTGGATAGATAAATTTACTCCAAATCTTTAAATTTTTATGTCAAATGAAAGCTCTATAAGTTTTCTTTCGTATGAAAAAGATTTCTCCTCAATTAGGCTTTAGTACAAAAAGTTATGTCCACATGAGTACTGAAAGGTCAAAAAATCCGAAAATTTTCAGATTCAACATTTGATGTATAAATGGCATAGATATCTTCAATGAAGCTACAATATTCCAATTTTTCTCAGAATCAAGATGAAACAAGGATTAAAATTTATCTCTAGGATGGGGTTAGAACACTTGCCTTACAAAAGTTTGATTCCCAACTATGGAGAGTTGATGCAAAACCTAGAGCTAAGATGAAAGTTCTTCTTCTCCTTCAATTCCTTCTCCTTGTCCTCTATGTTGGCAGCAAGCTTCTCATGTTAAGTTTTCCTTAACTCCTCATCTATTTACTTAAGTTTTAGCTAATACAAGGATAGGTGGCAAGCATGCATGAGGAAAACATGTGTCATCCACATAATTAACACAAGTGGCTCATTCTTATATTAGCTAATGCTACTTGTCCTCTCTTTTTCTTTCTTTCTTTCTTTCTTTTTTTAAACTGAATACCAATCTTTCATAAATCCTATATAATTATTAATATTCATATTTTGGTCCCTAACACGAAACTTTCAATATAAAAATATTTAGTGCTAAAGGATTATTAAAAGAAATCCTCATATTTACAAATAAGTCCTTTTAAATTTTTTCAAAAATGAGGGATGTTGCACTCTCCCCTCCTTAAAAGAAAATTTAGTCCTCTAAATTAGTCATATCTCTTTCGACGAAAAGATGAGGATAAGCTTTCTTCATTTCTTCCTCTAACTCCCAGATCGTTTCATTTGTAGAATGATGCTTCCAAATTACTTTAACTAGAGTAATGATTCTATTTCTTAAGATTTTCTCTTTCTTATCAATAATCCGAATGGGCTCTTCCTTGTAAAATAAGTCTTTCTCAATCACAATCGGCTCATACTTAATGACATGAGAGAGATCAGGTATATACTTTCTGAGCATTGAAACATGAAATATATCATGGATATAACACAATGATGGTGGCAAGGCAATTTTGTAAGTGACAGAGCCAATTCTTTCAAGGATTTCAAAGGGTCCAATAAACCTTGGGTTTAACTTTTCTTTCTTTCTAAATCTTACAACGCACTAAGAGGGGGTTTAGAAGGAGAGACAATTTTAGGAATACGATGAAAAATCTCCTACTTGGAACTAGATATCTCGTCTTCTATTGTCGATGAGGCTCCTTCTTCCACTACCAAATCCTTTGAAGGGGAAGGATCAAATAGCTCTTTTGTCCACAAGATTTCACAAGAAGAATGAGGTTGAGCAAGACTTTTTAGCCTATTTTCAAAATCTAACTCTAAGGGTTTTGTTTTTCAGCTGAAAAGGAAGGGGTATTTATAAGTTCTAACTTGAATCTTTTAGTAGTCTCTTGTACTTTATAGCGGTGCTATACCGGTCTATAAAGAGTAGCATGCACGTAGTAGCATGCACTTTCTATCGCCAAAACTTCCTCCCAAAATATAGGCTAATCCTAACCCAAAATCGTGCACTTAATTTTTCTAAGCAAAGTCCATACAATGCTTCATAAGGAGCCATCTCGAATACTCGAATGATAACTATTATTGTAAGTGAACTCAATAAGAGAAATATCTTTATCCCATTCACCTCTCCAATCCATAACATAGGCTCTAAGCAAATCCTCAAGTACTTGAATAATTCATTTCAGATTGACCATCGTTGACCTCCGCAACCTCTAAGGGTGATAGGGTGCAACATAAACTTTACTTTGGTGCCCATAGAATCTTGTAATCTCCTCCATAATCTAGAAAGAAACTGAGTCTCGCCTCTATTGTTAGCTTTTGTCCAAGATGATCTCCTTTGGGACACCATGAAGTCTTACTATTTCATCAACATACAAATCTGTAAGCCTCTATCAAGGAATAAGTCATATTGATTGGTAAGAAATGTAACCGATTTGGTTAACCTATCAATAATGACCCAAATAGCATCATGCTTTCTAGAGGTTCATATTGATTGGTAGTCCTAAACAAAGTCCATAGTAATGCATTCCCATTTCCATTCAGGAATATCTAAGGGCTGTAACAAACCTCCAGGTCTCTGGTGTTCTGCTTTGATTTGTTGACATGTCAAACACCTTGAAACATATATTGCAATCTCCTTCTTCATGCCTTTCCACCAATAATGACTTTGGAGATCTCTATACATTTTAGTGCTACCTGGATGCATGGTATACTTTGAATTGTGACCTTCCTTCAAGATTTGGTCCTTGAAATCTGGGTCATTTGGAACACATATTCTATCCCCAAATCTCAATAGGCCATCATCTGAAATTTGAAAATTCAACTTCAATCCCTTTTCAACTTCATTTCTTAAGTATATTAAATGTGGATCTCGTAGTTGTCCTTCTTTAATTTGTTGAATGAGATCAGTTTGCACTTGGATAGAGGCCATCAACATTATTGAGTCTTGCCCTTTCCTCATTACATTCGAATCATAATTTCTTTCTAATAGCTTCCATTGTTTCACAACCAGACTAGCCATAAAACTTGTAGATTTTCTACTAAGTGCATCAGCTACAACATTTGCTTTACCTGGGTGATAACGGATGGTACAATCATAATCTTTTAGAAGTTCTATCCATCTTCGCTGCCTCATATTTAACTCTTTCGTGTAAAATGTACTTTAAACTCTTGTGATCAGTAAAGATATCAAATGTCTGCCCATACAAGTAATGTCTCAAAATCTTTAGAGTAAAGATGATTGCTGCCAATTCTAAATCATGAGTCGGATAATTCAATTCATAGCTCTTCAGCTGCCTAGAAGCATAAGTAATTATTTTCCCTTCTTGAATTAAAACACATCCAAGTCCCTTTCTTGAAGCATCAGTATAAATTACGAATCTTTCGTTACCACTAAGAATAGTGAGAATAGGGGCACTAGTCAATCTTCTTTTTAATTATTGGAAACATTACTCACAATCACCACTCCATTCAAATTTCACATTCTTTTGAGTCAATTTCGTGAGGGGATGAGCAATTTGAGAAAATCCCTTCACAAATCTCCTGTAATAACCTGCCATGCCTAAGAAACTTCTAACTTCTGTTACATTTGTTGGTACTTCCCAATTAACTACTACTTCCACCTTCTTTGGATCAATAGATATGCCCTTTCCTGAAATCACGTGGCCTAAGAAAGCAATTTCCTTTAACCAAAATTCACATTTGCTAAACTTTGCATACAGCTTCTTTTCTCTTAGTATGGATAATACATTTCTCAAGTGTTTCTCATGCTCTTGATTACTCCTTGAATATACTAATATATCATCAATGAATACAATTACACAATTATCTAAGAGTGGTTGAAATATTCTGTTCATCAATTCCATAAAAGCTGCAGGAGCATTAGTCAAGCCAAAAGGCATTACTAAAAATTCATAGTGACCATATCGAGTTCTAAAGGTTGTTTTTGGAATATCATCCTTCTTGACCTTCAACTGATAGTAACCTGATCTTAGATCAATCTTGGAGAATACTTGTGAACCCTGCAATGGATCAAACAAATCATCAATCCTGGGTAGGGGATACTTGTTTTTGATGGTCACCTGATTCAACTATCTATAATCAATATAAAGCCTCAACGTCCCATCCTTTTTCTTAACTAACAGCACTGAAGCACCCCACGGTGAGACGCTGGGTCGAATGAAACCCTTATCTAATAACTCTTGTATTTGCTTCTTCAATTCCTCGAGCTCAAGTGGTGCCATTCTGTAGGGAGGTTTAGATATTGGAGTCGTCTCGAGGACTAAATCAATAACAAATTCACCTTCGCTGTCTGGAGGTAGTCCAAGCAAATCCTCCGGGAATACATCAGGGAACTCTTTAACCACGAAAATTTTGTTTAGATGAGTTTCTTGTTTTGAATGCTCCTTTATATATATAACATAACAAAAACATCCTTTCTGCATAAGGCGTTATGTTTGAAGTGCCGATATTAAGCAAGGAGGCAAATCATGCCTAATACCCTCAAAGTAGAAGATAGGCTGATTTGGTATGCAGAAAGTAATTATTTTTGTATAGCAATCAATACTAGCATGATAGGAAGATAACCAATCCATGCCCAGTATAATATGAAAACCTTGGATTTCTAGGGGTATCAAATCAGCAAGGAATTCATGTTCTCCGATAGAAATCAAACATGATGGATAAACCAAATTTGTAGTCAAGGAATCCCCAACAGTAGTAGATACGTGTAGTAAATAATCTAGTAGTTTAGGTTGAATGCCCAAGTGACAAGCAAAAATAGTGTGATACAAAAGATAAGTTAAAACCAAGATCAAACAAAACTTTTACATTTCTATTATAAACATGTAGAATACCTTCAACCACTGATTTAGAGACTTTGGAATCTTGTTCTGTGATAGCATAGACTCTAGCATGGGCTGTTGGCTTAGGGGGCTGTGGCTCTTTCTTCTTGTTTAGTGGGTAGTCTCTCACTTTATGATCCAACTTTCCACAAGCAAAACAGGCTCTAGTCACCCGAAAACACTCTCTCGTCTCATGATTACGTCCATATTTTGCACACGATAGAGTTCTTTATGATAGATTTTCTTTCTCAAATCTAGGTGCCTTCACCCTCTTGTTACTTCTTTCTACTTCATTTCCTCTCTTACTTCTACTAACAAACTTATCCTTGCTATTCTTGTCCCTAATTTCTTGGATCTCCTCCAAGTCTTTTTCAAGTATGAAAGCTCTTTCTACTACGTCAGTGTATACCTGGAGATTTAAAGCTGATATCCGGCTTCTTATTGCTGGCCTTAGTCCCCTTTTAAACCTTCTTGCTTTCCTAGATTCATCGTCAATCATATGCGTGGCAAATCTAGAGAGCTCAGTGAATTTAGACTCATATTTGGCTGCTGTCAAATTTCCCTGGATGAGATTCAGGAACTCCAATTCTTTCTGCTCTCTAATACAATCTAGAACATATTTTTCATTGAACTTTTCTGTAAATACCTTCCAAGTGATTGGCTCCTGTCGAGCTTCAGAAATCCTCTTCATGTTTCGCCACCAGTGCTCAGCCTCACCTTCTAGCATGAAGGAAGCAAGAGAAACCTTCTTATCATCAGGGCAACTTAAAACATCAAATACTTTTTCTATCCACATCATCCATTGTTCTGCTACAATTGGATCAGGCTTACCACTGAAACTAGGAGGACTAAGCTTCTTAAATTGTTCAATTCCCAACCTAGTCTGGTTTGAAGTCCCCGCTTCATCATTTCTTCCTTGTCGGACTTGTTGTTGCATCACTTGTGTCATAGCCTCCAAAGTTTTCATAATTCCACTCAATTGATCGGAAGTAGATGCAACAGGAGAACCAAATGACCTTGTCATCGTTGCTTCCTAAAACAACAAAAGAAAACTTTTGATTAGTCTCTAAATTGAAATCACTAAACTTCAAAATTTATTACGCATCTAGCATATCAAATTTCTTAGTAATCCTCAAATCATGCTCTGATACCAAACTGTCACACCCCCCCTGAATCATCACATTCAGGAGGTGTGATCCTGTCTTAAATCCATAATAATATAATTCATCAACAATTCAATCCAAGATCCATTCTAACAATTTGAGGATCCTAAGAACCATTCAAATCAATATTCACAATTCATCAACCTGTACATTTCATAATATCATACTCCACTTCCCTCAGAGATTCATAAAATTTAAAGCCAACTCAACTAAACATCAACCACAACACAAATCCATAATCGTAGAAATATATATAATCACAAAACATAATATTTACCGCAAGTTCATATCCTTATGCAATTTAAACTTATCATTCCATCAATATGAGCGGTCATTTAAACTTTTACAATACATAAGTGCCAACATATCCTTAACATTTCATCAGAAGTAAAGTATACTATACAACAAAATACTTATCAACTAACAAAGATTAGCCCAAAAATCTTCTAGCCTTTCTTTACTTCAACCCAATTCTAGCTTTTCCATGCGTAACAAGCTAACCTGAAAAAAATTATATATAGCAACGAGGTGAGCATAAAGAGCTCAGCAAGAGACTAACATATCCATGGCGATAGAAGCAGTTCAAGCAAGCTTGGTATCAAAATACAAAAGTATAGCTACAAGTGTTCAATGAAAAGCATATCATTTGATATAAAATCACAAAGGGTTATCTCATTTGAAACCGGCATTATACATAACAATAGGAGAAAGGAAATTGGAGTATTTCATTAGCAAAAGAAGCATTTAGGTACATATCAAAGGTGTAAGAGTGTTTGGGAGCATAACAATGATATACGAAGCACTTCAAAGTATAACAAGTGAACCGAATAACAAAAACAAGCTTGTATGTCATTTTTGATGTAGCATGCATTCCATTTTTATCCAAAGCATAAATATAATCTCGTAAGCAAAGCTTTAGATATCATATCAAATAAACATAGAGGGTGCTGTGGGACCACATTCATAACGTGATTCATCCATTTCTGGATGACCACCAAACATTAGTCTCCCACGTCTGGGAGCTTCATCCACCCACGTCTGAGTGAAGTCAATGGGATCGACAGAGCAATCGCGGGCTCTAAGCATAACTCCCTTTACCATTTCTGGCAAACATTCACATTATCCTACAAGACACCAGAGGACAAAAGGGTAGCATGAACAATAATATTGGCACATATCGGAAGCACATGCGGAACAACGAAAATATGCATGTGCCTTTACGAAACAAGATAATGCAAACATGAACATTACATATAGATTTCAGGTATATAAACAATTTTAGGATGAACAATATAAGAATTTTCAAAGGACCATTATAAAACTCAATTGAAGAAGAATTTAGCAGAAGTTAGATTTCCAATAGGATGAAACTTGAATAGGCAAAACTCAACTAAATTTCAGGTCTGATAGAAATTGAGTGGTACGTTTCTTGAATTGTTTGAGTGACCAAATATGGTCTAATTCGCTCATAATAGGTGTCATTGAAAAGCTGTGTCAAACTATTTTCAGATGAACTTAGATTTGTAAATTTTTGAGTTTCTAACAAGAAGTTACAACAAATAGAGTAAAGAAAGGTCAGAATTGATCATCTCTGTTTTGTAGAATTGGTAGAATGAATTTAAACTGATGTTTCAGAGGGCAAAAATAATTCAAAATTTCCAAATTATATGTCAAAAGAATGATACACGAATCTAGTTTCTAAAAACTCAAAATTTCCATAATTCAGAATTTTTATCAGAGAGTTATGAGCCATTTAGTAATAAAAGGTTAGGAGCCATAGTATCTGTTTCACCGAATACATGAGGTCTATTCATTCATATATTTGGATAGATAAATTTACTCCAAATCTTTAAATTTTTATGTCAAATGAAAGCTCTATAAGTCTTCTTTCGTATGAAAAAGATTTCTCCTCAATTAGGCTTTAGTAAAAAAAGTTATGTCCACATGAGTACTGAACGGTCGAAAAATCCGAAAATTTTTAGATTCAACATTTGATGTATAAATGGCATAGATATCTTCAATGAAGCTACAATCTTCCAATTTTTCTCAGAATCAAGATGAAACAAGGATTAAAATTTATCTCTAGGATGGGGTTAGAACACTTGCCTTACAAAAGTTTGATTCCCAACTATGGAGAGTTGATGCAAAACCTAGAGCTAAGATGAAAGTTCTTCTTCTCCTTCAATTCCTTCTCCTTCTACTCTACGTTGGCAGCAAGCTTCTCATGTTAAGTTTTCCTTAACTCCTCATCTATTTACTTAAGTTTTAGCTAATACAAGGATAGGTGGCAAGCATACATGAGGAAAACATGTGTCATCCACATAATTAACACAAGTGGCTCATTCTTATGTTAGCTAATGCTACTTGTCCTCTCTTTTTCTTTCTTTCTTTCTTTCTTTTTTTTTTTTAAATTGAATACCAATCTTTCATAAATCCTATATAATTATTAATATTCATATTTTGGTCTCTAACACAAAACTTTCAATATAAAAATATTTAGTGCTAAAGGATTATTAAAAGAAATCCTCATATTTACAAATAAGTCCTTTTAAATTTTTTCAAAAATGAGGGATGTTACAGGACAAACCAAGAATCCTCTTGGATTTATCTCTATAGATCTAAATCCCCAAATATAGGATGCTTCCCCTAAGTCCTTCTTGGAGAAGTGTCTAGATAGCCAAGCTTTTACTATGGAGAGCATTCCTACATCATTCCCAATGATTTAGATATCATCCACATATAATACCAAGAAAGGTGATAGCGTTCCCACTTACCTTCCTATACACACAAGGCTCATCTTCGTTCTCAACGAAGTTATAAGATCTGATCACCTCATCAAATTTTATGTTCCAACTTCGGGAAGCTTGCTTTAGTCCATAAATGGACTTAAGCAATCTGCACACCTTATCTAGACTGTGCTTGGACATGTACCCCTCAGGTTGTATTATATACACCTCCTCTTCGAGGTTGCCATTGAGGAATGTAGTTTTTATGTCCATCTGCTAGATCTCATAGTCATAATGTGTTGCAACAGCCAATAGAATTCAGATGGATTTCAGTATAGCTATGGGTGCAAAGGTTTCGTCATAGTCAACACCATGCCTCTAACGATACCCCTTAGCCACTAGCCTTGCCTTATAGGTCTCCACCTTTTCATCTACCCCGATCTTCTTCTTAAAGATCCATTTGTAGCCAATGGGTACGATACCCTCAGGTGCATCAACAAGGTTCCAAACCTTGTTGGAATACATGGATTCCATCTCAGAATTCATGACTTCTTGCCACTTTTTGGAGTCTATGCTCATAATAGCTTCCTCGTAGGTCTGAGGATCAATATCCTCAATGTCCTCTCCACTAATATGTCCCATATATTTTTCAGGAGGATGTGACACTCTACTAGTCCTATGCAAAATTAGAACTTGTGTGTTAGGTACCTGAACAGACTCGATCTATGGAATGATGCCTGAGCTATATTCTCCAACCTCACTCAATTCTATCATGCTCTCATTGTCTCCGCCAAGAATGTGTTCCTTCTCAAGAAACACTGCTCTCTTGGCAACAAAGACCTTTTG
Organism: Musa beccarii; assembly: GCA_024322285.1. Taxonomy (NCBI): domain Eukaryota; kingdom Viridiplantae; phylum Streptophyta; class Magnoliopsida; order Zingiberales; family Musaceae; genus Musa; species Musa beccarii. The sequence goes on from CM044394.1 coordinate 33,724,055, forward strand.
GTCCTCAGAGTGATAGAAATAATAACCATAAGTTTTCTTGGGATATCTCACGAACTTGCACCATTCCGTCCTGGATTCCAACTTATCGGGGTCATGTCTTTTAACGTGGGCAGGGCAGCCTCAAATCTTAACAACCTTAAGATCGAGCTTTTTCCCTCTTTATATCTTATATGGTGTAGACACTACCGATCTAGATGGAACTCTATTCAGAAGGTAAATTATGGTCTGTAGGGCATATCCTCAAAATGAGATGGGTAGGTTAGCGAAACTCATCATGGATCACACTATATCTAATAGTGTACGATTCTTCCTTTCCGATACACCATTGAGCTGTGGTATTTAAGGAGGTGTCCATTAGGATAAAATCCCATGGTGCTTGAGGAATTGGGTGAATTCAGTACTCAAGTATTCTCCTCCTCGATCTGATCAAAGAGTTTTAATACTCTTTCCAACCTGGTTCTCTACTTCATTCTTATACTCCCTGAATTTCTCGAAGGCTTCAGACTTATACTTCATCAAGTACACATGTCCATACCTAGAAAAATCATCAGTAAAAGTAATGAAGTAGGAATAACCACCTATGGCATGAGTTGGCATAGGACCACATACATCACTATGTATGGGTTCTAGTAACTTAATGACTCGCTCTCCAGTTCCACTAAATGGAGAGTTGGTCATTTTTCTACGAAGGCAAGGCTCGCAAGTTGTATATAACTCATAGTCAAATGGATCTAAGTATCCATTTTTTAATAACTTTTGAATCCTTCCCTCATGGATATGACCTAGCCTACAATGCCACAAATATGCATTGTTCACCTCTTCTTGTTTCCTCTTAGCCATGCTTATATTCATGATGTGTGAAGCAGTATTTAGCATAAACAAACCATTATGTAATGTCCCTCTATTAATGATCTTATCATTCTTACTAATTAAACAATAATTATTCTCAAAAAATATTTTATAACCATTTAATGTCAAACATGAAATGGAAATAATATTTTTGATAATAGAGGGAATAAAATAACATACATCTAATACAATAATAGTTCCATCAGGCAGATGTAGAGTGACCTCGCCGACAGCAACAGTAGTAACTCTTGCTCCATTACCCATCTTGAGTTCCATCTCGCCTTTTGCTAATCTCCTATGCCTTGTCAGAACCTGCAATGAATTATAGATATGATAAGCACTACCGGTATCCAATACCCATGCATTATCATAAGAATCTGACATATGGAGACTGATCATGAAAGTACCTGAAGCTTTTCCAAGCTTCTGTTTCACTTTTTTTGTAAGATACACCTTGCAATTCCTTTTCCAATGCCCATCTTGACCGTAGTGGAAGCATTGGCCTTTGTCCTTTGCTGAGGCAATTTTGGTAACCTTTGCCTTACCCCGTTTGCCCTTGCCCTTACCCTTCTCAAGGGTCTTCCTAGCCTTCCTTTTTTTTTTGGTCTCACCAATATAGAGAATTAATTTCTCTTTCTTGATTGTGCTCTCTGCCTCCCTCAACATATTGAGGAGCTCAGGAAGAGATACCTCAAGTTTGTTCATATTGAAATTCATGATGAATTAAGAAAAGGAATCTGGTAGGGACTGAAGTATATGATCAACACACAAGTTATCATCTAGGACCATTCCTAGACCTGTGAGTTTTTCAATCCACTCTATCATCTTCAGGACATGGTTCTTAACCGGTGTCCCCTTAGTCATCTTGGCATGGAAGAGACTCTTTGATATCTCATATCGTTGAGTTCTTCCTTGTCCCTCAAATAGTTTGCGGAGGTGCAGGAGTATGGAAGGAGCATCCATGTTTTTATGTTGTCTCTGTAACTCAGGAGTCATAGAGGCTAACATATAACATTGAGCGAGAGTGGAATCATCTATTTACTTTACATATTAGGCAACTCTTCTTAAGGAGCTTCTGCCTCAAGTTGGGGCATGACCGTATCTAGGACATATACAGTTTTTCTCCGCTGTAAGAACTATTCTTAGGTTGCGGAGCTAATCCATATAATTTAGACCAGTGAGATGGTTGGCATCAAGTATGCCACGTAGAGAGTTTGATGACAACATGTTTCTGATAAACAGGAGATATAGCATAAGTGAATAACATGTAGATTTCATAAAAATAAATAATTAAGATATGGACTTCTATCTTGACATGCTCCCACTAATTTTTTTAGCAAGTCACGTGATACCCTCATGCACGTGAAATGGAAGTCTTCGACAGACTTCTAGTGGGGATCGGGATCCAATTGACATCTTAGTGCAACCTCGAGGGACTCGACCAATCACACTAAGCCCAAAAAGGTAGACAACTCTTGCCAATCACAACTCCTTATGATTTTCGTCATATTTGACCTCCGAACCACCATGGCCTCGAGATACTCGATCAACCATGATGTCCAGTTAAGTCATCACCATCATTACAAGATGAGTCTGATTCAGTAATATGCCCTCGAGGGACTCGACCAAGCATACCATGTCCTCAGGTCACCGGTGACATCTCTATGTCGAAGATAAGATAGCGAGATGTGAAATAGGTGAGCCTTGAGAGACTTGATCAACTCAGCCTACGTCGAGAATCGATTCCTGCCCCTAAGATGGAAGACCACGTGGGTCAATCTTATTACCTCATTTTTACCGAATTAATATTATCATAAGTGGGGTTTTAGGTTCAGTCTTGTGATATGACATGTCACCCACATATATATTTAATATATTTATATTGCATGCAAATATATATATATATATATATATACTTATCTAGTAGGTGTATAGTATTCACATGCACAAGCACACCAGATGATCATGGACTTTAACCTAATATGATTAGGCCTGAGCCAGTAGGCCTAATCACTTACATCAGGATCTATGTGTATATCAGTGCATCTCTATGTTAGGATCTAGAGTAACACTAAGAGGGGGGGGGTTAATTAGTGCAGTGGTTAAAAATGTTGATTTGTGCGATTTCAGAAAACTTTGTTTGAGAAGCATTACGTTTTGATGAAAACCAACTTCAATTGCATTTTAACTTAAAGAGATTCATAAGCGAAAGAGAAGGATTTGAGTGATTGCAATAAGGTAAAAGATTTACAAAAATGTAAATTGCAAGAAAAGAAACGTAAAATGATTTTATAGTGGTTTGGTCCTCCGACCTACGTCCACTCCCGATTCCTCCTTCGTTGAGGTTACTAGCTTTCACTAATGATCTTCTTTCAATGAGTGAAGATTAATAACCCTTTTACAACTCTTTCTCTTTTTCAAAGGTTAAGGAGATAACCTCTACAAGTCTCACTCCTTCCTTAGACAAACTTCTAAACTTTTTAAGAGGAGGGAGAGAACACTCAAGACTTTTTCAAGATTATAACTTGATTCACTAGAGTTTTAGCTTACTTTTTCTTATGTAATCCTTGCAGAGATGAGTGGGGTATTTACATGCCCCAAATGGCTCCAAAAACAAAGTCAAAATTCAAATTTCTGGGTCTTCCGGGTATGGGCGGTACTACCGCCTGCATTGGGTGGTGCAATCGATACAAAACCTCAAAAACAAAAGTTCTGACAGTGCTACCACTAGCCTAGAGTGGTACCACTACTGTAGCTTTATTGTTGGGTGGTACCATCACCCAGACTGGGCGGTACCATCATCTACAGTTTGGAAAAGTGCACTTTTTCACTTTTCCAACTCATAGGCAGTTCTACGGCCAGTTTGGCGGTGCCACCACCTACAGCAACATTTGGGCCACTGAATGGGCCTCTCAATGAGCCCAAATCAATCTCAATTTAGGTCCAATTAGCTCCTTATTGAGTTGGTATGATTTCACCCAAAACTAACTCAATTTTGACCTAACCTTCGACCATTAAGACAAACAACTACAAGCTACGAATCTAAGTTATCCGGCATGTCATTAGTTCTCCCGGTGAACTTTTGGCAACCTTCCGGTAATCTTCTGGTGAACTTCCGATGCATCATCCAAACCTTTGGTGAAGTGCCCGATCCACCGGCATGTTGACTCTCGCAACATCTGTTCTCGGCACATTGTCCGATTCTTATGACCCGATGCCCGAACTTTGACTTTGGCCTATTACTTGATTCTTCTTGCTTTAATTGTTTTGCCTCTTTTGATCAAGGTTAGTCCTGCATCACTTATCTCAAAGCATAGATTATATAACAAACTTATCAATTGATTTTATCATCAAAATCCTTGATTCAACACTCTATGCACGGTGATCATCCATCTCGTCATCGTCGGATCTGTCGACACCTCGACGCATCTCTATATGTCACTATCATTTGAATCAATCTCAGGGGTCCCGCTACCACCTCCAGGCTTCTGCCGTGCCTTTAGAATAATTACAACATAATTACAGACACGTAGGCTCGACAATCAACGAAAAATGAAGGCTCGCAGGCCCTAATAATCACATACACATCACAAAATCCATGATCATCTTCTCACATCACATCACATCACATCACATCACATCATATGTATATATCATGTAGGATTAGTAGATAAATAATAATAGTTACTTAAACCTTTTAAATAACTAAAATTTGAAATCAGGGACATGCAAAGAATTTTCTAAATTTTGAAGTGTATTTTGATCATTCTGTCATGAGGGACAAAATTAGAATATCTAAAATTACGAGGGCCAAAATTATCTTTTCGTCAAAAAACCCTAATTCCCATTCACTTTGCTTTCTACAATGCTATGGCTGCGGACGCCCCTATGGCACTGCCCTTGCGGGGCAGAGCCTGCAGGGGGCATTGCCCCCCCCGATGGGCGCTGGCGCTATCGTCCATTGCGGGCAAGTCGCCCACGAGCCCAGTGCCCGTAGGCGCTGCCCCTACTGGGTGCGGCGCTGCCTTCGCGAGCTCCCTGTGTGCATGCGGCTAGTGTTGCCACTACGGGTAGATGACCAACGGTGGCCCTGTGCACACGGCCATGATTGCAAGCAGCCTTGGCCAAACTACGAGGGCAGCAATAATTGTTGTCCTCTCTAGTCTTTTGCGTCAATGATTTTGGCATTAAAAGTGCATCCAAAATATAACACATGCAGTTTATAAGCCAATCATTATACGACGAACCTGGCTCTGATACCACTATTGGGAAATCGGGAGATTTGACATCTCATGCACAACAAAAAATAAAAATAAGATTGGATTTCCCATAGTTATATACTTGGCCGTCGTGCAATGATTGGTGCGTAAAAATCATAAATCTGAAATATCTATATGTATCATGTCAGAAACGTTACCTAGGGAGATCATATATCCCCAAAAATTCCAGATCCAATGAAGAGGATGAAGGAGCACTAGCGTACTCGTCTTTAGCGATAATCCACACAGCGGACGCAGCAACGATGCTCCTCAGATTACCATGGGATCTCTCTCCACATGCACCACAAGGCTGCCGAAGCCAAGGAGGAGGAGAGGAGACTGAGGAGAATAGGAGGATGACTACCAAGAGCTCTCAGCCTATGAACTAGGAGGTTCCTCCTATTTATAGAGGTGGAGGAAACTTATTCTTAACAGATCCTATTCACATTGGATCTCTATCTAATTGGATCTCATTGGATTTTATCCACAAGATCCAATTTGATCTTATCTAATTGGATCTTATCCAATTATTTAATTAGATCTCATCCATAGGATCCAAACTAGGGGCTTCGCAGATATCTCATATCCGCACCTCTACTCGTTGTAACATCCACCTTATGTGTGTGACTCTCTAGGCCCGATACCGAGTTGGTCGTGAGTCGCTTCCATCAAAACTCCTTCTGACTCAAAACACCTTCTGATATAGTAAATTATTATCTCTATAATAATTCACTCGACTCATTGACTATGGACGTACTAGGCCACTACGCTATAGTCCCCAGACGGTACAGGGGATCTAATCCATCGGACCTATCTGTCCTCAATTACTATATATCTATAGTCCCTCATCTATCTAATATCCCAAAGTTCGTATATTGGGCATGGTAAAGTCAAGCCCATATAGAATCCTATTCGAGTCTTGCTCTAATCAGATTCTTCCGAAGAACTCCTCTATCAATCCGAACAATCTTGGCCAGGGATATGGCCTGAGTGAGCACTCGTAGGATATATCTCTCATAATATTGAGAGTGGATGATCCTCTATTGACACACAATTACCTTCGTAAGGTTGGCTACTATTCCTGAGAACCGGCTATACTAGATCTGGAGCTCTCCAAACCTATATGTCCGGCATCAAAGAATGGAGTACTCAAACAAGGTATCTTTGGTACCTCAAGTCTAAGGACTAGACACACTACTGGGACTACGGAATTGTTGTCTGACATTAGGTATCAGTAAATATATAGCATTCTGTAAGTGGATCAATAAGTGAACTCATTCTCCAATGAGCACCTATACTGTACCTCTAGTGTCCCCACACAAGCGACTATGAGATCAGTCGTCTCCATCATATAGATGAGTATATAGCATACCAGTCTATCCAGTTATCTCGATGTCCTCATCGAGTAACCAATGACGAGGATGATTTAAGATCTGTGTTTAAAAGTATATCAGTGTCATTATCGTGATCTCATCACGATCCGATTTCGATTGCATAAATCCATAGACATCACAATATTCATCCAGATAATGTGAGAAAATATCAATAATAATATACGAAGAGATTGACGTAACATGTCACAGGTGCCATTACTCACGTGATTGGCTTTTAGGGCACCTACAACCAACAAAACCTGCTGCAATTCTTAATAGGTAAGGCCATCCAGACAACAACCTTGTTGTTCATAAAATTATTAGTGCTCCCAGTGTCAATATGCATGGTGATTGATTGTTGCTTCAGAAGTCCTCCCACTTTCATCGTTTGCGAGTTCACAGAATCGGCAAGAGCATGCATCGTAATATCAACCAACTACTGTTCTTCATCTGTGACCTCTTCCTCATGCTCTTGGACCTCCTCCTCTGTGTCTTCAAGAGGTTTAATCAGTAGGAGGCAGCCCCTTTTGCAGCAATGATCACGGTTCCATGGCTTGTCACAATGCCAACAAAGACCCTTTGCTGATCGGTCACATAGTTCTTCTCTTGTCAATTTTTTTGACAGTGAACGATGGCTGGGAGTAGAAGGAGGTTTATATGTCACAGGCCTAGGAGGGGTTCTTATCCTCTGAGCATCTTAGTTGAACCATTCTTCTTGAATTCGGGCAAAAGAAATCTCAACCGTCACGGTATGGGCCTGTCGTGCCTTAACCTCCCCTTTTATCTTTGGCTTGAGTCCTTCAATAAATGTTCCTAATAATTGATGGTCAATCCAATCACAAACAAGGTAGGATGGCTTCTCAAATCTGGTTTGGTACTCTTGAATCATAGAGGTTTGTCAAATTTTTGTGAGTTGGCCATTGATATTTTCATACTCCGTAGGTCCGAAACTGTTCAGTAGTGCATTCTTAAATTCATTCCACATCAGAGCCCCATGATTGTATTCTAGCCAATTGTACCATTGAATAGCATCTCCTTCAAGGTGGATGATAGCAATTTTCACAATAGCATCATCCGATGTTCAGTAGTAGCAAAAGTAACGTTCGACGCACGAAATTTACCCTACTGGGTCTCCTTCTTCCCATCATGGGAAGTCTACCCTCATGCATGGCTGAAGCATGTCTAAGGTCTATCCCTTCTTCTCTGGAGGCCTCTCTAAACTCTCTCCTCACTGAAATTTGGTTGGACTCGATGGTTGTCCAATTCTGAATTCTGCAAACAAAGTGCGCAATTTGTCCTCCAAGCGCGATTTAAGCCGCAATTCAATCCAAGATTCCAATACTTCAAATTTGGCATTAATTGGATCTTGAGAAGCTATAACATATGTCTCTAGATTAGAGATATCCTTGTCTTTTTTCTGTTGATGGGTTAATGTCATGGGGTGGTGGATGGTTCGGACAATAGATCAGTAATTGAAGGGTTCGGCTATAATGGTTTATTATTTTAGGCTGTAGTTTTTAACACTGTTAGGGTTATAAAAATAGGTTATGATGGCAGCATCTTAGGGCTAGCGGGATGCCCTAAAGACATCTTAGTTGGTGGCAGCAAAGTGGCTAAGGTTTGGTAGGTTATGGAGAAGAAAAAGGACAAAGGTGCAGCACCAGATTTTTTGCCAAAAAAATTTCAGCAATAAGGATGCAATTTTTTCCAGCAATTCTCAATAGATATTCAAGTAAAACTCAAAGGGAATCTACTGGTAAGGGAGAGGTAATACTGTTAAAAATTTTATAGAAGAAAATGATAATAAGAGGTTTGGTAAAATTGAGGATCACGGAAAGGTACTGCAATATATTTTTTCATCTAAAGTGTAGCAGCTTGGATATAAAAGATCAGTGGTTTATATTGAGAATTTTTCAACAAAACCAAAGTGAAATCTACTATTAGGAAGTGTCAAAGCCATTATAAAAATTTTGTAGAGATTTGGACAGAAGAAACGCAGTAGCAAGATCAAACAAACAGTGCTTATGCGGTTAGAATTCTATAGTGCATCTTTCATTATAGAGATGAAAACTTTGAGATGAAAAGTTTATGCAGCAATATAGAAATGATTTTTTTAGATTTTTTGAATAAGGATAGCTAATATACAGCATCAGTAGGGTAGGAAACTAGAACCTGGTACAATTCATAGGGAGATCAAAGGATGATCCGCGGTGGTGGAGATGATGACGGAATTCGGCAACGATCTTTTAAGAAATTATGGGAATTGCTTTGGGAGGTTATGGAGGGCTGATGGGTGGCTGTGGAAGGGCAACGAGACACCAAGAATGTTGCTCTGATACCAAGTGATAGAACCATTGCAGATTCTAAGCTTGGGGTTGATCTTTTTAGGGGATCAGCCTCCTTTGCACTCTTTAGGGGTTCCTTCCTCCAAGTTGCTACTCAAAGGCTGCTAAAAGGATGATCTATTCCTGATAAAAAGAGGGTGAATACATGGCTATTTATAGGGCTTCTAAACCATAACTCCTAATAGGACTCCTACTCAATACCCCTACTTCTAATCAACTCCAACTTCTAATAGGACTCATTCTCTAATAGGACTCCTACTTTTAATAGGACTCCTTCTCTAATAGGACTCCTCTAAGAAACAATCTCCAAACTAATCCGAACCTAGTCGGCCTCTTCACCTCTTTAATAGGGGTTGGCTAGATAAGATTTACATGAATGCCCTTTGGATTTATATGTTTGCCCCCTTTAATGAAACTAAATTAGGACTCTCCTTGCTAGAGTCCTAACAAAATCACATCAGAAGATTGGACGTCGAGCCGGAGGTCCAGTCGACGTACTGGCAGAAGACTTCAGATAAAGAAATCGGGTATTGAGCCAAGAAGAGCGAAGTTGCACTAAGGAGATTGGAGTTGCGAAGGACAACTACCAATTGGGCAATAGGTCGCAATAGAGGACGATGCGCTAAAGAACCAGACGAAGCACCGATGGACCAATGATGTGTCGGATAGCAAAATGTTGATTCGCTTTGTAATAATTATCTAGATTGAAGTAGGATTAGGCTTAATTGGGTTGGAATTGGACCAACCTAATTAGGGGCCAATTAGGCCCATACCTGGATAGGTTTGGGCCAGACTGAAGGCCCAAACAGGGTTGCTGAACCCTGTCTAGCGGTGGCACCGCTAGACTAGAGTGGTGGTACCGCCCTAGGTTTAGTCTCCCAAGTTGTTTGGGCAATGGCATTGCTAGCTGGGCGATGGTACCACTGGTTGAGTGGTGGTACCGCCCAATATACTAACAATGGCAGAAAGCCTACATAGTGGTTCCGCTAGTACCCGAAAAACCTAGGATGAGATGGATTTTGGCTCCAAGTTTGAATCCATTTGGAGCCTGTAAATACCCCTCTTATCCCTAGGTAGAAAATACAAGCACACAAACTTTAAAAGTGATAAAACGCTATAAAAATCTCTTTCGAAATCCCTCCTCTAGCCTTCATTTGGTTTTAGTCTAAAGAGAGGAGTGAGTGCTTATAAGGGTTATCTCCTGAGCCCATCAAAAGAAGGTGTTATAAGGGAGTTAGTCTTCGTCCATTGGAAGGGAGACTATTAGTGGAACCCAGTGCTCTTAAGTGAAGAGGAATCGGGAGTGGATGTAGGTCGGATGACCGAACCACTATAAAAATTGGGTTTGCATTTACTTCTTGCAATTTACATTTCTAAAAATCTATTAGGAACCTTTTATTTTCTAAGCTTGAATAATGTTTATGGATTTGTTTAGTTCAGTAGAGAGTTAGACAATGATTTATTTAATATTTAATTATTAAGTATCCGAGTCTTGGTGGGCTCTATAAATAGGGATGTAACTGTTTCTTTGGGGGTAATGAAAAATTATTCAGTCTTTTGGCTAAACCTAGGAGGTCGATCCCGTCAAAGTGATCAAGGAGGCCAATCCCTCGAAGTAATCAAACCCTTTTTCTTTCTCTTTTCTTCCACTACTTCCTCTTTTATACGGTAAAACCCTAAAGGGTCTTAACATTTGGCATCAAAGCAACGATCCTCGGCATTTTCGCTACAACTTCGCATCACTTTGTCACAGCCACCATCACCAAAAAAAAAAAGGGAAGAAAGAAAGAAAGGGCAGCAAAACATAGCCAAGCACCCTACCACTCACCGTCGCTGCTACAACCAGTGGCCTAGCATCTGGACCGCCACTGCTTCTCGGCCCATGCACTTTCTCACCGCCCCTGCTCTTCGACTGGAAACTAGCACTACTCTTGCTCTTTTCCTCCTGCGACCATCACCATCGCAACCACCGACCTCGGCAGCAACCATCGTTGCTTCCAAGCCATGTGCCTCCATCGCTGCTCTCTGACCAGCAGCCCCGTACTTCCAGACCATGACCACCGCCATCATAGCCTCTGACCAACGACCATCTCCCTGATAGCGGATAAGATTTTCTCAAACTGTATGAGGAAATCCTGCTGGTTTGTTGAGGGAAATCCTCCCTGGTTGTTGAGGGAAATCCTCCTGGTTGTTGAGAGAAATCCTCTCTCATAACCTATGTAAATATAACTCATATTGTACTAATCAAAATAAGCTTTCATGATTATATTTTTATTTTAACATGGTATCAGAGCCACTTGCCTAAGAGCAAGCTCTTTTTCTTGCTGTCCGATGATAGCAATTGATCGATGTCATCTTCCAAGCTTGGTAAAAGGTACAGCATCCGAGGAGTCTTTCTTTCCTCCACTGCGATCAGTGTTTTGCTCCTTCTTCGATGGTATTTCTCGCTTCCTCCTCCTCCCTGGCAATCGCGACACATCCTTGGTGGACGATTGCAGCTTCTTCCCCTCCGCCTCCTGCCACTTGCTCCCTGCAAACGCAGACGAACGTAGCATCCTCTGCACTCACCTCTTCGGTGGCCACGCAAAGGGAATTCGGAGTTCCACTGGCTACCAGCAACCGTCGCTGTCGATACTTCTCTCCTTCTCTAATTCCGCCAAGCCAACACCGAGAAACCTCTCGGCGTGACCCAGGAATCTGCCTCTTTTCTTCGTTGTTGACCTAGGAATCGCTGTAGTTTCCTACCGCTGCCTTTGATCAGTGATCATATCATCCAACAATCAATTCCACTAAATCGACATTGAGAATCCTCTCTCCTCTGCCTCAGCACACCTCCGGCTGCAAAACTGCAGCTACAGTGTCTCCGACAGAAGCACTGCTCCACGTCGTAACTCTATTCCACCCCTTGTCTACAGTCGACAACTCCCTCAGTTGTGTATCCTCAAAATGTCTTTCTCATCTACATCTGACACTCTTATTATTATCCCTGTAGGGAACCATAGCACTTCTCAACCTACAAGTCTTATTACCATCAATGTTGCAGCGCTCATTCCCTTCAAGTTATCCAAAGGTGACAACTATGCATCGTGGTGTGCACAAATTTCTAATATCCTATTTGGATATGATTTACTAGGCTACATCAACAACTCTTTTTGTTGTCCACTCGCATTGATCAACATCACAAGAGAACCCCATCCAGTACCAAATCCAGCCCATAAGCTATGGCTACGTCAAGATCATCTCATTCTTCAAGCTATTCAAGCCTCAGTCGCTGGGTCCGTCGCCCCATTGATTTCTTTATGTATGACTACTGTAGAAGTATGGTACAAGTTGCAAACCACCTTAGCAAATCACTCGCGTACTCGCATGCTCGGACTTCTATCTAGTCTAATGAAAATGAAACAAGAGGGATGTACTATTGCTGATTATCTATAAAATATCAAAGTTATTATCAATGACTTAGCTTTGATAGGTCATTCCATGAGTGATGAAGAAGTCCTAGTCCATACTCTTAATGGCCTAGGAGGTGAGTACAAAGAACTAGCAGTAGCAATTCGGGCACGCGACTCACCAATATCATTTGAAGAACTCTATGACAACTTGACTGACTATGAGATGTATTTGAAGTGCCATGACAAGTCGCTCGAACCAACTATCATAGCTCAAGTCAGTCAAAAATTCAAAAGGAAGAGCAACCAGTATAATACGCAAGTCAACAAAAGTCTAGCTTAGCTGCCTCCTGACCCTATGGGTCCCAAGCAAACCCCCTCTCATCCACATCATCGCTTTCAAGATGTCAGCTTCAACACTCAATAGCCCGGTGTCCTGATCGCATCAGCTAATAATGAGTTGTCTGCCAGCTATGTGATAAAGTCGAATATTCTGCGAAAGTATGTCGGTCTTGACCCAGATTCCCTACTCCATCACGGTGGCCTCAGGCGAATCTCATGACTAATCCAACCACTAGCCAATCTAATTGGCTTATGGACTCTGGAGCCTCTCATCACATCACGTTTGATCTTCAGAACCTATCTATCCACAACAACTATGGCAGCAATGAAGATATCATCATCGGTGACGGTAAAAGAGTTCCTATTATTCATATTAGTTCCACAACGCTTAATTCACTTACAACAATATTTACACTCGATGATGTCTTGTGTGCACCTCACATTTTATGAAATCTTATTTTCATTTCTCAATTTTGTAAACAGAATAATACCTCCATTGAATTCTTTCCTGACTCCTTTCTTGTCAAGGATTTGAGCACGGGGGCATCCTTAGTCCAAGGCTAGAATAAAGACAACATTTATAAGTGGCCATCAGCTTCGCAACTTACCCAGCCTACTGCTCACTCTTCCGTTGTAGCTCCAGTTGATGTGTGGCATCGTCGCCTTGGTCACCCCTCCTCCTTTATCTAGCATAAATTACTTTCTCGTTATTCTCTTCCTACTTTTAAAACTAGTAGCATTAATATGCATTGTGATGCTTGTCTTAGTAATAAAAGTCATCGACTACCCTTTGGAACATCCTCCATATCTTGCACTAAACTGTTTGAAATTATTTATACAGATGTTTGGGGCCCTACCCTAACTCTTTCTTTTGACAAGTTTAGATTTTATGTCATTTTTGTAGACTATTTCACCAAGTACACATGGTTATATCCTCTCCACCACAAATCTAACATTTCAACAATCTTTACTAACTTTTGAAAGTTGGTCGAGAATTTCTTTCAGTCTTCAATTAAAATGGTTTACTCTAATGGCGGAGGCGAATATCAAACCCTCATATCTTGTCTCTTAGCTTGTGGTATATAACATCTCAAGTCACCCCCACATACTACCCAATTAGTTGGTTCTACTGAACGCAAACATCGGCATATAGTTGAAACTAGTCTCTCACTTCTACATCAAGCATCCATACCCCCAACTTTTTGGTCAGCAGCTTTTCAAACTACCGTTTATCTAATTAATTGTATGCTCACTCCAGTCTTACAATACTAGTCACCATATGAAAAACTTTTCAATAAGCCTCCAAATCTTCAGAAACTCAAAGTCTTTGGCTGTTTATGTTATCCATGACTACGGCCTTATACCTCACACAAACTAACACCCCGATCCAAGCTTTGCACCTTTATAGGATATTCTTTGGAACATAACACTTTCCGATGTTACGAACCCCAAACTCAAAGAGTCTTTATATCACGTCATGTTACTTTTATGGAGTCTACTTTTTCTTTTCACAAATCTCCTACCGTGCAAGCTATTCCAACAAATATACGTCACTGGAGTATCCCTCCGATCCCATCCCACAAACGTCCTATGACACCATCCAGTCCCTTGCCTTAGGATTCGCACTCTCTTGTTCTCCCAGTTCAACAACTTCTCACTCTTTCTATTTCTTCTCCTCTCCCTTATTCACAAGCTTCTCCTACTACTAACGTAATGCCCTCAGAAACATAACATTCTTTACCCTCTTCTGAACACAATGATACTGAAGTACCTCTGCCTGCTCTAACCCGAGTCAATGTGTCTCTACTACCTATACCAATAACACAAGCTACAGCTCCTAAACATCCAATGACAACATGCTCCAAGAGTGGTATATTCAAACCACGTCAAGTCCTCGACCTACATGCTACCACAAAATCCTCTTTTGAGATCAATGAACCTACCACAATTACTCAAGCCCAAAATCTCCACTTGGCGTGAAGCCATGTGTGAAGAATATGATGCCCTCCTCCATAACTCCACGTAGACCCTTGTACCCCGTCATCCTACACAAAACATCATCAGGTGTAAATGGGTTTTTCGAATTAAGCGAAACCCAGATGGATCTGTTGCTAGATATAAAGCACGTCTAGTAGCCAAAGGGTTTCAACAACGACCTGGAGTTGACTTCACGGAGACTTTCAGTCCTGTTGTTAAACCCATAACAATTCGACTTATTCTAAGTTTGGCCATCTCAAAAGGTTGGCAGCTATAACAACTAGATGTTAACAATGCCTTTCTACAGGGGACTCTAACTAAAGATGTCTATATAAAGCAACCCCCTAGCTTCATTTATCATCAGTATCCAAGACATGTGTGCAAACTACAAAAAGCTATTTATGGACTTCGTCAAGCTCCAAGAGCTTGGTATACTGAACTTGGCTCATTTTTGACATCAATTGGTTTCATCAACTCCAAGTCTGATACCTCGTTATTCTTACGACAACCAAATAGACATAATATATTTTCTCGTATATGTGGATGATATTATTGTTACAGACAATAATCCCTTGGAGATTCAGACATTCCTAAAACAATTGGATGATCGATTCTCCCTCAAAGATCTTGGACCCTTAAGTTACTTTCTGGGAGTTGAAGCAACATTTACATCTTCAGGTCTTCTCCTATCACAAAGAAAGTATATTCAAGACCTATTATCCAAAACAAACATGCAGGATGCAAAAGAAGTTACAACTCCTCTCTCTACTAGTGAATCACTCAAATTATGTGATGGAAGTCTTGCTTTGGATGCTACTCAATATCGATAAATACTTGGCTCCTTACAGTACTTGGCTCTCACCCGTCCAGATATCTCATTTGCAGTCAATAAATTATCTCAATTCATGCACCAGCTATCTACTATGCATTATTCTGCCGTCAAATAAATTTTGCGATATCTTAAAGGAACCCTTCATCATAGCCTGTTTCTTCACAAACACACCCCACTTAATCTCCATGCCTTTGTTGATGCTGATTGGGTGGGGAACTTTGATGATAGAACTTCTACGTCAGGGTATATTATTTTCCTTGGAGCTAATCCTATTAGTTGGAGTTCTAAGAAGCAAAAGACAATCACACGGTCTACGATTGAAGCTGAATACCGTGCCATCGCTACAGCTACTATTGAACTCAATTGGGTTACAAATCTTCTTAAGGAACTCAACGTCAACTCTACCCTTCCTCCTATAATATATTGTGATAATATTGGAGCTACCTACTTATATGCCAATCTAGTATTCCACTCACGTATGAAACACATCGCCATCGACTTCCACTTCGTGCGAGATCAAGTTGTCAGACATCAACTACGTGTCTCTCACGTACACATGACTGATCAACTAGCAGACTCACTCATGAAGCCTCTTGCCCGTAAACTATTTTCATTATATTGATCTAAGATTGGTATCCTTGATAGGAGCACCATCTTGCAGGGGCATGATAGCGGATAAGATTTCCTCAAACTGTATGAAGAAATCTTGCTGGTTTGTTAAGGAAATTCCTCCCTAGTTGTTGAGGGAAATCCTCCTGGTTGTTGAGGGAAATCCTCTCTCCTAACCTGTATAAATATAACTCATATTGTACTAATCAAAATAAGCTTTCACGATTATATTTTTATTTTAACACTCCCTACCTGCTATAGTGCGAGTGGGGGTTGCTGTCGCTGCTCCATGGCCAGCGGACCACCCAGCCTTGTCACTCCCTCGATAACTCCGTCTCCAACCACCACAACCCTTGCCGACTCCCCACAACACTGCTGCTTTCGCCCCATGATGCCACTGCTTCCAACAGCCCTGCTCTACGATGAAATAGAGCTCTTCCCACAACTGCCACAAGCGCTGGATGCCACCGCAAACTCCTCAACTGCCATGACTACTTTAGCCACCCATGACTGGTACCAACTTCCTATGACACTACCACGACGCTGCTACCTTCTTCCCATGAATGCTGCCTTCCAACTTTTTTCTAGCTACATTACCGCAATCTCAACCCCAGCTGCTCGACGATCGCCTCTTTGCATCGTAGCACTTGCAGCAACATCGGCACTGCCATCATCCAGCCCTTGATACCTACAGCAACACCGCACACAACATGTAGCAACAGAAATTTTTCTCCTCACAATGACCACAACAAGCCTTAACATTGCACTTGCTATAGTTTCACGCCTATAGAGCTGATGCCCTTGACTAGACATCAGAAGCAAGAACAGAAAATTACAAATCTACAGTCTTACGCAATGGCTACGACAACTCAGTAAAGGCCCAAATGGAAGCATTAGAAACCAAAATTGAGAACCAACTACAGGAGACCCTTAATGAATTTAAGAGAAGCCTACTGGAGAATTTTAGTAAATTGTAACAAGATGAAAGTTCAAGCTCTACGTTGAATAGATCTAGAGATACGGGAAAAGTGCCTTGAGAATATGATTGGGCTACCCACACATTAAGGTGGAATTTTCAAAATAGGAAGATGGAGATCCGACTAGTTGGGTTTCGAGGGTAGAGAAATGTTTTTATTTTCACAGAACCCTAAAGGAATCTAAGGTAAAAATAATCTCAATCTAGCTAGATGGTGATGCAATTAAGTGATATGACTGGTATAAAACTTACCACGGAGTTCCCTTGTGGGAGTAATTCAAAAGATGGCTTCTTATTCAATTTGGACCATCCGAGTACGAGAATATAGATGGACAACTTCCAAAAATTTGTTAGACTTCTATAGTGTTAGAATATCAGGGCATATTTGAGCAATTATCGAATCAAGCTAGAGATTGGTCTAAACGATAGCTAGTGGTTACCTTTATTGAAGGGCTTAATCCAGATATCAGATGTGAAGTTAAGGCTCGACAACCCCACACTATGATAGCTACAATTTCATTTGCATGCCTACATAAAGAAAAAATCAGTGTAGAAAATTGTCGAAATAGAGGTGTCAACAAATAGGTGATCAGTAAGCCGTCCACCCCATCTATTCCCAGCCAAAACCCTAACACTTGAAGACTGACTTGAGAAGAACTCAAAGAAAGATTAGCAAAAGGGTTGTGTTGGCATTGTGATAAAAAATGGAATAAGGAGCACCATTGCAAACAAGGAAAACTCCTAATGATTGAGCCAATTGAGGAGGAACTAGAAGTAGAAGAGTTGGATTCTGACAATGGAGGTATGGAAACTGATGAAGATATTAAACCTATCATACACACAGTGCATGCATTGGCCAACTACTCTAACCCACAAATGATGAAAGTTAAAGGTACTTTAAAATATCAGGTTGTCACTGTTTTGATTGACACGGGTAGCACTAATAATTTTATGGTCAGAAAGGTTGCCGCCCAATTATCCTACCATATCGAAGGCTGTGATAAATTTGAAGTAAAGATCGTTAATGGATGGATTCTAACCTGTAATAGCAAGTGCTCAAAGATAAAGCTCACTATGCAGGGTTAAGAGTTGCTCGTGGATTTCTTTTTACTACCCTTAGAAGACTATGAAGTGGTGCTTGGAATTGAATGACTATCAACCTCGGGTGATGTTTCCTGGAACATTTCTAAACTAATAATGAAGTTTTTTGTTAATGGAAAGCAGGTGATTCTAAAGGGACGGCGTAGAAGTAATATCACAATTGTCACTAGCCATCGGATAGAGAAGGTTCTTCGGAAGACACACTAGATTCCTAGTACAATTGTAGTGCATAGAACAAGAAATAGCAGGGCATATTCCAATCAAAAGTATTAAATCATTGCTTAAAGAGTTTGTAGATGTATTTGCAGAACCACAAGGACTCCCACCTCTTCGACATCATAATCTTCGGATTCCAATAGTACCCGGGAAAGCACCACCTAATGTTCGGCCCTATAGATATCCACATTTTTAGAAGATAAAAATACAGAGGATTGTCAAAGAGTTGCTAGAAACAGGGGTTATAAGATCTAGCATTAGCCCCTATTCCTCCCCAATTTTGTTGGTCAGAAAGAAGGATGGCTCATGACGGATGTGTGCTGACTACTGAGCACTCAATAGTATTACGGTGAAAGATAAATATCCTATTCCAGTAGTAGACAAAATGTTGGACGAGTTGGGAAGAGCCCAAGTATTCACTAAATTGGACCTAAGATTGGGCTATCATCAAATTCGAGTACATGAAGATGATATTCAGAAAACTACCTTCAGGACACATAACGACCACTATGAATTTCTAGTCATATCTTTTGGGTTAACCAATGCACCCTCTACCTTTCAAAGTTTAATGAATGATATATTTCGAGCTTATCTTTATAAGTTTGTTCTAGTTTTCTTTGATGATATTTTGATATATAGTCCCTCCTTAGAGAGCCATTTATTATATTTGTGAACTGTCTTTACTATTCTTCGTGAGCATTGTCTTTTTGTCAAGAAATCCAAGTGCAGCTTTAGGTAACCAAAGGTTGAGTATCTCGGCCATATCATCTCCCAAAGGGGTATTACAGTTGATCCTTCCAAAATCTAAGTAGGTATAGGAGCTGTACTAATGCAGGAAGGACGGCCCATTGCTTATGTTAGTAAGGTCTCTCTCCCTCCCATATGAGTTTATCTATATATGACAAAGAGATGCTAGCCATTATACATGCAGTCATAAATTTGAGACCCTACTTAATTGGCCGACGGTTCCAAATACGCACTGATCACAAAAGCCTCAAATATTTTCTGGAGCAAAATATTTCTTTATTAGAGCAGTAGAAATAGGTCACAAAGCTACTGGGATTCGATTATGAGATTATCTATAAAAAGGGAGTGAGAATCTAGTTGCAGATGCACTCTCACACCTTCTAGAACAAGCTGAATTAATAACTATATCTATTCCCAATTATGAGACTTTCGAAATTATCAGAGGGAATGGTCAAATGATTCCGAGATCTAGAATATTATTAAAAGAATATAAGAAGCTCCAGATACTATTTCAAATTATCGTTGAGATTCAGTGGACTTGCGCTATAAAGGTCGAATAGTTGTAGCCCCACATTCTTCTTACCGGGAGATAATTTTGAAAGAGTTCCATTCGTTACTAATTGCTGGTCATTCTGGATTTCTTTGCACCTATAGATGAGTCCGACAACTTTTTTACTAGAAAGGTATAAAAACTTTTATCAAAAAATTTGTTGCTGAATGTGATATTTGCCAGCCCCACAAGAGTGAGACAGTAGCCACCCCCGGGCTGCTTCAGCCCCTCCCTATTCCTGATGTTGCTTGGACTGACATATACATGGACTTCATAACGAACTTCCATCATCACAAGGGAAGAGTACTATACTTGTAGTTGTAGATAAGCTTACAAAGTATGCTCATTTTTGTGCTTTACAACATCCTTATATTGCTACAAGTGTTGCCCGTATCCTTGTGGAGAACATAGCTAAATTACATGGGAGTCCTCGTTCCATTATTAGTGATAGAGACAAGGTTTTTACTAGCTCCTTTTTGGCAGAGCTTTTCCATTTGCAGGGTACCTAGCTAAATATGAGCACTGCTTATCATCCACAAACAGATGGACAAATTGAAGTGGTAAACAGCTATCTCAAAAATTACCTCTGATGCTTTACCAATGACTAGCCAAAGGAATGGATTAAATGGCTTCCTTGGGCGGAATGGTGGTATAATTCCTCTTATCATTCTTCAATTAAAATGACTCCCTTTGAAGCAGTTTATGGTTGACCCCCATCTTCAATTCCAACATATGTACCCGGTTCTTCCAAATTTGATCAAGTGGACAAGGAATTTCTTGATAGAAATAAGATTATTTAGCTTTTAAAGAATAACCTCACAGCTGTAAAAGCAAGAATGAAACAACAAGCTGATAAACACTAAAGTAAATGAGAATTTGCCATGGGTGATTGGGTTTTCCTTCGTCTTCAACCCTACAAGCAAACTTCCATAAAGGTCCAATCCTCTATGAAGTTGTCTCCTCAATTTTTTTGGGCCTTATAAAGCATTGGAGTGGATTGGGCCAGTTACATACTGCTTGGATCTACCTACTAGCTCTAAGATACTTCTAGTTTTTCATGTTTCCTTCCTTAAGAAGAAATTGGGTGAAGATGAGATAGTGCAACACCATTTACTAGATATCTCTGCTTTTGGGAAAGTCCAAATTTAACCACAAGCCATACTGGATCGATGAGTTATAATGTACCGTAGATATCCTATGACAGAAGTGCTGGTGCAATGGGTTAATTTACCAAAGGAAGATGTCACTTGGGAGTCCTACAAGGTGTTGCGAGAGAAGTTTCCAGAATTTGTTGCTGCTTAGCCTTGAGGATAAGGCTAATTTGAAAGGGGTGGAACTATTAGAAACCTTTTATTTTCTAAGCTTGAAATGTTTATGGAGTTGTTTAGTTTAGTAGAGAGTCGGATAATGATTTATTTAATATTTAATTATTAAGTGTCCAAGTCCTAATGGGCTCTATAAATAGGGATGTAATTGTTTCTTTGAGGGTAATAAAAAATTATTCAGTCTTTTGGCTAAACCTAGGAGGCCGATCCCTTCAAAGTGATCAAACTCTTTTTCTTTCCCATTTCTTCTGCTACTTCCTCTTTTCTATAGTAAAACCCTAAAGGGTCTTAACAAAATCATATTTACTTTGCTACTCTACTTCCTCATCACTACCCTTATTCATTACGAATCGCTTTCAAGTTTGAAACATTTCCGACACGGACTTAATCATCGAAAGCTTTCATAGAAATTAGTTTTTATCGTATGGGTTTTCTGAAATCATCGAATTTGTTGTAATCTTACCGCTGCACTAATTCAGTCCCCCTTCTTAGTACCGAACTGATCCGAACACTTAGAACTTATGAAGGCCACTTGAGAGAAAGCTAAAGTGATGAGGATAATGATGATGACTTGACACTCTTAATAAAAAAATTTAAAAAATTCATAAAAAGAAACAAATCTAAAAATGACACTAAGAACAAAATTGAACTCAAGAAAGAATAAATTATTTGCTACGAATGCAAGAAGCCGAGACACTTCAAAAGTGAATATCCCTAAGTGAAGAAGAAGCAACCGAAGAAGAAAGTGTTCAAGGCTATATGGGATGATTCGAGCACTTCCGAAGATGAGGAGTAAAATAACAAGGAGGTTGCAAACTACGCACTAATGGCAATCGACGATGAGGTAAGCAATTCATTAGATGCTAATTTATCTTTCGATAAATTATTGAGTGCTTTTCATGATTTATTTGATGAATGTAAATTAGTTAGCAAAAAGTATAAATTATTAAAAAAAGAGCCTGACTTCCTAATTAGTGAATTTGATAAATTAAAAATTAAGCATGACAATGATATATCACCTCCATACACCAAGTGTGGACATTTAGAGGTACTTAAAAAGGAAAACGTGCTACTAATTGAAATTCTAGAAAAGTTTAAGATTGATAGCAAATCCTTGAACATGATCCTTGCCAATAAGGGTCACGTTCATAGAAGAGATAGAATCAGTTTTGTGAGTAACACTCATCAAAAGCCAACCATCCTTATTAAAAGCCCTACCTTGCATGTTTCACCCTGCATCAAATGCAATTTTTGTTGCAAACTTAGTCATTATGCTCATAAGTGTCCATTTAAGAGATATAGTCCACATAAGTTAATCTGGGTTCTTAGAGGAACTATAAAGGACTCTATGCAAAATGGCAAGTTAGGTAGATCAATTTATGAGGTACCCAAAGTCAAATGGGTACCTAAAAACTACCCTTTCTTGTAGATATGTTTATAATCTCAAGCTAGGAGTGAGAAACGGTACCTCAATGATGTATGCTCATAATGAAGCTCACTAGCTAAAACAACAATGAAAGATCATTGATTGCATACTAATTAAAACATGTTGATCATTTATATGTTAACCTTCGATTTTGAATAATGATGCTAAAACATACTAGTGTTGAGACTAAGGGATACTAGCTAAATTGTCTTTGCTAGATTTCTCGAAAAGTGATTTTGATGGTAACCTTGATTTCGCTTATAGTATATTGGTATTCAAGCTTTCATAATTCTTAAAAATGCTTATCTAAACTCCTCTCTTAATATTCAAATTGTCAACTTTTTCATTAACCATTCTCCCTTGATCCTCCTAATCGACTAAAGAAAATATTCATGAATCTTTTGATGAGCTTTATAATAATTGTCTATATCAAAGTAGGTTTTAGGACTAATTAGATTGAAATTTGGTCAACTCAATTAGGGGCCAATTGGGCTCAAGTGTCGACTGTGTTGGGCTGAGTGAAAGGCCCAAAAAGTGACCCAAAAGGTGGGTCAGACATCTCATCATGTAAAACCTCTTTATATGATTGAATCTCTATTGAAAAGGTTTGATGAGTTATGTTTCTCATATGAAATAAGAAGTTCATTCAAATTGATAAACAAAAGGGCTTTGAATGATATAAATGACATTATTTCGTTTGATTAATCACTCAATAATTGAGTCAAATATTCAATGTTAGCCTCACTATAGGATAGTTGTTAAATGAGAAAGCTCAATAGATCAAGTGATAAAAACTTTGTAGCCCTAAATACGCCTAAGGGAGTGCCCCAGCGGTGGCACCGCTAGAACTGACAGTAGCACCGCTAGAACACTCTGTTCTTAGGCGATGGCACCGACTTAGATGCCCTATTAAAGGGCACTTTAGGGCCAGCGATAGAACCGACCCCAACTCTTCACACACACTGCCCCCAATCCTCCCTACCTCTCATTCACCTTACCACTTCTCTAGAAAACCAAGAGGGCCTCTCTTCTCCACAAATCTTGGGATCAATCTCACTCTACTTTGGAAGATCACTACAAAGGTAATCTTTGAAACTTTTCCCTTAATTCATGTAATGATTTTGCCCTTTTACATTGGTTTCTTTCAATATCAATACTTGTAGACCTATGACACCTAGAAGATCCTCAAGGGGCAAGGGAAAGAGGAGAGTAGATGAGTCCTATGACCCTATTCTCTTTAACTCAAATGAAAATGCCCTTAAGTTTCCAAACTTTGAATCTAGGAGTATACACAAGGAAAAATATATAGATCTAGAAGAATTAGGGGATTTGGAGCCAATCCAATGGTTTGTAAACTTAGATGTTCTTCCTATCTTGTAAATTAGTGAACCAATTTACCCTAGACTTGTTTGTTTATTTTACAACAACTTAAATGTAGATAAAGATGATAGGGTATCAACTTACCTCCTAGAGCATCATATATCAATTACGGATAGTGTAATTTGTAACCTTATAGGAATTTTCGAGAAAAGAAAAGGTTGCTACTTTAGAGCTCAATGGGACTTAGATGCAGTTGGAATCACTTACTTTGAAGCCTTAGGTATCATTTTTGGAAACCCGAATTTGTTGATCGTTCCTAAGAATTGTGAACATTTGCTACCCTTTAATTCTAAAGTACTTCATCATATCATAATAAGTATTTTGCTTCCAAAATAATATCATCATGATGAGGCAAATCAAATGGGGTTGGGAACGATGTATTGGATCATGGCCAGAAATCAAAATTGCTTTGGATACCTAATACGACAAAACATGATCGAACTATCAATAAAAGATTTAATGCTTTCATAGAGTGAGTGGTTTAATCACTAGGCTAATGCATGCACATGATATTATAATACCACCAAATAAGGAAACCATAAAGGTAGATAGATTTAATGTAATCAATAGAAACCTACTGAGATAATTAAGGTATACAATAAGAAATGACATTTGGATTAGGATACCTACAAGAACCGATCCTCCTCCTCTTGAACCAGAACTTGAAACACTAGTATTTAGGGGAAATCAATCTCCTCTCACTAGTCTCTTTGAGGTAGCATCGACGGATCTAGCACCTTCATCATCTACCAACCCCATAATGACTCGATTGGATCAATTTGAATCACGATAAGTTCAACTTGAATTATGACAAGATCAGATCTTAACTGAAGTGTGATAAGTTCATCATTAACTTAATACATTGTTTAGATATTTTGGTGTACCACCCGATGAGTAGCTTGTATTTTTAAGAACTCTATGATATACTTCTTGTGTACTATAACTTTATGTGTTGTAATATACTTCTTAACTCTTTCTATATTCTCTATGTTGTAATGGTATACATTTCCTTTTAAGTTTCATGTGATGTACTAATTAAGAATGTTAAATTGTCTGAATGCATGAGTTTCTTGTATACTTTTTTGGACTTTTTTTATTTTTCATAAATAGAGCTTTTATCAAATTTATTTCGTATCATATTCCTTTTATCTTGGTATCAAGTTTATTTCATGATTTTTTTTTGATACCCTTGATCCATCACTCAATAAATTTTGATACTCTTAGAACTCCCTTGCTATCGATCAAAGTGTCATACACGGATTTAATTGATTAAAGTATCATTCACGGATTTCATTGATACACTTGAATCTTGTGTGAATTTTTGCAATGATCATAAGCCTCTCCTTTCTATCCACATTTTTATGTCATAAGTCCTTTAGCTCTTGATGAAAGTAGAAGTTTGATGAATTTTTGATAGCTTGAATGAATTTTTTTCCTTATTTTATTCATGGACTTTTGATAGCAAAATTCTTCTTAATAAATGAACTCCCTCCTTTTCTTTTGAAGAAAAGACATGCTCATCCAACGAAAAGAGCTAGCAAAGTTGTGCTAGTTTGTTTATTTTTGCTAAATTACCTACTTCAAAGCTACAAAGGAATGCTAGCAAGAGTAGAGCTAGTTTGTACATTTTCTTCGCAAATGAAAAGTCAAATTGATGATTGCCTATTTCCTTTCTGTTGATGACAAAGGGGGAGAAAATGACAAATTGATGAATGCTTATATCGTGATTGCTTGAAATGTATGGTATCATACTAATTTGGTATCATATTTAAAATTTATATTGTGATATCTATTAGGATCAAGAATGGCACTAAGAGGGGGGTGGGGGGTGGGGGGTTGGAGTGAATTAGTGTAGCAGATAAAACTCGACGATTTAAATGATTTCAGAAAACTTCATGCGATGAAAATTTTTCATTCAATGAAAACCATTTTGGAAAGACGTTGACTCAAGTGAGTTTGTAAGAGAGTAGAGAAGAGGAGATTGGATAGTTGCAATGAAGTATAAATTGAATGCAGCAAAAGTAAATTATGCACCAAGAGAAGAATGCACCAATTTTATAGTGGTTCAATCGTCCGACCTATGTCCATTTTCGATACATCCTCTGATGAGGTCACCGGCTTCCACTGTCGCTCTTTCTTTAAGGGTAAAGATCAATCATGTCTTTACAGAACTTTTACAAGTGGCTCACTCTCCTTTTACAAGCTTTTACACTTTGAAATGGTGGAAGTGAACTCTCAACTTTTTAAAAGCTATTTCACTATAATTTCGGTTCTAACTTATTCACTTCTCTATGTGCAAGCAGCTAAGAAGTAAGAGGTATTTATACGTTTCAATTGGCTTCAAAAACGAAGTTAAAATTTAAATTTTTGAGTCTTCCAAGTACAGGTGGTGTCATCGCCCATAGAACCTCGAAAATAGAGGTTCTGGCGGTGCTACCGCTAGCCTGGGTTGGTACCACTGCCTGACAGCTTTAATGCTGGGTGGTACCACCACCCAGACTAGGTGGTACCACCACCCAGACTAGGTGGTATCATCACCTACAGCTTGGAAAAGTGTGTTTTTTCACTTTTTCAACTCATAAGCGGTTCCTTCGCTAGTCTGGCGGTGCCACTACCTGTAGCAACTTTTGGGCCACTGAATGGGCCTCTTAATGAGTCCAAATTAGTCCTAATTTAGGCTTAATTTGTCGCTAATTGAGTTGATATGGTTACACCCAAAACCAACTCAATTTTGACCTAACTTTTGACAATTAAGACATAAACACCTAAAAGACACGAATCTTAGTTATCCGGCATGTCATTGTTTCTCCCGGTAAACTTTTGGTGACCTTCCGGTGAACTTCCTATTAGTTATAGGTGCCCTGTAAGCCAATCACATGAGTGATGGCACTTGTGACACGTTGTATTAATCTCTTTTCATATTATTATTGGTATTTTTTCACATTATATGGATGAATATTGTGATGTCCTTGGATCTACGCAATGGGAATCAGATCATAATGAGATCACGATAATGAGATTGATTCACCTTTAAACATATATCCTAAATCATTCTAGTCATAGGTTACTTGAATAGAACATCGAGATAATCGAATAGACTAGTTCGTTGTATACTCATCTATATGATGGAGGTGACTGGTCTCATTGTCGCTTGTGTAGGGACACTAGAGGTATAGTGCAGGTGCTCATTGGAGAATAAGTTTACTGATTGATCTGCTTACAGAATACTAGATGGTTAATGATACCTAACATCAGATAGCGATTCCATAGTCCCAATTGTGTATCTGGTCCTTAGACTTAAGACACCAAAGATGCCTTGTTTGAGTACTCCATTCTTTGACACTGGACTTACAGGTTTGAAAAGCTCTAGATCTAGTACAGTTGGTTCTCGGGAATGGTAGCCAACCTTATGAAGGCAATTGCATGTCAATAGAGGATTATCCACTCTCGATATCGTGAGAGATATATCCCGCGTGTGCTCCCTTAGGTAAAATCCCTAGCTATGGTCATTCGGATTAAGAGAGGAGTTCTCTAGGAGAATCCGATTAGAGTGAGACTCGGACAGGATTCCATATGGGCCTGACTTTACCATGCCCGATATACAGTCTTTAGAATATTAAATAGATGAGGGACTATAGATACATGGTAACTGAGGACATATAAGTTCGATGGATTAGATCCCCCTGTACCGTCTAGGGACTATGGCATAGTACGTCCATAGTCGATGAGTCGAGTGAATTATTATGGGGATAATAATTCACTATATAAGAAAGAGTTCTGAGTTAGAAGGAGTTCTAATGAGAGCAACTCATGGCCAGCTCGATATCGGACCTAGAGGGTCACACACATTAGGTGGATATTGTGACGAGTAGAGGTGTGGATATAAGATATCTACGAAGCCCCTATTTTAGATCCTATGGATAAGATCCAATTGAATGATTGGATGAGATCCAATTAGATGATTGAATTAGATCCAATTAGATAGAGATCCAACTGGATAATTGGATAGAGATCCAATGTGAACAGGATAGAGATCTAATGTGAATAGGATCCGTTAAGGATAAGCTTCCTGTACCTCTATAAATAGGAGAAACTACCTAGTTCATAGGCTAGGGCTCTTGAAAGTCACCCCTCCTATTCTCTTTAGCATTCTCTCCTCCTCCTTGGCCCCAGCAGCCTCGTGGTGCATGAGGAGAGAGTGATCCCGCGGTGATCTAAGGAGCGTCGTCGTTGTGTCCGCTATATAGATTACCAATAGAGAGGAGTATGCTAGTTCTCCTTCATCCTCTTCAGTAGATCTGAAATTTTTATGAATATACAATCTCCCTAAGTAATGCTTTTGACATGATACGTGTGGTATTTTGGATTTATGATTTTTCACGCACCAATTGTCGCACAACGGCCAAGTACGTAACTATGGGAAATCTAGTCTTGTTTTTATTTTTTGCTATGCATGAGATGCCGATTCTATGATTTCCTAGTAGTGGTATCAAAGCCAAGTTTGTCATGCGATGATTGGCTTATAAACTACATGTGTTGTGTTTAATCACGTAGAATTGTTTTACGCGTTCTTACTGTGTTTGACGTGGTTTCCCAGATCTGAAGAGTGATCCTTCTACATAAAATTTGTTGACACAAATGAAGGCAGTAGAAGAAGCAACTGTTGTTGCTCGGTGGATCAATCAGAGATGGTGCTTGTGCAAAAGTTACGAATGAGTCAATTGTCTATTGAGGCAGCGTCGGCAGGAAAGGAGCCCGCGATGGCTACCTTGCGCGTGGCAGCCACCGGTGTGCATGGCAGCAGCCCATGCGCATGTGAGGTGACCACCGCAATGGTTGCGGTTGCCGGTGTGCAGCAGGCTAAGGCCGCTATGCACAGTAGGCTACGGTCGCTATGCGCTGCGTGTAGGCCACCATGCGCAAGCAAGGCGGCTGCCCGCTGCCTGTGCAAGGCAGTAGCCGCTGCTAGTTATAGGTGCCGTACAAGCCAATTATATGAGTGATGACACTTGTAACACGTTGCATTAATCTCTTTGCTTATGCTCATTGGCATTTTCTCGCATTATCTGGATGTATATTGTGATGCCCTTGGATCTGTGCAATGGGAATCAGATCATGATGAGATCATGATAATGAGACGATTCACCTTTAAACATAGACCCTAAATAATTCCGATCATAGGTTACTTGAGAGGGACATCGAGATAATCAGATAGATTGGTGTGCTGTATACCCGTCTATATAATGAAGGTGGCTGGTCTCATAGCTACTCATGTGGGGGTACTAAGGATATAGTACAGGTGCTCATTGGAGAATGAGTTCACTGATTGATATGCTTACGGAATGTTAGATAGTTATTGATACCTCACGTTAGATAGCGATTCCGTAGTCCCAGTAGTGTATCTGGTCCTTAGACTTGAGACACCAAGGATGTCCTGTATGAGAACTTCACTTTTTGATATCGTACTTATAGGTTTGGAAGTTCTAGATATAGTATAACTAGTTATTAGGAGTGATAGCCAACCTTACGAGGGCAATTGAGTGTCAATAAAAGATCATCCACTCTTGGTATCATGAGAGGAATATCCCATGTGTTCTTACTTAAGCAAATCTCTGGCCAGGGTCATTCGGATTGAGAGATAAAGAATTCTTCAAGAGAATTCGATTAGAGCAAGACTCGATTGAAATCATATGGGCCCGATAGCACCATGCCCGATATACGGTCTCTGGGATTTTAGATGGAGAGGGACTATAGGTACATAGCTACTGAGGATAGATAGGTCCAAAGGATTGACTTCCCCTATATCGTTTGGGGACTACGGCATAGTGGCCTAGTACGTCCGCAGTCGATGAGTCGAGTGAATTATTATGGAGATAATAATTTACTGAGTTAGAAGGAGTTCTGACAAGTATGACTCATGGCCAGCTTGATATTGGGCCTAGCGGGTCACACGCATATAGAAGGTGTTGTGATAAGTAGAGGTTCAGATATGAGATATTTGCCGGAAACCCTATCTTATTAGATATCCAATAAGCCCCTATATTATTGGATCCCATGGATGAGATCCAATAAGAGCTAGATTATTGAGTAGAGACCCATTAATCGAAGAGGCTTGGGTAATTAATTGGAGATCCAATACCCAATAGGGCAGGATCCATTAAGGTTTATAGGGGGTCTCTATAAATTGGAGGGAACCAAAGGTCCAAAGGCTGGAGTCTTCTTGGTAGCCACCTTCTATTCTCCACTCCCAAGAGAGGAGCATCGTTGCAGTCCCTACAGTGTAGATACCGCTAGAGAGGAGGATGCTTAACCTCCTTCATCCTCCCCCAAGGATCTATAGGAACTCAGGGATATATGATCTCCCTAGGTACTATCATTCTTTTTACACACATATTTTTCAGATTTATGGATTTGTTTTGACGTATCGATCTTCGCATGATGACGGAACCTTTCATGGAAATCCAAAATTTTTGTTTTCTATTCTTCTGCTGCGCATGAAATGTCGCCCCTTGGATTTTCCAACGGTGGTATCCGAGCCAAGTTGTTTGTGCGAAGATCAGATTTTAAACTACATGTGTTATGATTTAGAGAGGCATATTACGTTAAAATCATTGATGCAATAGCAAAAAAGGGTAGTAACTATTGTTGCTCTCGCAAAATGGCCAAAGGCTACTTGCAGTCTTGGCCATCGTCGGCGGTCTGCTTGCAACCGACCAGTGGGCTATGGGCCGCAGGCAACCAGCAACTGCAGGCTGCATGCGCAGGTGACTTGTCTACGCATAGGCACTACCCTCGCCCGTAGGGATGTAGGGCGAGCGGTGCCCGCAAGGGGCAGCGTCGCCTATTGGCA
Source organism: Musa beccarii (assembly GCA_024322285.1). Taxonomy (NCBI): domain Eukaryota; kingdom Viridiplantae; phylum Streptophyta; class Magnoliopsida; order Zingiberales; family Musaceae; genus Musa; species Musa beccarii. Next base: position 33,754,601 of record CM044394.1, read on the forward strand.
CCTTCCCGTAAGGGAGGGCAGTGCCCGCATAGGGGCGTCGGCCCGCAGGGGCAGCGCGCCCGCGGGCGGGGGCAACACTAGCGACGCTCGCAAGGGCTGCGAGCGATCGCCATGGGCACACCGCCTATTGCGGCATCACCCAACCAGCAGGTGAGTCAACTATAGGGATGCATGCCTGCAAAGATGGCACCTGCGTGGGCGACGATCGTAGGTAGATAGACCGCCACTGGGCGCTGCGCCTGCAGGCAAGGGCGACGCACCTGCCCACAATGGCCACTGCTGGTAGGGTGGCGGCGGCCGTAGCGTAAGCAAAGGGAGGAATTAGGGTTTTTAGGCAAAAGATAGTTTTGCCCCTTGGAATTTTAGAAATTTCAATTTCTATCCCTTTTGGCCGAATGACCATAATACCTTTCGGAATTCAGGAAATTCCTTCCATAACCCTGATTTCAAAAAAATATTAGTTAATTAAAAGGTTTAATTAACTATTATTATTTATCTAGTAGTTCTATATAATAATATATACATGTGATGTATGATGTGGACAGATGATCATGAACCGTGTGATGTGATATGTGTACATATGATTATTATTATTGGGGCTCATGAGCCTTTATTTTTCTCATTTATTATTAGTCCTACATGTTTGTAATTATATTATAATTACATAAGGAGGTATAGTGAGAGCAGGACCCACGAGGTCGAGACGGATAATCCGACGCATGGAGATGCGTTGAGATGCCGACGGAACCAACGAAGCGAGATGGACGATTATAGGGCATGAAAATGCACGGAAGCACACAGATCTTGATGTGAGTGATTGGGCCCACTGGCTCGGGCTTGATCACATTAGGATATGGTCCATGATCATCTGGTGTGATTGCTCATGTGATGTGTGATTGGTTATACACCTACTAGATATGTATATATATTTGCATGCGATGTATATATATTAAATATATATGTGTGTGACACATTATATTAGGAGACGAAATCAAAATTTTTTTCTATTAATAATATTAAGTTGGTAAACGTGAGGCATTTAGATTGACCTACGTGGCCTTTCATCGTTATAGGTAGGAACCGATTCCCGGTGTAGGTTAAGTTGGTCGAGTCCCTCGAGGCTCACCTATATCATGATTCGCTACCTTATCTACAACATAGAGATGCCACCAGTGACCTGAGGACATGGTATTCTTGGTCGAGTCCCTCGAGGGTATATCATCGAATCATACTCATCTTGTAACGATGGTGATGACTTAATCGAACATCATGGTTGGTCGAGTCCCTTGAGGCCATGGTGGTTCGGAGGCTGAATAGGATGGGAATCACAAGTTGTGATCAGTAAGAGTTGCCTACCTTTTGGGCTTAGTGTGATTGGTCGAGTCCCTCGATGTTACATTAAAATGCCAATTGGATCCTGATCCCCACTAGAAAGTCTATTGGAGACTTCTGTTTCACGTGATGAGGGTGTCGCATGACTCGCTAGAAAAATAGTGAGAGCATATCAAGATAGAAGTCTATATCTTGATTATTTATATTTATGTAAAATTTGCATGTTATTTATTTGTTGTTGCATCTTTATTTTTTTTAAAAAATATCACTAGTAGACTCTCTATATGGCATACTTGATGCCAACCACCTCATTGGTCCAAATTATATGAATTTGCTATATAAGCTAAGAATCGTTCTCATGATAGAGAAAATGGCATATATCTTTGAAATAGTGATGCCTATGCCTAAGGAAAGGGGAAGTGAGGATAAGATCACTCGTTACATGAAGTACACAGATAACTCCACTCTTGCTTAGTATTACATGTTGAGCTCCATGACTCCCGAGTTATAAAGACAACATAAAAGGATGGATGATAGATCCATATCTCCATAAATTATTTAAGGAACAGGGAAGAACTTAATGATATGAGATATCAAAGAGTCTCTTCCGTGCCAGGATGACTGAAAGGACATTGGTTCAGAACCATGTCCTTAAGATGATTGAGTAGATAGAGATACTCATAGGTCTAGGAATGGTCCTAGAAGATAACCTGTGTGTGAATCTTGTGCTTCTATCTCTACTCGATTTCTTTTTATAGTTTTCTATACTAATAAGACTAGAAAGAAAAGGAAGACAAAAGTCCCTTGAGAAGGGCAAAGGATAAGGGCAGATCGAGTAAAGTAAAGATTGCTAAGAAGATCTAGAAGAGGACAAAAGCCAATGCTTCCACTATAGTAAAGATAAGCATTGGAAGAGGAACTGCAAAGAGTATATTGCAAAAAAGGCAAAACAGAAGCTTAGAGAAGCTTTAGATATGCATTCATGATCAGTCTCTATCTGTTAAACTCATATGATAATATATAGGTATTGGATACCAATAGCTTTTATCATATCTACAATTCATTATAGGTTCTGGCAAGATCTAGGAGATTGATAAGAGGCAAGATGGACCTTAAAATGGGCAATGAAGCAAGAGTTGCCACTATTGTTATTAGCGAGGTCACCTTACATCTGCCTAGTGGAGCTACTATTGCATTAGATACATACTATTTTATTCTCTTTATTATCAAAAATCTTATTTCTCTTTCATGTTTGACATTGAATGGTTATAAAGTAGTTTTTTTAGAATAATAGTTGTTAAATTATAAAGGATAATGAGATTATCACGAGAGGAATATTGCATAATGGTTTGAAAATGCTAGACACTACTCCACGTATCATGAATGCATGTGTGTCAAAGAGGAAATGAGATGAGGTGAACAATATATACCTATGACATTGTAGGCTAGGTCATATCCATGAGGGAAGGATTCAAAAATTACTGATAGATGGATACCTAGATCCATTTGACTATGAGTCATATGCGACTTACGAACCTTGCTTTCATAGAAAGATGACCGACTTTCCATTTACTAAAATAGGAGAGAGAGCCACTGAGTTGTTGGTACTCATACATAATGATGTATGTGGTCCTATGTCAACTCAGGCCATCAATGGTTATTCCTACTTCATTATTTTCACTAATGATTTCTCTAGGTATGGATATATGTACTTGATGAAGAATAAGCCTGAAGCCTTCGAGAAATTCAGAGAGTATAAGAATGAAGTAGAGGTTTAGACTGGAAAGAGTATCAAGACTCTTCAATCAGATCGATGAGGTGAGTACTTGAGTATAAAGTTCACCCAATTTCTCAAGGATCAGGGGATTCTATCCCAATGGACACCTTCTTATACACCCTAGCTCAATGGTGTATCCGAAAGGAAGAATCACACATTATTAGACATGGTGCAGTCCATGATGATTTTTGTTGACCTACCCGTCTCATTCTAGGGATATGCCCTAGAGTCCACAGCTTACCTTCTGAACAGAGTTCTAACTAAGTCGGTAATGTCTACACGATATAAGATATAGAAAGCGAAGCCTGATCTTAAGGTGTTAAGATTTGGGGGTTGCCCTGCCCATGTTAAGAGACACATACCCGATAAGTTGGAATCCAGAACGGAATGATGCAAGCTCGTGAGATACCACAAGGAAACTTATGAGCATTATTTCTATCACCCCAAGGAGTAAAAGGTCTTTGTAACTAAGAGTGTAGTGTTCCTTGAGAATGAACACATTCTTAGTGGAGACAGTAGGAGTATGATAGACTTGAGTGAGGTTGGAGAACCTAGCTCAAGCACCATTCTATAGCTAGAGTTTGTTCAAGTACCTAGCACATAAGTTCCAACTTTATATAGGTGTGAAAGTGTATCTTATCCTCTTAAGAGATATGTGGGAGATATTAAAGGACAGAATGTTGAGGATATTGATCCTCAAACTTACGATAAGCCTATTACGAGTAAAGACTCTAGGAAGTGGCAAGAAGCCATGAATTCAAAGATGGATTTCATTTACTCTAACAAAGTTTGGAACCTGGTTGATGCACCCGAGGGTATCGTACCCATTGGTTGCAAGTGGATCTTCAAAAAGAAGATTAGAGCAGATGGAAAGGTAGAGACCTATAAAGCAAGGCTAGTGGCTAAGGAATATCGTCAAAGCCAAGGAATTGACTATGACGAAACCTTTTCACCAATAGCCATGCTAAAATCTATCTGAATTCTATTGGCTATTATAACACACCTTAATTCTGAGATTTGGTAGATGAATATGAAAATTATGTTTCTTAATGGTAACCTCGAGGAGGAGGTGTATATGATACAGCCTGAGGAATTCATGTTCAAAAATAGTCCAGATAAGGTGTGTAGGTTGCTTAGGTCCATCTATGGACTGAAGCAAGCTTCCTAAAGTTGGAACATAAGATTTGATAAGGGATTAGATCTTTTGACTTCGTTAAGAACGAAGATGAGGCTTGTGTATACAGGAAGGTAAGTGGGAGCGCTATCACCTTTTTGGTACTATATGTGGATGACATCCTAATCATTGAGAATGACGTAGGAATGCTCTCCACGTTAAAGGCTTGGCTATCTAGATACTTCTCCATGAAAGACTTAGGGGAAGCATCCTACATATTGGAGATTCGGATCTATAGAGATAGATCCAAGAGGATTCTTGGCTTGTCCCAATCTAGGTACATAGACACCATTGTCAAAAAGTTTGATATGAAAAATTCCAAGAGAGGTCTCATACCGATGAGATATAGGCTATCAATTTCTAGGAGTATTTCCCCAAAGACTCTTGAAGAAAGGGCACACATGGATAGAATACCCTATGCCTTAGCAATAGGGTCTATCATATATGCTATGCTTTATACCAAGCCTGATATAGCGTACGCTCTGAGTGTCATGAGTAGGTATCAGGTGGCTCCAGACTTGGAGTACTGTAAAGCAGTAAAGTGTATCCTTAAGTACGTAAGAGGTACTAAGGATCTTTTACTAGTATATGGAGAAAGTAGCCCCAAGGTTGAGGGCTACACAGACTCGAGCTTCTAGTCCGATGTCGATGATGGCAAGTCTAATTCAGGGTATTCACTTTGAATAGAGGAGTAGTATGCTAGAAGAGTTCCAAGAAAGATACTACTGTTGACTCAACTATGGAGGCGGAGTATATTGTTGCAGTAGAGGCAATAAAGGAGAGAGTCTAGATGAAGCAGTTCATCATAGATTTGGGAGTCGTGCCGAGCAGCGAGGAGCTAATTTCTTTATATTGTGACAACAACAGGGCGATTACTCAAATAAGGGAACCCAGGTCTCATCAAAAGTGTTCTAAGGAGGTTCCAACTTATTAGAGAGATCGAGGCCTAAAGAGATGTAGCAGTGGAAAGAGTTCCATCTGAAGATAACATTGCAGATCTACTAATAAAGCTATTGACACAGATTGGCTTTGAGCATCACCGAGATCTGATAGGGATCAGACACATAGGTGATTAGCTTTAGGTCAAGTGGAGATTGCTAGTTATAGGTGTCCTACAAACCAATCACATGAGTGATGACACTTATAACACGCTACGTCAATCTCTTTGCTTATGCTTATTGGCACTTTCTTACATTATCTAGTTGTATATTGTGATGTCCTTGGATCTGTGCAATGGGAATCGAATTATGATGAGATCATGATAATAAGACCGATTTACCTTTAAACACAGACCCTAAATAATCCTGGTTATAGGTTACTCAAGAGGGACATTGAGATAACCGGATAGACTAGTATGTTGTATACTAGTACATGATGGAGGTGGTTGGTCTCATAACTACTCATGTGGGGATACTAAGGATACAGTACAGGTGCTTATTGGAGAATGAGTTCACTGATTGATCCGCTTACGGAATGTTGGATGGTTATTGATACCTCACATCAAATAGTGATTCTATAGTTTCAGTAGTGTATCTGGTCCTTAGACTTGAGACACCAAGGATGTCCTCTATGAGTACTCCACTCTTTGATACCAAACTTATAGGTTTGGAAGTTTCAGATCTAGTACAGCCGGTTATTAGGAGTGGCATCCAACCTTACTAGGGCAATTGAGTGTCAATAAAGGATCATCCACTCTTGGTATCATGAGAGGAATATTCCATGTGTTCTTACTCAAGCAAATCCCTGGCCAGGGTCATTCAGATAGAGAGAGAAAGAGTTCTCCAAGAGAATCCGAAGAGCAAGACTCGATTGGAAATCGTATGAGCTTGACAATACCATGCTCGATATACGGTCTCTATGATATTAGATAGATGAGGGACTATAGGTACATGATAACTGAGGACAGATAGATCCAAAAGATTAGATTCCCTTGTATCGTCTAGGGACTACGGCATAGTGGCCTAGTATGTCCGCAATCGATGAGTTGAGTGAATTATTATGGAGATAATAATTCACTAAGTTAGAAGGAGTTCTGATAAGTATGACTTACGATCAGCTCGATATTAGGCCTAGAGAGTCACACACATATGGAAGGTGTTGCGACGAGTAGAGGTTCAAATATGAGATATCCGTCCGAGCCCGTATCTTATTGGATATCCAATAAGCCCCTGTATTATTGGATCCCATAGATGAGATCTAATAAGAGCTAGATTATTGGGTAGAGACCCATTAATCTAAGAGGCTTGAGTAATTCGATAGAGATCTAATACCCAATAGGGTAAGATCCATTAGGGATTAATGGGGGTCTCTATAAATAGGAGGGAACCAAAGGTCCATAGGTTGGGGTCTTCTTAGTAGCCACCTTCTATTCTCCTCTCCTAAGAGAGGAGCATCATTGTAGTCCCTACCATATGGATACCACTAGAGAGAAGGACGCTTGACCTCCTTCATTCTCCCTTATGGATCTATAAGAACTCAGGGATATACGATCTCCCTAGGTACTATCATTCTTTTTACACACGTAGTTTTCGGATTTACGAATTTATTTTGATGCACCGATCTTCACATGATGACGGAACCTTTCATGAAAATCCAAAATTTTTTGTTTTCTGTTCTTTTGCTGCGCATGAGATGTCACCCCCTAGATTTCCCAACAGTCGTTGCCTGTACAGGGTAGTTGTAGGCAATAGCCGCCTGGCGATAGCCGCACTGCTTGTGCGAGGTAGGCCTACACAACCTGCATGCATGGAGGCAGCCTCCTGCACAAGGAGTGGCTGCACAGCCTGCGGTTGCACCACAAGGTGGTAGCCACATCGCCTACGTAAGGCGACTACCCACCGCTTGGGCGAGGTAGCGTGGGGCGGCCACCACCCCTGCACATGATATTGCGTGGGGGGCACAAGCAGCGGTCGCTAGCCTGCCACAACCACCTCTATGAGGTAGCTGCCCACCGCCCGCGTGGCCTACATGAGGCAGCGCCGCAAAGGCAAGTGGCGGCTGCAAGAAGTTACGACCGTCGCACTGGTGCCGCACGCATGCCGAGAGCCTACAGCATGCCTAGCAGGTAATGACCGTAAGAAATTGTGGTTATCGCATGCTTACCAGGTGGTGGCCACAAGAAGTTACGACCGTCGACTCTGTTTGGGGCATTTTGGGGAAAAAGGATAGTTTTGCTATTATGAATTTCAAAAATTCCAAGGCATTGTCCTACAAAATTATGAAAATAACCTTGACATTTTTGAAAATTTCCTACATATCCTTGATTTCAAATTTTAGTTATTTAAAAGATTTAAATAACTATTATTATTTATTTAGTAACTTTACATGAGATATACATGTGATGTGTGATGTGGGAAGATGATCATGGACTATGTGATGTATATATATGATTATTGGGGCCTGCGAGCCACTATTTTTCATTAATTATCGGGCCTGTATACCTGTAATTATGTTATAATTACCTTAGAGGCACGATGGAAACCTGGAAGTGGTAGCAGGACCCTCGAGGTTGATTCAGACGATCACGATGCATGAAGATGTGTCGAGGTGCTAGTAGATCTGACGATGACGAGATGGATGATCACTGATATGCACATAGATCCTGATGTAAATGATTAGGCCTATTGGCTCGAGCCTGATCATGTTAGGTTAAGGTCCATGATCATCTGGTGTGTTTGTGCATGTGATTGCTATACACCTACTAGATAAGTATATATATTTGCATACGATGTAAATATATATTAAATATGTATGGGTGTGACACGTCATATTACGAGACTGAACCTAAAACCCCTCCTATGATAATATTAAGTTGGTAAGCGTGAGATAATAAGATTGACCCATGTGGCCTTCCATTGTTATAGGTAAGAACCGATTCCCGACATAGGCTGAGTTAGTCGAGTCCCTCAAGGCTCACCTATTTTGCATCTCTCTATCTTGTCTATGACATAGAGATTTCACCGATAACCTAAGAAATGATATACTTGGTCGAGTCCCTCGAGGGCATATCATTGAATGAGACTCATCTTGTAATGATGGTGATGACTTAACTAGACATCATGGTTGGTCGAGTCCCTCGAGGCCATGGTGGTTCGGAGGCCGAACATGACAGGAATCATAAGGAGTTGTGATTAGCAAGAGTTGCCTACCTTTTGGGCTTAGTGTGATTGGTCGAGTCTCTCGAGGTTATACTAAGATGCCGAAGACTTTCGTTTCATGTGTTGAGGGTGTCGCGTGACTCGCTAGAAAAATTAGTTGGAGCACATCAAGATAGAAGTCTATATCTTGATTGTTTATTTTTTTTATGAAAAATATGTTATTTACTTATGCTACATCTCCTATTTATCAGAAATATATCACCATCAGACCCTCTACGTGGCATACTTGATGCTAACTACCTCACTGGTCCAAACTATGCAGATTGGCTCCGTAACCTGAGAATAGTTCTCACAGCGAAGAAAATCGTATATGTCCTAGATACGATCATACTCCAACCTGAGGCAGAAGCACCTCAGGAAGAGTTTGCCCAATATGCGAAGTATATAGATGATTCCACTCTCGCTCAATGTTACATATTAGCCTCTATGACTCCTGAGTTACAGCGACAACATGAAAACATGAATACTCAATCTATACTCCTACATCTCCGTAAACTATTTAAGGAGCAAGGAAGAACTCAGTGATATGAGATATCCAAGAGTCTCTTCCGTACTAGGATGACTAAGGGGACATCGGTTCATAAACCATGTCCTGAAGATGATAGAGTGGATTGAGAAACTCACCGGTCTAGGAATGGTCCTAGATGATAACTTGTGCATTGATTTTATACTTCAGTCCCTATCAGATTCCTTTTCACAGTTCATCATGAATTTTAATATAAACAAACTTGAGGTGACTTTTCCCGAGCTCCTTAATATGTTGAGGGAGGTAGAGAGCACAATAAAGAAATAGAAACTAGTTCTCTATATTGGTGAGACTAAAAAGAAAATAAAAGCTGGGAAGACCCTTAAAAAGGGCAAGGGCAAGGGCAAACGGGGTAAGGCAAAGGTTGCCAAAATTAACCCAGCAAAAGACAAAGGTTAGTGCTTCCACTATGGTCAAGATGAGCATTGGAAAAAGAACTGCAAGGAGTATCTTGCAGAAAAGGTGAAATAAAATCTTGGAGAAGCTTCAAGTACATTCATGATCAGTCTCCATATGTTAGATACTTATGATAATGATATTAAATTTCGGATTTTGATGGTGAAATCAATTGGTAAGTTTGTTATCTAATCTATGCTTTGAGATAAGTGATGTAGGACTAACCTTGATTAAAAGAGGCAAACCAATTAAAGCAAGAAGAATCTAAGTGTTGGGTTGGAGTCAAAGTTCAAGCATCGGGTTGGAAGAATCAGACAATGTGCCGATAACAGATGTTGCAAGAGTCAACATCCCGGTGGATTAGGCACTACACTAAAGGTTTAGATGATGCATCGGAAGTTCACTAGAAGGTTGCTGGAAGTTCACCGGGAGAACCAATGATATGCCGAATAACTTAGACTCATAGCTTATAATTATTTATGTCTTAATGGTCGAAGGTTAGGTCAAAATTGAGTTGGTTTTAGGTGAAATCATACCAACTCAATTAGGGGTCAATTGGGCCTAAATTGGGACTAATTTAGGCTCATTGAGAGACCCATTCAGTAACCAAACATTGCTGTAGGCGGTGGCATCGCCAAACTGGCGGTAGAACTGCTTATGAGTTGGAAAAGTGAAAAGGCACACTTTTCCAAGCTGTAGGTGGTGGTACCACTTAGCAGTAAAGCTACAGGGGTGGTGTCACTCAAGGCTGGTGGTAGCACCACTAGAACCTCTATTTTCGAGGTTCTACGGGCGGTGGCACTACCCAATGCAGGCGGTAGTATCGCTCGTACCCGAAAGATCCAAAAATTTAAATTTTAGCTTCGTTTTTGGAGCCATTTGGGGCCTATGAATACCTCACTCATTCCTGCAAGGATTACATAAGAAAAAGTAAGCTAAAACTTGGTGAATCAAGTTGTAATCTTGAAAAAGTCTTGAGTGTTCTCTCCCTCCTCTTAAAAAGTTTAGAAGTTTGTCTAAAGGAGGTGTGAGACTTGTAGAGGTTATCTCCTGAACCTTTGAAAAGGAGAAAGAGTTGTAAAAGGGTGGTTGATCTTCACCCTTTTAAAAGAAGATCTTTAGTGAAAGCCGGTGACCTCAACAAAGGAGGAATCGGGAGTGGATGTAGGTCGGAGGATTGAACTACTATAAAATTGGTTTACATTTCTTTTCTTGCAATTTATATTTCTATAAATCCTTTACCTTATTGCAATCACTGGAATCCTTCTCTTTCACTTATGAATCTCTTTAAGTTAAAACGTAATCGAAGTTGATTTTCATCGAAAAGTGATTCTTCTCGAATGAAGTTTTTCGAAATCGCACAAATCAATGTTTTTAATCACTGCATTAATTCACCCCCCACCCTCTTAGTGCCACTCTAGATCCTAACAATTGGTATCAGAGCTTAGTTACTTTTATTTGGTTTAAAACTCAAGAGAGATGGCTTATACCGGCCTACAAAAGGGTCATTCCATTATACGCCCGCTTATTGATGGGGGTTTTCAACTTTACGCCATGGCCTCGGGACCAAAGCAGCCTGGTTCGGGTCTGGATGTGCGGGGATCCTTCAGTCCAGGTTTCAAGCCGGTCGGGGTGAAGAGGGGGTAGCGTCCGCTATTCGAGGGGGAAGGCTTCGGGCCGCTTTCGATGCCACGGGCTCCGCCTTTGTTCCTACAAAAAAGGTTGGGTCAAGGGGAGCTCCGCCCGACCCCTCTGACAATCAAGTTAGATCAGGCTATCTCGAAGGGATCTCCCCTCTTTTCTGAGTGCTCCCTCCCTTCTTACATTCATATACCTGGGTTTTTATGGGCTAGGCTACTCCCCCGGCTGTAATTGTGATGCTACGTCTCTGATTGCGTCTGTCAGCGTGCCGAGGGCCTACCCCCCTACGGGATGACGATGTGCCTCGATGGCTATGCAGCCTGTGCGGGACAGGTGGTGTCATTTCTGTCAGTCAATAAGGGCCACAGCCGGTTGCGAGGGAGATAGGAGGCGTCATCAAGGTGCAGGCGGCATGGGCTGATGTCACGTCCCATTTATTACCCACATCACTCACCACCCCGAAGGAAGCCCTGCCTTGGTGCTCACTCCGAGGTCCGAGGCTGGCTTCAGTCTGTGGGGATTGCTGGATGAACTCCTGATGGGCATGGAGGATGCTTTTCGGGAGTTGGCGACGGAGGCCTGTCAGCTCATCGTTCAGGGACATGGCAAGACTGGAGTGCTTAGCTCTGGAGACTACGGCCGAGGTGAAGCCTTGGGGCCGAGGCGTAGCTCGGGCTTTCTGGCCGAGGCGAGGCTTGGGCTTTGTGGCCGAGGTATTGCTCGGGCTTCCTGGCCGAGGCATTGCTCGGGTTTTCTGGCCGAGGCGTGGCTCGGGCATTGTGGCCGAGGCTCAAGCTTTGTGGCCGAGGCATTGCTCGGGCTTTTTGGCCGAGGCATTGCTCGGGCTTTAGGGGCCGAGGCATTGCTCGGGCTTTGGGGGCTGAGGCATTGCTCGGGCTTTGGGGGCCGAGGCATTGCTCGGGCTTTCTGGCCGAGGCGTTGCTCGGGCTTTGTGGCCGAGGCATTGCTCGGGTTTTCTGGCCGAGGCATTGCTCAGGCTTTGCGACCGAGGCGTGCTTAGGCAGGCGGACCGCGCAGAGAAGTACTCAGGCAGTCGGGGGCCGAGGTACATGCTCAGGCGGGCGGACTACGCAGAGAAGTACTCGGGCGGTCAGGGGCTGAGGTACATGCTCAGGCGGGCGGACTGTGCAGAGAAGTACTCAGGCAGTCGGGGGCCGAGGTACATGATTAGGTGGGCGGTCTGCACAGAGAAGTACTCAAGCGGTCGGGGGCCGAGGTACATGCTCAGGCGGGCGGACTGCGCAGAGAAGTACTTGGGCGGTCGGGGGCCTAGGTACATGCTCAAGCGGGCGGACTGTGCAGAGAAGTACTCGGGCAGTCGACGACCGAGGTACGTGCTCAGGCAGGTGGGCTGCGCAGAAAAGTACTCGGGCGGTCAGTGGCCGAGGTACGTGCTCAGGTAGGTGGGCCACGCAGAGAAGTACTCAGGCGGTCGACGACCGAGGTACGTGCTCAGGCAGGTGGGCCGTGCAGAGAAGTACTCAGGCGATCGACGGCCGAGGTACGTGCTCAGGCAGGTGGGCCGTGCAGAGAAGTACTTGGGCGGTCGGCAGCCGAGGTACATGCTCAGGCAGGTGGGCCACGCAGAGAAGTACTCGGGCGGTCGATGGTCGAGCGGCTACTTAGCAAGATGTGGGCCCCCTATTCCGACTCACCTAGTCAAATCAATTGGGAGTTCCTTTGCTTGATACGGGGGCCCATGGGCTGATTCATCGGGTCCTGTAGATATCGAAGTTGAAGCGCCTGTATTCTGCCATCTAGTTTGCCTGCTCCTACATTGCCACGCGTGGCCTTCATTTATGAGGGGACATCCTTTGGCCTTCCTGACGTGATGTGGGTGGTAGGTGGGTGCAGAAGCGGGACAGTCACCCATCTTCGGGAGACGGAAGGGCGCTGCTTCTGGCGGGAGTTTTCCCTTAAATAGCGCATGCCTGACCTTCTTCTCATTTCTCGCCGCGTGAGTCTTCCGTCCTGGGTCTCGCCTTCTCTTCCTTAACTCCAGTGTCCACTCCTTCCTTCAAGTCGGCCCTTCCTCCATTCCTTTCTAAGGTCAGTGAGAATGACCTCCTCTTCTTCCTCTTTTGCTTCTCCATCCCCCGGCGATGCTAATAAGGGGGTGCCTCCGGTGTCCCCTGGCCAGTCCTCTAACGGGGAGGCGACTAGGGCTCTCGAGACCTTGATGTGGCCACACAACCTCGACTCCACTATGATCGGGTCATCCTTGGGAAACCTCCGGGATTGCTATGGCATCCCGGAGGATTACGTCCTCTTAGCCCCTAAACCGGGGCAACGGGCTTACGACCCGATTCCTAAGGGTTTCGCATTGACCCTAGATGCCCTTGAGGCGAGGCTGCGTCTTCCTCTCCACCCCGTCATCGTAGCCTGCATTTCCTGGTGGCGAATCTTGCCGTTGTAGGTGGCATCGAACTCCTAGCGCTACCTGGTGGCTTTCCTAGGGGAATGCCATTACGCCAACATCACCCCGACACGAAACCTCTTTTTGTCCTATTTTCGCCTCTCCAAAGGGTCGGGGGGTTACTTCCTTTCCGCTCGAGCGGGCTTCCGGGTCGGCGGGGCTCCTTCCAACAACAAAGGATGGAAGGGGCGCTTCTTTTTCGTGACTTGCCAGAAGGATTGGGGTTTGGGGGTCCGATGGTCCGTGAGGGCCATCGATAATACATTCCCGGACCTCAGTGACCAGGAGCACAAGGACCTAGGGAGGCTCAAGGGGATTCTTCCCTCCTCACGAGCTATTCAAAGTATGACCGAGCGATGGCTGGTCGAAGCAGGTCTGAGTCCGTCGTCTCAGGGTATGTCCTAGGTGTTAGGTTCATGGGTATTACGGGTTGTCCCTAATGCTAACCGTCGTTTGATTTTCTGCAGAAATATTGAAACTCCAATCTCTCCGCGGCGGACGGTCCTCGATAGTTTCCTCCTCACGCCCGGTGGCTGATCCAAGACTCGGCTCAAAGGACACCCCATTGGAGGTTGATGCCGCCCGTCCACGCAAGAGGCTGAAGTCCCTCGCCTCTAAGGGGTCCGGGGTGGCCACGGGCCGCTCGAGGGGAGCAGGCGCCGAGCAGGTGGACCGAGCGGGGATGGACCCGTAGCGAGAGGAGGTCGGGTTTTGTAGCCTCGTTCCTACTGAAATAAAGATTTCTTTCCCAATTCTCATTTGCTTTGCCCTCATTATCGTGACGCTTCACAAAATATTTTCTAAGGTTCTGAACGTTCCACTGCCTCGGTAATAGGTGACCTGACATTGTCTCGAGTCGGAACGTTCCCACTCGGATGACCTCAATGACGCGGTAGGGTCCTTCCCACCGGGGAGCGAGTTTACCGCGTGCCCGGGTCGGGTCACTCACCTCAGACTTGTACAGGACTAAGTCACCTAATCTGTCGGTCGAGGGCAGACTTTCCTATTGTAACTTCTGGCGACGGCCCTTCTATAAGAGAGGGCCTTCAGGTGTGCGTCGGCTCGGCACTCTTCGAGCAGGTCCAACCTGGCTCGTAACCCTTTGGCCGACGCTGCTTCCTTAAAGGATTCTACTCGGGGAGTGAGGACGACCACCTCGGCTGGTAGGACAGCCTTGGTGCCAAATGACAGACTGTATGGAGACTCATCGGTCGCCGTCTTAGGTGTTGTCCGTAAGGACCATAGGATACTCGGTAGCTCATCGACCCAGCTAGATCGGGCCGCGAGGGTCCTCCTCCTGAGTCCGTCCAAGATTGATCGATTAGTTACCTCTGCTAGGCCATTAGTTTAGGGATGAGCCACTGAGCTGAACCTTAGTTGTATCTGGTGGCTCACACAGAACTCCCTGAATCGGGTGCTAGCGAACTGAGTTCCGTTATCAGTAACAATGACCTTGGGCAATCGGAACCGGGTCAGAATGTTTCTCCACATGAATCGCTCCACTTGGAACTCCGTAATCGCCGCTAGGGGCTCAGCCTCGACCCATTTGGTGAAGTAGTCTACGCCGACAATGATATATCTCCGCTGCCTCGAGGCCGGGGGGAAAGGCTCGAGGAGGTCCATTCCCCACTGAGCAAAGGGCCACGCGCAATCTATGGGGGTGAGCGGGACCGCCGGGTGCTAAGGAGCTCACGCGTGTCACTGACACGCATCGCACCGTCTCGCGTAGGCCTCGCGTCCTGATATAGGGTGGGCCAGTAATAGCCCTGACGGAGTACCTTGAACGCCAAGGTACGACCGCCTATGTGCTCCCCGCAAACCCCCTCATGGACCTCGGCTAGAACTGATCTAGCCTCGTTGGGGTTCAAGCAGCGTAGGAGAGGGCGTGAGAATGACCTCCTGTATAGTCGACCGCCGATCTTGCAGTACCAGGCCTGGGTACGGCGCAGACGTCGAGCTGCGGCCTCGTCAGGAGGGAGTATGCCGTCCCACTTATATTGCAGTATTTCCTGAATCCACATTGTCGGGACACCGGGCTCGACCATCGCGACGGTGGCAATGGCGCGGAAAGGAAGCTCCTCAACTTCGGCCCTCTCTTCGGGGGTCGATCTTGAGGCCAACTTTGCGAGCACATCTGCTCGCTCATTCTGACCTCTAGGCACTCTGGATAGTGTAAAACGAACAAAGCTGGCGGCAAGGGCTCTTACCTCCGCCAGGTATTTTGCCATGGTCGGGTCCCGGGCTTCGTATCCGCCGCCAAGCTGCTTTGCGACTAGCTACGAGTCGGTGAGAATGTGCACTACGCCCACTTGCATCTCGGCGGCCAATCTGAGACTCGCCAGGAGCACTTCATATTCCGCCTCATTATTGGTGGCCACAAAGCCGAAGCGGAGGGAGCATTCAAACGTGCGCCCGTCGGGGGCTTGCAACACTAGCCTCGCTCCCACGCCCGTTGAGCCAGATGACCCGTCTACCCATAAGACCCATTCTGCTTTAGTCTGTTCGGGACCCCCATCCTCAGGGCGGGTCAGCTCCGATATGAAGTCAGCCACAGCCTGTGCTTTGATGGTGGTTCTCGACTTGTACCGTAAGTTGAACTCCGCTAGCTCCACCGACCATTTGAGGAGGTGACTTGCGATGTCAAACTTCAATAAAACTTATCGAAGTGGTTGGTTAGTGATTACCTCAATCGGGTGGGTCTAAAAATATGGATGCAACTTCTGAGCTACCAACAAGAGTGCTAGCGCTAGCCTCTCGATGGGCAGATACCGCTCTTCGGGCCCTTTCAGGATGTGACTTAGATAATAGACTAGTAGTTGTTCTCTGGAGTCCTCCTTGATTAGTACGAAGCTCACCACGTGCTAGGAGGTAGCTAGGTAGATGCTGAGGCACTCTCGGGGGGAGACTGAGGTGAGGCGAGGAAGGGCGGCCAGATGTTGTTTCAAACACACGAAGGCTTCCTCGTATTCCGCCAGCCATTTGAATTTCTTCGGATTCTTCAGAGCTCGAAAGAAGGAAAGGCATCAGTCGCCCGAGCGGGACAGGAACCGTGATAATGCAGCGAGCCTCCCATTGAGGCACTAAAGGCTCTTGACCGTCCGGGGTGCTTGCATGTCAATGATGGCTCGGACCTTCTCGGGGTTCGCATCGATTCCCCTTTCATGCATGATGAACCCGAGAAACTTGCTCGAGCTGACACCGAAGGTGCATTTGGCAGGATTGAGGTGCATGCCATACTTCCTCAGTGTGGCGAACGTCTCGGCTAGATCCGTCAGATGAGTCGGGCCTGTGCGGCTCTTTACGATCATGTCGTCGACATAGATTTTCAGATTTCTCCCTATCTGAGAGGCGAACATCTTATTCACAGTCCTCTGGTAGGTGGCTCCAGCATTCTTCAATCCGAACGGCATAACCTTATAGAAATAGATCCCCTAGCTGGTGAGGAAAGCCATGTGTTCCCGATCCTCGAGCGCCATCCGAATCTGGTTGTAGCCGGAGAAGGCGTCCATAAACGAGAAACGAGCATGTCCGGCGGTGGCATCGACCAACTGGTCGATCCTTGGAAGGGGGTAGCAATCCTTTGGACATGCACGGTTGAGATCGGTGTAGTCAACGCACATCCTCCAACTCCCATTGGGTTTCTTAACGAGGACTACATTTGACAACCATCGTGGGTATTTGACCTCCTCAATGAAGTTTGCCGCCAGGAGTCGTTCCACCTCCTCTCGGACAACCAGCTGCCTCTCGGGAGCCAGTCGCCGAGGCCTCTGTTTTACTGGTCGGGCATTAGGGGAGATGCACAAGTGGTGCTGGGATACCTTAGGGTTGATGCCCGACATATCGGCTGGCGACTAGGCGAAGATGTCGACATTCTCCTGGAGGAGGTTGATGAGCTGAGTCTGCTCCTACTCTTGGAGCTTCGAGCCGACTTTGATCGTTCGATCGAGACGACTCCCCAGCAGGGGTACGTTGATGGTGGGCTTTGTCGGCTCAGGATGCTGAGTTGGCCTCTTCGTCTCCCAAGGGTCTACCAGCGGATGGTCGGACCTTCCCCTCTTGTGCAGGGAGACCGCCGTCAGGTAACATTGTCTGGAGTCACGGGGGATTCCCCGGATTTCTCCAACTCTGGTGTGGGTCGAGAACTTTATGGTCCGGTGGTAAGTCAAGATGACCACCCTGATTTTATTGAGGGTAGGTCGCCCCAAAATTGCATTGTAGGTAGTAGGTAGGTCGACTACTAAGAAAGTCGCCATCACCGTCTTCATCCTCGACGCATCCCCGAGGGTCAAGGGCAGTGTGACCGCCACCAACGGCGAGATTGAATCTCTGGTAAACCCAGTGAGTGCTGAATGCATCGGCTTCATGGCGTCCCTGGACAACCCGAGCTTCTGGAAGGCGTCCAGGTAGAGTATGTCGGCGGAGCTTCCCGTGTCAATCATAACCCTCTTCACCTAGGCATTGGCCACCCTAGCGGAAATCACCAACGCTTCGTCATGCTTGGGTTGCTCGGGGCGCTCGGTCGGAAACGTGATTACCGGCTCGGGAGAGTGTTTGAGCTCCTCGCCTGCAGCGGCGCGGGCATATGCCTTTCGCTCGGACGTGCTGACTCCTCCAGACGTCGGGCCACCGATGATCACATCTATGCGTCGCTCGACGGGCCCCTCAGGGCAAGGGGATGACTCTTCATTCGGCCAGAGATACCGGTCCAAGTGTCCCCTGTGAATCAGCTCTTCGATCTGTCGCTTCAGTTCGCGACATTCCTCGGTGTCATGTCCTTGCTGTCGATGGAATCGGTAGTACCAAGTCTAGTCCGCCAGCTGCCGTGGACTTGTCATCGGGGCTGGGGGTCTAAGCATCCACTTCTCCTTTATTTGGAGAAATACCTGTGTTCGAGACGTACCCAAGGCGGGGAGCAGAGGGGCTGAGACAGGCGATTCAGGATGGTCCATCCTGTGTCTCAGTTGCGTGGGTTGGTGCCCTCGAGGAGGCTCCGGCCGGCCCCTCTTGAGCTCCTCCTGCCTCCCGGACATCCAGGCTTCCACCGAGATGTAATGGTAGGCCTGCTGAAGCATTTTCAACACCGCGGGGGGGCGCTCGACGAGAGACCAGAAAAATCTAGAGGGGCGCAATCCCACCATTAATGCCTGCATTAGCAAGGAAGGGTGAGCGTCCGGTAGGCCCCGGAGTTTAGTAGTGAAATGATTCACAAAGTGGGCCAGAGATTCGCCCTCCTTTTGATTCAGTCCGAGGAGGAGGGCGACAGAGGGCTTCGGTCGAGCGTGTGCCAGGAAGTGGAGCTCAAACTCTCTAGCCAGTTGATCGAAAGAGGCGATTATCCCACCTTTTAGAGCGCTATACCAGGCGTGGGCTGGCCCCCTTAAAGTCGTGGGGAACGTCCGACACATCAGGGTATCAACGATCCCGTACAACGCCATCTGGGCTCGAAAGGCCGCAACGTGGTCCGTCGGATCAGCGGCGCCGTCATACGCATTGATAGAGGGGAATCGAAAGTTCAGTGGCACCGGTTGCTCTTGTATTTTCATCACAAACGGGGACCCCCGGCAAGGGTCCTCCCTTTGCTCCTCCTTTGATTTACGAATCTCCCTTTGTACTTCATCCAGTCGCTGACTGACGAAGCGGAGCAGGGCTCAGAAAGAGTCGGCGGAATCCGAGGATACCACCTCGGGTTCGAGTTGACTTTCGGGGATTCCCATAGCCCGTTCTCTACCTAGAGCCGATCGGGCTGACGGTGAGGTGGGGAAGACCGAGGGCGTCATGTAAGCCTGAGTGGGGGGCTTGGGCTGTTGGTGCTGCTGGACCTCTAGCGGGTTTGCTGGCCGTGAAAGCAGTGGGACGAAGGTCTGCACCATTTCTACAATGGCTCGGACTTGGTGAGTCAGGTCCTGGAAGGCTTCAGCAGTCACGAGCGACGGGATGGCCAAGGCGCTGCCAGGTGGAAGCAATCCCGGGTCATTGAAAAACCGCCAATAACGTTCCGAGGTTGCGACGGGGTCGTCCACCCTCGGTTCACCGGGGTGGGGATGTTCGGGAGGGACCCCCGCCGGGTAAAACCCCTCGCCGCCGTGCTCATCTTGATTAGTCTAGTGATCCCCTGCCATTCGGGCCCTCCTTCTAGCACTAAACTGATGGGGGTTTTCAACTTTACACCATGGCCTCGGGACCAAAGCGGCCTGATTCAGGTCCGGATGTGCGGGGATCCTTCGGTCCGGGTTTCAAGCCGGTCGGGGCGAAGAGGGGGTAGCGTCTGCCGTTCGAGGAGGAAGGCTTCGGGTCACTTTCGATGCCAGGGTGTTAGAACCCTCCGCGGATTCTAAGCTTGGGGTTGATCTCTATAGGGGGTCGGCCTCCTTGGAACTCTATAGGGGTTCCTTCCTCCAAGTTGCTGCACAAAGGCTGCAAAAATATTGATCTATTCATTGATTAAAAGAAAATGAATACATGGCTATTTATAGGGCTTCTAAGCCCCAACTCCTAATAGGACTCTTACTTAAGACTCCTACTTCTAACCAACTTCTAATTAGGACTCCTTCTCTAGTAGGACTTCTACTTCTAATAGGACTCTCTTCCTAATAGGACTTCTACTTCTAATAGGACTCTTTTCCTAATAGAACTCCTACTTATAATAGGACTCCTTTCCTAATAGAACTTCTACTTCTAATAGGACTCTTTTCCTAATAGAACTCTTACTTATAATAGGACTCCTTTCCTAAGAAGCAACCTAACCCTAACCTAGCTGGCCTCTTCACCTCTTTAATAGGGGTCGGCTAGATAGGATTTACATGAATGCCCTTATCAATGAAACTAAATTAGGACTCTCATAGCTAGAGTCCTAACAGACCCGCCCTCTTCAAATCAGCCTTGTCCTCGAGGCTGACGTTCCATGACTTCTGGGGATTTGATCTTCAAGTCGTCGTAGTTCTCCCAAGTGACATCTTCTCGCTGGTAGGTTTGCCTTGTATTAACACTTGATGGCAGTGTCGTCATCATCGAGTCATGATTCGTCGATCAATAATGGCACTTGGTTGGGTCTGGAGCTCTCCTTGGGTAGTTATATTTGGTAGATGGCTTTGGGCTATCTCGTGTTGTCCCAACCTGAGCTTCAAACATGATACATGGAAGACTGGATGGATTCGGGAGCTGGCGGGTAAGTCCAATCTGTATGCTACTTCTCTGATGCGCTCCAAGAAATATTTTAGGCTTTTATGGTCGGTCTTAATGTGAAAGTGTCGCCCAATTAAGTATGGTCTCCATTTGGACACCGCATGCACAATCGCGAGCATCTCCTTGTCGTAAATAGTCATCTTGAGGTGGGAAGAAGATAATTCCTTACTAGTATAAGCGAGGGGTCGGCCATCTTGCATTAATACAGCACCAATTCTTGCTCCGGATGCATCAGCTTCAATAATAATAGTCTTATCGAAGTCGGGTAATGCTAGTACTGGCGTTGTTATCATTGCGACTTTAAGTTCCTCGAAGGCGGTGGTGGCTTTGTCCGACCACTGGAAAGCATCTTTTTTCAGCAAGGAAGTAAGGGGTGTACTGATCTTTCCATAGCCTTTCATGAACTTATGGTAGTAACTTGTTAAACCAAGAAAGCCGCGCAGTGATTTTATGTTCCTCGGGGTTGGCCAGTTCTGCATTGCTTCAATTCTAGAGGGGTCCACTGCCACCCCTTCCTCTGATATGATATGCCCAAGATATTCCACTTTTTGTTGAAGAAAGCTACACAGAAATTCATAGTGACCGTTGTGCATTCGAAAGGCAGTTTTCGGTATGTCTTCTTCGCACACTCGTATTTGATGATATCCGGATCGAAGGTCCAACTTTGTGAAGACTCGTGCTCCCTTTAATTCATCAAGTAATTCATCTACTACTGGAATAGGATACTTGTCCTTGACGGTTATGTCATTGAGAGCTTGGTAATCAACGCACATTCGTCGTGTTTCGTCTTTCTTTCGTACGAGGAGCATTGGTGAAGAGTAGGGGCTGCAACTTGGCCGAATAATTCTTGTTTCAAGCATCTCTTTTACAATCCTTTCTATTTCATCTTTTTGGAGATGTGGATACTGATATGGTTGAGTATTTGTTGGAGGTTTCCCTAGAAGAATCGGTATACGATGATTGTGCCGGCGGTTAGGAGGTAGCCCGCGTGGTTCGTCAAATATATTTGAAAATTCAGCAAGCAAGGGAAGTAGGTTTGGATCTTTAAATTTGGTTGGCTCTCCCTTAGATTGCTGGTCAAGTTGTACCAAAAAGCCTCTGCATGCTTTGTGCAAAACTTTCTCCATTCGTTGTGTGCAAATTGTCGTTACGTCGCCCCCACGTTTCCCGTGCAGTATCACCTGTTTCCCCTTGCTGTAAAATTTCATAATTAATTTCAAAAAATTCCAGGAAACATCACCTAATGTCGTCAACCATTCGATGCCAAGCATAGCCTCATAATCATCGAGGGAGAGGAGGAAAAAATTGCAATTATCTCTTGGTCCTGTAGCAACAGTTTCACCCGTGGGCATTTACGATCACACTTCAAAATTCGTCCATCTGCGACTTTAACATCGAACCTACTGCAATTCTCAATAGGTAAGGCCATCCGGACAGCAACCTTACTGTTCATAAAATTATTAGTGCTCCCGGTGTCAATAAGAACGGTGATTGGTTGTTGCTTCAGAAATCCTCCCACTTTCATTGTTTGCGGGTTTGCGTAACCGGCAAGGGCATGCATCATAATATCAATTGGCTGCTGTTCTTCATCCATGACCTCTTCCTCATGCTCCTAGACCTCCTCCTCCATGTCTTCAAGAGGTTCAATCAATAGGAGGCGGCCCCTTTTGCAGCGATGATCGCGGTTCCACGGCTCGTCGCAATGCCAACAAAGACCCTTTGCTGATTGATCACGTAGTTCTTCTCTTGTCAATTTTTTGGGCAGCGAAGGATGGCTGGGAGCAGAAGGAGGTTTATATATTGAGGTTCTAGGAGTGGTTCTTATCCTCCAAGAATCTTGGTTGAGTCATTCTTCTTGCATTCGGGCAAAAGAAATCGCAGCCATCACGGTACGGGGCTGTCGCACCTTAACTTCCCCTTTTTTCTCTGACTTGAGTCCTTCGATAAATGTTCCTAACAATTGATGGTCAGTCCAATCATGAGCAAGGTAGGATAGCTTCTTAAACCTGATTTGGTACTCTTGAATTGTAGAGGTTTGTCGAATCTTTGCGAGTTGGCCATCGATATTTTCATACTCTGTAGGTCCGAAACGGTTCAGCAGTGCATTCTTAAATTGATTCTATGTCGGAGCCCCCTGATTATATTCCAACCAATTGTACCATTGAATAGCATCTCTTTCAAGGTGGATGATAGCAATCTCCACCATAGCATTATCCGACGTTCGGTAGTAGCGAAAGTAACGTTCTACGCGCGAAATCCACCCCGCTTGGTCTCCTTCTTCCCATCGTGGGAAGTCCACCCTCATGCATGGCTGAAGCATGTCCAAGGGCTGTCCCTCCTTCTCTAGGGTCCTTTCTAAATTCTCTCCTTGCTGTAGTTTGGTTGGACTCGATGGTTGTCCAATTCTGAATTCTGCAAACAAAACGCGCAATTTGTCTTCCAAGCGCGATTCAAGCTGTGATTCAATCCGAGATTCCCATGCTTCAAATTTGGCATCAATTGGATCTTGAGAAACTATAGTATATGTCTGTAGATCAGATATGCCCTTGTCTTTTTTCTGTTGACGGGTTAATGGCATGAGGTGGTGGAAGGTTCGGATAATAGATCGGTGATTGAAGGGTTCAGCTGTAATGGTTTACTGTTTTGGGCTGTGGTTTTTGATGCTGTTAGGGTTATGAAACTAGGTTACGATGGCTGCGTCTTGAAGCTAGAGGGATGCCCTAAAGACGTCTTGGCTTGTGGCAGCAAGGTGGCTAGGGTTTGGTAGGTTACGGAGAAGAAAAAAGGACAAAGGTGCAATACCAGATTTTTCGCAGAAAAAATTCTAGCAGTAAAGATGTAATTTTTTCCAGAAATTTTCAAAAGAGATTCAAGTAAAAATCAAATGGGATCTGCTGATAAGGAAGAGGTAATACTGTAAAAAATTTCGTAGGAAGAAACGATAGCAAAAGGTTTGGTAAAATTGAGAATCACGGAGAGGTGTTATAGCAGATTTTTACGTCTAAAGTGCAGCAGCTTGGACGTAAAAGATAAGTGGTTTATATTGAGAATTTTTCAACAAAACCAAAGGGAAAACCACTGTTAGGAAGTGTCAAAGCCGTCGTAAAAATTTCATTGAGATTTGGATAGAAAAAATGCAGTAGCAAGATCAAAAAGGCAGTGCTATGCGGCTGAAATTCTGCAGTGCGACTTTCGTTGTAGAGATGAAAACTTTGCGACGAAAAGTTTATGCAGCAATATAGGAACGAATTTTTTGGATTTTTTGAATAAGGATAACTAAATTGCAGCAGCAGTAAGGTAGATAACCAGAACCTGTTGCAATTCACGGGAAGATTAAAGGATGATCTACGGTGGTGGAGATGACGGCGGAATTCAGCGATGATCTTCTAAGCAATTGTGGGAATTGCTTTGCGCGGTTGTGGAGGGCTGGTAGATGGCTGTGGAAGGGAAGCGAGATGCCAAGAATGCTACTCTGATACCAAGTGTTAGAACCCTCCACGGATTCTAAGCTTGGGGTTGATCTCTATAGGGGATTGGCCTCCTTGGAACTCTATAAGGGTTCCTTCCTCCAAGTTACTGTACAAAGGCTACAAAAATATTGATCTATTCATTGATTAAAAGAGGATGAATACATAGCTATTTATAGGGCTTCTAAGCCCTAACTCCTAATAGGACTCTTACTTAAGACTCCTACTTCTAACCAACTTCTAATTAGGACTCCTTCTCTAGTAGGACTTCTACTTCTAATAGGACTTCTACTTCTAATAGGACTCTTTTCCTAATAGAACTCCTACTTATAATAGGACTCCTTTTCTAATAGGACTTCTACTTCTAATATGACTCTTTTCCTAATAGAACTCCTACTTATAATAGGACTCCTTTCCTAAGAAGCAACCTAACCCTAACCTAGCCGGCCTCTTCATCTCTTTAATAGGGGTCGGCTAGATAGGATTTACATAAATGCCCTTATCAATGAAACTAAATTAGGACTCTCATAGCTAGAGTCCTAACACAGGGGCTCCGCCTTTGTTCCTACAAAAAAGGTCGGGTTGGGGTGAGCTCTGCCCGACCCCTCCGACGATCAAGTTAGATCAGGCTATCTCGAAGGGATCTCCCCTCTTTTCTGAGTGCTCCCTCCCTTCTTACGTTCATCTACCTGGGTTTTTATGGGCTAGGCTGCTCCCCTAGCTGTAATTGTGATGCTACATCTCTGATTGCGTCTGTCAGCGTGTCGAGGGCCTGCCCCCCTGCGGGATGGCAACGTGCCTCGATGGCTGTGCAGCCTGTGCGGGATAGGTGGCATCACTTCTGTCAGTCAACACGGGCTACAACCGGTTGCAAGGGAGACAAGAGGCGTCATCAGGGTGCAGGCGGCATGGGCTGATGTCACATCCCATTTATTACCCACATCACCTATATTTAATGGGTCTGATAACACTTATTGGAAGACTCGCATGAATTTTTTTTTGATTTCCATGGATTTCAAACTTTGGAATATCATTAAAAATGAATTTTAAAAATCTTCTCTTCTGATGAACGAATGGAATGAATTAGAGAAGAAGGTTTTCGCTCTAAATGCAAATGCTATGAATGCCTTATTTTGTGCATTTGATAAAAACGAGTTTAATCATGTTTCAATTTGTGAATCGGCCTTTGATATTTGGTGTACTCTTGAAATCACTCATGAAGGCACTACCCGAGTGAAAGAGTCCAAAATCAATCTCTTAGTACATTCTTACGAATTGTTTCGAATGAAACCAAGTGAGTTCATCGGAGATATGTACACCCGTTTCATGGATGTCGTCAATGGACCCAAAGCACTTGGTAAAGGTTTTTCTAATTTCGAACTTGTAACTAAAATTTTAAGATCCCTTCCAAAGAGTTGAGATCCAAAAGTTACAGCCATTCAAGAGGCCAAGGACCTTAACTTTTCCTCTTGAAGAGCTCATTGGGTCTTTAATGACCTACGAAATGACATGCCATGCTCATGATGAGCTAAAGAACCCCCTTCCAAAGAATAGGAAGGATATGACATTGAGAACACAAGAAGACCACTTGAAGGAATCTTCAAGTGATGAGGACCTTGATGATGAACTTGCACTCTTAACTCAGAAATTCAAAAAATTTATAAGAAAGAATAAATTTAAAAATGACACTAAAAATAAACTTGAACCCATAAAGGACCAAGTTATATGTTACGAATGCAAGAAGTTGGGACAGTTCAAAAGTGAATGCCCCCAAGCCAAGAAGAAGCAACCAAAGAGGAAGAAAGCTCTAAAGGCAACATGGGATGATTCAAGTGGTTCTGAAATTGAGGAAGTAAGCAACAAAGAGTAGGCCAACTTTACATTGATGGCTTTCGAAGAAGAGGTATGTGAGTTAATTAATGAAGATGTATCTTTCGATGAACTTTCAATTGCTTTCCATAAATTGTTTGATGAATGTAGAGCTATTAGTAAAAAGCTTAATTTATTAAAAAAGGAGCATGTTTTGTTACTAGATAAACTTGAATGTCTTGAACTTGATACTCCTTCTCTACCTCTATGCTCTAAGTGTGAACACTTAGAAGCAATCAAAAATAAAAACTTTCTACTTAAAGAGACCCTAAACAAGTTTAAAGTTAGTAGCAAGGGCTTAGACATGATCCTTGCAAACAAGGGTCACGTCGAAAAAAGAAGTGAAATTGGATTTATTAATGGATCTCACTGAACTCCAACCACCTTCATTAAAGGACCCACACTACATGTATCATCTCATTTGAAATGCAACTTTTATTGTAAATCTGAATATATTGCTTACAAATGTCCATATAAGGAACTTAGCCCACATAGGTTAATATGGATTTCTAAAGGAACAATAAGGAACTCAATGAATAATGACAAGTTTAGTAGATCAATTTTTGAGGCACTCACATTCAAATAAGTACCTAAAAACCATCCTCTTTTGTAGACATTCACCCACACAAGCTAGGAGCAAGAGATGGTACTTTGATAGTGGATGCTCAAGGCACATGACCAGAGATCCATCTCAATTCTTTAAGCTCACTAGCCAAGACGTATGGTATATCACCTTCGGAGACAACAACAAGGGTAAAATCATTGGCAAGGGAACTATAGGTAACAAATAAAGTTTTTGAATTGATAATATATTATTGGTAGATGGTTTAAAGTATAATCTTTTGAGCATTAGTCAATTATGTAATAAGGGATATATTGTGAAATTTGAATATAATGCTTGCATCATTGAAAAACCACATAACAACACATCTATGATTACACTAAAACAAAATAATATCTACACCATAAACATTGATGATCTTAGTAATAAAATGTGATTTTCAGTTTTAAATGATGATGCTTAGCTTTGGCATAGGAGATTAGATCATGCGAGCATGAAACTAATCACTCAGATCACATCTAAAGGACTTGTAAGAGGTATTCCCAATGTTAAGTTCATTAAAAACAAAGTATGTGATGCGTGTCAACTAGGAAAATAAATAAAAATAAGCTTCAAACCAAAGAATCAAATAAGCACCTCTAGATCATTACAATTGATCCATATGGATTTATTTGGACTAATTGATACAACGAGTCTAGGAGGTAGTAAATATGCATTTGTCATTGTAGATGACTATAATAGATACACTTGGACCTATTTCTTGGCTCACAAAAGTAATTGTTTTAAATAATTTTCTAAATTTTATAAACTTGTTCAAAACAAAAAGGGTTTAATGATTTTATTAATTTAGAGTGATCATGGTGGTGAATTCCAAAATTATGACTTCCAAAATTTTTATAAATCTAATGGATATAACCATAACTTCTCTACTCCGAGGAATCCTCAACAAAATCGAGTAGTAGAAAGAAAGAGTAAAAATTTATAAGAAATGACAAGAACCATGTTAAATGAACATAGTTTACCCAAATACTTTTGGGCTGAAACCGTTAATATGACTTGCTATGTCATGAATAGGGTTCTAGTAAGACCATCTCTATCCAAAACCCCTTATGAATTGTGGAATAACAAAAAACCAAATATTTCTTATTTTAAAGTTTTCGATTGCAAATGCTTTATCTTGAATGAAAAAGATGCCTTAGGAAAATTCGATACTAAATCTGATGAAGGCATCTTTCTTGGTTACTCTTTCATTTCTAAAGCCTTTTGTGTTTTCAACAAAAGAACTTTGTTATAAAAGAGTCTATTTATATAGTTTTTAATGAAGTCTTCGAATTTAAGAAAAATTATTTTGATGATGATCTTGGTTTTGATGGTTTGAATTTGAATGAACCCTCTCCTCAAAATAGCAACTTGGATGCATCTTCTTCCCAAATTTCCTTACCTAAGGAATGGAAGTATGTAGATGCCCATCCAAAGGAGCTAATTATAGGAGACACATCAAAAGGGGTTCAAACTCGTTCCTCTTTTAAGAATTTTTGTGCCAACGCCACTTTCCTTTCTCAAATTGAACCTAAGTGCATTGATGAAGCCTTGAAAGATGATTCATGGGTTATCTCAATGCAAGAGGAATTGAACTAATTTGAGAGGAATGAGGTGTGGAAGCTTATTCCTAAACCAAGTGACTATTTAGTTATAGGTACTAAATGGGTATTTAGAAACAAGCAAGATGAATTTGGTATCGTAGTTAGAAACAAGACTAGATTAGTGGTCAAAGGTTTTAACTAAGAAGAAAGTATCAATTACGAAGAGATCTTTGCTCCTGTGACAAGATTAGAAGCCATTAGGATGCTCCTTGCCTACACTAGTAGTAATAATTTTAAATTATTTCAAATAGATGTCAAAAGTGCTTTCTTAAATGGTTTTATTTCTAAGAAGTGTTTATTGAACAACCACTCAATTTTGAAAATTCTCTTTTTCCGAATCATGTGTTTAAATTGACTATGGCCCTCTACAAATTAAAACAAGCCCTAAGAGTTTGGTATGAGAGGCTTAGTTCTTTTCTTATTTCAAATAATTTCACTAAAGACAAGGTCGATACTACAATATTTATTAAATATTTTAAAAATAATTTTTTTATTATTCATATTTATGTTGATGATATTATCTTTGGTTCTATAAATGAATCGTTATATGAATCATTTGCCAAGTGTATGAGCTAAGAGTTTGAAATGAGTCTAATGGGTGAACTAACCTTTTTTTTAGGATTATAAATTAAACAACTTAGTGATGGTATATTTCTTAGTCAAACCAAATATACTTTAGAATTATTAAAATGGTTTAATATAGATGGTTCAAAAGCCATCAACACTCCTATGAGTACCTCCACTAAGTTAGACATGGATGAAAGTGAAAAAAGTTTTGATAAAAGAATATATAGGGGAATGATAGGTAGTTTACTTTACCTCACCATAACTAGACCGGATATCATGTTTAGTGTAGAACATTGTACTTGATTTCAAGCTAATCCTAAGTTGTCTCATCTTAAAACCATTAAAAGAATCTTTAGATATCTTAAAGGAACTCATAATATAGGATTATGGTATCCAAAATCCAATAACTTTAATTTAATGGCTTATGGTGATGCTGAATTTGGCGGATGTAGAATCGATAGAAAAAGAACTTCTGGAATATGTCAATTTTTAGGACA
The DNA here is from genome assembly GCA_024322285.1 of Musa beccarii. Taxonomy (NCBI): domain Eukaryota; kingdom Viridiplantae; phylum Streptophyta; class Magnoliopsida; order Zingiberales; family Musaceae; genus Musa; species Musa beccarii. The sequence continues at coordinate 33,783,828 of CM044394.1, forward strand.
TGTACTTATTTCTTGGTGTTCCAAGAAACAAAACTCTATTGCACTATCTACGGTCGAAGCCAAATATATAGTCACAAGTATATATTGTGCACAAGTTATTTGGATGAAAAATACATTAGAAGATTATGAAATTTATTTAAAGAATATTTTCATAAAATGTGATAACACAAGTGCTATTTGTCTATCCAAAAATCCTATTCAATACTCTAGAACTAAGTATATTGACATTAGACATTACTTTATATAAGATCATGTTAATAATAATGATGTCATTCTAGAATTTATTAATACAAAATACCAATTAGCAGTCATCCTCACAAAACCCCTATATGAAGAATAATTTGACTTCATTAGAAGAGAATTAGGCATGCTAAATTGTCCTATTGCATGAAGATGTTGTATGTTCCTTTTCCAAAATTTTTTAACCTTGGTTTACATAATCTCAACTTGATATTATTTTTGAATTTTGGATGACATCTTTTCGATATCATATTTTGAATGAAGCTCTCATTTTTATCCTTCGATCGTAACATTTTGATTCTACTTCTTCTTCAATTGATGAAGATCATACCTTTTGATGAAGTATTAAAATTAGTTTTATACTCTTTCTATCTCTATTAGAATGCTTAAATGAATTTCATGATTTTCATATCATTTGAAGCTTAATGTCATGAAATTTTTACATAATGATTAAACTCTCAAGAGTTTATTATACTCTCTTCAGACTTTATTCTTAACTCTTGATCTTTTATGACTTGATTGTTTTTTCTTTTCCTCCACCTCATGAGAATGCCAAGTTGAATCTCTCTCTATGAAACTTTTGATGTTGATGTGCTGCACTTCATAAATGCTAAGTTAAACTTTTTCATGAACTTTATCATGATCTTTCTCTCACAATTTTTTTTACATGAGCTCTTATTAGTATATTTGACGAATGACTAAATGTTTGATGAATGGCTTCAATGATCAATATTTCTAATTTACAATTTTATGTTTGAATTTTCAAAATTGTATCTTGAACCTCTTTCATGTATGAATCCTTCATAACTTGATCATTTTTCGAATTTCATAGACATGAATAAAAATGATCAAATCATTTTTTGGATTTATCCATCTCGGATGACACATTTTGCATTATGTTCAACTCGATTTCTAAGCAAATATTAGCCTCATGTATCATATATTTTTGATATGTTTGATAAATGATATGCATCATGATACCTTTTGATGACTATTTTTTTTAATTGACCTCATTTTTGTTGATGACAAAGGGGGAGAAGTAAGTAATGATGAATGATTGAAAATCTTAATGTTTTGGTATCATGTATGTTATACCTAAAGTGATGTTGATTTGTTGTGATTATGCATATTGTACTTCAATGATTTGAAATTATGATGCACAATGTATGAAATCTTAATACAATATATTATATATGATCAAAATTGTTTCACTTGAATTCAAAGGTTATTATTTCATTTGAATTTAAGTTTACCTTATTTCGATATGGCATATAGATAGGGGGAGTTGAGTTTAACTCCATCAATTGGTTGTCATCATCAAAAAGAGGGAGATTGTTGAATCTCGAATTTTAATGATGAAATTAATTGATAAGTTTGTTATATAATCTATGCTTTGAGATAAGTGATGCAGGATTAACCTTGATCAAAAGAGGTAAAATAATTAAAGTAAGAAGAATCAAGTGTTGGGCTAGAGTCAAAGTTCGGGCATCGGGTCAGAAGAATCAGACAATGCGCCGAGAACGAATATTGCAGGAGTCAACATGCCGGTGGATCGGGCACTACATCGAAGGTTTGGATGATGCACTGGAAGTTCACCAAAAGATCACTGGAAGGTCACTAGGAGAACCAATGACATGTCGGATAACTTAGATTCATAGCTTATAATTGTTTACATCTTAATGGTCTAAGGTTAGGTCAAAATTGAGTTGGTTTTGGGTGAAATCATACTAACTCAATTAGGGGCCAATTGGGCCTAAATTGGGATTGATTTGGGCTCATTGAGAGGCCCATTCAGTGGCCCAAACATTGCTATAGGCGGTGGCATCGCCAAACTGGCGGTCGAACCGCCTATGATCTGGAAAAGTGAAAAAGCACATTTTTCTAAACTGCAGGTAGTGGTACTGCCCAGTCTAGGTGGTGGTACTGCCCAGTAGTAAAGCTACAGTAGTGGTACTGCTCCAGGTTAGTGGTAGCACTGCCAGAACCTTTATTTTCGAGGTTTTGTGGGTGGTGGCACCGCCCAATGTAGGCGATAGTATCGCTCATACCTAGAAGACCCAGAAATTTAAATTTTGGCTTCGTTTTTGGAGCCATTTGGGGCCTATAAATACCCCACTCATCCCTGCAAAGATTACACAAGAAAAAGTAAGCTAAAACTCTAGTGAATCAAGTTGTAATCTTAAAAAAGTCTCGAGTGTTCTCTCCCTCCTCTTGAAAGGTTTAGAAGTTTGTCTAAGGGAGGTGTGAGACTTGTAGAGATTATATACTAAACCTTTGAAAAAGAGAAAGAGTTGTAAAAGGTTGGTTGATCTTCACCCATTAAAAGAAGATCATTAGTGAAAGCCGGTGACCCCAACGAAGGAGGAATCGAGAGTGGACATAGGTCAGAGGACCGAACCACTATAAAATCGATTTGCATTTCTTTTCTTGCAATTTACATTTCTACAAATCCTTTACCTTATTGTAATTACTCGAATCCTTCTCTTTCACTTATGAATCTTTTTAAGTTAAAATGCAATCGAAGTTGGTTTTCATCGAAATGTGATTCTTCTTGAATGAAGTTTTCCAAAATTACACAAATCAATGCTTTTAACTACTGCACTAATTCAACCCCCCCAACCCCCCCCCCTTAGTACCACTCTAGATCCTAATAAATGCATGGGTATTAGATACCGGTGGTGCTTATCACATTTGTAATTTATTACAGGTTCTGGCAAGGCCTAGAAGATTGGTAAAAGGCGAGATGGATCTCAAGATAAGCAATGGAGCAAGAGTTTGTTGGATCTCGAATTTTGATGATGAAATCAATTGATAGGTTATTTGATCTAATCCATATTATTGAGATAAGTATGCAGGATTAACTACGATAGTATGAAGACATAAAACAACTTACCAGAGTCAAATATATTGGGAGTTCGAGAGTCCACCAGAAGTCCAAAAGATCGTCAGAAGTGCTGTCGAAACCAACCAAGAAAGAATCGGGGACTTGGCGAAGGTTACAGAAGTTTGCCAGAAAGATCGTCGGAGGTTCACGGAGCTCACCAAGAAGGTTCAGAAGCTTGCCAAAGATTCGTCGAACTTGCCATAAAGTCTGGGAGCCTGTTGGGAGTCCACCAGAAGAAATCCGAGGGTGCGTCAGAAGTTTGCCGGAAGTTTGTTGGAGGCTCGTTGGAAGAAAACTCAAAGATGTTGGTTTAGTCTTTGCTTAGAATTGTCTTAATTTCATAGGTAGTACATAATTAGGGTAAGGATTAAGTAATAATCTTGTTTAACCCTGGTAGGGGCAACTAGGCCTTGTCTTAACTGAATTGGGTCGGATTCAAGGCCCATTCAGAAGTTCTGGACTAGGTTTGGCAATGGCACCGCCAAACTAGGGCAGTGGCACCACCCCGAGAATAACTTCCCAAATGATTTGGGTGATGGTACCACCCTAGGTCAGCGATGGTACCACTAGCAGTTATTACCTGCCAGTGGTGGTACCATTTGATAGGCGGTGATAACGCTTGACAAGCGATGGTATCGCCAGTCCATAGAGCCTGAGAACTCTGTTAGGCAGTGGTACCACTAATCTGGGCAGTGGTACCACCCAGTACACTGACAGAGTAGGGTGAACAGGTGGTGGTACCACCAGTACCCAAAAATCTAGGATATAACTCTTTTTGGCTCCATTTTTAAATGCCAGTTGAGTCTATAAATACCCCTCTTTCCTCAGCTGGTAAAGCACCTTTAGAGAAGTTGAAAACAGGGTCAAAGCTTTAGTAAAATCTTGTTTCAATAGCTTGAGTGTTCACCTCCCTCTTTTTCCTTATCAAAAATCTATAAGAGTGTGAATCACTTGTAAAAGTTTATAAGAGGTGTGTTTGGTCCTTCTCCTTCAAAGAAGTTTGATAGTGGAAGTTGGGAGCCTCATCGAACGGGGCTTCGGAAGTGGACGTAGGTCATTTGACAGAACCGCTATACGTCGCTGCATACTTTGAATGTGTGAGCTTTTAAATTTCTGTATCTTACCTTTACTTAGCTACAAATCATTTGGTCTTTTTCTCTCTACTCTCATTTATATTCACTCGAACTATTTTAGCTAAAAATTCTTTCATCAAATCAAAATTTCCTTACGAACCAACTATCTCCGAAATCGGTTTCAAGTTTACAAGTTTTAATCTGCTACACTAATTCACCCCCTCCCCCTTGTTAGTGTCACTCAGATCCTAATAGAGTTGCTGCTGTTGCTATCAGCAAGGTCACTCTACATCTGCCTAATGAAGCTACAATTACATTAGATGTATGTTATTTTGTTCCCTCTATTTTCAAAAATGTTATATCCATTTCATGTTTAACATTAAATGGTTATAAAGTGATTTTTAAGAATAATAGTTGTTCAATTATTAAGGATGATAAGATTATCACTAGAGGACATTGCATAATAATTTGTTTATGCTGAACATTGCTCCATATATCATGAATGTAAGCATGTCCAAGTGGAAGTGGACTGAAAAAGTATTAAGACTCTTCGATTACATCGAGGAGGAGAATACTTGAGTACGGAATTCATCTAGTTCCTCAAGAACCATGAGATTCTATCCCAATGGACACCTCATTATACACCACAGCTCAATGGTGAATCAAAAAGGAGGATCGCACACTATTAGATATAGTGCGGTCCATGATGAGTTTCGTAGACCTACCCATCTCATTTTGGGGATATACCCTAGAGATCATAGCTTACCTTCTGAATAAAGTTCTATCTAGATCAGTAGTGTCTACATCATATGAGATATAGAGAGAGAAGAAGCCTGATCTCAAGGTTGTTAAGATTTGGGGTTGACCTATTCACGTTAAAAGGCACGACCCCGATAAGTTAGAATCTAGGACGGAATGGTGCAAGTTCGTGGGATACCCTAAAGAAACTTGTGGTTACTATTTCTATAACCCCAAGAACCAAAAGGTCTTTGTTGCCAAGAGAGCAGTGTTTCTTGAGATGGAACACATTCTTGGTATAGACAATGGGAGCATGATAGAGTTGAGTGATGTTAAAGAACTTAGCTCAGGCACTATTCCAGAGATCGGTCTGTTCAGGTACCTAACACACAGAGTGTCACACCCTCCGGAGAGATATGTGGGACATATCAGTGGAGAGGACACTCAGGATATTGATCCTCAGACCTACGAAAAGGCTATTATGAGCATAGACTCCGGGAAGTGGTAAGAAGCCATGAATTCTAAGATGGAATCCATGTACTCCAATAAGGTTTGAAACCTTGTTGATGCACTTGAGGGTATCATACCCATCGACTGCAAATAGATCTTCAAGAAGAAGATCAGGGTAGATGAAGAGGCGGAGACCTATAAGGCAAGACTAGTAGCTAAGGGGTATTATCAGAGGCAAGGTACTGACTATGACAAAACCTTCGTACCCGTAGCTATGCCAGAATCCATCTGAATTCTATTGGCTATTGCAACACATTATGACTATGAGATTTGGCAGATGGATGTGAAAACTGTATTCCTCAATAGCAACCTCGAATATGAAGTGTATATGATATAGCCTGTAGGGTTCATATCTAAGTAGAGTCCAGATAAGGTGTGCAGATTGCTTAAGTTTATTTATGGACTAAAGCAAGCTTCCCGAAATTAGAACATAAGGTTTGATGAGGCAATCAGATCTTATGACTTCGTTAAGAACGAAGATGAATCTTGTGTGTATAGGAAGGTAAGTGGGAGCACTATCACCTTTTTGGTATTATATGTGGATGACATCCTAATCATTGGGAATAATGTACGAATGCTCTCCACAGTAAAGGCTTGGCTATCTAGGCACTTCTTCATGAAGGACTTAGGGAAAGCATCCTATATATTGGGGATACAGATCTATAGAGATAGATCTAAGAGGATGCTTAGCTTGTCCTAGTCCAAGTACATAGAATTTCCCCAAACACTTCTGGAGAAATGGCAAACATGGATATGATACCCTTTGTGATAGGATCTATCATATATGCTATATTATATACCAGGCCTGATATAGCACATGCTCTGAGTGTCACGAGTAGGTATTAGGCAGATCTAGGCTTGGAGTGTTGGAAAGTAGTAAAGTATATCCTTAAGTACTTGAGAAGGACTGAGGATCTTTTATTGGTATATGGAGAAGGTAGTCTCCAAATTGAGGGCTACACGGGCTTGAGATTCCAGTCCGATGTCGATGATAGCAAGTCGAATTCAGGGTGTATGTTCACCCTGAATAGAGCAGTAGTAAGTTGGAAGAGTTCCAAATGAGAGATTACTGCTAACTCGACCACAGAGGTAGAATACATTTCTGCGGCAGAAGCAGTAAAAGAGGGTATATGGATGAAGAAGTTCATCACAGATTTGGGAATCGTATCGAGCAATGTAAAAATGATTCTCATATATTGTGACATAACAGGGCGATCGGTCAAGCTAGGGAACCTGGGTCTTATTAGAAGTGTTCTGAGGAGGTTCCACCTAATTAGAGAGATCACAGCCCATAGAGATGTAGTAGTGGAAAGAGTTCCATCCAAAGATAACATTGCAGATCCACTAATAAAGCCATTTACTCAGATTGTATTTGAGCATCATAGAGATCTGATGAGGATCAGACATATAGGTGATTGGCTTTAGGTCAAGTGGGAGATTATTAGTTATAGGTGCCCTATAAGCCAATCACATGAGTGATGGCACTTATGACATGCTGTATTGATCTCTTTACATATTATTACTGGTATTTTCTCACATTATCTGGATGAATATTGTGATGACCTTGGATTTACGTAATGGGAATTGAATCATAATGAGATCACGATAATGAGACTGATTCACCTTTAAACATATATCCTAAATCACCTTTAAACATATATCCCAAGCCTCTTGGTTTAGTGGGTCTCTACCCAATAATCTCTTTTTAGCAATTATTGGATCTCATCTTAGGATCCAATAATTCAGGGGCTTAATGGATATCCAATAAGATAGGGGCTCCAACGGATATCTCATATTCGAACCTCTACTCGTCTCAACACCTACCATATGTGTGTGACACTCTAGACCCAATATTGAGCTGGCTGTGAGTCATACTTGTCAGAACTCCTTCTGACTTAGTGAATTATTATCTCTATAATAATTCACCCAACTTATCGACTACAGATGTACTAGGCCACTACGCCGCTGCCCCGAGATGATATAGGGGAATCCAATCCGATGGATCTATCTATCATCAGTTACCATGTATCTATATTCTCTTATCCATCTAATATTCCATAGATCCTATACCGAGCATGGTGCTGTTAGGCCCATATGGTCTCTCCTCGAGTCTTGCTCTTGTCGGATTCTCTCGGAGAACTCTTTCTCTTTCATTTCGAATAACCTTGGCCAAGGATTTGTTTGAGCAAGAATACATGGGATATTCCTCTCATGATACCGAGAGCGGATGATCCTCTATTGACACTCAATAACTCTCGTAAGGTTGGCTACCACTCCCAATAACTGACTATATTAGATCTGGAACTTTCTAAACCTATAAGTTCGGTATCAAAGAGTGGAGTACTCATACAGGACATCCTTGGTGTCTCAAGTCTAAGGACCAGATACACTACTGGGACTACAGAATCATTGTCTGACGTGAGGTATCAATAACCATCTAGCATTCCGTAAGCGGATCAATCAGTGAACTCATTCCCCAATAAGCACCTGCACTATACCCTTAGTGTCCCCACACGAGTAGCTATGAGACCAGCCATCTCCATTATATGGATGAGTATATAGCACACTAGTCTATCCAATTGTCTCGATATTCCTCTCGAGTAACCTATGACTAGGATTATTTAGGGTCTATGTTTAAAGGTGAATCGATCTCATTATCGTGATCTCATCATGATCCGATTCCTATTACACAGACCCAAGGACATCACAATATATACAACACGCAAGATAAAGTTATAAAATTCCTGATAATAAGCAAAGAGAAAGAGTGCATATCAAGTCACAAGTGCCATCATTTATGTGATTGGCTTGTAGAGCACATATGACTAGAAATCTCCCACTTGACCTAAAACCAATCATCAACATGTCTGATCCCCATCATACTTTTGTGACGCTCAAAGATAATTTGAGTTAATGGCTTTATCAGTGGATCTGCAATGTTATCTTTGGATGGAACTCTTTCCACTGCTACATCTCTTCGGGCCACGATCTCTCTAATAAGCTAGAACCTCCTCAGAACACTTCTGATAAGACCCGGGTTCCCTTATTTGAGTAATCACCCCATAGTTATCGCAATATAAGGGAATCAACTCCTCGCTGTTCGACATGACTTCTAAATTTATGATGAACTTCTTCATCCAAACTTCCTCCTTTATTGCTTCTGTCGCAACAATGTATTCTGCCTCTGTGGTCGAGTCAGTAGTAGTGTCTTGCTTGGAACTCTTCCAGCATACTGCTCCTCCATTCAGGGTGAATACATACCCTGAATTAGACTTGCTATCATCGACATCGGTCTAGAAGCTCAAGTCTGTGTAGCCCTCAACCCTAAGGCTACTGCCTCCATATACCAGTAAAAGATCCTTAGTCCTTCTCAAGTACTTAAGGATACATTTTACTATTTTCCAGTGCTCCAAGCCTGGATCTACCTGATACCTACTTATGATACTCAGAGCATGCGCTATATCAGGCTTAGTACATAGCATAGTATACATAATAGATCCTATCGTTGAGGCATATGGTATCCTATCCATGTGTGCCCCTTCTTCAGGAGTCTTTGGGGACATACTCTTAGAAAGTGATATTCCATGTCAAACCTTTTGGTATGAGACCTCTCTTGGAATTTTTCATGCCAAACCTTTTGACAATGGTGTCCATGCACCTAGACTAGGACAAGCCAAGCATCCTCTTGGATCTATCTCTATAGGTCCAGATCCTCAATATATAAGATGTTTCCCCTAAGTCCTTCATGGAGAAGTGCTTAGATAGCCAAGCCTTTACTATGGAGAGCATTCCTACATCATTCCCAATGATCAAGATGTCATCCACAGATAATACTAAAAAGGTGATAGTGCTTCCACTTACCTTCCTGTACACACAAGGCTCATCTTCGTTCTTAACAAAGTCATAAGATCTGATCGCCTCATCAAATCTTATGTTCCAACTTCGGGAAGCTTGCTTCAGTCCATAAATTGACCTAAGCAATCTGCACACCTTATCTGGGTTATCCCTAGGCACGAATCCCTTAGGCTATATCATATACACCTCATCCTTAAGGTTGCCATTGAGGAATGCGGTTTTGATGTCCATTTATCAGATCTCATTATCATCGTGTGCTGCAATAGCTAATAGAATTCAAATGGATTTTAGCATAGCTATAGGTAAGAAAGTTTCATCATAGTCAAAACCTTATCTTTGACAATACCCCTTAGCCACTAGCCTTGCTTTATAGGTCTCTACCTTTCCATCTACTCCAATCTTCTTTTTGAAGATCCACTTGCAACCAATGGGTATAATACTATTGGGTGCATCAACTAGGTTCCAAATCTTGTTGGAGTACATGGAATCCATTTCTGAATTCATGGCTTCTTTCCATTTCCCGAAGTCTATGCTCATAATAGCCTCCTCGTAGGTCTGAGAATCAATATCCTCAACATCCTCTTCTTTGATATGTTCCACATATCTCTCAGGAGGATGAGATACTCTACCGAACCTACATAAAGTTGGAACTTGTGTGCTAGGTACCTAAATAGACTCTGTGCTAGTTATAGGTGCCCTACAAGCCAATCACATGAATGATTGCACCTGTAACACGCTGCGTTAATCTCTTTGCTTATGATTATTGATATTATCTAACATTATCTAGATGTATATTGTGATGTCCTTGGATCAGTGCAGTGAGAATTGGATCATGATGAGATTACGATAATGAGACCGATTCACCTTTAAATACAGACCCTAAATTATCCTAGTCATAGGTTACTCGAGAAAGACATCGAGATAACCGGATAGACTGGTGTGCTGTATACCCGTTCATATGATGGAGGTAGCTGGTCTCATAGCTACTCGTGTGGGGACACTAAAGGGCAGCAGCGGTGCTCATTGGAGAATGAGTTCACTGATTGATCCGCCTATGGAATGCTGGATGGTTATTGATACCTTACGTCAGACAGCCATTCCGTAGTCCCAGTAGTGTATCTGGTCCTTAGACTTGAGACACTAAGGATATCCTGTATGAGTACTCCACTCTTTGATACCGGACTTATAGGTTTAGAAAGCTCCAGATCTAGTACAGCCGGTCATTGGGAGTGGTAGCCAACCTTACGAGGGCTATTGAGTGTCAATAGAGGATCATCCGCTCTCGGTATCATGAGAGGAATATCTCATATATCCTTGTTCGAACAAATTCTTGGCCAAGGTTATTCGGATTGAGAGAGAAAGAGTTCTCTGAGAGAATCCGACAAGAGCAAGACTCGAGGAGAGACCATATAGGCCTGACAGCACCATGCTCGGTATATGGTCTCTAGAATATTAGATGGATTAGAGATTATAGATACATGGTAACAGAGGACATATAGGTCCAAAGGATTGGATTCCCTTGTATTGTCTGGGGGGCCGCGGCGTAGTGGCCTGGTATGTCCGCAATCGATGAGTTGGGTGAATTATTATAGAGATAATAATTCACTAAGTCAGAAGGAGTTCTGACAAGTATGACTCACGATCAGCTCAATATTAGGCCTAGCGGGTCACACACATATAGTAGGTGTTGCGATAAGTAGAGGTTCAAATATGAGATATCCGCTGAACCCCCTATCTTATTGGATATCCATTAAGCCCTTGAATTATTGGATCCTGAGATGAGATCCAATAATTGATAATAAGAGATTATTGGGTAGAAACTTACTAATCTAAGAGGTTTAGGTAATTGGATGGAGATCAAATACCCAATAGGGCAAAAGATCCATTAGGGTTTTTCAAGGGGCCTCTATAAATAGGAGGGAACCAAAGCTCTATAGGCTGAGGGTTTCTTTTGGTAGTTACCTCCTGTTCTCCTCTCCCTAGAGAGAGAGGTGCATCGTCTCAATCCCTGCCGTGTGGATACCGCTAGAGAGGAGAACGCTTGACCTCCTTCATCCTCTCCCACAGATCTGCAGGAATTCAGGGATATACGATCTCCCTAGGTATTTTCTTTTACACGTGCAGTTTTACGGATTTGTTTTTGATGCACCGATCTTCGCACGACAACGAAAACTTTCTACAGGAAATCTAGGGTTTTGTTTTCTGTTCTTCCACTGCGCATGTGATGTCGCTCCCCATGAAGGATTTCCCAATAGTGGTATTAGAGCCAGGTTGTTCGTGCGAAGATTGGATCTTAAACTGCGTATGTTGTGATCTAGAACAGTTCTTATCATTAAAATCTTTGGCGCAAAGGGCGAAGGGCAGCAACTGTTGGTGCCCGTTGTGTTCGTGTAGTGACCGCAAGGCTGCTTGCAGCCTTACTGCCTACACAAGCGGCAGCCGGCTGGCGGGCTACGGGCTGCAAGCAGGCTGCCAGCACCGACGACCTACTGCTTGCCTGCGACCCGTTGGCAGAGGCACCCGCGGAGGCAACACTGCCTAAGGGGTGGGCGGTGCCCGTAGGGGTGACCACTACCGCCCGCGGCCAGGCAGGAAATGCCTGTAGCCACCTGCAGGGGCAGTACCCGTGGGGGCCAAGGCCGCCTGAGGAGGCGGCGCTAGCCCGCGACGACGCTTGCGGGGCAGCGCCGTAGGGGCACCGGCGGGTTGCCCGCGGGGTGCCCGCAGGGCAGCATCTACGGGCACTACCCCATGGGTGGCGCTTACACGAGCGACGCCCACCCGCGGTTCGGGCAATTGCTGCGGGTAGTGCGCCTGCCTGCTGTGGCCGTGCCGCCCGCGGCGCCGCCACCGGCTAGGTGGCGGTGGGCGCACCGCAGCTGCAAACGCCGCAGGGCAGAGGGTTAGATTTTTTTATCAAAAGATTATTTTGCACCTCAGAATTTTAGAAATTCTAGATTCTGTCCCTTTGACAGAATTATCAAAATACCCTTGGGAATTTAGAAAATTCTCTCTATGTCCCTTATTTCAAAAAATTAAATATATTAATTAAATAGTTTAATTAACTATTATTTTTTTATCTAGTAGTCCTATAAAGTAATATATACATGTGATGTATGATGTAGACAGATGATCATGGACTTATGATGTGATGTGTGTATATGTGATTATTATTATTTAGGTCTGCGAGCCTCTATTTTTCTCGTTTATTGTTGGGCCTGCGTACCTATAATTATGTTGTAATTACATGACGAGGCCCAGTAGTAGTGGGACCCACGAGGTCGAGACGGACGATCCGACATGCAAATGTGTTGAGATGCCGATGGATCCGACGAAGCGAGATGGACGATCACAGGGCATGGAGATGCGCCGAAGCACACATAGATCTTGATGTGAGTGATTGGGCACACTGGCTAGGGCTTGATCATATTAGGATGTGGTCCATGATCATCTGGTGTGATTACTCATGTGATGCGTGATTAGTTATACACCTACTATATATATATATATATATTTACATGCGATGTAGATATATATATATATATATACATACGATGTAGATATATATATATATATATATTAAATACGTATATGTATGTGTGTGACACATTATATTAGGAGACCAAATCAAAATCCTCTCTATTAATAATATTAAGTCGACAAACGTGAGGCAATTAGATTGACCCACGTGGCCTTCCATCGTTATAGCTAGGAGCCGATTCCTGGTATAGGTTGAGTTGGTCGAGTCCCTCGAGACTCACCTATATTGTGTCTCGCCATCTTATCTACGACATAGAGATGTCATAGGTGACCTGAGGACATGGTATGCTTGGTCGAGTCCCTCGAGAGTATATCACCTAATCAGACTCATCTGGTAACGATGTTAATGACTTAACCAAACATCATGGTTGGTCGAGTCCCTCGAGGCTATGGTGGTTCGGAGGCCGAACAGGACGGGAATCACAAGGAGTTATGATTGGCAAGAGTTGTCTACCTTTACGGGCTTAACGTGATTGGTTGAGTCCCTCGAGGTTACATTAAGATGCCGATTGGATCCTGATCCCCACTAGAGATCTATCGGGGGTCTCCGATTCACATACCGGAGGGTGTTGTGTGTCTCGCAAAAAATTAGTGGGAGTACATTAAGATAGAAGTCCTTATCTTAATTGTTTAAATTTCTGTAAAGTCTGCATGTTATTTATTTCTGCTACATCTTTTATTTTAGAAAAATATCACTTTCAAATCCTTTATGTGGCATACTTGGTGCCAACCGCCTCACTAGTCTAAATTATACGGTTTGGCTTCGCAATCTAAGAATCATTCTCACGGTGAAGAAAATCGCATATGTCCTTGATACAGTGATCCCTACGCCCGACGAAGGGGCAAGTGAGGATGCGATCGCCCGTTATGTGAAGTACTTAGATGATTCTACTTATGCTCAGTGTTATATATTGGCCTCTATGACTATTGAGTTACAGAGATAGCATGAAAATATGGATGCTAATTCCATACTCTTGCATCTCCGTAAATTGTTTGAGGAACAGGGAAGAACTCAGCAATATGAGATATCAAAGAGTCTTTTCCATGCTAGAATGACTGAGGGGACACCGGTTCAGGACCATGTCCTTAAGATGATTAAGTGGATCGAGAAACTCACAAGTTTAGGAATGGTCCTAGAGGATAACCTGTATGTGGATCTTATACTTCAGTCCTTACCAGATTCCTTTTCTCAGTTCATAATGAATTTTAATATGAATAAACTTGAGGTGACCCTCCCAGAGCTCCTCAATATGTTGAGAGAAGTAGATAGCACCATCAAGAAAGAGAAGCCGATTCTCTGCACTAGTGAGACCTGAAAGAAAAGGAAGACTCAGAAGACCCTTAAGAAGGGCAAGGGCAAGGGCAAAATGGGTAAGGCAAAGGTTGTCAAGAAAAACCCAACAAAGGACAACGGCTAGTACTTCCACTACAGCAAAGATGGGCACTAAAAGAGGAACTGCAAAGAGTACCTTGCAGAGAGGGTGAAATAGAAGCTTGCAGAAGCTTCAGGTACATTCATGATCAGTCTCCATTTGTCAGAATCTTATGATAACACATGTGTATTGGATACCGGGAGTACTTATTATATCTGCAATTCGTTGTAGGTTCTGGCAGAACCGAGGAGATTGAACAAAGGTGAGATGGACCTTAAGATGGGCAATGGAGCAAAGGTTGCTGTATTGGCTGTTGGCAAGGTCACCTTACATCTGCCTGGTGGAACTATTATTGCATTAGATGCATGCTATTATGTTCCTTCTATTATCAAAAATATTATTTTCATTTCATGTTTGACAGTTATTAGATATAAATTAGTGTTTGAGAACAATGGTTGCTCAATAATATTAGATGATGAGATCATCACGAGAGGAACATTGCATAATAGTTTATATATGCTAGATACAACTCCACATATCATGAGTGTAAGTGAGTCTAAGAGGAAACGAGAAATGGAGAACCAGATTGGAAAGAGTATTAAAACCCTTCGATCAGATCGAGGAGGTGAGTACTTGAGTATAGAGTTCACCCAGTTCCTCAAAGACTATGGGATATTATCCCAATGGACACCTCCTTATACATCATAGCTTAATGGTGTATCAGAAAGGAGGAATTGCATACTGTTAGACATGGTGCATTCCATGATTTGTTTCGTCGACCTATCCATCTCATTCTGGGGATATGCCTTAGAGACTGTAGCTTACCTTCTGAACAGAATTCCAACTAAATCAGTGATGTCTACTCCATATGAGATATAGAATGGGAAGAAGCATGATCTTAAAGTTGTTAAGATTTGGGGCTGCCCTGCCCACGTTAAGAGACACAACCTTGACAAGTTGGATTCTAGGATGGAACGGTACAAGTTCGTAGGATACCCCAAAGAAACTTATGGGTATTATTTCTATCACCCTGACGACCGAAAGGTCTTTGTAGCCAAGAGAGTAGTGTTCCTTGAAAAGGAATACATTCTTGGTGAAGACAGTGGGAGCATGATAGAGTTGAGCGAGGTTGGAGAACCTAGCTCAAGCACCATTCCAGAATCTGTTCAGATACCTAACATACAAGTTCCAACTTTACGTAGGTCAGATAGAGTATCCCATCCTCCTGAGAGATATGTGAGACATATCAGAAGAGAAGATATTGAGAATATTGATCCTCAGACCTATGAGGAGGCTATTATGAGCATAGACTCTGAGAAATGGTAAGAAGCTATGAATTCAAAAATAGATTCCATATACTCCAACAAGGTTTGGAACCTAGTTGATACACCCGAGGGTATTGTACCCATTGATTGCAAGTGAATCTTCAAAAGAAGATTGGAGTAGATGGAAAGGTAGAGACCTATAAAGCAAGGCTAGTAGCTAAGGGGTATCGTCAAAGGCAAGGTGTTGACTATGTCGAAACTTTCTCACCTGTAACCATGCTAAAATCCATTCGAATTCTATTGACTATTGCAGCACACTATGATTATGAGATCTGACAGATGGACGTCAAAACCGCATTCCTTAATAGTAACCTCGAGGAGGAGGTGTATATGATATAGCCTGAGGGTTTCATATACAGGGATAACCCAGATAAGGTGTGCAAGTTGCTTAGGTCCATTTATGGATTGAAGCAAGCTTCCCGAAGTTAGAACATAAGATTTGATGAGGCGATCAGATCTTATGACTTTGTTAAGAACAAAGATGAACCTTGTGTGTATAGGAAAGTAAGTGGGAGTACTATCACCTTTTTGGTATTATATGTAGATGACATCCTGATCATTGGGAATGATGTAGGAATGCTCTCCATAGTAAAGACTTGGTTATCTAGGCAATTCTCCATGAAGAAATTAGGGGAAGCATCCTGCATATTGGAGATATGGATCTATCGAGATAGATCCAAGAGGATGCTTGGCTTGTCCCAGTCCAGGTACATAGACACCATTGTCAAAAGGTTTGGCATGGAAAATTCCAAAGAGGTCTCATACCAATAAGACATGGAATATCACCTGTAAAGGAGTATGTCCCTAGAGACTCCTGAAGAAAGGGCGCACATGGATATAATGCCATATGCATCAGCGATAGGATCTATCATGTATGCTATGCTATGTACCAGGCCTGATATAGCACATGCTTTGAGTGTCATGAGTAGATATCAGGCAGATCCAAGCTTGGAGTACTGGAAAGCAGTAAAATATATCCTTAAGTACTTGAGGAGGACTAAGGATCTTTTACTAGTATATGGAGGTAGTAGCCTCAAGGTTGAGGGCTACACGGACTCGAGCTTCCAGTCCGATGTCGATGATAGCAAGTCTAATTCAGGGTATGTGTTCACCCTGAATGGAGGAGCAGTATGCTGGAAGAGTTCCAAGCAAGACACTACTGCTGACTCAACCATAGAGGCGGAATATATTGCTGTGACAGAGGCAGCAAAGGAGGGAGTCTGAATGAAGAGGTTCATCACAGACCTAGGAATCATATCGAGCAGCGAGGATATGATTCCCTTATATTGCGACAACTACGAGGTGATTACTCAAATAAAGGGAACCCGGGTCTCATCAGAAGTGTTTTGAGGAGGTTTTAGCTTATTAGAGAGATCGTGGCCCGAATGGATGTAGTAATGGAAAGAGTTCCATCCGAAGATAACATTGCAGATCCACTGACAAAGCCGTTGACTCAGATTATCTTTGAGCATCACAGAGGTCTGATGGGGAACAGACATGTTAGTGATTGGCTTTAGGTCAAGTGGGAGATTGCTAGTTATAGGTGCCCTATAAGCCAATCACATGAGTGATTACACCTGTAACACGCTGCGTCAATCTCTTTGCTTATGATTATTAGTATTATCTCACATTATCTAGATGTATATTGTGATGTCCTTGGATCTCTGCAATAGGAATTGGATCATGATGAGATTATGATAATGAGACCGATTTACCTTTAAACATAGACCCTAAATTATCCTGGTCGTAGGTTACTCGAGAATGACATCGAGATAACCGGATAGACTGGTGTGCTGTATACCCATTCATATGATGGAGGTAGTTGGTCTTATAGCTACTCTTATGGGGACACTAAGGGTACAGTGCAGGTGCTCATTGGAGAATGAGTTCACTGATTAATCTGCCTACAGAATGCTGGATAGTTATTGATACCTCACGTCAGACAGCGATTCCGTAGTCCTAGTAGTGTATCTGGTCCTTAGACTTGAGACACCAAGGATGTCCTGTATGAGTACTCTACTCTTTGATACCGGACTTATAGGTTTGGAAAGCTTCAGATCTAGTACAACCGGTCATTGGGAGTGGTAGCCAACTTTACGAGGGCTATTGAGTGTCAATAGAGGATCATCCGCTCTCGGTATCATGAGAGGAATATTTCATGTGCTCTTGCTCGAACAAATCCTTGGCTAAGGTTATTCGGACTAAGAGAGAAAGAGTTCTCCGGGAGAATCCGACAAGAGCAAGACTCGAGGAGAGACCGTATGGGCCTGACAGCACCATGCCCGGTATAGGATCTCTGGGATATTAGATGAATGAGAGATTATAGATACATGGTAACTGAGGACAGATAGGTCCAAAGGATTGGATTCTCGTATATCATCTGGGGGCCACGGTGTAGTGGCTAGTTACGTCCGCAGTCGATGATTTGAGTGAATTATTATGGAGATAATAATTCACTAAGTCAGAAGGACTTCTAACAAGTATGACTCATGGCCAGCTCGATATTGGGCCTAGAGGGTCACACACATATGGTAGGTGTTGCGACGAGTAAAGGTTCGGATATGAGATATCCGCTGAACCCCCTATCTTATTGGATATCTATTAAGCCCCTGAATTATTGGATCCTGAGATGAGATCCAATAATTGTTAATAAGAGATTATTGGGTAGAAACCCACTAATCCAAGAGGCTTGGGTAATTGGATGGAGATCTAATATCCAATACGGCAAAAGATCCATTAGGGTTTTTTAGGGGGCCTCTATAAATAGGAGGGAACCAAAGCTCTATAGGTTGAGGGTTTTTTTTGGTAGCTACCTCCTATTCTCCTCTCCCCTGAGAGAGGTGCATCATCGCAATCCCTGCCATATGGATACTACTAGAGAGGAGGACGCTTGAACTCTTTCATCCTCTCCCACAGATTTGCAAGAATTTAGGGATATACGATCTCCCTTTGTATCTTCTTTTACACGTGTAGTTTTGCGGATTTATTTTTGACGCACCGATCTTCGCACAACGATGAAAACTTTCTACGGGAAATCTAGGGTTTTGTTTTATGTTCTTCCACTGCGCATGTGATGTCGCTCCCTATGAAGGATTTCCCAGCACTCTGGCTGTGGAATGGTGCATGAGCTAGGTTTTCCAACCTTGCTCAACTCTATCATGCTCCCATTGTCTCCATCAAGAATGTGTTCCTTCTCAAGGAACACTGCTCTCTTGACTATAAAGACCTTTTGGTCCTCAAGGTGATAGGAATAATACCCACAAGTTTCCTTGGGGTATCCCACGAACTTGCACTGGTCCTCAGGGTTGTGTCTCTTGACGTAGGCATAGCAGCCCCAAATCTTAACAACCTTAAGATCGGGCTTCTTCCTATTCCATATCTCATATGGAGTAGACATTACTGACTTAGTTGGAATTCTGTTATGGTATTCTGTTCAGAAGGTAAGCTGCAATCTCTATGGCATATCCCCAGAATGAGATGGGTAGATCGGCGAAACTCATTATGGAATGCACCATGTCTAATAGTGTGCGATTCCTCCTTTCTGATATACCATTAAGCTGTGGTGCATAAGAAGGTGTCCATTAGGATAAAATCTCATAGTCTTTGAGAAACTGGGTAAACTCTATACTCAAGTACTCACCTCCTCGATCTGATCGAAGGGTTCTCTTCCTGTCTGGTTCTCTACTTTATTCTTATATTCCCTAAATTTCTCAAAAGCCTCAGACTTGTACTTAATCAAGTACACATGTCCGTATCTTGAGAAATCATCAGTGAAAGTAATGAAGTAGGAGTAATCACCTATGGCATGAGTCGACATGGGACCACATACATCGTTATGTATGAGTTCCAATAACTTAGTGGTTCTCTCTCTAGTTCCACTAAATGGAGAGTTGGTCATCTTTCCCCGAAAGCAAGGTTCACAAGTCGCATATGACTCATAGTCAAATAGATCTAGATATCCATTCTTCAGTAACTTTTGAATCCTTCCCTCATGGATGTGATCTAGCCTACAATGCCACAGATATGTATGGTTCACCTCTTCTCGTTTCCTCTTAGACTCACTTACACTCATGATATGTGGAGCTGTATCTAGCATAAATAAATTATTATGCAATATTCCTCTCGTGATGATCTCATCATCTAATATTATTGAAAAACCATTGTTCTCAAAAACTAATTTATATCCACTAACTGTCAAACATGAAATGGAAATAATATTTTTGGTAATAGAAGGAACATAATAGCATGCATCTAATACAATAATAGCTCCACCAGGCAGATGTAAGGTGACCTTGCCAACAGCCACTACAGCAACCTTTGCTCCATTGCCCATTTTAAGATTCATCTCACCTATGTTCAATCTCCTAGGTCCTGCCAGAACTTGCAATGAATTGCAGATATGATAAGCACTCCCAGTATCCAATACCATGTGTTATCATAAGATTCTAACAAATGGAGACTGATCATGAATGTATCTGAAGCTTCTTCAAGCTTCTGTTTTACCCTTTCTACAAGGTACTCTTTGCAGTTCCTCTTCCAGTGCCCATCTTTGTCATAGTGGAAGCACTGGCCTTTGTCCTTTGTTGGGTCTTTCTTGGTAATCTTTACCTTACCCATTTTGCCCTTGCCCTTATCATTCTTAAGGAACTTCTAAGCCTTTCTTTTCTCTCTGGTCTCACCAGCATAGAGAACTGACTTCTCTTTCTTGATGGTGCTCTTTGCTTCTCTCAATATATTGAGGAGCTCTAGGAGGGTCACCTCAAGTTTGTTTATATTAAAATTTATTATGAACTGAAAAAAGGAATCTGGTAGGGACTGAAGCACAAGATCCACACACAGGTTATCCTCTAGGACCATTCCTAGACCTATGAGTTTCTCGATCCACTAAATCATCTTAAGGACATGGTTCTAAACCAGTATCCCCGCAGTCATCCTAGCATAGAAAAGACTCTTTAATATCTCATATCGCTGAGTTCTTTTCTATTACTTAAATAGTTTACGGAGATGCAGGTGTATGGAATTAACATCCATATTTTCATGCTATCTCTGTAACTCAGTAGTCATAGAGGCTAACATATAATACTAAGCAAGAGCGGAATCATCTATGTACTTCACATAACGAGCGATCTCATCCTCACTTACCCCTTCATCGGGTGTAGGGATCATTATATCAAGGACATACATGATTTTCTCTACCGTGAGAACGATTCTCAGATTGTGAAGTTAATCCATATAATTTGGACCGATGAGGCGGTTAGCATCAAGTATGCCATGTAAAGGATTTGAAAGTAAAATTTTTCTAAAATTAAAGATGTAGCAGAAATAAATAACATGCAGACTTTGCAAAAATTAAATAGTTAAGATAATAACTTCTATCTTAATGTACTCCCACTAATTTTTTGTGAGACATACAACATCCTCTGGTATATGAATCGGAGACCCCCAGCGGATCTCTAGCGGGGATCTGGATCCAATCGGCATCTTAACGTAACCTCGAGGGATTCGACCAATCATGTTAAGCCTGTAAAGGTAGGCAACTCTTGCCAATCACAACTCCTTGTGATTCCCATCCTGTTCGACCTCCGAACCACCATGGCCTCAAGGGACTCGACCAACCATGATGTTCGGTTAAGTCATCACCATCATTACAAGATGAGTCTGATTCGATGATATACTCTCGAGGGACTCGACCAAGCATACAATATCCTCATGTCACTAGTGACATCTCTATATCATAGATAAGATAGCGAAACACGATATAGGTGAGTCTCAAGGGACTCGACCAACTCAACATACACCGGGAATCAGTTCCTACCTATAACAATGGAAGGCCATGTGGGTCAATCTAATTGTCTCACGTTTATCAATTTAATATTATTAATAGAGGGGATTTTTTATTTGGTCTTCTAACATAATGTGTCACACACATACATATTTAATATATATCTACATCGCATGCAAATATATATACATATCTAGTAGGTGTATAACCAATTATACATCACATGAGCAATCACACTAGATGATCATGGACCACATCCTAATGTGATCAGGCCCAAGCTAGTGGGCCCAATCACTCACATCAAGATCTATGTGTGCTTCGGCGAATCTCCATGCCCTGTGATCGTCCTTCTTGCTTCGTCGGTTCCGTCGGCATCTCAACGTGTCTCATGCGTCGGATTGTCCATCTCAACCTCGTAGGTTCTGCTACCACTGTGCCTCCTCATGTAATTACAACATAATTACAAGCACGCAGGCCTGATAATAATCGAGAAAAATAGAGGCTCGTAGGCCCCAATAATAATTACATGTACACACATCACATCATAGGTCCATGATCATCTATCAACATCATACATCACATGTATATGTTATTTTATAAGAATACCAGATAAATAATAATAGTTAATTAAACTATTTAATTAACATATATATTTTTTTAAAAATATGGATATTCAAAGAATTTTTTGAATTCTGAGGGGCAAAAATATCTTTTGTCCATAAAACCCTAATCCCTCTTCTGCCTACTTCGTTGTGGTGTTGTGGCCATCGCCACCCTGCCGGCGGCGGCCACTACCCGTTGGCGCACCGTAGCAGCGGGCGCTTCTGCTCGTGGGGGAGTGTCACTGCCCCGCAGGCAGCATTGCCGCCGTGGGTGCCTTTCCCTACGGGTAGTGGGGTAGTGCCCGCAATCACCGTTGCCCCTACGGGTGTCGCCCGCTACTTGCTTGCGCGCTCCTTGTACACAGCCGCCACCACTGCCATTGCAAGCAACTAGGCTGCAATAAGCCTTACGGCCACTGTGCGATCATAGCAAGAGCAGCAACACTTGCTGCCATTTCTCACCTTTTGTGCCAACAATTTTGACGAAAAAAACTATTCTAAATCACAACACATGCAATTTAAGATCCGATCTTTGCACGAATAACCTGGCTCTGATACCACTGTTGGGAAATCCTATGGGGCGACATCTCATGTGCAACGGAAGAACAAAAAACAAAACCACAGATTTTCTATAGAAAGGTTACCTTGTCATTCGAAGATCAGTGCATCAAAACAAATCCGAGAACACTGTATGTGTAAAAGAAAATACCTAGGGAGATTATATATTCCTGAATCCCTGCAGATCTCTAAGAAAGATGAAGGAAGTCAAGCGTCCTCCTCTCTAGCGGTATCGACATGGCAGGAACTGTGACGATGCACCTCTCTGGGGAGAGGAGAATAGAAGGTGGCTACCAAAAGAACCCCCTAGCCTTTAGAGCTTTGGTTCTCTCCTATTTATTGAAGCCCCCTATAAACCTTAATGGATCTTGTCCTATTGGGTATTGGATCTCCATCCAATTACCCAAGCCTCTTGGATTAGTAGGTCTCTACCCAATAATCTCTTATTAGCAATTATTGGATCTCATCTTAGGATCCAATAATTCATGGGCTTAATGGATATCCAATAAGATAGGGGCTCCAACGGATATCTCATATTTGAACCTCTGCTCATCGTAACACCTACCATATGTGTGTGATCCTCTAGGCCCAATATCGAGCTAGCCGTGAGTCATACTTATCAGAACTCCTTTTGACTTAGTGAATTATTATCTCTATAATAATTCACTCAACTCATCGATTGTGGACGTACTAGGCCATTATGCTGCAACCCCAGACGATACAGGGGAATCCAATCCTTTGGACCTATCTATCCTCAGTTACCATGTATCTATAGTTCCTCATCCAACTAATATCCCAAAGGCCCTATACTTGGCTTGGTGTTGTCAGGCCTATACGGTCTCTCCTCGAGTCTTGCTCTTGTCGGATTCTCCTAGAGAACTCTTTCTCTCTCAATCCAAATAACCTTAGCCAAGGATTTGTTCGAGCAAGAATACATGAGATATTCCTCTCATGATACCTTGAGCAGATGATCCTCTATTGACACTCAATAGCTCTTGTAAGGTTGGTTACCACTCCCAATAACCGGGTGTACTAGATCTAGAACTGTCCAAACCTATAAGTTCGGTATCAAAGAGTGGAGTACTCATACAGGACATCCTTGGTGTCTCAAGTCTAAGGTCCAGATACACTATTGGGACTATGGAATCATTGTCTAACGTGAGGTATCAATAACCATCCAGCATTCCGTAAGCGGATCAATCAGTGAAATCATTCCCCAATGAGCACCTGCACTGTACCCTTAGTGTCCCCACATGAGTAGCTATGAGACTAGCCACCTCCATCATATGGATGGGTATATAGCACACCAGTCTATTCGGTTGTCTCGATGTCCCTCTTGAGTAACCTATGACCAGGATTATTTAGGGTCTGTGTTTAAAGGTGAATCGGTCTCATTATCATGATCTCATCACGATCTGATTCCCATTACATAGATCCAAGGAAAACACAATATATACAACACACAAGATAAAATGATAAAATACCAAATAATAAGTAAAGAGAAAGAGTGCATATCAAGTCACAAGTGCCATCACTCATATGATTGGCTTGTAGGGCACATATGACTAGTAGGAAGTTCACCGAGAAATTCGTCGGAAGTTTGTCGGAACTCACCGAGAAGATCGAAGCTCGCCAAAGAAGCTCGTCGGAGCTCACCAAGATGATCGTTGAGAGTTTAAGAGCTTGCCAGAAGTCTATTGGAAGATCACTGAGAGTTCATCAGAAGTCTATCAGAAGTTCGTCAGAAGCTCACCGGAAGAATTTTTGACCTGCCAAACTTGCTTGCTTTAGTAGATGTCCTAAGTGGACATAGGTCGGATGATCAAACCACTATAAATTGGTGTGTTCTCTTCTTGTTATATACTTTTCTTTTTACTGCTTATTTTCTTTACTTAACTACAACTGCCCTACTTCTTATCAACCCACTTATATACATATTTAAAGTTAAACATCTTTTGCCAAAATATATTTTCATTGAATGAAAATTTATAGTAAAATGGTCTTTTGAAATCAATATTTTTAACTACTGCACTAATTCACCCCCCCTCTTAGTGCTGAACTTGAGCCTAACATTCCGAAATTGAATGATTTTTACCATTGCATTAATTCATCCGCCTCCTTTTAGTGTCGTATTGATCCTAACAGTGTGCTGTATACCCGTCCATATGATGGAGGTAGTTGGTCTCATAACTACTTGTGTGGGGACACTAAGGATACAGTGTAGGTGCACATTAAAGAATGAATTGATCAACTTACGGAATGCTAGATGGTTAATGATACTTGTTATCAAACAGCGATTTCATAATCCCAATAGTGTATCTGATCCTTAGATTTAAGACACCAAAGATGCATTATATGAGTACTTCATTTTTTGATTCTTGACTTACAAGTTTGGAAGTTCCAGATCTGGTATAGTCAATTTTTGGGAATGATAGGTAACCTTATAAAGACAATTGAGTATTAATAGAGGATCTTAGGGCTTGGTATGAGAGACTTAGCTCTTTTCTTATTTCAAATAATTTCACTAAAGGCAAGGTTGATATTACATTGTTTATTAAAAATTTTGAAAATAATTTTCTTGATGTTTAAATTTATGTTAATGATATTATTTTCGGTTCTACAAATGAATCGTTATGCGAATCATTTGCCAAGTGTATGAGCCAAGAGTTTGAAATAAGTCTAATGGGTGAACTAATCTTCTTTTTAGGATTACAAATTAAACAACTTAGTGATAATATATTTCTTAGTCAAACCAAATATGCTTTAGAATTGTTAAAATGGTTTAATATAGATGGTTCAAAAGCCATCGACACTCCTATGAGTACCTCCACTAAGTTAGACATGGACCAAAGTAGAGAAAGTTTTGATAAAAAAACATATAGGAGAATGATATGTAGTTTACTTTACCTCACCGTAACTAGATCGGATATCATGTTTAGTGTAGGACTTTATGCTAGATTTCAAGCTAATCCTAAGTTATCTCATCTTAAAGCTGTTAAAAGAATCCTTAGATATCTTAAAAGAACCCTTAAATTGGGATTATTGTATCTAAAATCTGATAATTTTGATTTAATAGCTAATGCGGATGCGTATTTTGTCGGATGTAGAATAGATAAAAAAGTACATCCGGAACATATCAATTTTTAGGATATGCACTTGTTTTTTGGACTTCCAAGAAACAAAACTCGATTGCACTATCTATGGCCGAAACCGAACACATAGCCACAAGTGCATATTGTGCATAAGTTGTTTGGATGAAAATACATTAAAAGATTAGGAAATTTATTTAAAGAATATTCCTATAAAATGTGATAACACAAGTGCTATATGTTTGACTAAAAATCCCATTCAACACTCTAAAACTAAACATATTGACATTAGGCATTATTTTATATGAGATTATGTCAATAACAATGATGTTATTGTAGAATTTATTGATACAAAATACCAATTAGTGGATATCTTTATAAAACCTTTAAATGAAGAACAATTTGATTTCATTAGAAAAGAATTCGACATGTTAAATTGTCCTATTGCTTGAGTGTGTCTCTTTTCCAAAAGTTTTCAATTTCATATCATCTTTTTGGTTTTTATAAACTTATTTTGATCCTTCACCTATCTTGGTATTATCTTTTCTGATTTCATACTATCTTATGACATCTTTTCAATTTCGTATTTTGAATGAAGCTTTCACTTTCATCCTCCAACAATCTTGGATTGATACTATTGTTTCATCTATTAATGATTTTTAGTATCATATACATGACTCACGATTGATGATTTTTGAATTGATAACATGCCCATTTAATGACTTGATAAATTTGATTCTATCATTTTTATCCACCCTCTATTTCCATTGGCATGAATGAATGACTTTCATGATTCACTTTTCACACTTTTGTATCATGAAATTTGAAGTTTGATAAATTTTTGATAACCTAAACAAATTATCTTCATCACACTCAGAACTATTTTTTTTATATCTTCATGTCATGAACTCCATTTGAAAAGAAGAAGCTCTTTTTTTTTTAATCTGAATGCTCTCTTGAAATCAATTCGGATTTCATTCACATCTTCGTAAATGCAAATTTAAAGAGTTCTTAACTCTTGTATAAATTTTTGGTGATGAGCATTTTTAAAATTTTCATGACTTGAATGATTGTTTTCCACTTCATGAAATTTTTCATGGAAATGTCAAGTTAACTATTATCGTTAGACTCTTACTCTGGCTTGAATTTTTTATCATTCAAATAAATTGCCTATTGAACTTCTCATTACTTTCTATATCTCAATTTATCTTGAATGAACATTCATGACTCTTATCGTGAGTTTTTATGAATTTTGTGCTTGAATGATTTCTCCTTTCTACCTCATGAATCTTACTTGGAAATTATGAACATTAACATCTCGTGTATGAATTTATTTTTGTCATGAGCTCTTGATCTAAAGAAGAAATTCTTATGAACTATTGCTTCGATGATCTATCTTTTCTACTTTATGATTTTATTGGTATGAATTTTCAATTGTATGATCGAATTGCTTTTCGTTATTCTGCATGAATTCTTCTTGATAGATTTATCCTTCTCTTTTTGCCATTTTCACAAAAAAAAACTCTATCATAATATTTGGTATCAATGGTCCATTTCTTTTTTGTTGATGACAAAGGGGGAGAAAAATGTGGCAAATTGAATTAATGACTTGATGGCATGATTTGTAAATGCTTTGTAAGTATCGTATTGCAATATATCACAATTGTCATGCTTTGTATTGTAAAATGCTTGCTATCATTAAAAGCATCGTAATGTATTGCAATTATATGTAGTGTATCGTAAATGATTATAGTGTATTGCAATTATATAGAATATATCACATGAATCGTAAATGTTTCTTGTATGCTTAAATTTTGATATCTTACCTTGATACGATAAGCTTTCATTTATGTACCATTGAATGATGTATCATCAATTGATAACATGTCTTGAATTTGTGAACTATTTGATATCACTTGATTCTTGCTACATCTCAAAATTAAGTTGATATCATTTTTCGAAATAATGATTGTATATCATCATTCGACATTGAACTTGAAAATGGATGTCATGCCTTGATATTATTTTCGAATTATGAAAAATATGAAGTTTCGTATCTAGAGATGAAAAATTATGCTTGTTGAGCATGTCGATAAGTTCAATGAATGTAACTTATCAGCTTTGGCTTGAATTTAAAGGGTATGAATTCAAGTGCTTCTTTTCTCAAATATGGCATATAGATAAGGGGAGTTATGGTTAACTCTATCATCAATTGATTGTCATCATCAAAAAGGGGGAGATTGTTGAATCTCGGATTTTGATAATGAAGTCAATTAATAGATTATTTGATCTAATCCATATTATTGAGAAAAGTGTGTAGGATTAACTATGATAGCGATGAAGACATAAAGCAAAGTGTTAGAGTCAAGTACGATCATTACGTTGGGAGTTCGGAAGTTCGCTGGCAGGTTCATCGGAAGTTCATGGAGTTCACCGAGAAAGATCGAAGCTTACCATAGAAGACTCGTTAGAACTTGCCAAAGTCGTCATAAAGTCTGAGAGCCTGTCGGGAGTTCGTCGAAAGATGTCCAAGAGTTCATCGGAAGTCCGTTGGAAGTTCACCGGAAGCTTGCCAAAAGAAGACTTAATGTACCAGTTTACATTTTTGCTTAGAATATATTTTCAAATTCGTAGTTAGCATGTAATTAGTGTTAAAATTAGGTGTTAATCCTTTAACCCTAGTAGGGGCCAATTGGGCCTGTAAATTAACTGGATTGGATCGGATTCAAGGCCTATCCAGACTAGGGTGGTGGAACCACCCTAGGAACAGATTCCTAGGTACACTAGGTGGTGGTACCACCCAGGTCAACAATGGTACCATCGGTAGTTATTACCTACCAGGTAGTGGTACCACTGACAGTTATTACCTGCTAGGCGGTGGTACCACTCCTCCACAAAGCTCGAGACTCTATTAGATGGTAGTATCACTAGACTGGGCAATGGCATTGCCTAGTACATTGATAGAACTATGGTCAACTAGCGGTGGTACCGCTAGTGTCAGGCGTTGGTATTGCTAGCACCCGAAAATCTGGGATGAGACCTCTTCTGGCTCCAATTCTGAAGCCAATTAAGCCTATAAATACCTCTTATCAATTGCCTAAGTACATTGAGAAGTAATAAGAACTAAGTCAAAACTCTAACGAAATTACTTTCAAAAGTTAGAGTGTTCACCTCTTGAATTCACAAGTGTAAAATTTATATAAAAGAGGGTGAGCTACTTGCAAGTTCTATAAAAAGGGTGTTTGATCCTTTCCCTTCAAGAAGGATTGATAGTGGAAGCCGGGAACATCATCGGAGGAGGTTTCGAAAGTGGACGTAGGTCATTTGATTGAACCACCATAAATCGCTGCATTCTTCTATTGGTGTGTAAGTTTTAATTATTGCATTCAATTCTTTACTTTACTACACTCGTCCATTCTCTCCTTCTTTACTCTTTTACGTATTCACTCGAATCAATCTTCTTTGTCGAAATCGCTTTCATCAGACGAAACTTTCTCAACGCATAAGTTTTTTAAAATTGCTTTAAATTATCACTTTTTATCCATTGCACTAATTCACCTCCCCCCCTCCTCCTAGTGCAGCTCTAGATCCTAATAGTTCTGCCCCCTAGAATTTTAAAAATTTCAGGGTGTGTCCCTTCTATCCAAATGACCAAAATACACTTCATAAATTAAAAAAATTCCTATATGTCCTTGATTTTAGAAAAATATTAGTTAATTAAAAGGTTTAATTAACTATTATTATATATCTAATAGTCCTATATAAAGATGTGTTCATGTGATGTATAATGTGGACAGATAGTCATGGACTGTATGATATGATGTATGTGTATGATGTGATCATTATTATTATTATTGGGGCCTACGAGCCTCTATTATTCTCATTTACTATCGGGCCTGCATGCTTTTAATTATGTTGTAATTATATGAGGAGGTGCAGCGGGAGCATGAAAGCTATAGCAAGACCCTTGAGGTCGAGACAGACAATCACGATACATGAAGATGCATTGAGATACCGACGGAATCGACGAGGACGAGATGAACGATCATAGGGTATAGAGATACACCATTACACACATAGATCTTGATGTGAGTGACTAAACCCATTGGCTCAGGCTTGATCATACTAGAATGTGACTCATAATCATTTGGTGTGATTGCTCATGTGATGTGTGATTACTTATACACCTACTAGATATATATGTATATATATTTGTGTGTGATATAGATATATATTAAATATGTATGTGTGTGACATGTCATATTAGGAGACCGAATCAAAAATTCCCTCTCGATAATATTAAGTCAATAAACGTGAGGCAATTAGATTGACCAATGTGGTCTTCCATCGTCATAGGTAGGAACCGATTCTTAGTATAGGTTGAGTTAGTCAAGTCCCTCGAGGCTCACCTATATCATGATTTGCTATCTTACCTATGACATAGAGATGCCACCGATGACCTGAGGATATGGTATGCTTGGTGGAGTCCCTCGAAGATATATCATCGAATCAGACTTATCTTGTAACGATGGTGATGAATTAACCGAACATCATGGTTGGTTGAGTCCCTCGAGGCCATGGTGGTTCAAAGGCCGAACAGGATGATAATCATAAAGAGTTATGATCGGCAAGAGTTACCTATCTTTTAGGCTTAGTGTGATTGGTTGAGTCACTCGTGGATACACTAAGATACCGATTGGATCTCGATCCCTACTAGAAGTCTATCAAAGACTTTCATTTCATATGTTGAGGGTGTCACGTGACTCGCTAGAAAAATAGTGGGAGCACATTAAGATAGAAGTCCATACCTTGATTATTTATATTTATACAAAATCTATATATTATTTATTTTTGCTACATCTTTATTTCTAGAAAAAGTCGCCATTAGACCCTCTATGTGGCATACTTGATGCCAACTGCCTCACTGGTCCAAACTATGCGGATTGGCTCTGTAACCTAAGAATAGTTCTCATAGTGGAGAAAGTCATGTATGTCCTTGATATAGTGATGCCTATGCCCGACGAATGGCAAGTGAGGATGAAATCGCTCGCTACGTGAAGTACTTAGATGACTCCACTCTTGCGTAGTATTACATGTTGGGCTCCATGACTCCCAAGTTACATAGACAACATGAAAAGATGGATGCTAGATCTATGTTAGGATCAAGTTCGGCACTAAGAGGGGGGGAGGTGAATTAGTGCAGCGGTTAAAAATGTTGATTTCGGAATAACCGTTTTGATGAGAAGTTTCATTCAATGAAAACATGTTTCGGCAAAGTTGTTTATGTTGAATCTCGGATTTTGATGATAAAGTCAATTGGTGAATTATTTATTCTAATCTATATTGTCAAGATAAGTATGCAGGATTAACTATGATAGGATGAAAACATAAAGCGATTTACCGAGGTCAAGTTCGCTGGGAGTCTGAAAGGTCATCGAAAGTCCGAAGGATCATCGAAAGTGTTGTCGGAACCAACTGAGATAGAATCAGGGACTTGTCGAAGGTTTCGAAAGTTCGTCAAAAAGATCGTCGGAGGTTCGCGGAGTTCACCGAGAAGGTTCAAAAGCTTGCTGAAGACTCGTTGAACTCGCCATAGAATCTAGGAGCTTGCTGGGAGTTCATCGGAAGAAATCTAAAGGAGTGTCAGAAGTCCACCAAAATTTCGTCGGAAAGCTCGCCGAAAGAAGACTTGAAGAATGTCGGTTTAAATCACTTAGAATTATGTTTCAATTTTGTAGTTAGTATATAATTAAGGCAAGGATTAAGAAATAATCTAGTTTAAACCTAGTAGGGGCCAATTGGGCCCTTATTGGGCTGATTTGGGCCAAAAGTATGGCCCATTCAGCTTTGCTGAATGGCCTGGGTGGTGGCACCGCCCAGGCTAGGCAGTGGCACCGCCCAATGGTAGAGAGCACAGGCTAGGCGGTGGCACCACCTAGTGGCTGAAAGCTCAGGCGATGGAACCGCCCAGGCTAGCGGTGGCACCGCCCAGTACACTATAAGTTTGACATTGACAGGCGGTGGCACTACCATTGATAAGCGGTGGCACCGCCAGCACCGGGAAGCCCAAGATAATTTAAATTTGGAGCCCAAATTTGAATCCTCTTTAGGTCTATAAATACCCCTCCTTTCTCAGCAGAAATAACACCCTTTTGATAGTTAGAATTGAGCAAAAGCTTTGGCAAAGCCTTATTTTCGATAGCTAGTGTTTACCTCTCTCTTTCTCTTTGAAAAATTTGTAAGAGTGTGAACCACTTGTAAAAGGGTTGTAAGAGGGGTATTTGGTCCTTCCCCTTCAACAAGATTTGCTAGTGGAAGTTAGGAGCCTCATCGGAGAAGGCTTCGAAAGTGGATGTAGGTCACTTGACCTAACCACAATACATCGTGGTGTTCTTGAATATGTGAGTGGTTAAATTTCTGAATCGTTTTCTACTTTACTACAAATCGTTCGGTTTTCATCTCCTTTACTCAAGCTACTTCAACTAAGTCATCTTTCGTCGAATCAAAATTTTCATATAAACTAGCTATTTACGAAATCAGTTTCAAACTTACGAGATTTAATCCGTTGCACTAATTCACCCCCCCTCTTAGTGCCTCTCCGATCCTAACAATTGGTATCAGAGTTAGGTTCACTCTCATATTTGGTTTAAAACCCAAGAGAGATGGCTTATTCTGGCATATAAGAGGGTCACTCCATTACATGTCCGCCTTTGTTTAATGGGTCAGATTACATGTATTGGAAGACTCGTATGAGGATCTTTCTTATTTCCATGGATTTTGAGCTTTGGAGCATCATCAAAAATAGTTTTAAAAAATCTTCTCTTCCAACGAGCGAATGGAATGAATCAGAGAAGAAGACTTTTGCTTTAAACGCAAAGGCTATGAATGTCTTGTTTTGCACTCTCGACAAAAATGAATTTAATCGTATTTTGATTTGTGAATCGACTTTTGATATTTAGCATACTCTTAAGATCACTCATGAAGGCATTAACCGAGTGAAAAAGTCCAAAATCAACATTCTTATGCATTCCTATGAACTTTTCTGAATGAAGCCAAGTGAGTCTATCGGAGACATGTACACCCGCTTCATGGATGTTATTAATGGACTCAAAGCACTTGGTAAAGGTTTTTCTAATTTTGAATTTGTAACTAAAATTTTAAGATCCCTTCCAAAGAGTTGGGATCCAAAAGTTACGACCATTCAAGAGGCCAATGATCTTAAGACTTTTCCTCTCGAAGAACTTATTGGGTCTCTAATATCCTATGAAATGACATGCCATGCTCATGAAGAGCTTGAGAACCTCCTTCCAAAAAACAAGAAGGATATGATACTAAGAACACAAGAAGACCACTTGAAAGGAACATCAAGTGATGAGGACAGTGATGATGACATTGCACTTTTAACTCAAAAATTTTAAAAATTTATAAGAAAAAATAAATTTAAAAATGACACTAAAAATAAACTTGAACATAAAAATGACCAAGTCATTTGCTACGAATGCAAGAAGCCGGGGCACTTCAAAAATGAATACCCCCAAGCCAAGAAGAAGCAACCGAAGAAGAAGAAAGCTTTAAAGGCTACATGGGATGACTCAAGTGATTTTGAGAATTAAGAAGCAAGCAACAAAGAGGAGGCCAACTTTGCACTAATGGCTTTATGAGAAGAGGTATGTGATTTAATTAATGAAGATTTATCTTTCGATGAACTTTCTATCGCTTTTCACGAATTATTTGATGAGTGTAGAACTATTAGTAAGAAGTTTAATCTATTAAAGAAAGAGCATGCTTTATTACAAAATAAGCTTGATAGTATTCAAACTCCTTCTTCACCCCTATGCTCTAAGTGTGAACACTTAGAAGCAATAAAGAGTAAAAACTTACTACTTAAAGAGACCCTAAATAAGTTTAAGGTCGATAGCAAGGGCTTGGACATGATCCTTGTAAACAAGGGTCACGTCGCAAATAGAAGTGGAATTAGATTTGTGAGTGGATCTAACCAAAATCCTACCACCTTTATTAAAGGACCCACATTGCATGTATCACCCCATTTAAAATATAATTTTTACGATAAAAGTGGACATGTTGTTTACAAATGTCCATTTAAGAAAATTAGTCCACATAAATTGATATAGGTTCCTAAAGGAACCATAAATAATTCAATGTTAAATTACAAAGTTAGTAGATCAATTTTTGGGGCACCCAAAATCAAATGGGTACCTAAAAATCATCCTCTTTTGTAGACAAACTCACAAGCTAGGAGCAAGAGATGGTATCTTGATAGTGGATGCTCAAGGCACATGACCAGAGATCCATCTCATTTCTCTATGCTCACTAGCAAAGAAGAAGGGTATGTCACCTTCGGAGACAACAACAAGGGTAAAATCATTGGCAAGAGAACCATAGGTAATAAATCAAGTTTTTCAATTGATGATGTGTTGCTAGTTGATGGATTAAAATATAATCTTTTAAGCATTAGTCAATTATGTGATAAAGGTTATGTTGTTAGATTTGAATCTAATGTTTGCATCATTGAAATACCAAACAATAGCATATCCATGATTGCGTTAAAATAGAATAATATCTACACCATTAACCTTGATGAACTTAGTAATGAAATGTGTTTTTCCATTTTAAATGATGATGCTTGGCTTTGGCATAGGAGATTAGGCCATGCAAGTATGAAACTAATATCTAAGATTTCATCTAGAGAGTTAGTATGAGGGATTCCCAATATGAAGTTTGTCAAGGACAAAGTGTGTGATGCTTGTCAACTAGGAAAATAAATAAAAACTAGTTTCAAATCAAAAAATCAAATTAGCACCACTAGACCATTACAATTGATCCATTTGGACTTATTTGGACCAATTGACATAACAAGCCTAGGAGAAAGCAAACATGACTTCGTAATTGTAGATGACTATAGTAGATACAAGCAAACATGACTTCGTAATTATAGATGACTATAGTAGATACACTTGGACCTATTTCTTGGCTCACAAAAGTGATTATTTCAAATATTTTTCTAATTTTGTAAACTTACTCAAAACAAAAAAGGTTTCATGATTTCATCAATTCGGAGTGATCACGGTGGTGAATTTCAAAACTATGACTTCCAAAATTTTTGTGAAAAAAATGGATATAACCACAACTTCTCTACTTCAAGGAATCCTTAACAGAATAGAGTAGTGGAAAGAAAAAATAAAAATTTACAAGAAATGGTAAGAACCATGTTAAATGAATATAGTTTACCCAAATATTTTTGGGCCGAAGCCGTAAACACGACTTGCTATGTCATGAATAGGGTTCTAGTAAGAACATCTCTATCTAAGACTCCGTATGAATTATGGAATAATCAAAAACCCAATGTTTCTTACTTTAAAGTTTTCAATTGCAAATGTTTTATCTTGAATGAAAAGGATGCCATAGGAAA
This sequence comes from Musa beccarii, assembly GCA_024322285.1. Taxonomy (NCBI): domain Eukaryota; kingdom Viridiplantae; phylum Streptophyta; class Magnoliopsida; order Zingiberales; family Musaceae; genus Musa; species Musa beccarii. The sequence continues at coordinate 33,818,827 of CM044394.1, forward strand.
ATTCGATGCTAAATCCGATGAAGGCATCTTTCTTGGTTACTCTTCTGTTTCTAAAGCTTTTTGGGTTTTTAACAAAAGAACCTTAGTTATGGAAGAGTCTATTCATGTAGTTTTTAATAAATTTTCTGAATTTAAGAAAATTGATTTTGATGATGATCTTGGTTTTGATGATTTAAATTTGAATGAACCCTCTCCTCAAAATGGCAACTTGGATGCATCTTCTTCCTAAATTTCCTTACCTAAGGAATGAAAGTATGTAGATGCTCATCTCAAGGAGCTAATTATAGGAAACATATCAAAAGGGGTTCAAACTCGTTCTTCTTTTAAAAATTTTTGTGCCCATACCGCTTTTCTTTCTTAAATTGAACCTAAGTGCATTGATGATGCCTTGAAAGATGATTCTTGGATTATCGCAATGCAAGAAGAATTGAGGTATGGAAGCTTGTTCCTAGACCTAATGACCATTTAGTTATTGGTACTAAATGGGTCTTTAGAAACAAGCAAGATGAATGCGGTATCATGGTTAGAAACAAGGCTAGACTAGTGGCCAAAGGTTTCAACCAAGAAGAAGGTATCGATTATGAAGAGACCTTTGCTCTTGTGGCAAGATTAGAAGCCATTTGGATGCTTTTTGCCAATGCTAGTAGTAATGATTTTAAATTATTTCAAATGGATGTCAAAAGTACTTTCTTGAATGGCTTTATTTCCGAAGAAGTGTACGTTGAACAACCACCCGGATTTGAAAATTCTCTTCTTCCTAACCATGTGTTTAAATTAACTAAGGCTCTTTATGGATTAAAACAAGCTCCTAGAGCTTGGTATGGAAGGCTTAGTTCCTTTCTTATTTCAAATAATTTTACAAAAGACAAGGTTGATACTACATTGTTTATCAAATATTTTAAAAATAATTTTTTTATTATTCAAATTTATGTTAATAATATTATTTTTGGTTCATCGGATGAATCACTATGTGAATCATTTGCTAAGTGTATGGGTCGTGAATTTGAAATGAGCCTAACGGGAGAATTAATCTTCTTTTTAGGATTACAAATTAAACAACTTAGTAATGGCATATTTCTTAATCAATCTAAATATACATTAGAATTGTTAAAAAGATTTAACATGGATGGTTTAAAAGCTATAAACACTCCTATGAGTACTTCCACTAAGTTAGATTTAGATAAAAGTGGAGAAAATTTTGATCAAAAAATATATAGGGGAATGATAGGTAGCTTACTTTACCTCATCACGACTAGACCGGATATCATGTTTAGTGTAGGACTTTATGCAAGATTTCAAGCTGATCCTAAGCTGTCCCCTCTTAAATTTGTTAAAAGGATCCTTAGATATCTTAAAGATACGCCTAATATAGGATTATGGTATCCAAAATCTGATAACCTTGATTTAATAGCTTATGCAAATGTCAATTTTGGCGAATGTAGAATAGATAGAAAAAGCACATCCGAAACATATTAATTATTAGGACATGCATTTGTTTCTTGGTCTTCTAAGAGACAAAACTTGGTTGCACTATCTACGGTCGAAGCCGAATACATAGCTACAAGTGCATGTTGTGCACAGGTTATTTGGATGAAAAATACATTAGAAGATTAAAGAATTCATTTAAAGAACGTTCCCATAAAATATGATAATACAAGTGCTATTTGTCTAACCAAAAATGCTATTTAACACTCTAGAACTAAGCATATTGGCATTAGACATCACTTTATACGAGATCATGTCAATAGTAATAATGTCATTCTAGAATTTATTGATATAAAACATCAATTAGTAGATATTTTCATAAAACCCTTAAATGAAGAACAATTTGACTCTATTAGAAGAGAATTAGGCATGTTGAATTGTCCTCGTGAATGAGCTTCATTGTATGTTTTTTTTTTAACTTTTTTTTCCTCTTTTCGGCTTTCGTGGATTTGGCTTCCTCCTTTCAATTTTGTATTTTAAAGAGTGATCCAAGACATCATACTATCTTAAATCAACACATTAAAACTTCGGAAAATAATATTAAAAAAAATATTTTGTGTACCAGTGGTGGCACTGCCAGAACCAGCGGTGGCACCGCTCGATTGGTGGTGGCACCGCCTGAACACCCCCCTATATAAAAGGGGGGGTTAGGGTCGGCGGTGGAACCGCCCCCAACCCAAAAAATTTCTCTTCCTCCTCCTCCTCCTCTAAAGCCCTCTAATCCTCTCCACACCCCATTTTCTTCCTCTAAAAGCCTAAGAAAGAGTTTCTTCTTGAATCTAGATCTTCACCTCCCAAGGAAACTCAAACAAGGTAAAATCTGAAAATTTCTCTTCTCTTCTCATTACTTGGTCTATTCCTTAATGTTTCTTCTTGATCCATCATCATGACTAGATATGGCTCCTAAGAGATCATCAAAAGCTAAAGGGAAAAAGGTTGGAAGGAGATTCTTATGACCCAATCCTCTTTAGATCTAATGAAGTAGCTCTAAGGTACCCCAATTTCAAATCAAAAGCCATACATAAGAGAAAACATGTTGATCTAGGTGAACTAGGAAACCTAGAACCCATTAGATGGTTTGCCAATTTAGATGTCGTGCCTATCTTACAAATCGATGAACCGATTTACCCTAGGTTGGTTAAGTTGTTCTACGCAAACTTGAGTGTGGAAAATGATAGCTTGACTACCTACCTTTTAAGAACCGAAATTTAAATTTTTGATCATATGATATATGAGCTAATTGGAATTGAAGAAAAGATAGGGCCTGTTATTTCAGAGGCCAATAGGATATGGATGTAATCGGAGCAATCCACTCCGAGGCTTTAGAGACGATTTTTGTAAATCCTAACCTAGGCATTATTCCCAAAAGCTACGAGCACTTGTTACCCTTTAATTCAAAAATTCTTCATCACATCATCATAAGCATCATTCTTCCTAAACAATATCACTATGATGAGATTAGTATACTAGAGTTAAGCACCATGTATTGGATTATGATCAGACAAAATAAGTGCTTTGGATACTTGATCCGGTAATATATGATGGAAATTATCTCTAGAGACTTAATGTTATCGTATGGCGGGTTGATCATTAGATTAATACTTGCACATGATATTTGTGTCACCCGATGAGGAAATAATATAAGTAAACAGATATAACACTATCAATAGAAACCTCCTCAAGAGACTTAGATGCACATTTAGAAATGGTATATGGATTAGGTAACTTAGAATGATTGATCTAGCTCCCTCACCAGAAGAGCGACCTGAAACAACAGTCATTAGGGGAAGTGAATCTCCTCTGTCTAGTCCCTTTAGTCCAGCACCATTCGAGCCAGCTCTTGCTCCATCCACTGAAGATCCAATCATGTTCGCATTAAATCAAATCAAATTACAACAAGATCAAATCAACTTATAATAAGCTGAAATTTTGAAGGAAGTACGACAGATGAACGTGAAGATAGATCACCTGTATAAGCATTTTGGAATTCTTCCTGAGGAATAGTTGTTGCCTTTGACTCTTGTGTTGTAAACCTTATGACTACTATGGACATATTTTTGAAATGCTTCTAAGCATGATGTTGTATGTTTCTTTCATATCATCTACTTGAATTTTGAATAACATCTCTTGAATTTTTTCTTTCGATCGTAACTTTTGGATGATGCCTTCATATTGTTGTAGTGTTTTATGATTTGAATGATTGATCTTCATTGATTTCATTCTCCCTCTACCTACTTTAAGCATGTTTCATTTCTTAAAGTTATAAATGCCAAGTTGATGTTTGATAAAATTTGATAAGTAAAGACTGATTATTTTTTAAATTTCATAACTATATATGAATTCTTCATCTCCTTTTTATTGATGACAAAGAGGGAGAAAAATGTGAAATTGATGACAAATAACTTATATATTGCAATATGATGGAATGAAAAATGACTTAATGTTTCGTATCACATTGCGATAACTTATATGGTTCACATTGCAAATTGCTTTTGCCATGCTTTGAAATCAAAAATTAATTGTTATGCTTAAAAGCATCGCAATGTATTGCAATATATCTCAAATGCTTAAAGCATAAATTTTCTTGAGATAAGCTATTATTTCATTTAATATCATACCTTGATTATTGAGCACGTTATTTAATATCATTTGATCCTTGTCATATTTCAATTAAAAATTGATATCTCTTGTTGTAATGTTGAATATTTTCATTAAGAAAAATACGAAGTTTCGTATTTATGCTAAAACATGCTTGTTAAGCATGACGATAAGTTTAATGAATGAAACTTATCGGTTTCAACTTGAATTCAAAGGATTGAATTCAAGTGTTTTTATCTTCTCATAATATGACATATAGATAGGGGGAGTTAAGATTAACTCCATCATCAATTGATTATCATCATAAAAAAGGGAGAGATTGTTGAATCTCAGATTTTGATGATGAAGTCAATTGGTGAATTATTTGTTCTAATCCATATTATCGAGATTAGCGTGTGAGATTAACTACGATAGGATGAAAATATAAAGCGATTAACTGAGGTCAAGCTCGCTAGGAGTTCGAGAGGTCATCGGAAGTTCGAAGGATCGTCGAAAGTACTACTGGAACCAATCGAGATAGAATCAGGGACTTGCCAAAGGTTTCAGAAATTCACTGGAAAGATCGTTGAAGGTTTGTGGAGATCACCGAGAAGGTTCGAAAGCTTGCTGAAGACTCGTTGAACTTGCCATGAAATCCGGGAGCTTGTTGGGAGTCCGCCAGAAGAAATCCGAAGGAGTGTCGGAAGTCCATTGGAATTTCGCCCGAAAGCTCGCTAGAAGAAGACTTGAAGAATGTCGGTTTAAATCACTCCGAATTATGTTTTAATTTCATAGTTACTATATAATTACAATAAGGATTAAGAAATAATCCTATTTAAACCTAGTAGGGGGGGCCCTTATTGGGCTGATTTGGGCCGAAAGTATGGCCCATTTAGCTTTGCTGAATGGCCCAAGCGGTGGCACCACCCAGTGGCCGAAAGCATAGGTCGGGCGGTGGCACTGACAGTACATTGTCAGTCTGACATTGATAGGCGGTGGCACCGCCAGCATAGGGAAGCCTAAGATAATTCAAATTTGGAGCCCAAATTTGAATCCTCTTTGTTAGAGATTGAGCGGCACTAAGAGGGGGGGGTGGTGAATTAGTGCAGCGGATAAATATGATAAACTTTGGCACTTTTAAAACAACTTTAGAAATTTCATAGGTTGAAAGTAATGTTTCGTTTGAAACCATTTCGATTACATTTTAACTTGAAGGCATATGTAAGAAGATGAAGAGGAAGTCGAGTAAGTAAGGCAGCAAAATGAAGATGGTTTGTAGTATAGTAAGTTGCAAGAAAGTAAATGCAAATCGATATATAGTGGTTCGGTCATGAGACCTATGTCGACTCCCGATTCCTCTTCGCTTGAGCCCACCGACTTTCCACTAGCTATCCTCCTTCCAACGGGCGACGATGAGCTCCCTTACAGCACCTCTCCTTTTGACGGGCTTAGGAGATAACCCTTACAAGGCCTCTCACCCCTCTCTTGGACTAGAACACCTTTAAAACTTAGAGGGAAGATTTTAACACACTTTCAACAGAGTTTTCCCTCTTTTTATCTCAGTTCTAGGCTTCAAGAGGATTCAAATTTGGAGCCCAAACTTGTATTAGAACCCTTGCGGATTCGAAGTTTGGGGTTGATCTCTTTAGGGGATCGGCCTCCTTGGAACTCTATAGGGGTTCCTTCCTCAAAGTTGCTGCTCAAAGGCTACTAAAAGATTGATCTATTCATGATGAAAAGAGGGTGAATTCATGGCTATTTATAGGACTTTGAAACCCCAACTCCTAATAGGACTCTTACTCAAGACTCCTACTTCTAACCAACTCCTACTTCTAATTAGGATTCCATCCCTAGTAGGACTCCTAATTCTAATAGGACTCTTTCCCTAATAGAACTCCTACTTCTAATAGGAGTCTTTCTCTAATAGGACTCCTACTTCTAATAAGAGTCTTTCTCTAATAAGACTCCTACTTTTAATAGGACTCTTTCACTAAGAAGCAACCTAACCCTAACCTAGCCGGCCTCTTCACCTCTTTAATAAGGGTCGGCTAGATAGGATTCACATGAATGCCCTTATCAATGAAACTAGATTAGAACTCTCATAGCTAGAGTCCTAACAGACCCACCCTCTTCAAATCAGCATTGTCCTCGGGCTGACGTTCCATGAATTCTGGGAATTTGATCTTCAAGTCGTTATAGTTCTCCCAAGTGGCATCTTCTGCTGGTAGGTTCATCCACTGTATTAACACTTTAGTAGTAGGATGTCATCATCGAGTCATGATCTGTCGATCAATAATGGCACTTGGTTGGGTCTGAAGCTCTCCTTGGGTAGTCATATTTGGTAGATGACTTTAGGCTATCTCATGTTGTCCCAACTTGAGCTTCAAACACAATACATGGAAGACTGGATAGATTCGGGAGCTGGCGGGTAAGTCCAATCTGTATGCTACTACTCCGATACGCTCTAAAATCTGGTAGGGTCCATAGAATCGAGTTGAAAGCTTCTGCTCTGGTTTGGATTGATGTTTGCTTGTATGGCTGGAGCCGTAGGAAGACCCAATCTCCTATTGAAAATTCTCTTTCGCCTTTGTGTTGATCATACTGTTGTTTCATCCCTATCCAATAAAAAATTTTGCTTAATTCTTTTATAGGTTCTAAGGAACCTGGAGTGCCTGACCACAGGTGTGGAATGCATCTCTTGAAGGATGGTCTTTATGCAAGTAGAATTTGGCACAAGCACAATGCGTCCCTTATATCGCAAGTCCTTTGAGTTCCAACTATAATGAGCCACGGAGCTTGGTGCTTCCTCCAATTTTTTTATGATTTTACTTGTTTCTAGATTATCTTGCTATTCTCTCCTAATATCCTCAAAGAAGTCGCTGGTCGGAAGTGAAACAATCGAAAATTCAGCTTGCTCGGGTAGCCGTAAAAGCGCATCTGCAACAACATTATCTTTCCCCTTTTTGTAAGTTATTTCATAATCATATCCAAGGAGCTTTGTTACCCATTTTTGCTGCTCGAGGGAAGATATCTTTTGCTCTAAGAAATATTTTAGGCTTTTATGATCGGTCTTGATTTGAAAGCGTCGCCCGATCAAGTACGATCTCTAATTGGACACTGCATGCACAATCACGAGCATCTTGAGATGGGAAGGAGATAATGCCTTACTAGTATAAGTGATGGGATGGCCATCTTATATTAGTACAGCACCAATTCCTACTCTGGAGGCATCAGCTTCAATAATAAAAGTCTTGCCGAAGTTGGGTAATGCTAGTACTAGTGTTGTTATCATTGCGACTTTAAATTCATCGAAGGCGATGGTGGCTTTGTCCGACCACTGGAAAGCATCTTTTTTCAGCAAGGAAGTAAGGGGTGCACTGATCTTTCCATAGTTTTTCATGAACTTACAGTAGTAACCTGTTAAACCGAGAAAGTCGTGCAGCGATTTTATGTTCCTCGGGGCCGACCAGTTATGCATTGCTTCAGTTTTGGAGGGGTCTACTACCACCCCTTCCTCTGATATGATATGCCCAAGATATTCCACCTTTTTCTGAAGAAAGCTCCACTTCATTTTTTTGACAAAAAGAACATGTTCTCGCAAAATTATCAAAATAAGTCGTAAGTGCTAAATATGACTTTCAAGAGAAGGGCTATAAATAAGGATATCGTTGAAGAAAACTAGCACAAACTTTCAAAGATAACTCTGGAAAATATCATTCATAAGGCTCTGGAAGGTGGAGGGAGCATTGGTGAGACCAAAGGGCATTACCAGAAATTCGTAGTGACCGTTGTGCGTTCGAAAGATAGTTTTTGGCATATCTTCTTCGCACACTCGTATTTGATGATACCCAGATCGAAGGTCCAGCTTTATAAAGACTCGTGCTCCCTTTAATTCATCAAGCAATTCATCTACTATTGGAATAGGGTACTTGTCCTTGACGGTTATGCCATTGAGAGCTCGATAATCAACGCACATTCACCATATTTCGTCTTTCTTTCGTATGAGGAGCACCGGTGAAGAGTAGGGGCTGCAACTTGGCTGAATAACTCCTATTTCAAACATCTCTTTTATAATCCTTTCTATTTCATCTTTTTGGAGATATGGATACCAATATGGTTGAGTATTTGCTTGAGGTTTGCTTGGAAGAATCGATATACGATGATCATGTCGGTAGTTAGGAGGTAGGCTGCGTGGTTCATCAAATATATCTGAAAATTCAGCAAGCAAGGGAAGTAGGTTTGGATCTTCAAATTTGGTTGGCTCTCCCTTAGATTGCTGCTCAAGTTGAACCAAAAAGCTGCTGCATGCTTTGTGCAAAACTTTCTCCATTCGTTGTGTGCAAATCATCGTTACATCGCCCCTACGTTTCCTGCACAGTATTACTTGTTTCCCCTTACTGTAAAATTTCATAATTAATTTCAAAAAATTCCAAGAAACATCACCTAATGTCATCAACCATTTGATGCCAAGCACGGCCTCATAATCATTGAGAGGGAGGAGGAAAAAATTTGTAATTATCTCTTGGTCCTACAGCAATAGTTTCACCCATGGGCACCTACGATCACACTTCAAAATTCATCCCTCTACGACCTTAACATCGAACCTACTGCAATTCTCAATAGGTAAGGCCATCTAGACAGCAACCTTTCTATTTATAAAATTATTAGTGCTCCCGGTGTCAATAAGAACGGTGATCGGTTGTTGCTTCAGAAATCCTCCCACTTTCATTGTTTGCGGGTTCGCGTAACTGGCAAGGGCATGCATCGTAATATCAATTGGCTACTGTTCTTCATATGTGACCTCTTTCTCATGCTCCTGGACCTCCTCCTCCATATCTTCAAGAGGTTCAATCAGTAGGAGGCGGCCCCTTTTGCAGCGATGATCACAATTCCACGGCTCATCGTAATGCCAACAAAGACCCTTTGCTGATCGGTCACATAGTTCTTCTCTTGTCAATTTTTTTGGTAGTGAAGGATGGCTGGGAGCAGAAGGGGGTTTATATGCTAAGGTTCTAGGAGTGGTTCTCATCCTCTGAGCATCTTGGCTGAGTCATTCTTGTATTTAGGCAAAAGAAATCACAGCCATCACGGTACGGAGCTGTCGCACCTTAACTTCCCCTTTTATCTCTGGCTTGAGTCTTTCGATGAATATTCCTAATGATTGATGGTTAGTCCAATCACGAGCAAGGTAGGATAGCTTCTCAAACTTGGTTTGGTACTCTTGAATCGTAGAGGTTTGTCGAATCTTTACGAGTTGGCCATTGATATTTACATACTCCATAGGTCTGAAATGGTTCAGCAGTGCATTCTTAAATTGATTCTATGTCAGAGCCCCATGATTATATTTCAGGTAGTTGTACCATTGAATAGCATCTCCTTCAAGGTGGATAATAGCAATCTCCACCATAGCATTATCCGACGTTCGGTAGTAGAGAAAGTAACGTTCGGTGCGTGAAATCCACCCCACCGGGTCTCCTTCCCATCATGGGAAGTCCACCCTCATGCATGGCTGAAGCATGTCCGAGGGTTGACCCTTCTTCTCTAGGGTCCTTTCTGAATTCTCTCCTTGCTGCAATTTGGTTGGACTCGGTGGTTGTCCAATTCTGAATTCTGTAAACAAAGTGCGTAATTTGTCTTCCAAACGCAATTCAAGCCGTGATTCAATCCGAGATTCCCATGCTTCAAATTTGGCATCAATTGGATTTTGAGAAGCCATAGCATATGCCTGTAGATCACAGATGCCCTTGTCTTTTTTCTGTTGATGGGTTAATGGCATGGGGTGGTGGAAGGTTCGGACAATAGATCAGTGATAGAAGGGTTCGGCTGTAATGGTTTACTATTTTGGGTTACGATTTTTGATGCTATTAGGGTTATGAAACTAGGTTATGATGGCTGCATCTTAAGGCTAGAGGGATGCCCTAAAGACATCTTGGTTTGTGGCAGCAAGGTGGCTAGGGTTTGGTAGGTTATAGAGATAAAAAAAGGACAAAGGTGCAACACCAGATTTTTCACCAAAAAAATTCCAACAGTAAATATGTAATTTTTTTCAGAAATTTTCAAAAGAGATTCAAGTAAAACTCATAGAGAATCTACTGATAAGGGAGAGGTAATACTATTAAAAATTTTAGAAAGAAATGATAGCAAGAGGTTCGGTAAAATTGAGGATCACGAAGAGGTACTATAGCAGATTTTTATGTCTAAAGTGCAGCAGTTTGGACATAAAAGATAAGTAGTTTATATTGAGAATTTTTTGACAAAACCAAAGGGAAAACCACTATTAGGAAGTGTCAAAGCCATCGTAAAAATTTTATAGAGATTTGGATAGAAAAACACAGTAGCAAGATGAAAAAGACAATGCTATGTGGCTGAAATTCTGCAGTGCAACTTTCGTTGTAGAGATGAAAACTTTGCGACGAAAAGTTTATACAGCAATATAGGAACGAATTTTTTGGATTTTTTGAATAAGGATAACTAAATTGCAGCAGTAGTAAGGTAGATAACTAGAACCTGTTGCAATTCACGGGAAGATCAAAGGATGATCAACGGTGGTGGAGATGACGGTGGAATTCGCCGATGATCTTCTAAGCAATTGTGGGAATTGCTTTGGGCGGTTGTGGAGGGCTGGTGGATGGCTATGGAAGGACAGCAAGATGCCAAGAATGCTGCTCTGATACCAAGTGTTAGAACCCTTGCAGATTTTAAGTTTGGGGTTGATCTCTATAGGGGATCGGCCTCCTTGGAACTCTATAGGGGTTCCTTCCTCCAAGTTGCTACTCAAAGGCTGCTAAAAGATTGATCTATTCATGATGAAAAGAGGGTGAATACATGGCTATTTATAGGGCCTTTAAACTATAACTCTTAATATGACTCTTACTCAAGACTCATACTTCTAACTAACTCCTACTTCTAATTAGGCCTCTTCCAGTAGGATTCCTAATTCTAATAGGACTCTTTCCCTAATAGGACTCCTACTTCTAATATGACTCTTTCTCTAATAGGACTCATACTTCTAATAGGACTCTTTCTCCAATAGGACTCCTACTTATAATAGGAGTCTTTCTCTAATAGGACTCCTACTTCTAATAGGACTCCTTCACTAAGAAGCAACCTAACCTTAACCTAGCCGGCCTCTTCACCTCTTTAATAGGGGTCGACTAGATAGGATTTACATGAATGCCCTTATCAATGAAACTAGATTAGAACTCTCATAGCTAGAGTCCTAACAACTTGGAACCTAAATTTGAATCACCTTGGTTTTCGGTATTCTAGCGGTACTAGGCGGTGCCACCACCCAGCCAGCGGTGCCACCGCCAGAGCTCTCGGGTGTTGGGCGGTGCCACCGCCTAGCTCTCGGCCTTTGGGTGGTGCCACAGCCCAGCCTGGGCGGTGCCACCACCCAGCACTTTTCAGCACATTGGTTTGGGCCAAAAACTCGGCCCAAACCAGTCCAAAACAAGGCCCAATGGGCCCCTACTTATGTTATAGGATTAATACCTAATCCTAACCCAAATTAACATGCTAACTACGAAATTAAAGATATTTCCTAAGCTATTACAAGGTTCGACAAGTCAAGACTTCTTTCGGTGAGTTTTCGGTGAACTTCCAGTGGTCTTTCGACAAACCCTCGAAAACCATTCTGCGAACTCCCGGCAAGCTCCAGGACTTCACGATGATCTTGGCGAGTTCCAACGAGCTTTATTGGCAACCTCCAATCTTTCTTGGTAAGCTTCGCAAACTTCTGACAAACCTTCCGGCGAACTTCCGAAGACCCTTTGGCAAGCTCCCTACTCGTTCTCGGCCAGTTTCGGTGACACTCCCAATGAATCTTCGAACTTCCATCGAACTCTCAAACTCCCAAAGATCCATCACACTTGTCTTCTGACACCTTGTTTCCTTTTATGTCTTCATCGTTATCATAGTTAATCCTGCACAAACACAAACAAAAACTCTACTTCGATCTAGATAATTATTACAACGCGAATTGACATTCAGTTGCCCGGCACGTCATTGGTCGGTGCTTCGTCCGATTCTTTGGTGCATCGTCCTCTTTTGTGACTTGTTGCCTAATCGACGGTTGACCTCCGCAACCTCGATATCCTTGGTGTAACTCCACTCTTCCTGGCTCGATGCCTGACGTCCGAAGCCTCCTATCGATTGTCGATCGAACCTCCGGCTCGATATCCAATATCTTGACGTGATCACCTGGCGCAACGTCAATTCTTCTAGTGTCAACTGTCTAAACCTGATCGATAGTAGACCTGCATAACTCAAAATGTAGTTAGATCACAAAATACAATCAATTAGTCTCATCATCAAAATTCGAGATTCAACAATCTCCCCCTTTTTGATGATGACAACTAATTGATGACTAATGGAGTTAACCATAACTCCCCGGAGTTTAACCAAACTCCTCCTATCAATATACAATTGATAAAACACTTGGATTATCCCAAATCCAAGCAACATTCATCATAAATTAGGAGAATTATTAAACCATCATGCAAATATATCAGTACATGAAGTCATCAATCTACTTCTCCCCCTATGTCATCAACAAAAATGAGAAGTTGCATCATAGCTAGTTTTCAAGGATATGTAAATTTTACAATCATACTAGCTATCAATCAAGATATTCAACATACATCACTTTAAAACATTCAATCATAGCAAGTTTTAAGAAATTCTTTCTAAAGATAAGCAAGATAGCAATCTTGCATCACTTGCTTCTTGTGCAAGTTTGCACTTTGCTTTTGTAGCATGCTAGCAACTTTTGAAATGTTCAAGATAGGATGTTCCATCATTTCAATAATCGAGCTAGCAAATTTTTCATTGAAGTCGCAAGCTAGCAATAAATCTTCTCCCCCTTTGTTTTTGTCAAAAAGAAGGGATGAGTGCAATTCTTTTCCCTTTACATGAATTTTGAACCTATGACAATTAACAAAGATAAATATTCATGGGGTATCAAAAGTTTACATTCATGATTCAAAATCAATTTACGAAAATCAAGTTATGAACCAGAATCAAGTTGCAAATTTAACATTCAAGCTATCTCTTATGGTACTTATTAAGATGCTAACAATTTTACGATACGTTAGCAAGTAATTTTTGCTTGCTCTAGCAAAATTCTTTCTTTCATGATGCATAAGCTAGCAAGCATTTGCCTTAAGCTATGAATCTTTCTCCCCCTATGTCATTGTCAAAAAGAAGGGATGAATATTATTTCAAGCAAATAATTTTGCATCAATCAATATTTTAATTTTTTATATGATACAAACAAGCCATAGATGCAAAGAATTTATGAAAGATATCAATATGAAACATCAACAAGTATCAAGAGATATCATACATGGTTCACAAATGTCCTTTTTCAACAAAATCAAGATCAAGATTCAATGATTCATCCTAAAGCAAATTTTCTCTTATATCAATTTTTAATCATCACAAGTGATATTCAAATGTTTGCATCAATATTTCAATCAAGAAGTATTGAAATGTAGGAGAAAAATCAAAATAATGCATGCAAAGTTTCAATCATCAAGGCATATTTTCTCAAGTTAATAAGTCCGAGAAATCAAGATTATTATCTACAAATTTTAACATCAACTTTCAATTCATGATAAGGGGCATACAACTAAAAATCATGATACATAAAAACATATCATTCTCATAGATCAAGTCATGATTCTTGGATTCATCATAAAGAAAATTAATTTTCAATCATCACTTCAAGGAAGTTATGTCATGAAGGATCAATTCATGAATAAACAAGAATTATATATATTTATCATTAAGAAAATCTTGACTTGTATGTAAGAGTTTTCAAATCATTATGATGATAATTTCGTAAAAAAAAATCTCAAATATATAGTTCCAAGAAATCAAAATCATGATTTATAAGACTCATACAAATCATCAAAATTACTCTCAAGAGATTCATACAAGGTCATGAATTCAATAAAATTTCTTTATAGCAAAATAAAATCTTTTAGAGCTTGAATCAAGCATTAAATACATCTTAACAAGTCATGATTCCAAAAGATTCAAGAGTCACTAAAAGAAAAATCATTCAAGTTCAATTTGACAAATCAAGACTCATAATCAAATTATCATTTTTAATATTCATAACATGAACAAAGTTATTACCATATCATCAAAATCTCAATCAAAATTCAAGTGATTTATAAAATATCATAAATGAATTTATCACTTGTCTTTCATGAAAAATCAAAATTTTCAAAAATCATACACTTCGTTTTTTTTATGATTTGCATTGATTTCATATAAACATGCCTTTTGCCTTCTTTTATGTTGAATAGAAATAAGCATGAAAGTTCAAGACATAAAGGCTAAATCTCATAAAGCAAATTGTCAAGAGGATTTTAAATATTCATTTTCAAGCCATGATAAAAAGAGTAAGTTAAAGATTCATTCATATCATGTCATGAATTCCAAAGGACATCTCAAGTTATCAACATCACATTAAAAAGATATTTTAAAAAGATATATCGATAAGTGATTCATTTGTATCATTTCATTTGAATTCATGATTCATATTTAAAATGTATCTCATGTCATAAATATGAATCAAGCATTTGTCAAATTCGAAATCATCCTCAAAATTACATTCAATAAATTCATACATGACAAGCATTGAAATATCGATAAGATAGAGGATTGCATTTCGTTTTTATAAATTTCTATTCATGTGATTTGCTTCTTATAAGCATGCCTTTACTTTAAAAAGAAATGTTAACATTCAAGATGGAAAGACAAATTTCGTCATAAAGACCATTAAGTCAAATCACATTAAGTATGTGGCATTTTCCAAAAGATTTGATTCAAGAGATTCACATGGATTCATCAAGACCGAAGACTATAGAGATAGAAAAAATTTTCAAGATCATGCAATTTCTTTTTATGATTCATTTCATATAAGTATGCCTTTGTCTTTTAATGTCAAATTGAGACAATCATGAAAGTTTAAGACGTAAAGGCAAAAATCATCATCAAGATTCTTAAAGTAAAAAAAAAATATAACATGTCATATAAACAATTCATCATAAAATGATTAAGACCAAAATCACAGGTTCAAAGTACAAGAGTCACTCATCACACATAATGTGTTTTATTTTAATTTGTTTGTTTCATATGAGTGTGCTCATGTTTTAAAAGATGCGTATCATCTTTAAAAACAACACATGAGTTTCATCATCAAGATATGATATCAAAAAGTCATTAAGCATGATAATAACCTTTTAACATTTTCATTTTATCATTGTCAATGATGATTTCATAAGGTATATTCAAATATTTTCATGACAGCCATCATCATATAAATTCAAAATACAAGTTTTATTATTAAGGTCATCAAGATCAAATGCATCAAACATCATGATAGTGCATTTTCTCATCTTTATGAGTTTCAATTTAAGTGATTTGATCTTTCATAAGAATATTCAAATGTTATACATTTGTTTTCATGTGAGCATATTCAAATCTTTTTATGAAAACATGTATCAACAAGATATAAGTTTGTCATAAACTCGTCAAGACCAAACACATCAAAAATAAAACATCATGATAATACATTTTCAATTTTTGTGTTTTATTTTATGTGGTTGATCTCATATAAGCATGTTCACATTTTCACACAAAAGCCAAGCATCATATAAATTTGAAATTATCATCAAAATCTTTCATTCCAAAAATTTGTTAGGAGTAAAGTACATTGATTAGATATAAGCATGCTCAATTCTTTTGTATAAACGATATTTATCAAGTTTAAAACTGAAAAATAGATTTCGTAACATAGATCAACAAGATACACATGATTTCATATTTTCATTATGTTATTATGACAAGTGATATGGAATTTATCAAGATAAATATTCATTGGATTTAATCTTGTTAGGTGTACAAGCATGAGATTCAATTATCATAATGATTCATTTTGCGTCAAAAACCATGCATTGAGTTGTTATTTCAAAATCATACATGAGATTGATCTTGTAATAGCACAAGTTAAGCAATCATCATTTATATTTTTAATTTTAAAAAATAACTAGAAAGAAAAAGCATAAAAAAAATCCTACCAACTATATTAAGTAACTCATGAATAGTTCAAGTAATTTCATAATAAGGAAAAAACAACTTGGGTGAGTTTCTTACCTCATTGTCGAAAACTGTCAAAGTGTAGTTTGCCTCTTCTTTACTTGATTCTTCTCGGTGAGCCTTCTTCTTCTTCATTGGTGGCCTCATTCTCCATTCAAGTTTATTGTTTATTTTAGATTTTTGTTTAATGAACTTATTAAGATTTAGTGTTCAAAGCTCAAGTCCTCATCACTTGAGACATCACTCAAGTGGCATTTTATAGTTCAGAGTTCCAAATCCTTCTTGTTCTTTAGAAGGTGGTTCATGTGTTCATCATGTTCAATATGTTCTAAGATTGCCATTTCATATGTCATTAAGGATCTAAAGAGTCATTAATAGAATAATCATTTAAATCTTTTGTTTCTTGAATCGCCGTTACTTTAGGATACCACCTTTTTGGAAGGAATCTTAAAATCTTGTTTATGAGTTCAAAATCTGAAAAACTTTTACCAAGACTTTTCAAGCTATTAGCGACATCCGTAAAGCAGGTGTACATGTCGTCGATAGATTCGCTTGGTGTCATTTGGAAGAGCTCAAAATCATGCAATAAGAGGTTTACATTTAAGTCTTTAACTCTACTAGTTTCCTCGTGCATGATTTCAAGTGTCCGCCAAATATCAAAAGTCATTTCACACGTAGAAATCCAATTGAACTCATTCTTGTCCAAAGCGTAAAATAAGGCATTCATAGCCTTTGCATTCAAAGAAAAAGATTTTTTCTCTAAGTCCGACCATTTGTTCGTCAGTTTAGAGAGAAGTTGAAAATGATTTTTAACAATGTTCCACAAATCCAAATCCATTGAAAGCAAGAAAACTCTCATTCGAGTTTTCCAATAAGTGTAGTCCGATCCATTAAAGAACGATGGATGTACAACCGAAAAGCCCTCTTGAAAGCCATGAAAAGTCATTTCTTATGGGTGTAAATCCGAATAAGAAATAACGTGGTTCTGATACCAATTGTTAGGGATCGAGCGACACTAAGAGGGGGGGGGGGGGTGGGTGAATTAGTGCAGCGAATAAATATGATAAACTTTGGCGCTTTTAAAATGACTTCGAAAACTTCGTACGTTAAAAGCAACGTTTCGTTTGAAACTGTTTCGATTACGTTTTAACCTAAAGGCATACATAAGAAGATAAAGAGGAAGTCGAGTAAGTAAGGTAGCAAAATGAAGATGGTTTGCAGTATAGTAAGTTGCAAGAAAGTAAATGCAAACCGATTTATAGTGGTTCAGTCATGCGACCTACATCGACTCCCAATTCCTCTTCGCTTGAGGCCACCGACTTTCCACTAGCTATCCTCCTTCTAACGAGCGAGGATAAACTCCCTTACAACAACTCTCCTTTTAACGGGCTTAGGAGATAACTCTTACAAGGCCTCTCACCCCTCTCTTGGACTAGAACACTCTTAAAACTTAGAGGGAAGATTTTGACACACTTTCAACATAGTTTTTTCTCTTTTTATCTCAGTTCTAAACATTCATTCATCTATGAATGAGAGGGGTATTTATAGGCTTCAAGATGATTCAAATTTGGAGCCCAAACTTGGAGCCCAAATTTGAATCACCTTGGTTTTCGATATTCTGGCAGTATTGGGCGGTGCCACCGCCTAGCCAGCGGTGTCACCACCAAAGCTCTCGGGTGCTGGGCAGTGCCACCACCCAACTCTTGGCCTCTAGGTGGTGCCACCACCCAACACTTTTCAGCACATTAGTTTGGGCCAAAAACTCGAACCAAATCGATCCAAAACAAGGCCCAATGGGCCCCTACTTGGGTTATAGGATTAACACCTAATCCTAACCCAAATTAATGTGATAACTACAAAATTAAAGATATTTCCTAAGCTATTATAAAGTCTGACAAGTCAAGGCTTCTTCCAGCGAGTTTTCGGTGAACTTTCGGTGGTCTTCCGATGAACCCTCGAAAACCATTCTGCGGACTCCTAGTAAGCTCCCGGACTTCACGATGTTCTTGGCGAGTTCCAACGAGCTTCATTGGCAAGTTCTGATCTTTCTTGGCAAGCTATGTGAACTTCTGACAAACCTTCCAGTGAACTTTCGAAAACCCTTCGGCAAGCTCCCTACTCGTTCTCGGCTAGTTCCAGCAACACTCCCAATGAATCTTCGGACTTTCGTCAAACTCTCAACGATCCATCACACTTGTCCTCTGGCACTTTGTTTCGCTTTACATCTTCATCGTTACCGTAGTTAATCCTGCACACACATAAACAAAAACTCTACTTCAATCTAGACAATTATTACAACACGAATTGACATTCAATTGCCCAGCATGTCATTGGTCAGCTCTTCGTCTGATTCTTCGGTGCATCATCCTCTCTTGCAGCTTATTGCCTAATCGGCGATTGACCTCCGTAACCCCGATATCCTTGGCACAACACCGCTCTTCTTGGCCCGATGCCCGACGTCCGAAGCCTCTTACCGATTGTCGACCGAACCTCCGGCTCGATATCCAATATCCTAACGTGATCACTAGGCGCAATATCAATTCTTCTAGCGTCAATTGTCTAAACCTAATCGATAGTAGACCTGTGTAACTCAAAATGTAGTTAGATCATAAAACATAATCAATTAGTTTCATCATCAAAATCTGAGATTCAACACTCTTTGGGTCTATAAATACCCCTCCTTTCTCAACAGAAAGAGTACCCTTTTGAGAGTTAGAATTGAGCAAAAGCTTTGGCAAAGCCTTATTTTCGATAGCTAGTGTTCACCTCCCTCTTTCTCTTTGAAAAATCTATAAGAGTGTGAACCACTTGTAAAAGGGTTGTAAGAGGGGTATTTGGTCCTTCCCCTTCAACGAGATTTGCTAGTGGAAGTTGGGAGCCTCATCGGAGAAGGCTTCGAAAGTAGATGTAGGTCACTTGACCGAACCACTATATATCGTAGTGTTCTTAAATGTGTGAGTGTTTAAATTTTTGAATCATTTCTCTACTTAGCTGCAAATCGTTTGGTTTTCATCTCCTTTACTCAAGCTACTTCAACTAAGTCATTTTTCATCGAATCAAAATTTTCATATGAACTAGCTATTTACAAAATCGATTTCAAACTTACGAGATTTAATCTGCTGCACTAATTCACCCCCCCCCCCTCTTAGTGCCTCTCCAATCCTAACAGTTTAACTTTGAATACGTTCAAAAGTGGGTTGAGAAGAAGTAGGGTAGTTGTAGTTAAGTAATGAAGATAAGCAGTAAAAGAAAAGTACATAGCAAGAAGAGAACATACTAATTTATAGTGGTTCAGTCGTTCGACCTACGTTCACTCCCGATACCTCCTTCGATGAGGTCACTGATTTCCACTATTGATGTTTCTTCAAGGACAAAGATCAATCACCCCTTTACAGAACTCTTTATAGGTTTCTCACTCTCCTTATATAAGTTTCTAATACTTAGAATCAATGAAGGTGAACTCTCAAAGTTTATAAGTGATTTCACTATAATCTCAGTTCTTTTGTTCACTTCTCTATATCTAACAAGCTAAGAGGTAAGGGGTATTTATAGGCCTCAATTGGATTTAAAAATAGAGCCAAAAAAGGTATTGTCTCGGATTTCCGGAGTATTGGTAGTACCACCGCAAGTGGACTCTAACACTAGGCGGTACCACCGCCTAGTTTGTCGGTACTATCACTAGATAGAGTCTCAGCTACTGAAACTTGGCGGTACCCTCGCATAGTCTGGCGGTACCACCGCTTGACAGTTAATAACTACTGGTGGTACCATCGCCTAATCTCGGTGATACCACCACCTAGACACCTAGGAGACTAAGGCCTGGGTGGTTCCACCACCTAGTTTTAGCGATGATACCACCAAACAAGGTTCAGCAATCCTATTTGGGCCAATAGTCCAGCCCAAAATAGTTTGGATTCGGGCCCAGTTGGCCCCTAATAGAGTTAGTGGGATTACTTCCTAAACCTAACTCTAATTACACCCTAACTATGATACTTAAGGCATATACTAAAGCAAGTAATTCTGATAGTCAAAAATTCTTCTAGCGAGCTTTCAGTAGACTTCTGATGAACTCTCGACAATCTTCCAACGGACTCCCAACAAGCTCTTGAACTCTCGATAATCTTCTTTGTGAGTTCCGACGAGCTTCTTTAGTAAGCTTTGATCTTCTCGGCGAACTCTAGCAAACTTTCGACGAACTTCTTGGTGAACTTTTGATATACATTTCAATAAGCTCCCGATGAACTCTCATCAAGTTCTTGCAATACTCTTGATGAACTTTCGGACTCCCGACAAACTCTTGGATTCCCGATGAATCGTTCGATCTTTGACTCTAACACTATTTTTGCTTTATGCCTTGTTCGCTATCATAGTTAATCCTGTACATTTTTTTCAATATATAGATTAGATCAATAATTTATTAATTGATTTCATCATCAAAATATGAGATTCAATATTTTTTTATGATGACAACCAATTGATGATGGAGTTAACCTTAACTCCTCCTATTTATATGCCATACTTGAGAAAAGACACTTGAATTCAAAACCTTTGAATTCAAGCTCTAACCGATAAGTTACATGCATTTTAATTTATGAACATGCACAAAATGATACTAGAAGCATGATACTAAATATGATAATGATTTTTCATTTCAAACATGATACCAATTATTTATCATGATACCAAAATTTATCAATACGATGCCAAAGCATGATAACCATTCATGACGCTAAGCACGATATACATTTTAAGTTTGACATCAAATAATGATAGTCATTCATGGTTTCAAAGCACGATACCAATTTCAAATATGATATTTAGCATGATACAAACTTCAAGTTTGATAGACATTCATCATTTCAAAGCACGATACTAATTTCAAATAGGATATTAAGCATGATATAAGTTTCAAGTTTGATACCAAATCATGATGATAGACATTCATCATTTTGATACTAAATCAAATATGATAATAAGCATGATATCAATTTCTAAGCATGATAAAAATGTATCATTTCAAGTATGAAAATTTTCAAGCATTCATGATACATTTTAAGCATTTACGATACCATTCACGATACCAAGCATATTTTAAGCATTCACAATACCAAGCATGATACATTTCAAGAATTTATGATACCATTCATAATACTAAGCATATTTCAAATACATTATAAGTTTTCATCAATTTGCCACTTTCTCCCCCTTTGTCATCAACAAAAAGGAAATGGGCAATCATTTCACACAAGCAGAAATTTTTCATTGTTGCGATAGCAAGATAGTGACTTTTCATTTATAGCCAAGTAAAGAGGAAATGTACAAACTAGAACTACTCATGCTAGCATTCTTTTGTCACTTTGGAGTAGGTAAGTTAGCAAAGATGAAACAAACTAGCATAACTTTGCTAGAACTTGAGTAGGATTCTTCTTGAAAAGGAAAGAGGAGAGAGTATAAGGAAAAGTCCATTCATCAAGAAGGATTGAGCGATCAAAAATCCATGAATAGTGGAAAGAAAAGAATTCATTCAAGCTATTCATCAACCTTGTACTTTCATCAAGAGCTAAAGGACTCATGACAGAGAAAAAATGTGAATAGAAGGAAGAGATTCGTACAAGAATCAAGTGTATCAATGAAATCCGTAAATAATATTTCTATCAAATAAAATCCATGAATGACACTTTTATCAAATAAAATTCATTCATAATCATTGCAAAAATTCGCACAAGAATCAAGTATCAATGAAATCCATGAATGATACTTTAGTCAATAAAATCCATGAATGAGGGGAGGGTTCTAAGAGTATCAAAAGTCATCAAGTGATGGAGCAAGGGTATCATATGAAATAAATTCATGAAATAAACTCAATACTAAGATAAGAGGAAGATGATACAGAATAAATTCGATAAAAGCTCCATTTACAAAAAATAAAGAAAGTCTAAAAAGGTATACAAGAAACTCATGTATTTGGATAATTTAACATGTCTATTTCTCTTCTAATAAAATCAAATTATTCTTCATTTAAAGATTTTATAAAAATCGGCTAATTGATGTTTCGTATCAATAAATGCTAAGGCTACAACATGGTTATTAACATGATCTCATATAAAGTGATGCCTAATATCAATATGTTTAGTTCTAGAGTATTGAATAGGATTTTTTGTTAAACATATTGCACTAGTGTTATCACATTTTATGGGAATATTCTTTAAGTGAATTTCAAAATCTTCTAATGTATTTTTCACCCATATAACATGTGCATAATAAACACTCGCTGCTATATATTCAGCTTCGGTTATAGATAATGCAACCAAGTTTTGTTTCTTCAAAGAATAAGAGATAAGTGCATGACCTGAGAATTGATATGCTCCATATGTGTTTTTTCTATCTATTCTACATTCAACAAAATTAGCATCAACATAAGTAGTTAATTCAAAGCTTCATATTTCGAATACTATATTCCTAGACTAGGAGTTCCTTTTAGGTATCTAAGAATCCTTTTAATGACTTTATAATGAGATAGTTTATGATTAGATTGAAATCTAGTACAAAGTCCTACATTAAACATAATGTTTGGTCTAGTTGTAGTGAGGTATAGTAAACAACCTATCATACCCTTATAAGTTTTTTTATCAAAGCTTTCTCTACTTTCATCCATATCTTAGTAGAAGTACTCATTGGTGTATTGAAAGTCTTTGAACCATCCATATTGAATCATTTTAGCAATTCTAATGCATATTTAGTTTGACTAAAAAAAATACCATCATTAAGTTGTTTGATTTGTAAGCCTAAGAAGAAAGTTAGTTCACCCATTAAGCTCATTTCGAACTCTTGGCTCATACTTTTAGCAAATGATTCATATAATGACTTATATGTGGAACCAAAAACAATGTCATCAACATAAATTTGAATAACAAGAAAATTATTTTTAAAATTTTTAATAAATAATGTAGTATCGACCTTGCCTTTTGATAAATTATTTTAGATAAGAAAGGAGCTAAGTCTCTCATTCCAAACCCTTGGGGCTTGTTTTAATCTATAGAGAGCCTTAGTTAACTTAAACACATGATTAGGAAAAAGAGTATTATCAAATCGGGTGATTGTTCAACATAAACTTCTTCAGAAATAACTTAAAATTATTATAACAAGCATAGGCAAGGAGCATCCTTATGGCATCTACTCTTACCACAGGAGCGAAAGTTTCTTCATAATTGATACCTTCATCTTGGTTGAACCCTTGGCCACTAATCTAGCTTTATTTCTAAGCACGATACCAAATTCATCTTGCTTATTTCTAAAGATCCATTTAGTACCTATCACTAAATGGTCACTAGGTCTAGGAATAAGCTTCTACATCTCATTTCTCTCAAATTGATTCAACTCTTCTTGAATTGTGATAACCTATGAATCATCTTTCAAGGTCTCATCAATACATTTAGGTTCAATTTGAGAAAGAAAAGTAGTGTTAGCACAAAATTTTTTTAAGGAAGAGCAAGTTTGAACACCTTTTGATTTGTCTCCTATGATTAGCTCCTTAGGATGAACATTTACATACTTCCATTCCTTAGGTAAGAATGCTTTAGAAGAAGATGCATCCAAGTAACTAGTGAGAGGAGAGGTTTCATTCAAATTTAAAGCATCAAAATCAAGATCATCATCAAAATCATTTTTCTTAAATTCGAAAACTTCATTAAAGATAACATGAATAGATTTTTCTATAACCAGAGTTCTTTTATTAAAGACACAAAAGGCTTTAGAAATAAAAGAATAACCAAGAAAAATGCCTTCATCGGATTTTGCATCAAACTTTCCTAAGGCATCTTTTTCATTTAAGATAAAACATTTACAACCAAAAACTTTAAAATATGAAACATTAGATTTTTTTATTCCACAATTCATAAGGAGTTTTGGAAAGTAATGATCTTGCTAGAACCCTATTCATGACATAGCATACCATATTAATGGCTTTGGCACAAAAATATTTGGTTAGGCTATATTCATTTAACATGGTTCTTGTCATTTCTTATAAACTCCTATTTTTTCTTTCAACTACTATTGTGGGTTTCTTGGAGTAAATAAATTGTGGCTGTATCCATTTGATTCACAAAAGTTTTAGAAATCACAATTTTGAAACTCACCATTGTGATCACTATGAATCGAGATCATAAAGCCTTTTTTATTTTGAACAAGTTTACATAATTTCAAAAAACACTTAAAACAATTACTTTTGTGTGCCAAGAAGTGTGTCCAAGTGTATCTACTATAATCCTCTATAATTACAAAGGCGTATTTGCTACCTCCTGGCCTTGTTGTATCAATTTGTCCAAATAAATCCATATGGATCAATTGCAATGGTCTAAACGTGCTTATTTGATTCTTTGATTTAAACTACATTTTACTTGCTTTCCTAGTTGACATGCATTAGACATTTTGTCTTTGACAAACTTAATATTAGGGATTCCTCTTACAAGTTCTCTAGATGAGATTTGAGAGATTAGTTTCATGCTAGCATGACCTAACCTCTTAAGCCAAAGCAAAGCATCATCGTTTAAAGCTGTAAAGCATATTTCATTACAAAGATTATCAATATCAATAGTATATATGTTATTTATATTTTAGGGCAATCATAGATGTGTTTTCGTATACTTTTTCAATAATGCAAGCATTAGATTCAAATCTTATGATGTCTCCTTTATCACACAATTGACTAATACTCAAAAGATTATGCTTTAAGCCATCTATTAATAACACATCTTCAATTAAGAAGTTTGATTTGTTACTTATGGTTCCTTTGTCAATGATTTTACCTTTGTTGTTGTCTCTAAAGGTGATATACCCTTCGTCTTGGCTAGTGAGCTTAGAGAATTGAGTTGGATCTTTGATCATGTGTCTTGAGCATCCATTATCAAGGTACCATCTCTTGCTACTAGCTTGTGATTATAGACATATCTATAAGAAATGGGGTTTTTTGGTACCCATTTGATTTTGGATGTCTCAAAAATCGATCTACCTAACTTATCATTTTGCATAGAATCATTTACGATTCCTTTAAGAATCTAAATTAACTTGTGTAGACTATATTTCTTAAATGGACATTTACAAGCATAATGTCTGAGTTTGCAACAAAAATTGCAATTGATACGGGGTGAAACATGCAAGGTAGGGCCTTTAACAAAGATGGTTGGTTTTTGGTGAGTACTACTCACAAAGTCGATTCCATCTTTTCTTTGAATATAACCCTTACTAGCAAGGATCATGTTCAAGGATTTGCTACCAATCTTAAACTTTTCTAGAGGTTTTTTTAGTAGCAAGTTTTCCTTTTTAAGTGCCTTTAAGTGTTCACACTTGGTGTATGGAGGTGATATATCATTGTCATGCTTAATCTTTAATTTATCAAATTCACTATTTAGAAAGGCATGCTCCTTTTTCAATAAATTATACTTTTTACTAATTAATCTATATTCATTGAATAAATCATGAAAAGCACTCAATCATCAAATAAATTCATCGAAAGATAAATTTGCATCTAATGAACTATTTACCTCATCACCGATTGCCATTAGTGTAAAGTTTGCAACCTCCTTGTTATTTTTCTTCTCGTCTTCGGAAGCACTCAAATCATCCAACGTAGCTTTTAGTGCTTTCTTCTTTTTCTTTGATTATTTCTTCTTCACTTGGGGACATTCACTTTTGAAGTGTCCTGACTTTTTGTATTCGTAGCAAATAATTTGTTCATTCTTGAGTTCAATTTTGTTCTTAGTATCATTTTTAGATTTGTTTCTTTTTATGAATTTTTTGAACTTTCTTGTTAAGAGTGCCAAGTCATCATCATTGTCCTCATCACTTGAGCTTTCTCTCAAGTAGTTTTTATGAGTTCTTAGTGCCAAATCCTTTCTGTTCTTTATAAGGTCGTTCTTAAATTCTTCATACGCATTACATATCATTTCATAGGCCATTTGAGACTCGATAAGTTCTTTGTGTAGGAAATTATTCAAATCCTTAGCTTCTTGCATAGTATTACTTTAGGGTCCTAACTCTTTAGAAGAGATATTAATATTTTATTAATAAGTTCAAAGTTAGAAAAATTTTTACCAAGAGCTTTTAGACCATTGACGACATCCGTAAATCGAGTGTATATGTCTCGAATGGTCTTGCTTAGTTTTATGCGAAACAATTCGTACCTATGAACTAAAAAATTGATTTTAGACTCCTTTCTCTACTAGTGCTTTTGTGTGTGATTTCGAGTGTATGCCAAATGTCAAAAGTCATTTCGCAAATAGAAACTCTATTGAATTCATTCTTATCTAAAGTGCAAAACAAGGCATTCGTAGCCTTAGCATTTAAAAAAAGTCTTCTTCTCCAACTTATTCCAATCATTCATTAGAAGAAAAGACTTTTAAAATCCATTTTCAATGATGTTCCATAGTTCAAAATCCATAGACATAAAAAATTCTCATTCTAGTTTTTCAGTATGTGTAATCCGTCCCATTGAACATGAGTGGATGTGTGATTGAATGACCCTCTTGATTGTCGGCAAATGCTCTCTTGGGTTTCAAACCATAATAAGAGTGACCTTACTTTGATACCAATTATTAGGATCAAGTTCGACAATAAGAGAGAGGATGAATTAGTGCAGTGGTTAAAAACATCGATTTCAAAAAAATCATTTTGGTGAGAAGTTTTGTTCAATAAAAACACATTTCGACAAAGACATTTAACTTTAAATACATTTAAAAGTGGGTTGAGAAGAAGTAGGTTAGTTGTAGTTAAGTAAAGAAGATAAGCAATAAAAGAAAAATGCACAGTAAGAAGAGAACACACCAATTTATAGTAGTTTAGTCGTCTGACCTGCGTCCACTCTCAATAAATCCTCCGATGAGGTCACTGGCTTCTACTATTGATCTTTTTTCAAGGGTAAAGATCAATCACCCCTTTACATAACTCTTTATAGATTGCTCACTCTCCTTATACAAGTTTCTAACACTTAGAAATGGTGGAGGTGAACTCTCAAAGTTTACAAGCGATTTCACTATAATCTTAGTTCTTTTGTTCACTTTTCTGTATCCAACAAACTAAGAAGTAAGGGGTATTTATAGGCCTCAATTGGCTTCAAAAATAAAGCTAAAAAAGATCTTGTCTCGGATTTTTGGGGTACTAGCGGTACCACTGCTTGTCCCTAGCGGTACCACCACTAGTGGACTCTGACAGTGGGCAGTACCACTATCCAATTTAGCAATACTACCACTAGACAAAGTCTCGGCTATTGGAACTAGGCGATACTACTGCCTAGTCTAGCGGTACCATCGCTTGACAGTTAATAATTATCGGTAGTACCACTGCTCAGTCTAGGCAGTACCACTACCTAGACACTAGGGAGACTAAGCCCTGGGTGGTTTCATTGCCTAGTTCTAGCGGTGCTACTACCAGACAGGGTTTAGCAACACTGTTTGGGCCAATAGTCCGACTCAAAACAGTTCGAATTCGAGCCTAGTTGGCCCCTAACAGAGTTAGTGGGATTACTTCTCAAACCTAACTCTAATTACACCCTAACTATGATACTTAAGGCATATACTAAAGCAAGTAAGTTCGATAGGTCAAAATTTCTTCCAGCAACCTTCCGATAGACTTCCGATGAACTCTCGATAATCTTTTTGGCGAGTTCCGACAAGCTTCTTTAGTGAGCTCCGATTTTCTCGGTGAGCTCCGATGAACTTCTCGGTGAACTTCTGACATACATTTCGGCAAGCTCTCGACGAACTCTCGGCAAGTTTTGGCAACACTCTTGACGAACTTTCGGACTCCTGACGAACTCTCAAACTCCTGATGAATCGTTCGATCTTTGACTCTGGCATTATTTTTGCTTTATTCCTTATTTGCTATCGTAGTTAATCATACACACTTTTCTCAACATATAGATTCATAATTTATTAATTGATTTCATCATCAAAATCCAAGATTCAATAATCCATACTCTTGCATCTCCATAAATTATTTGAGGAATAGGGAAGAACTCAGCGATATGAGATATCAAAGAGTCTCTTCCATGCTAGGATGACTGAAGGGACACCAGTTTAGAACTATATATTTAAGATGATTGAGTGGATAAAGAAACTCACAAATCTAAAAATGGTCCTAGAAGATAATCTATGTGTGGATCTTATGCTTCAGTCCCTACTAGATTTCTTTTCACAGTTCTTTATATTAGTGAGACCAGAAAGAAAAGGAAAATAAAGAAGTTCCTTAAGAAGGGTAAGGGCAAGGGCAGATCGGGTAAAGTAAAGGTTGCTAAGAAAACTTGAAAAATGAAAAAGTTCAATGCTTCTACTACCGTAAAGATGGGCACTGGAAGAGGAACTACAAAGAGTACATTACAGAGAAAGTGAAACAAAAGATTAGAGAAGCTTCAAATACATTCATGATCAGTCTCCATTTGTCAAACTTATATGATAACACATGGGTATTGGATACCGATAATGCTTATCATATCTGTAATTTGTTGCAAATTCTAGCAAAGCCTAGGAGATTGGCAAGAGATAAGATGAACCTCAAGATGGACAACGAAGTAAGAGTTGCGCTATTAGCGAGGTCACCTATATTTGCTTGGTGGAGCTACTATTACATTAGATGTATGCTATTTTGTTCCCTCTATTATCAAAAATGTTATTTCCATTTTATGTTTGATATTGAATGGTTATAAAATATTTTTTGAGAATAATAATTCTTCAATTATTAATGAAGATGAGATCATCACAAGAGGAACATTGCATAATGGTTTGATTATACTAGACATTACTCCACATATCATGAATGTAAGTGAGTCTAAAAGAAAATGAGACGATGTGAACAGTGCATACCTATGGCATTGTAGGCTAGGTCATATCCATGAGGGAAAGATTCAAAAGTTGTTGAAGGATGGATACCTAAATCCATTCAACACTTGGGGGGGGGGAGGTTGAATTAGTATAGCGAATAAAAACGTCAATTTCGGAAAACCATTTCATATGAAAAGCTTCATTTCGATGAAAGCCGTATCAGAAATGCTTAAACTTGAAGATGTTCGTAATGAGTAGAGAAGAAGTTGAGCAATTGCAATTAGGCAAAAAATAGAATGAAACTAAGAAAGAAAAGTGCGAACACACTGATTTATAATAGTTCGGTCATCCGACCTATGTCTACTCCCAATTCCTCCTTCGTCGATGCCACCAGCTTTCATAAGCAATCTTCTTTCAATTAGGTGAAGACTAACCACCTTTCTACAACCCTCTCTTATAAGGTTTCCCTCACACTCTCTCTTAGAGTATACTCTATGCTTAAGGAGAAAGGACTCTATATTTTTATAAGGGTTTCAACTTCGGATTTCATAGAGTTTTTGCTCTCTTTTTTGCTCAATTCTTATTATCCCAAGAAAGAATAGCTGGGGTATTTTTAGACCCTAGTGACTTCAAATTTTAGAGCTAAAATTCAAACACCCTGAAATTTCAGGGTGCTAGCAATACCACCGCTAGTGCTGGGTGGCACCATCACCCAGGCTTTCTGACACTAGGTGGTACCACCATTCAGTCTGATGGCATCATAGCTCAATCAATGTTGTCTAGTATGTCATTGGTTCATCAGTACTTCATCCGATTCTTGGATGCATCATCCTCTCTTGCGGCCTATTCCACAATTGGCCAACCCCGATCTCCTTAGTATATTTCCCTTCTTCTTAACCCGATACTCGAACCCATCATCCAAAGCCTTTTGTCGATACATCGACCGATCCTTCGCTCGACGTCCAATCTTTTGACATATTCTCCTTTGGCCTAACATTGATTCTTCCTACTTTAATTATCTATTCCTAATCCATGGTAGTCCTATGTCACTCAAAATATACTTAGATCACAAACACAATCAATTGGTTTCATCATCAAAATCAGTGATTCAACAATCTCCCCCTTTTGATGATGATAACCAATTGGTGACCGAGTTAATATTAACTCCCCCTATCAATATGCCATATTGATAGAAAATTCGAAATTAAAAAATTTGAATAAATCATGCATAATCAAAATTTTCAATTCTACATATAATGCATGAAATTGTCATCATCTTCTCTCCCTTTGTCATCAACAAAAAAGAGAAGTTCATCCAGCAATTTTTGAACATATGCAAGTTTTACAATATTCAAACTAGCAATTTATCACTTTACAACATATAAGCATAGCAAGTTTCAAAGATGTTCAATTTGCTTCTTGAGATATGCTAGTTTGCACTTTGCTTCTCTTGAGATTGCAAGGTAGCAATTTTTGGTGATGTTCAGGATTAGCAAGTTCTTTCTTCTCTTTTGAGAAGTGCAAGCTTAGCAAATTTTGCTTCCTTTGCATTAATCGAGCTAGCAATTCTTTATTTCTCTTGTGATGCATAAGCTAGCAAAATAACTCCCCCTTTGTCTTTTGTCAAAAAGAAGAGAAGAATACAAATTTTGTTTTACATCAATGTTCTAATCATCACAAAAAGTATGCAACCAATACAAAAAAATTATGATGTAAAAGATATTAATATCAAAGATCAAGTCATGATTCATTTTGATATGTCTCTTCTTTTATAAATAGTAAAAAGGAATCTTAAGAAAACAAAGAAGAGATCTCAATTCATGCATAATATATATCAATTCATCATGAATCATAATAACTTTAAGTTATGATTTCAAAAAATTCATGATACATTTAGAAAGTTTTCCTTTTAGCAAATGACAAGAAGAAACATAGGAAAAAAACTCTCGATTCAAGAATAAGACATCTCATCAAGATCACATTTCATAAAAATAATCAAATATCAAGATATCAAGATCATCATTAGATAAATATTCTCTCAAAAGATTGAATCGTATGAGAATCAAGAAGTATATTTCATATAAAATATATCGCAATTATAAATACCGATAAATGATTCATTTGAATATATCATCTCATTTTTGAAAGAATCATATGAGAACTTGATTCATGCATAAGAAGTCTCAATTCATCATGATTCATAAAAATCAAGTTATGATTCCAAGAAATCAAGAGAAAGAGTTATGAATCATTTGAAAAAATCTCATTCAAATTCAATTCGTCAACTCTAAACTCATTATCAAAATTATTTTCGAGATTCATAAAATAGAATAAATAGATTTATTAACACCATTAAAATCTCTTTCATAATTTAAGAGATTCACAAAAGATAATCTACATGGATCTTTTATTCAAAAATCAAAAAACTTTACCGATAGAGAACATTTTAAGGAAAAAGAATGCATTCCTCTTTTAGTGATTTGTTTCATACAATCATGCATTTATCTTTTTATGCCAAATAAAATCATGCATTAATGTTTAGGACCAATAAACAAATTTCATCATAAAAACCATCTAGACCAAAAATATAACACATTACACATAAGGCATCTTCAAAAGATTCGATTTATCATAATAATGTATTTCATTTTAAGTTGTTTGTTTCATATAAGTATGCTCAAGTTTTAAAAGAAGTGCATCATGTTTAAAAATTTAACATAAGTTTCATCATAAAAAATATAACACCTTATTTCAAAACAAAAGATCATTACTTCAAATCTTCACGCATAATGCAAAATCATCAAGCATGATACCATAAAGCATCTTCACAATCATTTTAATTCCAAATATCATTCTTTTTATTATTGTTGATTTTAATAAGACATTTTATTTCTTAAATGAATTCAACTTTTTATGCTTAGTGCAAGAAATCAATATGCAATAATCATGCTCAAATTTTCTAAATCACTAGAAAGAAAAGCATGATATATTTTTATAATTTTTTTTATTTCTTACAAACAAAATAAAGCAACTCAAGAAAAGATCAAGTAATTTCATAATAAGGTAAAAAAGATTAGATTGAGTTACTTACCTTGTTGTCGAAAGCCGTCAAGGCATAGTTCGCCACTTCGTCTTTATTGGTTTGTTCCTTATCTTTGGATACTCTCGATTTGTCCTTGAGTTCTTTCTTCTTCTTTCGTGCCTTCCTCCAATAAAGTTCTCATTTTTGTTCTTAATTTTATGTTGTATGAATTTTTTAAATTTTATAGTCAAAAGTTTAAGGTCATCATTTTGATCATTATCACTTGAGTCATCACTCAAGTGGTATTCTATTATTCAAAGTCTCAAATCCTTCCTGTCCTTTGGAAGGTGGTTCTTACATTTTCATGTTCCAAGAGGTTCATTTCATATGTCATCAATGAGCCAATAAGTTCTTTCAATGAAAAAATATTCAAGTCCTTTGTTTCTTGTAATACCATTACTTTCAAATCTCACCTTTTTGGAAGAGATCTTAAAATCCTGTTTACAAGTTTAAAATTAGAAAAATATTTACTAAGACTTTTTAAACCATTGATGACATCTGTAAACCGAGTGTACATGTCACCAATAGTTTCACTTAGTTTCATGTGAAACAATTCAAAATCATGCATCAAAAGATTTATCTTAGAATCCTTAACTCCACTAGTGCCTTCGTGTATGACTTCAAGAGTGTACCAAATATCATAAGTCGTTTCATAAATTGAAATCTGATTAAACTCATTTTTGTCCAAGGCATAAAACATAGCATTCATAGCCTTTGCATTCAAAGAAAATGATCCATCAATTCATTCATAAGTTTAGAGGGTTGTTAAAAATCATATTCAATAATATTCCATAAATCAAGATTAAAAGAAAGTAAGAAAACTCTCATTTGAGTTTTCCAATATGTGTAATCCGTCCCATTCAACATCGGAGGACGAACGATAGAATGACCCTCTTAAAAGTTGAAAAGAGTTATTTTTCTTGGATGTTAATCTAAATGAGAAATAACGAGGCTCTGATACCAATTGTTAGGATCAAGTTTGGTACTAAAAAGGGCGGTGAATTAGTGCAATGGTTAAAAATATTGATTTCGAAAAATCATTTCGTATGAAAAGCTTCATTTCAATGAAAGCCATATCGGAAACGCTTTAAACTTGAAGATATTCATAATGAGTAGAGAAGAAGTTGAGCAGTTGTAGTTAGGCAAAAAATAGAATGCAGCTAAGAAAGAAAAGTGCATAAGGAAAGAACACACCGATTTATAGTGGTTCGGTCATCTGACCTATGTCCACTCCCGATTCCTCTTTCGTCGAGGCCACCAGCATTCACTAGCAGTCTTCTTTCAATCGGGAGAAGACTAACCACTCTTTTTACAACCCTCTCTTATAAAGTTTTCCTCACACTCTTCGTTAGAGTACACTCTATGCTTAAAGAGAAGGGACTCTATATTTTTATAAGGGTTTCAACTTCAGATTTCATGGAGTTTTTACTTTTTTATCTGCTTAATTCTTGCTATCCTAAGCAAGAATAGCTAGAGTATTTATAGATCCCAAGTGGCTTCAAATTTTGGAGCCAAAATTCAAACACCCTGAAATTTTGGGGTACTAGGAATCATTCAAATCAATATTCACACCCATACATTCATAATTCATAAACCTATATAGTTCATAAATCATACTCCACTTCACTCGTAGATTCATAAAATCCAAACCCAACTCAACTAAGTATCAACCACAACACAAATCCATAATCATGGGAATATATACAATCACAAAACTAACATTTACCAAAGTTCATATCCTTATACAATTTAAACTTATCATTCCATAAACATGAGAGTTCCTTTAAACTTTTACAACACATAAGTATCAACATATCCTTAACATTTCATCAGAAGTAAAGTATACTATACAACAAAAACTTATCAACCAACAAAAATCAGCCCAAAAATCTTCTAGCTTTTCACTACTTCAACCCATTTCTAGCTTTTCAATGTGTGATAAGCTAACCTGAAAAATTTATATAGCAACGAAGTGAGCATAAAAGCTCAGCAAGTGACTAACGTATCCTTGGTGAAAGTAGAAGTTCAAGTAAGCTTGGTATCAAAATACAAAAGCAAAGATACAAGTGTTCATTGAAATTATCTCATTGGATATAAATTCACAAAAGATCACCTCATTCGAAACATGATTTAGTCATAAAAATAAGAGAAAGGAAATTAGAGCATATCGTTGGCATAAGAAGTATTTAGGCAAGTATCAAATGGCATATAAAGCATTTTGGTGCATATCAAAGGCGTAAGAGTATTTAGGAGCATAACAATGACATACGAAATATTTCAAAGCATAACAAGTGAAACGAATAACAAACACAAGCTGGTATGTCATTTCTTTTTATGTTGTACACATTTCAAATTTTATCCAAAGTGTGAATATAAACACATAAGCAATGCTTTGGATCTCATATTAAAAACATAGAGGGCACTGTGGGACCACATACATAACATGGTTCATCTATTTCTGGATGACCACCAAACATAAGTCTCCCACGTCTGGGAGCTCTATCCACTCATGTTTGAGCGAAGTCAATAGGGCCAGTAGAGCAATCGCGGGGCTCTCATCACATACCTTTTACCATTTCTAGCAAAGATCCAAATCATCCCACAAGATGCTAGAGTACAAAAGGGTAGTATGAACAATAACACTAGCATATATTGGAAGCATATGTAGAACAACAAAAATATGTGTGTGCCTTTACGAAACAAGGTAATGCAAACATGAATATTACATAATAGATTTTAGGTATACAAACAATTTTAGGATGAACAATACAAGAATTGCAAAGTACTAATATAAAGCTCAACTAAAGAAGAATTTAGCTAAAATCAATTTCCAATATGATGAAACATGAATAGGCAAACTCAACAAAATTTTAATTCTAGCAGAATTTGAGTGGTACATTTCCTGAATAGTTTGAGTAACCAATTATACTCCACTTTGCTCAAAAAAGGTGTCATTGGAAAGCTGTATAAATCTATTTTTGGATGAATCTAGGTTTGCGATTCTTTTAGTTCTTAATAGGAAGTTACAATTAATAGAGTATAGAAGAGTCAGAATTTATCCTCTCTATTTTTTAGAATTGGTAGAATCAATTAAAACAGATGTTTTTATAGATATATATGTTTCAAATTGTCAAAATCAGATATAAAAAGAAAGGTATACGAATCTAGTTTCCAAAGAATCAAGCTTTGTACAATTTAGAGTTTTTACTAGAGAGTTATGGACAATTTAGTAATAGAAGGTCAGAAGTTGTAGTATCTGTTTTACCGAATACATAAGGTCTTTTCATTTATATGTTTGGGCTAGTAAATTTACTCCGAATCATTCAATTTTTTATCAAATGAAAGCTCTATAAGTCTATTTTTGTATGAATAAAGTTTTTCCTCAATCATAATTTGGTGAAAAAAAAATCTGAAAGGTCAAAATCTGAAAAAAAAATTCCAGATTCAACATTTGAGGTATAAATGGTATAGATATCTTATATGAAGCCACAATCTCCCAACTTTCTCAGAATCAAGATGAAAATAGGGATTATAATTTTCTCTAGGATTGGGTTAGAACACTTGCCTTTTAAAAATTTTAATTTCCCAAATGTGAGGGAATTAATGCAAAACCTTAAGCTAAGTCAAAATTTTATTCTTCTCCTTCAATTCCTTCTCCTTCTCTTCTCAAGTCTATGTTGCAGCTTGTAGCAAGTTTTCCACCTCTTTGTTAAGTTTTCCCTAAACTTCTCATCTAATTGCTTAAGTTTTTAGCTAATGTAAAGATAGTAAGGTGGCAAGCATGCATGAGGGAAACCTATGTGTCATCCATATAATAAACACAAGTGGCTCCCTCCTTAAGTGAGGTAATGACACATGTTCTCCATTTCTTTTCTTTATTTTATTTTATTATCTTAATATGAATCTTTTACAAATCCTACCCAATTACTAAGATTCATAATTACTAGTAATAAACTTTCAATATAAAAAAAGATATTTAGTGCTAAATTATTATTAGATAATTCTCATATTTATAATTGGATCCTTACATAACAAACAAGCCCTTACAAAAATTATCAAAAATGAGGGATATTATAATATCACCACTAGTGTTGCACGGTACCACCACCCAGGCTCGGTACCATCGCCTAAAATAGTCTCGGAGATTGTGTCTTAGAGACCGAGCCATCGATAGTTCCACTACTTGTTCTGGTAGTGCCACCGCTTGTTCTGGTGGTGCCACCACTTGACCAACCTCTCGGGTCACTTTTTAGGCCTTTCACTTGGCCCAACACAATCCACACTTGGGCCCAATTAGCTCCTAATTGAGTTGTCTCAATTACAACCCAATTAGTCCTAAAACCTACTTTGATCTAGACAATTATTATAAATCTCAATCAAATGTTATTTAGCATGTCATTGGTTCATCGATACTTCATTCAATTCTTCGATGCATTATCCTCTCTTGTGGCAATTAGGATCT
Organism: Musa beccarii; assembly: GCA_024322285.1. Lineage (NCBI taxonomy): Eukaryota > Viridiplantae > Streptophyta > Magnoliopsida > Zingiberales > Musaceae > Musa > Musa beccarii. The sequence continues at coordinate 33,855,353 of CM044394.1, forward strand.
GTGCGACACTAAGAGGGGGGGTGAATTAATGCAGCAGATTAAAACTTGTAAACTTAAAACCGATTTCGGAGATAGTTGGTTCGTAAGGAAATTTTGATTCGATGAAAGAAGTTTCAGGTAAAATAGTTTGAATGAATGTAAATGAGAGTAGGGAGAAGAAGACCAAATGATTTGCAACTAAGTAAAGGTAAGATGCAGAAATTTACAAGCTAACATAATCAAAGTACGCAGCGATGTATAGTGGTTCGGTCAAATGACCTATATCCACATCCGAAGCCTTCTTTGATGAGGCTCCCAACTTCCACTATCAAACTTCTTTGAAAGGGAAGGACCAAACACCCCTCTTACAAACTTTTACAAGTGGTTCACTCTCTTACAGATTTTTGACAAAGAGAAAGAGGGAGGTGAACACTTAAGCTATTAAAATAAGATTTTGCTATAGCTTTGACTCAGTTTTTAACTTCTCTAAAGGTTCTCTACTAGCAGAGGAAAGAGGGGTATTTATAGACTTAATTAGCTTTTAAAAATAGAGTAAAAAAGAGTCATATCCCGGATTTTTGGGTACTAGCGGTACCACCGCTTGGCACTGGCGATACCACCACCTATTCACCTTGCTTTGTTAGTGTATTGGGCGGTACCTCTGCACCACTGCCTAATAGAGTCCTCGGGCTCTGTGAACAAGTGATACCACCGCTTGTCTGGTGGTACCACTGCTGACCTAGGGTACAACCATCGCCTAGACCATCTAGGAAGCTATTCTTGGGGCGGTGCCACTGCCAGACCTAGTCCAAAACTTCTGAATGGGCTCTAAATCTAGCCCAATTCAGTTTAGACAAGGCCCAGTTGGCCCCTACTAGGGTTAAATAGGATTATTACCTAATCCTTACCCTAATTATGTGTTAATTAAAAAATTTAGATATAATTCTAAGCAAAGACTAAACCGATAACTTCAAGTTTTCTTCCGACGAGCCTCCGGTAAACTTCCGACAGACTTCCGATGCACCCTCGGATTTCTTCTAGTGGACTCCTAGTAGGCTCCCGGACTTGTGGCAAGTTCTACGAATCTTTGGCAGGCTTTCGAACCTTCTCACTGAACTCCACAAACCGAGAGCGGATGATCCTCTATTAACACTCAAAAGCTCTTGTAAGGTTGACTACCACTCCCAATAACCGGTTGTACTAGATTTGGAACTTTCCAAACCTATAAGTTTGGTATCAAAGAGTGGAGTACTCATACAGGACATCCTTGGTATCTCAAGTCTAAGGAACAGATACACTACTGGGAATACGGAATTGCTATCTGACATGAGGTATCAATAACTGTCTAGCATTCTATAAGCGGATCAATCAGTGAACTCATTCCCTAATGAGCACATGCACTGTACCCTTAGTGTCCCCACATGAGTAGCTATGAGACTAGCCACCTCCATCATATGGACGGGTATACAGCACACCAGTCTATCCGATTATCTCAATGTTCTTTTCGATTAACTTATGACCAGGATAATTTAGGATCTGTGTTTAAAGGTGAATCGGTCTTATTATCGTGATCTCATCACGATCTGATTCCTATTGCACAGATCCAAGGATATAACAATATATGCTACACACAAGATAAAGTGATAAAATGCCTAATAATATCCAAAGAGAAAAAGTGCATATCAAGTCACAAGTGCCATCACTCATGTGATTGGCTTGTAAAGCACATATGACTAGCAATCTCCCACTTGACCTAAAGCCAATCATCAATATGTCTGATCCCTATCAGATCTCTGTGGTGCTCAAAGATAATTTGAGTCAATAGCTTTGTCAGTGGATTTGCAATGCTATCTTCAGATGGAACTCTTTCCATTACTACATCTTTTCGGGCCATGATCTCTCTAATAAGCTAGAACCTCCTCAAAACACTTCTGATAAGACTCGGGTTCCCTTATTTGAGTAATCGCCCCGTATTTGTCGCAATATAAGGGAATCGGCTCATCGCTGCTTAGGATGACTCCTAGATCTGGGATGAACTTCTTCATCTAGACTCCCTCATTTGTTGCCTCTGCCGTAGTAAAGTATTCTGCCTCTGTGGTCGAGTCAGTAATAGTGTCTTTCTTGGAACTCTTCCAATATACTGATCCTCTATTCAGGGTGAACACATACCCTGAATTAGACTTGCTATCATTGACATCGGACTAGAAGCTCGAGTTCGTGTAGCCCTCAACCCTGAGGCTACTATCTCCATATACCAATAAAAGATCCTTAGTCCTTTTCAAGTACTTAAGGATACATTTTACTGCTTTCTAGTGCTCCAAGCTTGGATATGCCTGATACCTTCTCGTGACACTCAGAGCATGCGCTATATCAGGCCTAGTACATAACATAGTATACATGATAGATCCTAGCGCTGAGGCATATGGTATCATATCCATGTGTGTCCTTTCTTTAGGAGTCTTTGGGGACATACTCCTAGAATGTGATATTCCACGTCTCATTAGTATGAGACCTCTCTTGGAATTTTCCATGCCAAACCTTTTGACAATTGTGTCTATGTACCTAGACCGAGACAAGCCAAGCATTCTCTTGGATTTATCTTTATAGATCTGTATCCCTAATATGTAGGATGATTCCCCTAAGTCCTTCATGGAGAAGTGCCTAGATAACCAAGTCTTTACTGTAGAGAGCATTCCTACATCATTCCCAATGATCAGGATGTCATCCACATATAATACCAAAAAGGTGATAATGCTCCCACTTACTTTCTTGTACATACAAGGCTCAACTTCGTTCTTAACGAAGTCATAAGATTTGATCACCTCATCAAATCTTATATTCCAACTTCGAGAAGCTTGCTTGAGTCCATAAATGGACCTAAGCAACCTGCACACCTTATCTGTGTTATCCTTGAACACGAATCCCTCAGGCTGTATCATATACACCTCCTCCTCGAGGTTACCATTGAGGAATGCGGTTTTGACGTCCATCTGTCATATCTCATAATTATAGTGTGCTGCGATAGCCAATAGAATTCGAATGGATTTTAGCATGGCTACAGGTGAGAAAGTTTCATCATAGTCAACACCTTGCCTTTGATGATACCCCTTAGCCACTAGCCTTGCTTTATAGGTCTCTACCTTTCTATCTACTCCAATCTTCATTTTGAAGATCCACTTGCAGCCAATGGGTACAATACCCTCGGGTGCATCAACTAGGTTCCAAACCTTGTTGGAGTACATGGAATCCATTTCGGAATTCAAGGCTTCTTGTCATTTCCCAGAGTCTATGCTCATAATAGCCTCCTCGTAGGTCTGAGGATCAATATCCTCAACATTCTCTCCTCTAATATGTCCCACATATCTCTCAGGAGGATTAGATACTCTACTAGACCTACGTAAAGTTGGAACATGTGTGCTAAGTACCTGAACAGACTCTGGCTATGGAATGGTGCTTGAGCTAGGTTCTCCAACCTCGGTCAACTCTATCATGCTCCTACTATCTCCACCAAGAATGTGTTCCTTCTCAAGGAACACTCTCTTTTGGCTACAAAGACCTTTTGGTCTTCATGGTGATAGAAATAATACCCACAAGTTTCCTTGGGGTATCCCACGAACTTCCACCGTTCTGTTCTAGATTCTAACTTGTCGAGGTTATGACTCTTGACGTGGGCAGGATAGCCCCAAATCTTAACAACCTTAAGATTGGGTTTCTTCCCATTTCATATCTCATATGGAGTAGACATCACTGACTTAGTTGGAATTCTGTTCAGAAGGTAAGCTGTGGTCTCTAGGGCATATCCCCAGAATGAGATGGGTAGGTCGATGAAACACATCATGGAACGCACCATGTCTAACAGTGTGCGATTCCTCCTTTTTGATACACCATTAAGCTGTGGTGTATATGGAGGTGTCCATTGAGATAAAATCTCATGGTCTTTGAGGAACTGGGTGAACTCTGTACTCAAGTACTCACCTCCTCGATCTGATTGAAGGATTTTAATACTCTTTCTTGTCTAGTTTTTCATTTCATTTTTATATTCCCTAAATTTTTCAAAAGTCTCAGACTTGTACTTTATCAAGTACACATGTCCGTATCTTGAGAAATCATCAGTGAAAGTAATGAAGTAGGAGTAACCACCTATGGCATGAGTCGATATGGGACCACATACATCACTATGTATGAGTTCTAGTAACTCAGTGGCTCTCTCTCCAATTCCACTAAATGGAGAGTTGGTCATCTTTCCCTAAAGGCAAGGTTCACATGTCGCATATGACTCATAGTCGAATGGATCTAGATATCCATTCTTCAATAATTTTTGAATCCTTCCCTCGTGGATGTGACCTAGCCTACAATGCCAAAGATATGTATTGTTCACCTCTTCTCGTTTTCTCTTAGACTCACTTACACTCATGATATGTGGAGTTGTATCTAGCATAAATAAACTATTATACACTGTTCCTCTCGTGTTGATCTCATCATATAATATTATTGAACAACCATTGTTCTCAAAAACTAATTTATATCCACTAACTATCAAACATGCAATGAAAATAATATTTTTAATAATAGAAGGAACATAATAGCATACATCTAATGTAATAATAGCTCCACTTGGCAGATGTAAGGTGACCTTGCCAACAGCCACTGTAGCAACTTTTGCTCCATTGCCCATTTTAAGGTCTATCTCACTTCTGTTCAATCTCCTAGGTCCTACTAGAACCTGCAACGAATTACAGATATGATAAGCACTCCCAGTATCTAATACCCATGTGTTATTATTAGATTCTGATAAATGGAGACTGATCGTGAATGTACCTAAAACTTCTCCAAGCTTTTGTTTCGCTCTCTCTGCAAGGTAATCTTTGTAGTTCCCCTTCCATTGCCCATCTTTGCCATAGTGGAAGTATTAGTCTTTGTCCTTTATTGGGTCTTTCTTGGTAAACTTTGTCGTACCCATTTTGCCCTTGCCCTTGCCCTTCTTAAGGGACTTCTCAACCTTCCTTTTCTTTCTGGTCTCACCAGTATAGAGAACTGACTTCTCTTTTTTGATGGTGCTCTCTACTTCTCTCAACATATTGAGGAGCTCTAGGAGGGTCACCTCAAATTTGTTCATATTAAAATTTATTATGAACTGAGAAAAGGAATCCGGTAGGGACTGAAGCACAAGATCCACACACAGGTTATCCTCTATGACCATTCCTAGACCTGTGAGTTTCTCGATCCACTCAATCATCTTAAAGATATGGTTCTGAATCGGTGTCCCCTTAGTCATCCTGACACGGAAAAGACTCTTTGATATCTTATATCGTTGAGTTCTTCCCTGTTCCTCAAACAGTTTACGGTGATGCAGGAGTATGGAATTAGCATCTATATTTTCATGCTGTCTCTGTAACTTAGTAGTCATAGAAGCCAACATATAACACTGAGCAAGAGCAGAATCATCTATGTACTTCACATAACAAGCGATCTCATCCTCGCTTGCCCCTTCATCGGGCGTAGGGATCATTGTATCAAGGACGTACACGATTTTCTCTGCTATGAGAATGATTCTCAGAGTACGAAGCCAATCCATATAATTTGGACCAGTGAGGCGGTTGGCATCAAGTATGCCACGTAATGGATTTGAAAGCGACATTTTTCTGAAATTAAAGATGTAGCAGAAATAAATAACATGCAGACTTTGCAAAAATTAAACAGTTAAGATAAGGACTTCTATCTTAATATATTCCTACTAATTTTTCGCGAGACACACAACACCCTCCGATATGTGAATCGGAGACCCCCAACGGATCTCTAGTAGGGATCGGGATCCAATCGGCGTCTTAACATAACCTCGAGGGACTCGACCAATCACATTAAGCCAGTAAAGGTAGGCAACTCTTGCCAATCACAACTCCTTGTGATTCCCATCCTGTTCGACCTCCGAACCACCATGGCCTTAAGGGACTCAACCAACCATGATGTTCGGTTAAGTCATCACCATCATTAAAAGAGGAGTCTGATTTTTTGCTCTACTTTTGAAAGCCAATTAAGTCTATAAATACTCCTCTTTCCTCTACTAGTAGAGCACCTTCAGAGAAGTTGAAAACTGAGTCAAAGTTATAGCAAAATCTTGTTTTGATAGCTTAAGTGTTCACCTCCCTCTTTCTCTTTGTAAAAAATCTGTAAGAGAGTGAACCACTTATAAAAGTTTGTAAGAGGGGTGTTTGGTCCTTCTCCTTCAAAGAAGTTTGATAGTGGAAGTTGGGAGCCTCATCGAAGAAGGCTTCGGAAGTAGACGTAGGTCATTTGACCGAACCACTATACATCGCTGCGTACTTTGATTGTGTGAGCTTTTAAATTTCTGCATCTTACCTTTACTTAGCTACAAATCATTCGGTCTTCTTCTCCTTACTCTTAGTTACATTCATTTGAACTATTTTAGCTGAAACTTCTTTCATCGAATCAAAATTTCCTTACGAACCAACTATCTCCAAAATTGGTTTCAAGTTTATAAGTTTTAATCCGCTGCACTAATTCACCCCCCCCCTCTTGGTGCCGCTCAAATCCTAACAATTAGTATTAGAGTCTGGTTACTCTCATTTGGTTTAAAACCCAAAAGAGATGGCTTATTCTGGCATGTAAGAGGGTCATTCCATTATATGTCCGCTTATGTTTAATGGGTCAATTACACCTATTAGAAGACTCGTATGAGAATTTTTTTTATTTTCATGAATTTTAAGCTTTGGAATATCGTCGAAAATGGATTTCAAAAATCTTCTCTTCCGATGAGCGAATGGAATGAATCAGAGAAGAAGGTTTTTGCTTTAAATGCAAAGGCTATGAATGTATTATTTTATGCACTTGATAAAAATGAGTTTAATCGTGTTTTGATTTATGAATCAGCTTTTGACATTTGGCATACTCTTAAAATCACTCATGAAGGCACTAGCCGAGTGAAAGAGTCCAAAATTAACCTTCTTGTGCATACTTATGAACTTTTTCGAATGAAACTAAGTGAGTCTATCGGAGATATGTACACTCACTTCACGGATATCGTCAATGGACTCAAAGCACTTAGTAAAGGTTTTTCTAATTTTGAACTTGTAACAAAAAATTTATGATCTCTTCCAAAGAGTTGGTATGCGAAAATCACGGCCATTCAAGAGGTCAAGGACCTTAAAAATTTTCCTCTTGAAAAACTCATTGGGTCTTTGATGACCTATGAAATGATATGCCATACTCATGATGAGCTAGAGAACCCCCTTTCAAAGAACAAGAAGGATATGACATTGAGAACATAAGAAGACTACTTGAAGGAAGTTTCAAGTGATGAGGACCTTGATGATGAACTTGCACTCTTAACACGAAAATTCAAAAAATTTATAAGAAAGAATAAATTTAAAAATGACACTAAAAATAAACTTGAACCAAAGAAGGACCAAGTCATATGTTACAAATGTAAGAAGTCGGGATACTCCGAAAGTGAATGCCCCAAGCCAAGAAGAAGCTACCAAAGAAGAAGAAAGCTCTAAAGGCAATGTGAGATGACTCAAGTGTCTCTGAGGATGAAGAAGCAAGCAACAAAGAGGAGGCCAACTTCATGCTAATGGCTTTAGGAGATGAGGTAAGTGAGTTATTTGATGAAGATTTATCTTTTGACGAACTTTCAATTGCTTTCCATGAATTATTTGATGAGTGTAGAAGTATTAGTAAGAAATTCAATTTATTAAAGGAGCATGCTTTATTACAAGATAAGCTTCATAGTCTTCAAACTCCCTTTTTACCCCCATGCTCGAAGTGTGAACACTTAGAGGTAATTAAAAATAAAAACTTGTTACTTAAAGAGACCCTAAACAAGTTTAAGGTCGGTAGCAAGGGCCTAGATATGATCCTTGCAAACAAGAGTCATGTCGAAAAAAGAAGTGGAATTGGATTCGTGAGTGGATCTCATCGAACTCAAACCACCTTCATTAAAGGACCAACACTACATGTATCATCTCATTTGAAATGCAACTTTTGTTGCAAATCTAGACATGTTGCTTACAAATGTCCATATAAGAAACGTAGCCCTCATAGATTGATATGGGTTCCTAAAGGAATGATAAGGAACTCAATAAACAATAATAAGTTTAGTAGATCAATTTTTAAGGCACCCAAGTTCAAATGGGTACCTAAAAACCATCCTCTTTTGTAGACACATTCAGTCACAAAAGTGTGGAGCAAGAGATGGTATCTTGATAGTGGATGCTCAAGGCATATGACCGAAGATCCATCTCAATTCTCTAAGCTCACTAACCAAGACGAAGGGTATGTCACCTTCGGAGACAATAACAAGGGTAAAATCATTAGCAAGGGAACTATAGGTAACAAATTAAGTTTTTTAATTGATAATGTGTTATTAGTAGATGGTTTAAGGCACAATCGTTTGAGCATTAGTCAATTATGTGATAATGAATATATTGTGAAATTTGAATCTAATGCTTACATAATTGAAAATCCACACAATAACACATCTATGATTGCACTAAAACAAAATAATGTCTACACCATAAACATTGATGATCTTAGGAATGAAATGTATTTTTCGATTTTGAATGATGATGCTTGGCTTTGACATAGGAGATTAGGTCATGTAAGCATGAAACTAATCACTCAAATCACATCTAAAAGACTTGTAAGAGGCATTCCCAATGTTAAGTTCATTAAAGACAAAGTATGTGATACATGTCAACTAGGAAAACAAATAAAAACTAGCTTCAAACCAAAGAATCAAATAAGCACCTCTAGACCATTACAATTGATCCATATGGATTTATTTGGACCAATTAACACAATGAGTCTAGGAGGTAGCAAATATGCGTTTGTCATTATATATGACTATTGTATATACACTTGAACTTATTTTTTATCTCACAAAAGTGATTGCTTTAAATATTTTTTTAAATTTTGTAAACTTACTCAAAACGAAAAGAGTTTCATGATTTTATCTATTCAGAGTGATCATGGTGGAGAATTCCAAAACCATGACTTCTAAAATTTTTATGAATCTAATGAATATAACCACAATTTCTCTACTCCAAGAAATTCTCAACAAAGTATAGTAGAAAGAAAGAATAGAAATTTACAAGAAATGACAAGAACTATGTTAAATAAACATAGTTTACCCAAATACTTTTGAGCCGAAGCCGTTAATATAGCTTGCTATGTCATGAATAGGGTTCTAATAAGACTATTTCTATCCAAGACCTCTTATGAATTATGGATAACAAAAAATCAAATGTTTCCTATTTTAAAGTTTTCAATTGCAAATGCTTTATCTTAAATGAAAAGGATGCCTAAGAAAAATTTGATGCTAAATTTGATGAAGGCATCTTTCTTAGTTACTCCTCCATTTCTAAAGTTTTTCAAATTTTTAATAAAAGACCCTTGATTATAAAAGAGTCTATTCATGTAGTTTTTAATGAAGTTTTCGAATTTAAGAAAAAAGATTTTGATGATGATCTTGGTTTTGATGGTTTGAATTTGAATGAACCCTCTCCTCAAAATGGTAACTTAGATGCATCTTCTTCCCAAATTTCCTTGCCTAAAGAATGGCAGTATATAGATGCCCATCCAAAGGAGCTAATTATAGGAGACGCATCAAAAGGGATTTAAACTCATTATTCTTTTAAGAATTTTTGTGCTTACACCGCTTTTCTCTCTCAAATTGAACCTAAGTGCATTGACGAAGCCTTAAAAGATGATTCTTGGGTTATCGTAATGCAAGAGGAATTGAACCAGTTTGAGAGGAATGAGATGTGGAAGCTGGTTCCTAGACCAAGTGGCCATTTAGTTATAGGTACTAAATGGGTATTTAGAAACAAGCAAGATGAATTTGGTATCATGGATAGAAATAAGGCTAGTTAGTGACCAAAGATTTCAACCAAGAAGAAGGTCTTGATTATGAAGAGACCTTTGCTCCTGTGACAAGATTAGAAGCCAGTAGGATGCTCCTTGCCTATGCTAGTAGTAATAATTTTAAATTATTTCAAATGGATGTCAAAAGTGCTTTCTTAAATGGTCTTATTTCCGAAGAAGTGTTTGTTGAACAACCTCCTGGTTTTGAAAACTCTTTTTTTCCTAACCATGTGTTTAAATTGACTAAGGCTCTCTATGGTTTAAAACAAGCCCCAAGGGCTTGGTATGAGAGACTTAGCTCATTTCTAATTTTAAATAATTTTACTAAAGGCAAGGTTGATACTATATTGTTTGTTAAACATTTTGAAAATAATTTTCTTATTGTTCAAATTTATGTTAATGATATTATTTTTGGTTCTACTAATGAATCATTATTTGAATCATTCGTCAAGTGTATGAGTCATGAATTTGAAATGAGTCTAATGGGGGAACTAACCTTCTTTCTAGGATTATAAATTAAACAACTTAGTAATGGTATATTTCTTAAGTAATCTAAATATACATTAGAATTATTAAAATGATTTAACGTAGATGGTTCAAAACTATAAACACTCCTATGAGTACTTCCACTAAGTTAGAAATGGATGAAAGTAGAAAAAATTTTGATCTAAAAACATATAGGGGAATGATAGGTAGTTTGCTTTACCTCACAGCAACTAGATCGGATATCATGTTTAGAGTAAGACTTTGTGCAAGATTTCAAGCTAATCCTAAGTTGTCTCATCTTAAAGCCATTAAAAAAATCCTTAGATATCATAAAGGTACTCCTAACTTAGGATTATGGTATCCAAAATCCGATGACTTTGATTTAAAAGCTTATGCGGATGCGGATGCGGATTTTGGTGGGTGTAGAATAGATAGAAAAAGCACATCCGGAACATGCCAATTTTTAGGACATGCACTTGTCTCTTGGACTTCCAAAAAATAAAATTCGATTACATTATCTATTTTAGAAGTCAAATACATAGCTGCAAGTGCATGTTGTGCACAAGTTGTTTTGATGAAAAATACGTTAGAAGACTATGAAACTTATTTAAAGAACATTCCCATAAAATGTGATAACACAAGTGCTATTTGTCTAACCAAAAATCCAATTCAACACTCTAGAACTAAGCATATTGACATTAGGTATCACTTTATATGAGATCATATCAATAATAATGATGTCACTCTAGAATTTATTGATACAAAAAATCAATTAGTGGACATCTTCATAAAACCCCTAAATGAAGAACAATTTGACTTCATTATAAGAGAATTAGACATGTTAAATTATCCTAATGCATGAAGATGTTATATATTCTTTTTTCAAAAATTTTTAACTTTGGTTTTGATAGTCTCACCTTGATATTATTATTTTTGGATTTTTGATGACATCTCTTCAATATCATATTTTGAATGGAGCTCTCATTTTTATCTCACGATCGTAATATTTTTAATCTTGATGAAGCCTTCATGATGTTGTAATATTTTGGATGATTTGTATCATGATGTTGTTCTCCTCCTTCGAATGATGGATCTCAATGATATAGTAAAAATTGATTTTATACTCCCTCCAACTCCTTTAAGCATGGCTAAAGAAATTTCATAACTTGCATTTCATATGAAGCTTAACATATGCATAAATTAATGTCATAAAATTTGCTTAAAAATTAAACTCTTAAATGTTCATTTTAGATTTTTATTCTTGTGCTAATTCGAGGTTTTAAGACTTAATATCTATCACCTCATGATTTCTATGAAAATGCCAAATTGAATCTTTCTATGAAATTTTCAATGTTGATATGTTTCACATCATGAATTCATAAATGCCAAGTTGAAGCTTTGTGAATTTTGACATCTCCTTCTCACGATTTTTTTTTAAATTCATATGAGATATTTTGATGAATGGCTTTAATGATCTATCCTTCCACTTTATAATTTTATTCCTAGATTTTCAAATTGCAATCTTAAGCCTTTCATCCTCTATCATGAATGAATCTTTCATAGCTTGATAAATAATGATTGATCATTTTTCAGATTTCATAAACATGATTTAAAATAATGATCAAAACATTTTCGATTTATTGGGTGACATATTTTCTAAGCCTCATGTATCAAATGTGTTTTATATTCTTGATAAATGACCACTTCACCTCATTTTTGTTGATGACAAAGGGGGAGAAGAATGTACAAATAAATTGATGACATGTGCAAATGACTTGATAAAATGTCTTGCATGCATCGAGAAGAATATAACAAATAAATTAACAAATAACTTATATGTATCATATCATAATAACTTATATGTTGTGTATTGCAATATGATGGAATAAAAAAATATCTTATATGCTTTAAATTGCAATATGATTGCCTTTGTCATGCTTTATAATAAAAAATTGGTTGATGTCCTTAAAAGCATCGCAATAAAATTTGTATCATATCGTAATGTATCACATGTATCGCAAATGCTTAACACGTTAAACCTTTTTGAAAAATTATTATCATATCATGTTTAAAATTTGGTATCCTTTATCGATATGAAAAATTATCATTTGATGATGTATCATTTAATGATATCATGCCTTGCATTTGTATTGATATCATTTGATCCATGTTATATTTCAAACTAGAATTGGTATCTCTTGTCGAAATGATAAATGTCTATCATTCGACTTAAAAATAGGTGTCATGCCATGACATTGTATAAAATACAAAGTTTCATATTTTTAGATGAAAGATCATACTTATGAAGCATGACGATAAGTTTAACAGATGGAACTTATTGATTTTGGCTTGAATTCAAGGAAATTGAATTCAAGTGTTTTCTTTCTCATAATATGACATATAGATAGGGGGAGTTAGGATTAACTCCATCATCAATTGATTGTCATCATAAAAAAGGGGGAGATTATTGAATCTTGGATTTTGATGATGAAGTCAATTGATAGGTAATTTGAACTAATCCATATTATTGAGATAAGTGTGCAAGATTAACTACGATAGTATGAAGACATAAAGCAAATTACCGGTGTCAAGTTGTTGGGAGTTTGAGAGTCCATCGAAAGTCTAAAGGATCATCGAAAGTGCTGCCGGTATCAACCGAGAAAGAATCAGGGACTTGCCGAAGGTTTTGGAAGTTCACCAAGAAGTGCTAGTCATATGTGCCCTACAAGCCAATCACATGAGTGATGGCACTTGTGACTTGATATGCACTTTTTCTCTTTACATATTATTTGGCGTTTTATCACTTTATCTTATGTGTTGCATATATTGTGATGTCCGTGGATCTGTGCAATAGGAATCGGATTGTGATGAGATCACGATAATGAGACCGATTACCTTTAAACACAGACCCTAATTTATCATGGTCATAGGTTACTCGAGAAGGACATCGAGATAACCGGATAGATTGGTATACTGTATACCCATCCATATAATGGAGGTAGCAGGTCTCATAGCTACTCGTGTGGGGACACTAAGGGTGCAATGCAGGTGCTCAATTGGAAATGAGTTCACTGATTGATTTGCCTATTGAATGCTGGATGGTTATTGATACCTCACATCAGATAGTAATTCCATAGTCCTAGAAGTGTATCTGGTCCTTAGACTTGAGACACCAAGGATATCTTGTATGAGTACTCCACTATTTGATACCGAACTTACAGGTTTGGAAAGTTCTAGATCTAGTACAGCGGGTTATTAGGAGTGGTAGCCAATCTTACGAGGGCTATTGAGTGTCAATAGAGGACCATCAGCTCTCGGTATCATGAGAGGAATATCTCATGTATTCTTGCTTAAACAAATCCTTAGCCAAGGTTATTCGGATTGAGAAAGAGTTCTTCGGGAGAATCCTACAAGAGCAAGACTCGAGGAGAGATCGTATGGGCCTGATAGCACCATGCCCGGTATAGAGTCTTTGGGATATTAGATGGATGAGGCACTATAGATACATGGTAACTGAGGACAGATAGGTCCAAAGGATTGGATTCCCCTGTATCATTTGGGGGCTGCAGCGTAGTGGCCTAGTACATCCACAGTCGATGAGTTTTGATGAATTATTATAGATATAATAATTCACTAAGTTAGAAGGAGTTCTGATAAGTATGAGTCACGGCCAGCTAGATATTGGTCATAGAGGGTCACACACATATGGTAGGTATTGCGACGAGTAGAGGTTCGGATATAAGATATCCACTGGACCTCCTAACTTATTAGATATCCATTAAGCCCCTGAATTATTGGATCCTTAAGATGAGATCCAATAATTGCTAATAAGAGATTATTGGGTAGAGACCCACTAATCCAAGAGGCTTGGGTAATTGGATGGAGATAAAATACCCAATAGGGCAAGATCCATTAGGGTTGACAGGGGCCTCTATAAATAGGAGGGAACCAAAGCTCTATAGGCTGAGGGGTTCTTTTGGTAGCCACCTTCTGTTCTCTCCCCAAAGAGATGCATCGTCGCACTCCTTGCCATGTGGGTACTATTGGGAAATCCATAGGGGGAGCGACATCTCATGCGCAGCGGAAGAACAAAAACAAAACACCCCAGATTTCTCGTAGAAAGTTTTTATCATTGTGTAAAAATCGGTGCATCAAAATAAAACTGCGAAAACTGTATATGTAAAAGAAAGTACCTAGGGAGATCGTATATCTCTGAATCCCTACAGATCTGTAGGAAGGATGAAGAAGGTCAAGTGTCCTCCTCTCTAGCGGTATCCATATAGCAGGGACTGCAACGATGCACTTCTCTAGGAAGAAGAGAACAGATGGTGGCTACCAAGAGAACTCTCAGCCTATAGAGGTTTGGTTCCCTCCTATTTATTGAGGCCCCTTGTAAACCCTAATGGATCTTGCCCTATTGGGTATTGATCTCCATCTAATTACCCAAGCCTCTTGGATTAGTGGGTCTCTACCCAATATTCTCTTATTAGCAATTATTGGATCTCATCTTAGGATCTAATAATTCAGGGGCTTAATAGATATCCAATAAGTTAGGGGCTCTGGCGGATATCTAATATCCGAACCTCTACTCGTCGCAACACCTACCATATGTGTGTGACCCTCTAGGCCCAATATCGAGCTGGCTGTGAGTCATACTTGTCAGAACTCCTTCTGACTTAGTGAATTATTATCTCTATAATAAATCACCCAACTCATCGACTGCGGACGTACTAGGCTACTATGCCGCAGCCCCCAGATGATACAGAGGAATCTAATCCTTTGGACCTAGTTGTCCTTAGTTACCAAGTATCTATAGTCCCTCATCCATCTAATATCCCAGAGACCCTATACCGGGCATGGTACTGTCAGGCCCATATAGTCTCTCCTCGAGTCTTACTCTTGTCGAATTCTCTCGGAGAACTCTTTCTCTCTCAATCTGAATAACCTTGGCCAAGGATTTATTCAAGCAAGAATACATGGGATATTCCTCTCATGATGCCAAGAGCGGATGATCCTCTATTGACACTCAATCGCCCTCGTAAGGTTAGCTACCACTCCTAATAATCGACTGTACTAGATCTGAAACTTTCAAAACCTATAAGTCCAGTATCAAAGAGTGGAGTACTCATACAGGACATCCTTGGTGTCTCAAGTCTAAGGACCAGTACACTACTGGGATAATAGAATCGCTATCTGATGTGAGGTATCAATGACCATCCAGCATACCGTAGGTGGATCAATTAGTGAACTCATTCCCCAATGAGCACCTGCACTGTACCCTTAGTGTCCCTACACGAGTAGCTATGAGACCAACTACCTCCATCATATAGACGAGTATACAGCATACTAGTCTATCCGGTTATTTTGATGTCCTTCTCGATTAATCTATGACAAGGATAATTTAGGGTCTGTGTTTAAAGGTGAATCGGTCTTATTATCGTGATCTCATCACGATCCGATTCCCATTGCATAGATCCAAGGACATCACAATGTACATCCAAATAATGTGAGATAATGCCAATAATCATAAGCAAAGAGATTGATGCAGTGTGTTACAGGTGCAATCACTCATGTGATTGGCTTGTAGGGCACCTATAACTAGCAGATACCGCTTGAGCAGAGGACGTTTGACCTCCTTCATCCTTCCTATAGATCTGTAGGGATTTAGGGATATACGATCTCCCTAGGTATTTTCTTTTACACTTATAATTTTTATGGATTTGTTTTAACGCATCGATCTTCGCACGATGACGAAACCTTTCTATAGGAAATCTGGGGTGTTTTGTTTTTGTTCGTCCACTACGTATGAGATGTCGCTCCCAGAAGGATTTTCCAACACTGGTATCAGAGCTAGGTTGTTTGTGCAAAGATCGAATTTTAAACTACATGTGTTATGATTTAGAATAACTTTTTTCGTCAAAATCATTGGCACAAAAGGCGAGAAAGGGCAGCAACTGTTATTGTCCTTCCTGCGCTCACACAATGGCCGCAAGGCTACTTGCAGCCTTGTTGCCTGCAATGGAAGCAGCGGTGACTATGGGCAAGGTGCCCATATGCTGGTTGTAGGCAACAGGTAGCCGGCGGCCTGCCCGCAAGGGTGGGCGACGCCTGGTGCATCGGCCTGCCCACAAGGACGGGCGACGCCCACGAGGCCCTTATGGGTTGCTTACCCACATGGGTGGGTAGTAGCGTTGTCGGAAGGCGAGCCACCGGTAGGGGAGGGTGGCGCCTGCAACTGCGCTCGCCAGCATAGGGGCACCGGGGCGATACGGGCATTGCCTCGTAAGGGGCAGCACCAGCGGGCGGGCACGTCTACCCGTGAGCGGTGCCCCGCTACAACAGCGCCGCCCACTGGCCTGCAGGCATGGGCGGTGCTTCCCCATAGTGCAGCGCTAGCGGGGTGGCGGCGGCGGTAGCCGCAATGCTGCAGCAAGAAAAATAGAGGAACTAGGGTTTTCGGGCAAAATATAATTTTGCCCCTCGGAATTTAAGAAATTCTGGTTTCTATCCCTTTGACAGAATGACCAAAATACCCCTCATAATTTTAAAATTCTAATTTTGTTCTTTTGGTTGAATGACCAAAATGCCCTTGAGAATTCAGAAAATGGGCCCACTAGCTTGGGCCTAATCACATTAGGATGTGGTCCATGATTATTTTGTATGATTACTCATGTGATGTATGATTGGTTATAAACCTACTAGATATGAATATATATTTGCATGCGATGTAGAAATATATTAAATATGTATGTGTGTGACACATTATGTTAGGAGACAAAATAAAAAATCTCCTCTATTAATAATATTAAGTTGGTAAACGTGAGACAATTAATAATAAGGTTCCGTCGTCATGCGAAGTTCGATGTGTCAAAACAAATCCATGAAAATTGCAAGTGTAAAAGAAAATACCTAGGGAGATCGTATATCCTTGAATCCTTGCAGATATGTAGGAAGGATGAAGGAAGTCAAGCGTCCTCCTCTCTAGCGGTATCCACATGGCAAAGACTATGATGATGCACCTCTCTAGGGTGAGGAGAACAGAAGGTGGCTACTAAAAGAAACCCTCAGCCTGTAGAGTTTTGGTTCCCTCCTATTTATAGAGGCCCCCTGTAAACCCTAATGGATCTTGCCCTGTTGGGTATTGGATCTCCATCCAATTACCCAAGCCTATTGGATTAGTGGGTCTCTACCCAATAATCTCTTATTAGCAATTATTAGATCTCATCTTAGGATCCAATAATTCAAGGGCTTAATGGATATCCAATAAGTTAGGGGCTCCAACAGATATCTCATATCTGAACCTCTACTTATTGCAACACCTACCATATGTGTGTGACCCTCTAGGCCCAATATCGAGCTGACCGTGAGTCATACTTGTCAGAACTCTTTCTGACTTAGTGAATTATTATCTCTATAATAATTCACCCAACTCATCAACTGCGGACGTACTAGGCCACTACGTCACAGCCCCTAGACGATACATGGGAATCTAATCATTTGGACCTATCTGTCCTTAGTTATCATGTATCTATAGTCCCTTATCCATCTAATATCCCAAAGACTCTATACCGAGTATGGTGTTGTCAGGCCCATACAGTCTCTCCTTGAGTCTTGCTCCTGTCGAATTCTCCCGGAGAACTCTTTCTCTCTCATTCCGAATAACCTTAGCCAAGGATTTTTTTGAGCAAGAATATATGGGATATTCCTCTCATGATACCGAGAGCCGATGATCCTCTATTGACACTTAATAGCCCTCGTAAGGTTGGCTACCACTCCCAATAACTGGATGTACTAGATTTGAAACTTTACAAACCTATAAGTCCGGTATCAAAGAGTAGAGTACTCATGCAGGACATCCTTGGTGCCTCAAGTCTAAGGACCAGATACATAACTGGGACTGTGGAATCATTCTCTGTCGTAAGGTATCAATAACCATCCAACATTCCGTAGGCAGATCAATCAGTGAACTCATTTCCCAATGAGCACCTGCATTATACCCTTAGTGTCCCCACACGAGTAGTTATGAGACCAGCCACCTCCATCATATGGACGCGTATACAGCACACCAATCTATCCGGTTATCTTGATGTCCTTCTCGAGTAACCTATGACCAGGATAATTTAGGATCTATGTTTAAAGGTGAATTGTTCTTATTATTGTGATCTCATCACAATCTGATTCCCATTGCACAGATCTAAGGACATCACAATATATGCAACATGCAAGATAAAGTGATAAAATGCCTAATAATATGTAAAGAGAAAAAGTGCATATCAAGTCACAAGTGCCATCACTCATGTCATTGGCTTGCAGGGCTCATATGACTAGCAATCTTCCACTTGACCTAAAGCCAATCACTAACATGTCTGATCTCCATCAGACCTCTGTGACCCTCAAAGATAATCTGAGTCAATAGTTTTGTCAGTGAATCTACAATGTTATCTTTGTATGGAACTCTTTCCATTACTGCATCTTTTGTGGCGACAATCTCTCTTATCAAGTGGAACCTTCTCAGAACACTTCTGATGAGACCTAGGTTCCTTCGCTTGAACAATTACCCTGTTGTTGTCGCAATATAAGGGAATTGGCTCCTCGTTGATCGGGATGACTCCTAGGACTATGATGAACTTCTTCATCCAGACTCCCTCCTTTGCTGCCTCTGCCACAATAATGTATTCCGCCTCTATGGTCGAGTTAGCAATAGTGTCTTGTTTAAAACTTTTCCAGAACACTACTACTCTATTCAGGGTAAACATATACCCTAAATTAGACTTGCTATCATTGACATCGGACTGGAAGCTCGAGTTTGTGTAGCCCTCAACCCTGAGGCTACTACCTCCATATACTAGTAAAAGATCCTTAGTCCTTCTCATGTACTTAAGGATACATTTTACTACTTTCCAGTGCTTCAAGCCTAGATCTACTAGATATCTGAACATGACACTTAGAGTATATGCTATATTAGGCCTAGTACATAGCATAACATACAAGATAGATTCTATCGTTAAGGCATATAGTATCATATCCATGTGTGCCCTTTCTTCAGGAGTCTTTGGGAACATACTCCTAGAAAGTGATATTCCATATCTCATTGGTATGAGACCTCTCTTAAAATTTTCCATGCCAAACCTTTTGACAATGGTGTCTATGTACCTGAATTGGGATAAGCCAAGCATCCTCTTGGATCTATCTCTATAGATCAATATCCCCAATATGCAGGATGCTTCCTCTAAGTCCTTCATGGAGAAGTGCCTAGATAACCAAGTCTTTACTAAGGAGAGCATTCCTACATCATTCTCAATGATTATGATGTCATTCATATATAATACCAAAAAGGTGATAGTGCTCCCACTTACCTTCCTGTATACACAAGGCTCATCTTCATTCTTAACAAAGTCATAAGATATGATCGCCTCATCAAATCTTATGTTCTAACTTCGGGAAGCTTGCTTCAGTCCATAAATGGACCTAAGCAACCTGCACACCTTATCTGGGTTATCCCTAGACACGAATCCCTCAAGCTGTATCATATACACCTCTTCCTTGAGGTTACCATTGAGGAATGCAGTTTTAATGTCTACCTGCCATATCTCATAATTATAGTGTGCTACAATAGCCAATAGAATTCGAATGGATTTTAGCATGGCTATAGGTGAGAAAGTTTCGTCATATTCAATACCTTACCTTTGACGATACCCTTTAGCCACTAGCCTTGCTTTATAGGTCTCTACCTTTCCATCTACTCTAATCTTCTTTTTGAAGATCCACTTGCAACCAATGGGTACAACACCCTCGGGTGCATCAACTAGGTTCCAAACCTTGTTAGAATACATGGAATCCATTTTTGAATTCATGGCTTCTTACCATTTCCTGGAGTCTATGCTCATAATAGCCTCCTCGTAGGTTTGAGGATCAATATCCTCAACATTCTTTCCTTTGATATATCCCACATATCTCTTAGGAGGATGGGATACTCTACCGGACCTACGTAAAGTTGAAACTTGTGCGCTAGGTATCTGAATAGATTCTAGCTGTGGAATAGTGCTTGAGCTAGGTTCTCCAACCTCACTCAACTCTATCATGCTCCCACTATCTCCACCAAGAAAGTATTCCTTCTCAAGGAACACTACTCTCTTGGCTATAAAGACCTTTTGGTCTTCAGGGTGACAGAAATAATACCCACAAGTTTCCTTAGGGTATCCCATGAACTGGCACCATTTCATCTTGGATTCCAACTTGTCGGGGTTGTGTCTCTTGACGTGGGTAGGGCAGCCCCAAATCTTAACAACCTTATGATCGGGCTTCTTCCCATTCCATATATCATATGGAGTAGACATCACTGACTTAGTTGGAATTCTGTTCAGAAGGTAAGTTGTGGTCTCTAAGCATATCCCCAGAATGAGATGGGTAGGTCGGCGAAACACATCATGGAATGCACCATGTCTAACAGTGCGCTATTCCTCCTTTCTGATATACCATTAAGCTGTGGTGTATAAGGAGGTGTCTATTGAGATAAAATCTCATAGTCTTTAAGGAATTGGGTGAACCATATACTCAAGTACTCACCTCCTCGATCTGATCGAAGGGTTTTAATACTCTTTCCTATCCGGTTTTTCACTTCATTTTTATATTTCCTAAATTTCTCAAAAGCCTCAGACTTGTAATTCATCAAGTACACATGTCCGTATCTTGAGAAATTATCAACGAAAGTAATGAAGTAGGAGTAACCACCTATGGCATGAGTCGACATAGGATCGCATATATTACTATGTATGAGTTCCAAATAGAGAGTTGGTCATCTTTCCCCGAAGGCAAGGTTCACATGTCGCATATGACTCATAGTCGAATGGATTTATATATCCATTCTTCAGCAACTTTTGAATCCTTCTCTTGTGGACATGACCTAGCCTACAATGCCAAAGATATGCATTATTTACCTCTTCTCGTTTCCTCTTAGACTCACTTACACTCATGATATGTGGAGCTATATCTAGTAGAAATAAACCATTATGCAATATTCCTCTCGTATTGATCTCATCATCTAATATTATTGAATAACTATTGTTCTCAAAAACTAATTTATATCAACTAATTGTCAAACATGAAATGAAAATAATATTTTTGATAATAGAAGGAACATAATAGCATGCATCTAATGCAATAATAGCTCCACCAGGTAGATGTAAGGTGATGTTGCCAATAGTTACTGTGGCAACCTTTGCTCCATTGCTCATCTTAAGATCCATCTCGCCTCAGTTTAATCTCCTAGGTCCTGCAAGAACCTGTAACGAATTACAAATATGATAAGCACTCCCGGTATCCAATACTCATGGGTTATCATAAGATTCTGACAAATGGAGACTGATCATGAATGTACCTGAAACTTCTCCAAGCTTCTGTTTCACCCTCTCTGCAAGGCACTCTTTGTAGTTGCTCTTCCAGTGCCCATCTTTGCCGCAGTGGATGCATTGGCCTTTGTCCTTTGTTGGGTCTTTCTTAGCAACCTTTGCCTTACCCATTTTGCCCTTGCCCTTGCCCTTCTTAAGGGTCTTCTCAGCCTTCCTTTTCTTTTTGGTCTCACCAGCATAGAGAACCAGCTTCTCTTTCTTGATGGTGCTATCTGCTTCTCTCAATATATTGAGGAGCTCTATGAGGGTCACCTCAAGTTTGTTCATATTAAAATTCATTATGAACTGAGAAAAGGAATCTGGTAGGGACTAAAGCATAAGATCCACACATAGGTTATCCTCTAGGATCATTCCTAAACTTGTCAATTTCTCGATCCACTCAATCATCTTATGGACATGGTTCTGAACCGGTGCCACCTCAGTCATCCTAGCACGGAAAAGACTCTTTGATATCTCATATCGTTGAGTTCTTTCCTGTTCCTCAAATAGTTTACGGAGATGTAGGAGTATGGAATTAGCATCCATATTTTCATACTGTCTTTGTAACTCAGTAGTCATAGAGGCCAACATATAACACTAAGCAAGAGTAAAATCATCTATGTACTTCACATAACGAGCGATCTTATCCTCGCTTGCCCCTTCATCGAGCGTAGGGATCACTGTATTAAGGACGTACACGATTTTCTTCACTGTGAGAATGATTCTTAGATTGCAAAGCCAATTCGTATAATTTAGACTAGTGAGGTGATTGGCATTAAGTATGCCACGTAAAGGATTTAAAAGTGACATTTTCTGAAATTAAAGATGTAGTAGAAATAAATAACATTCAGACTTCGCAAAAATTAAATAGTTAAGATAAGGACTTCTATCTTAATATATTCTCACTAATTTTTCACGAGACACACAACACCCTCCGGTATATGAATCGGAGACCCCGGATGAATCTCTAGTGGGGATCGGGATCCAATCGGCGTCTTAACATAACCTTGAGGGACTCAACTAATTATGTTAAGCCCGTAAACGTAGGCAACTCTTGCCAATCATAACTCCTTATGATTCTTGTCATGGTCGACCTCCAAACCATCATGGCCTCGAGAGACTCGACCAACCATGATGTTCGATTAAGTCATCACCATTGTTACAAGATGAGTCTGATTCGGTGATATACTCTCGAGAGACTCGACTAAGCATACCATGTCCTCAGGTCACCAATGACATCTCTAAGTCGTAGATAAGATAGCGAAACACGATATAAGTGAGTCTCGAGGGACTCAACCAACTCAACCTACACCGGGAATCGGTTCCTACCTATAACGATGGAAGGCCATGTGGGTCAATCTAATTGCCTCATGTTTACCGACTTAATATTATTAATAGAGAGGATTTTGATTTGGTCTCCTAACATAATGTGTCACACACATACATATTTAATATATATATATATATCTACATCGCATGTAAATATATATATATCTAGTAGGTGTATAACCAATCACACATCACATAAGCAATCATACTAGATGATCATGGATCATATCCTAATGTGATCAGGCCCAAGCTAATGGGCCCAATCACTCACATCAAGATCTATGTGTGCTTAGGCGCATCTCTATGCCCTGTGATCGTCCTTCTCGCTTCGTCGGTTCTGTCAGTATCTCAACACATCTCCATGCGTCAGATCGTCCGTCTCGGTCTCGTGGGTCCCGCTATCGCTTCCACACTCCCGCTGTGCCTCCTCATATAATTACAATATAATTACAAGCATGCAAGCCTAATAATAAACGAAAAAATTTGAGACTCACAAGCCCCAATAATAATAATCACATACACACGTCAGATCACAAGATCTATGATCATCTGTCCACATCATACATCACATATATATGTTATTATATAGGACTACTAGATAAATAATAATAGTTAATTAAATTATTTAATTAACTAATATTTTTCTGAAATTAGGGACATAGAGGGACTTTTCTGAATTTTCAAAGGTATTTTTGTCATTCTATCAAAAGAGACAGAAATCAGAATTTCTGAAATTCCGAGGGGCATTTTGATCATTCGACCACAGGGGATAAGACTAGAATTTCATAAATTCTCAGGAGCGAAACTATCTTTTGCCCAAAACCCTAACCCCTCTCCCTCTCTTGCTGTTGTGTTGCGGTGCGACCACCGCCACCTTGCCAGCGGCGGCGCCACGGACGGCTCGACCGTAGCAGGCGGGCGCAGCGCCCGCAGGTGTTGCCCCTCCGCAGAGCCCACAGGCATCGCTCGTGCGGAGCAACCGCCTACGGGCGGTGCCAGCCATGTGGGCGCCTCTACCCGCGGGCGCCGCACCCGCAAGTGGCGCCGACCCTTATGGATGGGCCGCTTGCAAGCGGGCACCACCTGCCCCTTGTGGGCATGCCGCAGGCCACCGATGCAGGCAGCCTGCAGGTGCTACCTGCTTGCGACCCGTAGCCCGACGGCCGGCTACCGCCTGCACGTAGGCCGCCTATTGCCAGCTGCCGCCGTGAACATGGCCATGGTTGCAAGCAGCCTTGGCCGTGATCGTTCTGCAAGCGCAGCAAGGGCAACAACAGTTGCTGCCCTTCCTCGCCTTTTGCGTCAACGATTTTGACGACAAGACCTATTTTAGGTCACAACACACGAAGTTTAAGATCCGATCATCGCACGAACAACCTGGCTCTTATACCAATATTGGGAAATCCTTCAAGGAAGCAACATCTCATGCGTAGCGGAAGAACATAAACAAAACATCCCAGATTTCCTATAGAAAGGTTCCATCGTCATGCGAAGATCAGTGCATCAAAACAAATCCGTAAAAACTGCATATGTAAAAGAAAATACCTAGGGAGATCGTATATCCCTGAATCCCTACAAATCTGTAGGAAGGATGAAGGAGATCAAGCGTCCTCCTCTCTAGCGGTATCCACACGGCAGAGACTGTGATGATGCACCTCTTTGGGGAGAGGAGAACAGAAAGTAACTGCCAAAAGAAATGCTCAGCCTATAGAGCTTTAGTTCCCTCCTATTTATAGAGGCCCCCTCTAAACCCTAATGGATCTTGCCTTATTGGGTATTGGATCTCCATCCAATTACCCAAGCCTCTTGGATTAGTGGGTCTCTACCCAATAATCTCCATCCATCATATCCGAACCTCTACTCGTCACAACACCTACCATATGTTTGTGACCCTCTAGGCCCAATATCGAGCTGGTCATGTGTCATACTTGTCAGAACTCCTTCTAACTTAGTGAATTATTATCTCTATAATAATTCACCCAACTCATCAACTACGGACGTACTAGGCCACTATGCTGCAGCCCCCAAACGATACAGGGGAATCTAATCCTTTGGACCTATCTGTCCTCAGTTACCATGTATTTATAGTACCTTATTCATCTAATATCCCAAAGACCATATATCGGGTATGGTGCTATCAGGCCCATACGGTCTCTCCTCGAGTCTTGCTCTTGTCGGATTCACCCAGAGAACTCTTTCTCTCTCAATCCGAATAACCTTGGCTAAGGATTTATTTGAGCAAGAATATATGAGATATTTCTCTCATGATACCGAGAGCGGATGATCCTCTATTGACCCTCAATAGCCCTTATAAGTTTGGCTACCACTCCCAATAACCGACTGTATTAGATTTGAAACTTTCCAAACCTATAAGTCCGATATCAAAGAGTGGACATCCTTGGTGTCTCAAGTCTAAGGACCAAATACACTACTGAGACTACAGAATCGCTGTCTGACGTGAGGTATCAATAACCATCTAGCATTCCATAGGTAGATCAATCAGTGAACTCATTCCCCAATAAGCACCTACACTGTACCCTTAATGTCCCCACATGAGTAGCTATGAGACTAGCTACCTCCATCATATGGACGAGTATACAGCACACTAGTCTATCTGGTTATCTCGATGTCCTTCTCGAGTAACCTATGACCAGGATAATTTAGGGTCTGTGTTTAAAGGTGAATCGGTCTCATTATCATGTTCTCATCACGATCCGATTCCCATTGCATAGATCTAAGGACATCACAATATATGCAACACATAAGATAAAGTGATAAAATGCCTAATAATACGCAAAGAGAAAAAGTGCATATCAAGTCACAAGTGCCATCACTCATGTCATTGGCTTGCAGGGCACATATGACTAGCAAAAAGGGCCCTGAGAATATAACTCAAGCTACCCACACATTAAAAACTCTACCGTCACAACCGTCGTAGCCTTATTCTCTACCATCGTAGTCGCCGCTACTTCCTCAACCGCAGTGGTAGCCTTGTCCTCCTAGCTACACCACCACAGCCTCAACCCTGGCTGCTTGGCAATCACTCCCTTGGGTCACAGCAACTGCAGCCACACCAACATCACCACCTTCTAGCCCTTGGCACTCTCACCCTACGCAGCAATAGGGCAGCAACTTTTTCTCCTTGCCACAATCACAACAAGCTTTTATACTGCCCTCGGCATTCGCTTACCACAATTTCACACTGACAGTGCTGATGCCCTTGACTAGAAATCAAAAATAAGAATTGGGGATTACAAATTTATAGTCTTACGCAATGACTATCGATAACTCAGTAAAAGCCCAAATTGAAGCATTAGAATCCCTAATTGAGAACCGACTACTGGAGACCCTTAACAAATTCAAAAGAAGCCCGTAGGAGAACTTTAGTAAGTTTCAACAAGATGAAAGTTCAAGTTCTACATTGCACAAATCTAGAGATACGGGAAAAGGGCCCCAAGAATATGACTCAAACTGCCCACGCATTAAAAACTCTACAGCCACAATCGCCACAACCTTGTTCTCTACCATCACAGCTATCGCTACTTCCTCAATTGCCTGCAGCCACCGTTGCTTCCTCAACCACCATGGCAGCCTTGTCCTCCTAGCTGCACCACCGTAGCCTCAACCCCGACCACTCGGCGATCACTCCCTTGGGTTGCAACAACTGTAGCCACACTGATGCGACCACCTTCTGGCCCCCGGCGCTCTCACCCCATGCAGCAATAGGGCATCAACTTTTCCTCCTCGTAGTGATCATAGCAAGCCTTTACGCTACCCTCAACATCCACTTACTATAGTTTCACACTGATAGTGATGATACTCTTGACTAGAAATCAAAAACTAGAAATCAAAAATAACAACTAGGGATTATATATTTACAGTCTTATGACAGTTGGCTACCGACAACTCAGTAAAAACCCAAATTGAAGCATTAGAATCCAGAATTGAGAACCGACTATAGGAGACCCTTAACGAATTCAAAAGAAGCTTGCGGGAGCAATTTAGTAAGTTTCAACAAGATGGAAGTTCAAGTTCTATGTTGCATAGATCTAGAGATATAGGAAAAGGGCCTCGAGAATATGACTTATGCTACCCACGCATTAAAGTAGAATTTCCAAGATGGGAAGATAGAGATCCGACCAGTTGGATCTCTAGGGCGAAAATATTTTTTTTATTTTCATATAACGCCAGAGGAATCCAAGGTGGAAATAGCCTTAATCTAGCTAAATGGTGATGCAATTCAGTAGTATGATTAGTACGAAACTTACCATAGAATTCCTTCATGAGAGCAATTCAAGAGAGGGCTTCTTGTTCACATTGGACCATCTGAGTATGAGAATATTGATAAATAGCTCATTAAAATTTGTTAAACTTCTATAGTGTTATAATATCAGAGTAGATTTGAACGATTATCAAATCAAGTTAGAAACTAGTCCGAACGATAGCTAGTGGGTACCTTTATCGAAGGCCTTAATCCAGATATCAGGTGTGAACTCAAAGCTCGCTAACCCTGCACTATGATTAAGTCAAGGCCTTAGTCAATGCCAATGGGATGATTGATTTTTTATCATGCATTCATTTTGAGTTGGCTTTTGGGGTTCCTACTTGGCATTGTTGAATTTTCTTTATTTTTGATTTGTAGAGTAGCATCCCACTAATACTGAATCATTTATTGAGATAAATGTACAGGATTAACTATGATAGCAAGAAGACATAAAGCAAATTGCTAAAGTCAAGTACGTTGGGAGTTCGAGAGTCCATTGAAAGTTTGAAAGATCATTGGAAGTGTTGTCAGAACCAACCGAGAATCAATCGGGGACTTGCCGAAGGTTTCGAAAGTTCGCCGGAAGATCGTTGGAGGTTTGCGGAGCTCACCGAGAAGGTTCAGAAGCTTGCCAAAGATTCATCGAACTCGCCATAAAGTCCGGAAGGCTGTTGAGTGTCCACCGAAAGAAATCTGAGAGTGTGTCAGAAGTCCACTGGAAGTTTGCTAGAATGCTCCCCGGAAGAAGACTTGACATTATCAGTTGTTAATTTACTTAGAATATATTTTTAATTTTATAGTTAGCATATAATTAGGATTAGGATTAGTTAATAATCCTGATTAACCCTAATATGGGCCAATTGGGCCTTATTTAGATTGAATTGGACCAGATTCAGGGCCTATTCAATAGTGCTGGATCAGGTCTGGTGGTGGCATCGCCAGACTGAGGCAGTGGCAATGCCCCGGGAATAGGTCCCCAGGTGGTTTGGGCGGTGGTACCACCCTAGGTTAGCGGTGGTACCGCTGATAGTTGGTACCGCCTAATAGGCGGTGGTACTGTAAGTCCATAGAGTTTGAAGTCCCTGTCAAGCAATGGTATAGCTAGATTGGGCAGTAGTACCGTCCAGTACACTGATAGAATAGGGTTAACTAGCGGTGGTATTGCCAATGCTAGGCGATGGTACTGATAGTACCCAAAAATCCGAGATGTGACTCTTTTTTTGCTCTATTTTTGAAGCCAATTGAGTCTATAAATATCCCTCTCTTCTCAGTTGGTAAAGCACCTTTTGAGAAGTGAAAAAACTGAGTCAAAGCTATAGCAAAATCATGTTCGATAGCTTGAGTGTTCACCTCCTATTTTTTCTTTGTCAAAATTTTATAAGAGTGTGAACCACTTGTAAAAGTTTGGAAGAGGGGTGCTTGGTCCTTCCCCTTCAAGAAAACTTGATAGTGGAAGTTGGGAACCACATCGACGGAGGTTTTGGAAGTGGATATAGGTCATTTGACCAAACCACTATACATCGCTGCGTACTACTCTGAATGTGTGAGTTTTAATTGTTGCATCTTGTTCTTTACTTAGTTGCAAATCTATCGATTTCCTCCTCTCTACTTTTGATAGCATTCTTTTGAATCATTCTGCTAGAATTGTATTCATTGGATCAAAATTTCTCTTCTAACAACTATTTCCAAAATCGATTTCAAATTTATGGATTTTATCTGCTATACTAATTCACTCCCCCCACCCCCCCACCCTTAGTGCCGCTCAAATCCTAACAATTGGTATCAAAGCTTGGTCACTCTCATTTGGTTTAAAATCCAAGAGAGATGGCTTATTCCGGTATACAAAAGGGTTATTCTATTACACATCCGTCTATGTTCAATGGGTCGGATTACATCTATTGGAAGACTCGTATGAAGATTTTTCTTATTTTCATAGATTTTAAACTTTAGAATATCATTGAAAATGGATTTAAAAAATCTTCTCTTCCGGTGAACGAATGGAATGAATTGGAGAAGAAGGTTTTTGCTCTTAATGCAAAGGCTATGAATGCCTTGTTTTGCACACTTGATAAAAATGATTTTAATCATGTTTCGATTTGTGATTCGGCTTTTGATGTTTGACACACTCTTGTAATCACTCATGAAGGCACTAGCTGAGTGAAAGAGTCCAAAATCAACCTTTTGGTCCACTCTTATGAATTGTTTCGGATGAAACTAAGTGAGTCCATCGGAGACATGTACACCCGTTTCATAGATGTCGTTAATGGACTCAAAGCACTTAGTAAAAGTTTTTTCTAATTTCGAACTTGTAACAAAAATTTTAAGATCCCTTCCAAAGAGTTGGGATCCAAAAGTTACGGCCATTCAAGAGGCCAAGGACCTTAAAAATATTCCTCTCGAAAAACTCATTGGGTCTTTAATAACCTATGAAATGACATACCATGCTCATGATGAGCTAGAGAACCCCCTTCCAAAGAATAGGAAGGATATGGCATTGAGAACACAAGAAGACCACTTGAAGGAATCTTCAGGTGATGAGGACCTTAATGATGAACTTGCACTCTTATCTCAAAAATTCAAAAAAATTATAAGAAAGAATAAGTTTAAAAACGACACTAAAAACAAACTTGAACCCAAAAAGGACCAAGTTATATGTTACGAATGCAAGAAGCTGGGGCAGTTCCAAAGTGGATGCCCCCAAGCCAAGAAGAAGCAACCAAAGAGGAAGAAAGCTCTAAAGGCGACATGAGATGACTCAAGTGACTCTAAAGATGAAGAAGCAATCAACAAAGAGGAGGCCAACTTTGCACTAATGGCTTTAGGAGATGTGGTATGTGAGTTATTTAATGAAGATTTATCTTTCGATGAACTTTCAATTGCTTTTCATGAATTATTTGATAAGTGTAGAGCTATCAGTAAAAAGTTTAATTTATTAAAGGAGCATGCTCTCTTAGTCGATAAGCTTAAAAGTCTTAAATATAATACTCCTCTTTACCCCCATGCTCTAAAGTGTGAACACTTAGAAGTAATAAAAAATGAGAACTTGCAACTTAAAGAGACCCTAAATAAGTTTAAGGTCGGTAGCAAGGGCATAGACATGATCCTTGCAAACAAGGGTCACGTCGAAAAAAGAAGTGATATTGGATTTGTGAGTAGATCTCACGGAACTCCAACCACCTTCATTAAAGGACCCATACTATATGTATCATCCTATTTGAAATATAACTTTTGTTGCAAATCTGGACATGTTACCTATAAATGTCCGTATAAGAAATTTAGCCCACAAAGGTTAATATGAGTTCCTAAAGGAATGATAAGGAACTCAATGAGCAATGATAAGATTAGTTAATCAATATTTGAGGTACCCAAGTTTAAATAGGTACCTAAAAACTATCCTCTTTCGTAGACATAATCACCCACAAAGGCTAGGAGCAAGAGATGGTACCTTGATAGTGGATGCTCAAGACATATGACCGGAGATCCATCTCGATTCTCTAAGCTCACTAACCAAAATGAAGGGTATGTCACATTCAGAGACAACAAGGGTAAAATCATTAGCAAGGGAACTATAGGTCACAAATCAAGTTTTTTAATTGATAATGTGTTATTAGTAGATAATTTTGCTAGTCATATGTGCCCTGTAAGCCAATCACATGAGTGATAGCAATTATGATTTGATATGCACTTTTTCTCTTTACGTATTATTAGGTATTTTATCACTTTATCTTGTGTGTTACATATATTGTGATGTCCTTGGATTTGTGCAATGGGAATCGGATCGTGATGAGATCATGATAATGAGACCGATTCACCTTTAAACATAGACCCTAAATTATCCTAGTCATAGGTTACTTGAGAAGGACATCGAGATAATCGGATAGACTGATGTACTGTATACCCATCCATATGATGGAGGTGGCTACTCTCATAGCTACTCGTGTGGGGACACTAAGGGTATAGTGCAGGTGCTCATTGGGCAATGAGTTCACTAATTGATCTACCTATGGAATGCTGGATGGTTATTGATACCTCATGTCAGATAGCGATTCCGTAGTCCCAATAGTGTATCTGGTCCTTAGACTTGAGACACCAAGGATGTCCTGTATGAGTGCTCCACTCTTTGATACCGGACTTATAGGTTTGGAAAGTTCAAGATCTAGTACAATCGGTTATTAGGAGTGGTAGCCAACCTTACGAGGGCTATTGAGTGTCAATAGAGGATCATCCACTCTCGGTATCATGAGAGAAATATCCCATATATTCTTGCTCGAACAAATCCTTGGCCAAGGTCATTCAGATTGAGAGAGAAAGAGTTCCCTGGGAGAATCCGACAAGCGCAAGACTCGAGGAGAAACCGTATAGGCCTAACAACACCATGCTCGGTATAGGGTCTCTGGGATATTATATGGAAGAGAGACTATAGATACATGGTAACTAAGGATAGATAGGTCCAAAGGATTGGATTCCCCAATATCGTTTGGGGGCTGCGGCGTAATGGCCTAGTACGTCTGTAGTTGATGAGTTGGGTGAATTATTATAGAGATAATAATTCACTAAGTCATAAGGAGTTCTGACAAGTATGACTCACAGCCAGCTCGATATTGGGCCTAGAGGGTCACACACATATGGTAGGTGTTGCAACGAGTAGAGGTTCGGATATGAGATATCCGCTAGAGCCCCTAACTTATTGGATATCCATTAAGCCCCTGAATTATTGGATCTTAATATGAGATTCAGTAATTGTTAATAAGAGATTATTGGGTAGAGACCCACTAATCCAAGAGGCTTGGGTAATTGGATGGAGATCCAATACCCAATAGGGCAAGATCCATTAGGGTTTATAAGGGACCTCTATAAATAGGAGGGAACCAAACCTCTATAGGCTGAGAGTTCTATTGGTAGCCGCCTCCTGTTCTCTTCTCCCTAGATAAGTACATCGTCGTAGTCCCTACTGTGTGGATACCGCTAGAGAGGAGGATGCTTGACTTTCTTTATCCTCTCCTATATATTTGTAGAGATTTAGGAATATACGATCTCCCTAGGTACTTTCTTTTACACATGCAATTTTTTACAAATTTGTTTTGATGCATTGATCTTCGCACAACGATGGAAACTTTCTATGGGAAATCTGGGGTGTTTTGTTTTTGTTCTTCCACTGCGCATGAGATGTCGCTCGCCCTGAAGGATTTCCTAATAGTGGTATCAAAGCCAGGTTGTTCGTGCGAAGATCGGATCTTAAACTGTGTGTGTTGTATTTTAGATCTACTTTTGACGCTAAAATTGTTGGGGCGAAGGGCGAGAAAGGGCAGCAATTGTTGTTGCCCGCTCGTGCAGCAACCGCAAGGCTGCTTGTAGCCTTGCTACCTGCACAGGCAACAGCCGGCCTACGGGACGCAGGCCACCAGCAGGCAGCACCTATAGCCTACCTGTGTCGATGGTCTGCCCGCAGGAATCGGCGCTGCCTGCGGGCGCTGCGACCACGAGCAGAAGCGCCCACATGGTAGGGCCGCCGGCAGGTGCTGCACCTGCAAGGGGCAGCACCGCCGGTAGATAGACCGCCTGCGAGCACTGCGCTCATGAGCAAGGGTAGCGCGCCCGGTCGTAGTGGCTGTCGCCGGCAGGGTGGCGGCGGCCACAACTCTGTAGAAGGGAAATGTATTAGGGTTTTTAGGAAAAAGATAGTTTTGCCACTTGAAATTTTAAAAATTTCGGTTTCTGTCCCCTTTTATAGAATGACCAAAATACCCTTAGGAATTTCCAAAATTCTAATTTTGTCTCTTATGGCCAAATGACCAGAATACCCTTGGAAATTCAAAAAATTCCCTCTATGTCCCTGGTTTCAAAAACATATATGTTAATTAAATAGTTTAATTAACTATTAATTTTTTTATCTAGTAGTCCTATAAAATAACATATATATATGTGATGTATGATGTGGACAGATGATCATGGACCTGTGATGTGATGTGTGTACATGTGATTATTATTATTGGGGCCTGCGAGCCTCTATTTTTCTCGTTTATTATCGGGCCTGTGTGCTTGTATGTTGTATTTACATGAGGAGGCATAGCGATAGCGGGACCCACAAGGTCGAAACGGACGATTCGATGCATGGAGATGTGTTGAGATGTCGACGGAACCGACGAAGTGAGAAGAGCGATCATAGGGCATGGAGATACATCGAAGCATACATAGATCTTGATGTGAGTGATTTGGCCCACTAGCTCGGGCCTGATCACATTAGGATGTGGTCCATAATCATCTGGCGTGATTGCTCATGTGATGTGTGATTGGTTATACACCTACTAGATATATATATATATATTTGTATGCGATGTAGATATATATATATATTAAATATATATATATATATGTGTGACACATTATGTTAAGAGACCAAATCAAAATCCTCTCTATTAATAATATTAAGTCGGTAAATATGAGGTAATTAGATTGACCCACGTGGCCTTCCATCGTTATAGCTAGGAACTGATTTTCGGTGTATGTTGAGTTGGTCGAGTCCCTTGAGACTCACCTATATCGTGTTTCACTATCTTATCTATGACATAGAGATGTCACCGGTGACTGGAGGACATGGTATGCTTGGTCGAGTCCCTCGAGAGTATATCACCGAATCAGACTCATCATGTAACGATGGTGATGACTTAACCGAACATCATGGTTGGTCGAGTCCCTCGAGGCCATGGTGGTTCGAAGGTCGAACAGGACGGGAATCACAAGGAGTTGTGATTGGTAAGAGTTACCTACCTTTACAGGCTTAATGTGATTGGTCTAGTCCCTCGAGGTTACGTTAAGACGCCAATTGGATCCTGATCCCTACTAGAGATCCGTCGGGGGTCTCCGATTCACATACCGAAGGGTGTTGTGTGTCTCGCGAAAAATTAGTGGGAGTACATTAAGATAGAAGTCCTTATCTTAATTGTTTAATTTTTACAAAGTCTACATATTATTTATTTCTGCTACATCTTTTATTTTAGAAAATATCACTTTCAAATCCTTTACGTGGCATACTTGATGCCAACTGCCTCACTGGTGCATATTATACGGATTGGCTTCCCAATTTGAGAATCGTTCTCACGACGGAGAAAATCGCATACGTCCTTGATACAATAATCCCTACGCCCGATGAAGGGGCAAGTGAGGATAAGATCGCTCGTTATGTAAAGTACATAGATGATTCCGCTCTTGCTCAGTGTTATATGCTAGCCTCTATAACTACTGAGTTATAGAGGCAACATGAAAATATGGATGCTAATTCCATACTCGTACATCGCTGTAAATTATTTGAGGAATAGGGAAGAACTCAACGATATGAGATATCAAAGTCTTTTCCATGCTAGGATGACTGAGGGGACATCGGTTCAAAACCATGTCCTTAAGATGATTGAGTGGATCGAGAAACTCATAGGTCTAGGAATGGTCCTAGAGGATAACCTGTGTGTGGATCTTGTGCTTCAGTCCCTACCAGATTCCTTTTCTCAATTCATAATGAATTTTAATATGAACAAACTTAAGGTGACCCTCCTAGAGCTCCTCAATATGTTGAGAGAAGCAGAGAGCACCATCAAGAAAGAGAAGCCAGCTCTCTATGTTGGTGAGACCAGAAAAAAAAGGAAGGTTGAGAAGTCCCTTAAGAAGGGAAAGGGCAAGGGCAAAATGGGTAAGGCAAAGGTTGCCAAGAAATACCCAACAAAGGACAAAGGCCAATGTTTCCACTGTGGCAAAGATGGGCACTGGAAGAGGTACTACAAAGAGTACCTTGCAGAAAGGGCGAAACAGAAGCTTGGAGAAGCTTCAGGTACATTCATGATCAGTCTTCATTTGTCAGAATCTTATGATAACACATGGATATTGGATATTGGGAGTGCTCATGATATCTGCAATTCGTTGCAGGTTCCGGTAGAACCTAGGAGATTGAATAGAGGCGAGATGGACCTTAAGATGGGCAATGGAGTGTTGTAGTGGCTGTTGGCAAGGTCACCTTACATCTGCCTGGTGGAGCTATTATTACATTAGATGCATGCTATTATGTTCCTTCTATTATCAAAAATATTATTTTATTTCATGTTTGACAGTTAATGAATATAAATTAGTTTTTGAGAACAATGGTCATTCAATAATATTAGATGATGAGATCATCATAAGAGGAATAGTGCATAATGATTTATTTATGCTAGATACAGCTCCACATATCATGAGGAAATGAGAAGTGGAGAACTAGACAGGAAAGAGTATTAAAACCCTTCTATCAGATCGAGGAGGTGAATACTTGAGTATAAAGTTCACCCAATTCCTCAAAGACCATGGGATTTTATCCCAATGGACACCTCCTTAAACACCACAGCTTAATGGTGTATCAGAAAGGATGAATCGCACATTGTTAGACATAGTGTATTCCATGTTGTGTTTCACTGACCTACCCATCTCATTCTAGGGATATGCCCTAAAGACCGCAGCTTACCTTCTGAATAGAATTCCAACTAAGTCAGTGATGTTTACTCCATATGAGATATAGAATAGGAAGAAGCCTGATCTTAAGGTTGTTAGGATTTGGGGTTGCCCTGCCCACGTCAAGAGATACAACCCCGACAAGTTGGAATCCAGGATGGAATGGTGTAAATTTATGGGATACCCCAAGAAAACTTATGGGTATTATTTTTATCACTCTAAGGATCAAAAGGTCTTTGTAGCCAAGAGAGCAGTGTTCCTTGAGAAAGAACACATTCTTGGTGGAGACAGTGGGAGCATGATAGAGTTGAGCGAGGTTAGAGAACCTAGCTCAAGCACCATTCTATAGCCAGAGTCTGTTCAGGTACCTAGCACACATGTTCCAATGTTACGTAGGTCTGGTAGAGTATCTCATCCTCCTGAGAGATATGTGGGACATATCAGAGGAGAGGATGTTGAGGATATTGATCCTCAGGCCTACGAGGAGGCTATTATGAGCATATGGACCTAAGCAACCTTCTCGAAGTTGGAATATAAGATTTGATGAGGCGATCAGATCTTATGACTTCGTTAAGAACGAAGATGAGCCTTGTGTATATAGGAAGGTAAGTGGGAGCACTATCACCTTTTTGGTATTATATGTGGATGACATCCTGATCATTGAGAATGATGTAGGAATACTCTCCACAGTAAAGACTTGGCTATCTAGGCACTTCTCCATGAAGGACTTAGGGGAAGCGTCCTACATATTGGGGATACGGATCTATAGAGATAGATCTAAGAGGATGTTTGGCTTATCCCAGTCCAGGTACATAGGCACCATTGTCAAAAGGTTTGGCATAGAAAATTCCAAGAGAGGTCTCAAACCAATGAAACATGGAATATCACTTTCTAGGAGTATGTGCCCAAAAACTCCTAAAGAAAGGGCACACATGGATATGATATCATATGCCTCAGCAATAGGATCTATCATGTATGCTATGTTATATACCAGGCCTGATATAGCACATGCTCTGAGTGTCACGAGCAGATATCAGGCAAATCTAGGCTTGGAGCATTGGAAAGTAGTAAAATGTATCCTTAAGTACTTGAGAAAGACTAAGGATCTTTTATTGGTATATGGAGGTAGTAGCCTCAGGGTTGAGGGCTACACGGACTCGAGCTTCCAGTCCGATGTCAATGATAGCAAGTCTAATTCAGGGTATGTGTTTACCCTGAATGGAGGAGCAGTATGCTGGAAGAGTTCCAAGCAAGACACTACTGTTGACTTGACCACAAAGGCGGAATACATTACTACGACAGAGGCAGCAAAGGGGGGAGTCTGGATGAAGAAGTTCATTGCAGATTTGGGAGTCATGTCGAGTAGCGAATAGCTGATTCCCTTATATTGCGACAACTACAGGGTGATTTCTCAAATAAGGGAATCTAGGTCTCATCAGAAGTGTTCTGACAAGGTTCTAGCTTATTAGAGAGATCGTGGCCCGAAAAGATGTAGTAGTGGAAAGAGTTCCATCCGAAGATAACATTATAGATCTATTGACAAAGCCTTTGACTCAGATTATCTTTGAGCATCATAGAGATCTGATGGGGATTAGACATGTTGATGATTGGCCTTAGGTCAAGTGGGAGATTGCTAGTCATATGTGCCCTGCAAGCCAATCACATGAGTGATGGCACTTATGACTTGATATGCACTTTTTTTCTTTACGTATTATTAGGCATTTTATCACTTTATCTTATGTGTTGCATATATTATGATGTCCTTGGATCTGTGCAATGGGAATCGGATTGTGATGAGATCACGACAATGAGACCGATTCACCTTTAAACATAGACCCTAAATTATCCTAGTCATAGGTTACTCGAAAAGGACATCGAGATAACCGAATAGACTAGTGTGCTATATACCCGTTCATATGATGGAGGTGGCTGGTCTTATAGCTACTCGTGTGGGGACACTAAGGGTACAATGCAGGTGCTCATTGGGGAATGAGTTCACTAATTGATCTACCTATGGAATGCTGGATGGTTATTGATACCTCATGTTAGATAGCGATTCCGTTGTCCCAGTAGTGTATCTGGTCCTTAGACTTGAGACACTAAGGATGTCCTGTATGAGTACTCCGCTCTTTGATACCGGTCTTATAGGTTTGGAAAGTTTCAGATCTAGTACAGTCGGTTATTGGGAGTGGTAGCTAACCTTACGAGGGCTATTAAGTGTCAATAGAGGATCATCCACTCTCGGTATCATGAGAGGAATATCCCATGTATTCTTGCTCGAACAAATCCTTGGCCAAGGTCATTCGAATTGAGAGAGAAAGAGTTCTCTGGGAGAATCTGATAATAGCAAGACTCGAGGAGAGACCGTATGGACCTGACAACACCATGCCCAGTATAGGGTCTCTAGGATATTAGATGGAAGAGGGACTATAGATACATGGTAACTGAGGACAGATAGGTCCAAAGGATTGGATTCCCCTATATCGTCTGGAGGCTACGGCGTAGTGGCCTAGTATGTCCGTAGTCAATAAGTTGGGTGAATTATTATAGAGATAATAATTCACTAAGTCAGAAGAAATTCTAACAAGTATGACTCACGGCTAGCTTAATATTGGACCTAGAGGGTGACACACATATGGTAGGTGTTGCGACGAGTAGAGGTTCGGATATGAGATATCCGCTAGAGCCCCTAACTTATTGGATATCCATTAAGCTCCTGAATTATTGGATCCTAAGATGAGATTCAATAATTGCTAATAAGAGATTATTGGGTAGAGACCCACTAATCCAAGAGGCTTGGGTAATTGGATGGAGATCTAATACCCAATAGGGCAAGATCCATTAGGGTTTACAAGAGGCCTCTATAAATAGGACAGAACCAAACCTCTATAGGTTGAGAGTTCTCTTAGTAGCCACCTCCTGTTCTCTTCTTCCCAGAGAAGTGCATCGTCGCAGCCCTTACAGTGTGGATACTGCTAGAGAGGAGGACGCTTGACCTCCTTCATCCTCTCCTACATATCTATAGGGATTCATGGATATACGATCTCCCTAGGTATTTTCTTTTACACATGTAGTTTTTCGCGGATTTATTTTGATGCATCGATCTTCGCACGATGACAAAAACTTTCTATGGGAAATCTAGGGTGTTTTGTTTTTGTTCTTCCGGTGCGCATGAGATGTCGCTCCTCTTGTGGATTTTCCAATAGGTTTAAGGCATAATCTTTTGAGCATTAGTCAATTATGTGATAATGGATATATTTTGAAATTTGAATCTAATGCTTGCATTATTAAAAAAATCACACAACAACACATCTATGATTGCACTAAAATAAAATAATGCCTACACCATAAACATTGATGATATTAGCAATGAAATGTGTTTTTCGATTTTGAATGATGATGCTTGGCTTTGACATAGAAGATTAGGTCATTCTAACATGAAACTAATCTCTCAAATCACATCTAAAGAACTCGTAAGAGGCATTCCCAATATTAAAGTCATTAAATACAAAGTATGTGATGCTTGTCAACTAGGAAAACAAATAAAAAGTAGTTTCAAACTAAAGAATCAAATAATCACCTCTAGACCATTACAATTGATTCATATGGATTTATTTGAACCAATTGACACAACGAGTCTAGGAGATAACAAATATATATTTATCATTGTAGATGACTATAGTAGATACACTTGGACCTATTTCTTGACTCAGAAAAGTGATTGCTTTAAATGTTTCTCTAAATTTGGTAAACTTGCTCAAAACGAAAAGGGTTTCATGATTTCATCGATTCGGAGTGATCACAGTGGTGAATTTTAAAACCATGACTTCTAAAATTTTTATGAATCTAATGGTTATAACCACAACTTCTCTACTCCAAGGAATCCTTAACAAAATGGAGTAGAAGAAAGAAAGAATATAAATTAACAAGAAATGGCAAGAACCATGTTAAATGAACATAGTTTACCTAAATACTTTTGGGCCAAAGCCATTAATATGACTTAGTATGTCATGAATAGGGTTCTAATAAGACCATCTCTATCCAAAACTCTTTATGAATTATGGAATAACAAAAAACCAAACGTTTCTTATTTTAAAGTTTTCGATTGCAAATGCTTTATCTTGAATGAAAAGGATGTCTTAGGAAAATTCGATGCAAAATCCGATAAAGGCATCTTTCTTGGTTACTCTTCCATTTCTAAAGCTTTTCGTGTTTTTAACAAAAGAACCTTGGTTATACAAGAGTTTATTCATGTAGTTTTTAATGAAGTTTCTGAAGTTAAGAAAAATAATTTTGATGATGATCTTGGTTTTGATGGTTTAAATTTGAATGAACCCTCTCCTCAAAATATCAACTTGGATACATCTTCTTCCTCAATTTCCTTACCTAATGAATGGAAGTCTATAGATGCCCATCTTAAGGAGCTAATTATAGGAGACACATCAAAAGGGGTTTAAACTCGTTCCTCTTTTAAGAATTTTTATGCCAACACCACTTTCCTATCTCAGATTGAACCTAAGTACATTGACGAAGCCTTGAAAAATGATTCTTGGGTTATCGCAATGCAAGAGGAATTGAACCAATTTGAGAGGAATGAGGTGTGGAAGCTTATTCCTAAACCAAGTGACCATTTAGTTATAGGTACTAAATGGGTATTTAGAAACAAGCAAGATGAATTTGGTATTGTGGTTAGAAATAAGGCTAGATTAGTGGCCAAAGGTTTCAACCAAGAAGAAGGTATCGATTACGAAGAGACCTTCGCTCCTATGGCAATATTAGAAGCCATTAGGATGTTCTTTGCCTATACTAGTAGTAATAATTTGAAGTTGTCTCAAATGGATGTCAAAAGTGCTTTCTTAAATGGTTTTATTTCCGAAGAAGTGTTTGTTGAACAACCACCTGGTTTTGAAAACTCTCTTTTTTCTTATCATGTGTTCAAACTTACTAAGACTCTTTATGGGTTAAAATAAGCCCCAAGAGTTTGATATGAGAGACTTAGTTCATTTCTAATTTCAAATAATTTTACTAAAGACAAGGTTGATACTACATTGTTTGTTAAATATTTTAAAAATAATTTTTTTTATTATTCAAATTTATGTTGATGACATTATCTTTGGTTCTACTATTGAATCACTATGTGAATCATTTACCAAGTGTATGAGTCATGAATTTTAAATGAGTATAATAGGTGAACTAACCTTCTTTTTAGGATTATAAATTAAACAACTTAGTGATGATATATTTCTTAATCAATCTAAATATATACTAGAATTGTTAAAATGATTTAATATGGATTGTTCAAAAGATATAAACACTCCTATGAGTACTTCCACTAAGTTAGACATGGATGAAAGTGGACAAAATTTTGATCAAAAAATATATAGGAGAATGATAGGTAGTTTGCTTTATCTCACTGTAACTAGACCAAATATCATATTTAGTATAGGACTTTGTGTAAGATTTAAAGCTAATCCTAAGTTATCTCACCTCAAGGCTGTTAAAAGAATCCTTAGGTATCTTAAAGGAACTCCTAACATAGGATTATGGTATTCAAAATCTGATGATTTTGATTTAAAAGCCTATGCGGATGCTGATTTTGCTGAATATAGAATAGATAGAAAAAGCACATTCGGAATATGTCAATTTCTAGGACATGCACTTGTTTCTTGGACTTCCAAGAAGCAAAACTCGATTGCACTATCTACGGTCGAAGCCGAATACATAGCCACAAGTGCATGTTGTGCACAAGTTGTTTAGATGAAAAATACTTTAGAAGACTATGAAATTCATTTAAAGAATATTCTCATAAAATGTGATAATGCAAGTGATATTTGCCTGACCAAAAATCTCATTCAACACTCTAGAAATAAGCATATTGACATTAGGCATCACATTATATGAGATCATGTCAATAATAATGATGTCATTCTAGAATTTATTGATACAAAATACCAATTAGCGGACATCTTCATAAAACCTCTAAATGAAGAGCAATTTGACTTCATTAGAAGAGAATTAGGCATACTAAATTGTCCTATTACATGAAGATGTTGTATGTTCCTTTTCTAAAAATTTTCAACTTCGGTTTTTATAATCTCAACTTATTATTTTTGGATTTTAGATGACATCTTTATGATATCATATTCTTGAATGAAGCTCTCAATTTTATTCTTCGATCATAATATTTTGATTCTCCTCCTTCAATTGATAAATTTTAAGTTATCTCATGCCCTTCAATGATGTAGTAAAATTAATTTTATACTCCCTCTACCTCCTTTAGGATGACTAAATGGATTTCATAAGTTGCGTATCATTTGAAACTTGACATATGCAAGTATACATACATTAATAAACTTTGCATAAAGATTAAGCTCTTAAGTATTCGGACTTTATCTCAACTCTTGCGCTAATCTCTAAGTCTTGAAGCTTTGATTATTTATCTTTCATTCTTATGAATACCAAGTTGAATCTTTATCTATGAAACTTTTGATATTGATGTGCTCCACTTCATAAATGCCAAGTTGAACTTTTTCATGAATTTTTTAACTCTCTCTCATGAATTTTTGAGCTCTTGTTAATATGGTTAACAAGTGACTAAATGTTTGATGAATGGCTTTAATGATCTATCCTTCCACTTTACAATTTTATTTTCAAAATTGGATCTTGAACCTTTTATCTTCTTTCATGTATGAATCTTTCATAACTGGATAAATGATCAATTTTCAGATTTCATGAACAAATCACTTTTCGGGTTTATCCGTCTTATGTATCCGGAACATGTATTCAACTCATCTTCTAAGCAAATTTTACTCTCATTCGTATGTATCATATATTGTTGATGACTATCTTTACAATCTTTGATATGTTTGATAAATGACTAGCATCATGATACCTTATGATGACTAACTTCAACTTTTTTTTTGTCGATATTACGATTCACCTCCTTTTTGTTGATGACAAAGGGGAATAAGAATGTAGCAAAATTAAATTGATGACTTGTTAAATGCCCTACATGAGCAAAATAAATTGGTGACTTGATAAACATCTTGCATGTATCAAGAAGAAATGAATGACTTATATGTATCATATCGCAATGTATCACATGTATCGCAATGTATCTCAAATGCTTAAAATGTAAATTTTTA
This sequence comes from Musa beccarii, assembly GCA_024322285.1. NCBI lineage: Eukaryota > Viridiplantae > Streptophyta > Magnoliopsida > Zingiberales > Musaceae > Musa > Musa beccarii. The sequence continues at coordinate 33,898,294 of CM044394.1, forward strand.
AGAGACTGTTATCATATCATGTTTAAAAATTGGCATCTTTCATTGATATAATAAGTTATCAATTCATTTGATAGTACATCGTAAAATGATATCATGCCTTGCATGTGTGCATTTTACATTGATATCATGTGATCCTTGTTGTATTTCAATTTATAATTGGTATCATTTATCGAAGTGATAAATGTCTATCATCATTTGACTTGAAATTGAGTGTCATACCTTGACATTATTTTTAAAATATAAAAAATACAAAGTTTTATATTTATGAATGGAAGCTCATGCTTGTTGAGCATGATGATAAGTTCAACAGATGAAACTTATCAATTTTGACTTGAATTTAAGTGTTTTTACTTCTTATAATATGACATATAGATAGGGGGAGTTAAGGTTAACTCCCTCATCAATTGATTGTCATCATCAAAAAGGGGGAGGTTGTTAAATCTTGGATTTTGATGATGAAGTCAATTGATAAGTTATTTAATCTAATCCATATTATTGAGATAAGTTTGCAGGATTAACTATGATAGCAATAAGATATAAAGCAAATTGCTAGAGTCAAGTATGTTGGGAGTTCGAGAGTTCGCCAGAAGTCCGAAGGATCATCGAAAGTGCTATCAGAACCAGTTGAGAATAAATCGGGGACTTGCCGAAGGTTTCGGATGTTCACTGGAAGATCGTTGAAGGTTCACGGAGCTCATCGAGAAGGTTTGGAAGCTTGCCAAAGATTCGTCGAACTCGCTATCAAGTCCAGAAGGCTGTTGAGAGTCTATCGGAAGAAATCCAAGGGTGTGTCGGAAGTCTATTGGAAGTTCACCGGAAAGCTTACCAGAAGAATACTCGATGTTACCGGTTGTTAATTTGCTTAGAATATATTTTCAATTTCATAGTTAACATATAATTAGAGTCAAGATTAGGTGATAATCTTGATTAACCTTAATAGGGGCCAATTGGGTCTTATTTGGACTGAATTGGGCCAGATTCAGGGCCCATTCAATAGTGTTGTACCAGGTCTGGCGGTGGCATTGTTAGACTGGTGCGGTGGCACCACCCCGGGAACAGGTCCCCAAGTGGTTTTGGTAGTGGTATTGCCCCAGGTCAACGGTGGTACCGTTGGCAATTATTATCTACCAACGGTGGTACCACCAGTCCACAAAGTCCAAAGACCCTGTCAAGCGGTGGTACCTCCAGACTAGGTGGTGATACCGCCAAGTACACTGATAGAACAGGATCAACTAGTATTGGTACCGCTAGTGCCAAGTGGTAGTATTGCCTATGCTATGCAGTGGTACCGCCAGTACCCGACAATCCAGGATGTGACTCTTTTTTTGCTCCATTTTTTAAGCCAATTAAGTCTATAAATACCCCTCTCTTCTTAGTTGGTAAAGCACCTTTTGAGAAGTGAAAAAATTGAGTCAAAGCTATAGCAAAATCGTGTTCGATAGCTTAAATGTTCACCTCCTATTTTTTCTTTATCAAAATTCTATAAGAGTGTGAACCACTTGTAAAAGTTTGTAAGAGGGTGTTGGTCCTTCCCCTTCAAGAAAATTTAATAGTGGAAGTTGGGAACCTCATCGGAGGTGGTTTCGGAAGTGGACATAAGTCATTTGACCGAACCACTATACATCGCTGCGTACTACTCTAAATGTGTGAGTTTTAATTATTACATTTTGTTTTTTACTTAGCTGCAAATCTATTGATCTCCTCCTCTCTACTTTCGATAGCATTCTCTCAAATCATTCTGCTGGAATTGTTTTCATTGGATTGAAATTTCTCTTCTAACAACTATTTCCAAAATCGGTTTCAAATTTACAAGTTTTATCTACTACACTAATTCACCCCCCCCCCCAATTAGTGCTGCTCAGATCCTAACGCCGGCAAACTCTTGGTGAACTCTTGATAAGCTTTCGGCGAACTCTTGGTGAGCTCTCAACGAACTCTTAGTGAGATCTCAATGAACTCTCGGTAAGCTTTCGATGCATCGTTCGAACCTTTGACGTATTGCTCAATCTTTGACTCTGGCCCAACATCCAATTTTTTTACTTTATGCCTTTTTCATTATTGTAGTTAATCTTGTATCACTTTTCTCAACATATGGATTAGATCAATAATTCATTAATTGATTTCATCATCAAAATCTAAGATTTAACAAAATGCTCATTAGATCATAACTTCATTAATTGACTCTAGCCCAACATTCGAATTTTCTGCTTTATGCCCTTTTCATGATTGTAGTTAATCCTACATTACTTTTTTCAACACATGGATTAGATCAACAATTCATCAATTGATTTCATCATCAAAATCTAAAATTCAATAATCTCTCCCTTTTTTATGATGACAACCAATTGATAATGGAGTTTTAACTAAACTCCCTTTATCAATATGATATATTGAAATAATGCAAACTTGAATTCAAAAGGAGTGATAATCTTTGAATTCAAGTTGAAAATAATAACTTTCACATCATAGTTAAAATATCATTGTATGCATCATTCTAAATTATCAAAATTTTAAATCATCATAATTTCAAAACATCAAAGTACATCATACCATGCATGGTTTAAATTTCAAATCATCATCATAACTTCTCCTCCTTTGTCATCAACAAAAAGGAGAAAAGTGCAACTAGCAAATTTTTGAATCATGCAAGCTAGTAATTTTTTTAGTTGTGCAAGCCAGTAATTTTTGCTTCTCTTAAGATGTGCAAGCTAGAAATTCTTTCTTCCCCTTTGTCATTATCAAAAGAAAGAGAAGAATACAATGGTGCAATTTTTTTTTTACATCAATAATCCAATCACATCATGAGGTATACAAATCATAAATACAAAGGAATTGTACATAATAACACTCAAGTTATAAATATCAAGAAGTCTAGTGATATATCATGGTTTATTTGGATAAATATCTTCTTTAATAAATACCAAGAAGAATCGTAGGAGAACAATTAATGAAAAATCTTGATTCATATAAAATAAATCTCATTTCATAAATATCAAGTGAAAGAATCAAGACTCGTTTAGATAAATCTCCTCTTTAGTGAAAGAAAGAATCATAAAAAAATTTCAAGTTATAATTCCGAGAAATCATAATTCATTTAGATAATTTTCCTCTTTACTAAATGGCAAAAAAAAACATAAGAGATCAAATAATAAGAGACCTTGATTAAAAAAAATCAAGTATCAAGTGAAAGATTTAGATAAAACTCATTCAAATTCAATTTGTCAAATCATCAAAATCACTTTCATAGTTCAAGAGATTCATAAAAAAAACATAAATAGATTCATCACCAAGGATCTCTATGATGAAAAGTCGATAAGCTTTAGGGATAGAGAAATTTTCAAGAAAAATACATTCCCTTTTTAGTTTCAATTTATGTGATTAATTTTATACAAGTATGCTCTAGTCTTTTATGTCAAATCCATGTATCATCGTTTAAAATCAAAAAATAAGTTTCATCACAAAAATCACAAAGATTTATTATCAATATCACAAAAATCACAAAGATTTATTATCATTATCACAAAAATCACAAAGATTTATTATCGATTTCATCACAAAAATCGATAAGATCAATAGTATAACCATAATTCATCTTCAATCAAAAGATTTATTATCAATAATTTTAATTCAAATGATCTTTCCTTTATTATTGTTGTTTCAGCTAGTGAGCTTTGGGAAGTGCATTGGATATTCGGTCATAAACCTTGAATATCCACTATCAAAACATTATCTTTTGCTCCTAGCTCTTATTTGAAAATATTTCTACAAGAAAGAGGGTTTGCTTTTAGGTATTCATTTAACTTTAGGTCCCTCATGGAAAAATCTACCTATTATTAAGTTATTTATGGTTCCATTAGGAACCCAAACTAATTTATATAAGCTATATTTTTTAAATAAATATTTATAAGCATAATGTCCACATCTATCACATAAATTATATTTATTTTTAGGGGAAACATGTAATGTGGGTCCTTCAACAAATATAATCAGTTTTTGTTGAGTGTTGCCACTCAAAAATCGATTCCTACTTTTCCATGTACATTACCTTTGTTAGCAAAGATCATATTTAAAGATTTATTTTTAATTTTAAATTTTTTTAATATTTGATGTAGAATCACATTTTCCTTTTTAACTAAGTCTAACTCTTCACGTTGAGTACAAGAGGTTAACATACAATTATCAAACTCATTTTTTAATTTTCAAATTTACAAGAGAGAGAAGCATGATCTTTTTTAGCAATTTATATTTCTTACCAACTAATTTAAAATTATCATACAAATGATGAAAAGTATTTAGTAATTCATCATAAGATAAATGAGTTTCGATTGAGTCACTTACCTCATTATTAAGGACCATTAGAGCGTAGTTTGTTATCTTATCTTCATTGGTTTGCTTCTCATCTTCGGATATACTTAATTCATTCTAAAACGCCTTGAGTGCTTTCTTCTTCTTTAGCAGCTTCTTCTTCAGTTGAGGATATTCACTTTTGAATTACCTCAACCTTTTTCATTCATAGCAAATTATTGTATCCTTTTTAAGTTCATTTTTATTCTTAGATTCTTATTTTATGAACTTTTTAAATTTTACTGTGAGGAGTTCAAAGTCATCATTATCACTTGAGCTTTCGCTCGAGTGGTCTTCTTTAGTTCTAAATGTCATATCTTTTTTATTCTTTAGAAGGTTGTTCTCATGTTCATCATATGCTATACAAGTCATTTCGTAGGTCATTAATGACCCTATGAGTTCTACAAGAGGAAAATAGTTCAAGTCCTTGGCTACTTGAATAGTAGTTATTTTTGGATCTCAATTTTTAGGAAGAGATCGTAAAATTTTATTAACAAGTTCAAGGTTAGTAGAACTTTTACTAAGTACTTTTAAACCATTAATAACATTCGTAAAAAGGGTGTACATCTCACCAATAGTTTCACTTGGCTTTATTCAAAATAATTTATAATTATACACCAAAAGATTAATCTTAGACTCTTAACTCTACTTGTGCCTTCATGTGTAACTTCAAGTGTGTGCTAAATATCATGTTCAGTTTTACATATAGAAACATGATTAAATTTATTTTTATCTAAAGTGCAAAATAAAGTATTCATAACTTTTGCATTTAAAGAAAATAATTTTTTCTCTAGATCATTCCATTCATTTATTATTCTAGAGGATTTTTGAAAATCACATTCGATAATTTTCCATAAATCAAAGTCTATAGAAATAAAAAAATTTCTTATTCATGTTTTCCAATACTTTTGTAGTCTATCTCATTGAACATAAGAGGACGAGTGATAGAGTGACCCTCTTAATTATAAAAAAATATTATTTAATCTTTTTTAGGTGTTAAACAAATTGAGAAAAACTTGGCTCTAATACCAATGGTTAGGGAGTGAATTAGTGCTATCAAAAAATTACGACGATTTGAAAACTCATTCAATAAAACCATATCAAAAATATGTTTTGACTTGGAAAGTGAGTAAAGTGTAATGAGTAGTCAATTCAGTAAGCAATATGAAGAAACAACAAAAGAAGTGCACACCAAATTTATGATGGTTTGGTCCTCCAACCTACGTCTACTCTCATTTCCTCTTCACTCGAGGCTACTAGCTTCGACTACCGATCTTCTATCCAATGGGCAAAGATTAATTATCCTTTATTATAATTCTTTTTCCTTTTCACAAGCTCAGGAGAGAATCTATACACCCCTCTTTTATAATTATTCCCTCACACACCTCTCTTAGGATAGTCTTTAAGCTCTAGGAGGATGGACTCACTACTTTAAGAGAGTTTACAACCTTAGAATCATAAAGTTTTGCTCCACTTTCTTGCTACCTCAAGAAAGAAAGAGTGAGGTATTTATCGACCCTAAATAGCTTCAAAAATGGAGCTAAAAATTTAAATACTTGGGTTTTTGGGGTATTGGCGATATGCCTGCATTGGGTACTACCATCACCTGCACTAGATGATACCATTACCTGACAGCCTAGAAGAATATGTACTGATGGTACCACCGCTAGTCTAGGTAGTACTACCACTTGACACTAGTGGTACCACCGTTGGGTCTTCTAGAAAACGTATACTTCATACGTTCCAACTCATAGGCGATTCTACCGCTGGTTTGGCAATGCCATTGTAGGTCATTGAATGGGCCTCTCAATAGACCCAAATTAGTCCTAATTCAAGCCAAATGCCCCCTTAATTAAGTTAGCATAGTTATACCCAAAACTAACTTAATTAAGACCTAAACTACAACAAGTAAGATAAACAATTACAAAACATGAATCTTTTGTTGTTCGACATGTCATTAGTTCATCTGACACTTCGGCGCATCGTCCTCTCCTTCGGCGTATTGCACAATCCATTAGCATGTTGACTTCTCACAACATTCGATCTTCTTAGTGTTGAATCTCGGATTTTGATGATGAAACTAATTGAGTGTGATTTGTGGTCTAACTGCGTTTTGAGTTACGCAGGTCTACTATCGATCAGGATTAGACAGTTGACGCTAGAGGAATTGACGTTGCGCCGGAGGTGATCACGTCAGGATATTGGATGTCGAGCCGGAGGTTCGGTCGACTATCGGCAGGAGGCTTCGTACGTCGGGCATCGGGCCAAGAAGAGTGTGTTGCGCCAAGGATATCGGGATTGCGGAGGTCAACCGTCGATTGGGCAACAAGCCGCTAGAGAGGGCGATGTGCCGAAGGATCGGACGAAGCGCCGACCAATGATGTGCCGGGCAACTGAATGTCAATTCGCGTTGTAATAACTGTCTAGATCGAAGTAGAGTTTTTGGTGTTTGTTTGTGCAGGAGTGACTACGATAGGGATGAAGACGTAAAGTGAAACAAAGGGCCGAAGACAAGTGTGATGAATCGTTGGGAGTTCGAGTGTTCAACGGAAGTCCGAAGATTCGTTGGGAGCGTTGCCTGAACCGGCCGAGAACGAGTAGGGAGCTTGCCGAAGGGTTTTCGGAAGTTCGTCGGGAGGTTCGTCGGAAGTTCGCGGAGCTTGCCAAGAAAGATCGGAGCTTGCCGAAGAAGCTCGGGGGAACTCACCAAGATCATCGTGAAGTCCGAGAGCTTGCTGTGAGTCCGCGGAATGGTTTCCGAAGGTTCGTCGGAAGACCGTCGGAAGTTGACCGAAAGCTCGCCGGAAGAAGTTGTCATGTGGACTTTGTAATAGCTTAGGAAACATCTTTAAAATTCGTAGTTAGCACGTATTTTGGGTTAGGATTAGATAACCCAAAGTGGGGGCCCATTGGGCCTTGATTAGGATGAGTTTGGGCCAAAATTTTGGCCCAAACCGAACCAGCTGCATGCATCTTTGGGTTACGTGCATGCTCTTTGTGAGCCCGGCATGTGAAGGTCCGGATCTTGTAGCGCGTCCGGTTCTTGTAGCACACTGCTGGTCGGGCGGTAGAACCGCCTGGGTGTGTCAGTCTGCCAGGACTGACAACACCGAAAAACTCAAAAGATTCAAATCTTTGGCTCCAAGTTTTGGAGCCCAAATTTGAATCCTCTTGAGCTCTATAAATTCCCCTCTCTTGCAGGTTTAAAGTGCAGCAAGAAGAGTGAAAATCTTGAGGGAAAACTCTGCTCAAATAGTGTCAAAAACTTCCCTCTTACTCTTAAGTGTTTTCTTGTTCAAGAGAGGGGTGAGAGCTTTGTAAGGGTTATCTTCTAAGCCCATCAAAAGAAGAGGTGTTACAAGGGAGTTCTTCCTCGCCCATTGGAAGGAGGAAAGCTAGTGGAAAGCCGGTGTCCTCAAGCGAAGAGGAATCGGAAGTGGATGTAGGTCGGATGACCGAACCACTATAAAAATCTGGTTTGCATTTACGTTCTTGCTATTTACTTTGCTGCAAACCATTTTTACTTGCTGCCTTATTTACACAATATCATCTTCATCTTATTACACATGCTTTCATGTTAAAACGCAATCTTTCCGGGTTCAAACGAAACATTGCATTCATTCGTACGAAGTTTCCGAACTTGCTTTAAATCGCTGAAAAGTTATCGTTTTATCCGCTGCACTAATTCACCCCCCCCTCTTAGTGCCGCTCGATCCCTAACACTTAACACAATATTTGATCTTTCCGGGCTGATGCACAAACTCATGGCACAAAGTCTATCTTCCAGCATGTCAACCAATCCTTTAACCCAACATCCAATCTTCTGACTTGATGCTTTCTAGCCTAACGTCTGATTCTCCTACTTCAATTGATTTGTCTTTCCATGATCAAAGTTAATCCTAGTCACTCAAATGCTCATTAGATCATAACTTCATCAATTGATTTCATCAACAAAATCTAAGATTCAATAATCCTGTCATGGAAAAGACTCTTGGATATCTCATATCGTTGTGTTCTTCTATATTCCTCAAATAATTTATAGAGTTAAAAGAGAATGGATCTAGTATCGATCTTTTTATATTGTCTTTGTAACTCGGAAGTCATGGAGCCCAACATGTAGTACTGAGTAAGAGTGGAGTCATCTATGTACTTTATGTAGCGAGCAATCTTATCCTTGCTTGCCCCTTCCTCAGGCATAGACATCACTATATCAAGGACATACGTCATTTTCTTCATCATAAGAATGATTCTTAGGTTGCAAAGTCAATTTATGTAATTTGGATCAGTAACATAGTTGACATCAAGTATGTCATGTAAAGGATTTGAAAATGATATTTTCTGAAAATAAATATATAATAGAAATAAATAATATGTAGATTTTTTAGAAAAATAAACAATAAAGATATGATCTTCTATTTTAATCTACTCCCACTATTTTCTCGTGAAATACATAACTCCCTCTGGTATGTGAATCAGAGATCTCTAGTGGGGACCGGGATCCAATCGATGTCTTAACGTAACGTTGAGAGACTCAACCAATCACACTAAGCTTGAAAATGTAGGCAACTCTTGCCAATCACGACTCTTTGTAATTCTCATCATATTCGGCTTTTGAACCATCATGGCCTTGAAGGACTCGACCAACCATAATGTTCGATTAAGTCATTACCATCATTCAAGATGAGTCTGATTCAATGATATGCCCTTAAAGGACTCAACCAAGCATATCACATCCTTAGGTCACTGGTGACATCTCTATGTCGTAGGCAAGAACTCGAATTGCAATGAAAGTGAGCCTCGAGGGACTCAACTTTTAGGATCGGAGAGGCACTAGGAAGGGTATTTATAGACCCAAAGAGGATTCAAATTTGAGCTCCAAATTTGAATTTATTTTGGGTTTCCCGGTGCTGGCAGTGCCATCGCTTGTCAATGGCAGAGCCACCGCTTGTCAGTGTCAGACTGATAATGTACTAGGCGGTTCCACCGCCCAAGATAGCGGTGCCATCTCCCAGTCTCTCGGGTGCTGGGTGGTGCCATCACCCAGCTCTCGGCCACTAGACGGTGCCACCGCCTAAACCATTTAGCAAAGCTGAATAGGCCTTATTCTCAACCTAAATCAACCCAATAAGGGCCCGGTTGGCCCTTACAAAGTTTAGACAGGATTATTTCCTAATCCTTGCCCTAATTATATGCTAACTACTAAATTGAAACATAATTCTAAGTGATTTAAACTGACATTCCTCAAGTCTACTTCCGGCGAGCTTTCTAGTGAAATTTTGGTGGACTTCCGACACTCCTTCGGATTTCTTCAGTAAGCTCTCGGATTTTGTGGCGAGCTCAACAATTCTTTGGCAAGCTTCCAAACCTTCTCGGTGATCTCTGTGAACCTTCGACGATCTTTTCGGCGAACTTCTGAAACCTTCGGCATGTCCTGCTAGTTATAGGTGCCCTACAAGCCAATCACATGAGTGATAGCACCTATAACATGCTGCGTCAATCTCTTTGCTTATAATTATTGACATTATCTCACATTATCTAGATGTATATTGTGATGTCCCTGGGTCTGTACAATGGGAATCGGTTCGTGATGAGATCACGATAATGAGACCGATTCACCTTTAAACACAGACCCTAAATTATCCTGGTCATAGGTTACTCGAGAAGGACATCGAGATAACCGGATAGACTGGTGTGCTGTATACCCGTTCATATGATGGAGGTAGCTAGTCTCATAGCTACTCATGTGGGGATACTAAGGGTACAGTGTAGGTGCTCATTGGAGAATGAGTTCACTGATTGATCCACCTACGGAATGCTGGATGGTTATTGATACCTCACATCAGACAGCGATTCCGTAGTCCCAGTAGTGTATCTGGTCCTTAGACTTGAGACACCAAGGATGTCCTGTATGAGTACTGTTAGGGATTGAGCGGCACTAAGAGGGGGGGGGTGAATTAGTGCAGCAGTAAGGAATGAGAAATTTTCAGCGATTAAAACAAGTTTGGAAACTTCGTACGAATGAATGCAGCGTTTCGTTTGAACCCGAAAAGATTGTGTTTTAACTTTAAAGCATATGTAAGAAGATGAAGAGGAAGTTGAGTAAATAAGGCAGCAAATGAAGAGGGTTTGCAGCAAAGTAAATAGCAAGAACATAAATGCAAACCAAATTTATAGTGGTTCGGTCATCCGACCTACATCCACTTCCAAAGCCTTCTCCGATAAGGCTCCCAACTTCCACTAACAAATCCTTTTGTAGGGAAAGAACCAAATACCCCTCTTACAATCCTTTTATAAGAGGTTCACACTCTTACAAGTTTTCACAAAGAGAAGGAAATGAGGTGAACACTTAAGCAAATGAAGAACGAGACTTTCACAAGACTTATTTGCTTAAAATCTAACTCAAGGGTCCACTCTCAACTGAGAAAAGGGGGGTATTTATAGATCCAAAATGGATTCAAATTTGGGCTCCAAATTTGAAATCAAATTGGAGTTTTCGGTGCTGGGGCGGTGCTACCGCCTGTCAGAGGCGTTGCTACCGCCTATTAGTCTGGCAGATTGATGCAGCAGTGGTGGTACTATCGCCCTAGCCAGACACAGCAGGGGCGGTGCTACCGCCCTAGCCAGGTGGCTGCTGTCGCCTGGCCTGCTGGCTATTGGGCGGTGCTACCGCCCAACACACAAGCTGCTGGGCGGTGCCACCGCCCAGCACATATCAACTTCTAGTTTGGGCCGAAAACTCGGCCCAAACCGGTCCCAAACAAGGCCCAATGGGCCCATACTTGGGTTAAAGGATTAACACCTAATCCTAACCCAAATTAATATGCTAACTATGAAATTAAAGACATTCCTAAGCTATTACAAAGTCCGTAAGTCAAGTCTTCTTCCGGCGAGCTTCTGGCGAACTTCCGGCGGTCTTCCGATGATCCCTCGGAAACCATCCTGTGGACTCCCGGTAAGCTCTCGGACTCCACGATGATTTTGGCGAGTTCCCCTGAGCTTCTTTGGTAAGCTCCGATCTTTCTTAGCAAGCTCCGTGAACTTCTGACGAACTTTTGAAAACCCTTCGGCAAGCTCCCTACTCATTGTCGGCCGGTTCCGGCAGTAGTCCTAACGAATCTTCGGACTTCCATCGAACACTCGAACTCCCAATGATCCATCGCACTTGACTTCGGCCCTTTGTTTCGCTTTATGTCTTTATCCTTATCGTAGTTACTCCTGCACAAACAAACACCAAACACCCTACTTCGATCTAGACAGTTACTACAACATGAATTGACATTCAGTTGCTCGGCACGTCATTGGTCGGCGCTTCGTCCGATCCTTTAGCACATCGCCCTCTCTTGCGGCTTGTTGTCCAATCGCCGGTTGACCTCCACAACCCCGATATCCATGGCACAACTCTGCACTTCTTGGCCCGATGCCCGATGTCCGAAGCCTCCTACCGATAGTCGACCGAACCTCCGGCTCGACATCCAATATCCTGACGTGATCACCTCTAGCGCAACGTCAATTCCTCCAGCATCAACTATCTAATCCTGATCGATAGAAGACCTGCGTAACTCAACACGCAATTAAACAACAAAACACACTCAATTAGTTTCATCATCAAAATCCGAGATTCAACAATCTCCCCCTTTTTGATGATGACAACTAATTGATGACTAACGGAGTTAACCATAACTCCCCGGAGTTTAACACAAACTCCCCCTATCAATATGCCATTGATAAAACCCTTGGATTATCCCAAATCCAAGTAACATGTATCATTCATGTAGTGAGAAATATAAATCCATCATGCAAATATATAAAATATTCAAGCATCATTACATTGCATGAAGTCATCAATCTACTTCTCCCCCTATGTCATCAACAAAAAGGAGAAGTAGCATCATAGCTAGTTTAAAAGATATGCAAATTTCTTACAACACACTAGCTATTTATCACATCATACAATATTTTGTAATACAACATCAAATAATACCATTCAATCATAGTAAGTTTCAAGGATGGGCAATGATGGTAATTTTCACTTGCTTCTTGAGATGTGCAAGTTTGCACCTTGTTTCTCACGATAGCAATATTTGCATCCTTTGATATAACAATTCTTAGCTTCTCATGAAGTTGCAAAATAGGAATCAAGATGGCAAATTTTTGCAATGTTCGAGCTAAAAACTTTCTCCCCCTTTGTTGGCATCAAAAAAAAGGGAGGATCAAATACTTCAAATAATCTTGCATGAGATTCAACAATAATTTGTAACAAAAATGTAAGCAATTTTGAAGAAGTAAAATTGAGCAAGATTTTTGCCTCTCTTGAGATAGCAACTTTTTGCTTCTCAATGTTCAAGCTAGCAAGATTTTCTCTTTTGATGCACAAGCTAGCAATTTTCTTCCTCTTGAATGAGCTAGCAAATTAATCATGCAAGCTAGCAATAAATCTTCTTCTCCTTTGATTTTGTCAAAAAGAAGGAAAGAATACAATTCTTTTCCCTTTACATGAATGCTTCCATCATGACAAAATAACAAATTTCCATCATGAATTTTTAACATATCAAGTCATGAATTCAAGAGAGTCATAAACAAATCATGGTATGAGGGAAATTTATGACAAGCAAGTAAGCAATAATGATAAGCTAGCATACTTTGCAATACACAAACTAGCTCCCTTTCAATTTTTCTCTTTTGCACCTAAGTTTCCCTTTTGCAAGTCATCAACTTTTTGTTTGCAATGAGCTAGTAATTTTTGTAAAATTTATAACATTTTAAACATGCAAGCTCATGAGTTAAAAAATAATGCAACTTTGCAATTTCTTTCTTCTCATTTTGAGAAGTGCAAGTTTTGCCTTTTGCAAGTTCTAGCTAGCTATGTTTGTCATTGTCACTTGTGATACATAAGCTAGCAAGCTAACTCCCCCTTTGTCACTATCGAAAAGAAGGGATGAATAATATTTCAATGAAATAATTTAGCACCAATCAATATTTCAATTTTTTCATGATGCATACAAAACATAGATGCAAAGAATTCATGAAAGATATCAATATGAAATATCAATAAGGATCAACACCAAAAGACATCATTCATGATTCATCATAAAGCAAATTTCATTTATGTCAAATGTTCAATTTACCACAAAAGGCAAAGAAATCATGTCACTTTTAGGGTCATGAAATATATGACATCAAGGCTCATGATTCATTTAAAAAGATATAGCACAAAGAGTAACTTGATTCATGCATAAGAATTCCAAGTATCAAGTATTAAGATATCAAGACTTGGATTGTGATAAAGCTCACTCAAGTTCGAATCATCAAAATCATTAACATAGTTTATGAGATTCACAAAAAAACATAAACTTGAATTGTTCTCCTCTTTGGTAAATGATAAAAAGAAGCAATCATTTTCGAGATTCAAAATGCTAGCAATTTGCATTAATCATGACAAGTGATACATCAAAAGTCTACATCATTATTTCAATCAACAAGTCATGAAGCATACAAAGTAGTATTGAAACATGAGAGAAAAGTTCAAATTATCAAATCATAATCAATTCATCGAAATCACTTCTATAATTTATGAGATTCTTAAGATATCATGAAATCATTAATCTCGATAAGATAGTAAATATGATTTCTTTATGTTTCATCATATAAGTATGTCTTTTGCCTTTATATGCCAAATCAAAATATTCAAAACCGGAAGACAAACTTCATTATAAACATTGTCAAAACAACACATTGTTTCAAGACATGAGATTTAATTTATCATGATAATGTGTTTCATTTTGTTTCAAACAAGTGCGCTCATGTTTCAAAAGATGAGTATCAAATTTAAGACCAAAACATGAGTTTGTCATCACGATATGATATCACAAAGTCATCAAGCATGATAACAAACTTTTAGTATTTTCATTTCAATGATGATTTCATAATGTATGTTCAAACATTTATATGGGACCCATCATTGTAGAAATTCAAAACATAAGTTTGTCATTAAATCCATCAAGATCATATGCATCAAACATCATGATAGTACATTTTCTCATCTTTATGAGTTTCAATTTAAGTGATTTGATCTTTCATAAGAATGTTCAAATTTTTCATATAAAAATGTCATGCATCATATTCAAAAACGAAAATATCATCAAAATCATTTTAATTCTTTCTTACATTAGTTATAACAAGATGATCGATGTTCAAATTTTTGGTAAAATCATGCATCATTTTATAAATCTGAAAAATAATTTTCGTCATGAGAATCATCAAGTCCAAATGTAATACAAGGCAACATTAAAATCACATTTCTTTCATTTGAAAAATTTATGGGTTAGGTCTTTATAATTGATTTCATGAAGACATGTATCATCTAAAAATTTCATCATAAAAAGGGTCAAGACCCATTAATCCAAGATAGAAGTTTTTTAAATCAACATCACTTCAACAACTCATGCATGATATAAAATCATCAAGCATTATGTTTCGAGACAATGTAAACCATCAAGATACTCATGCATGGGTTGATTCTATTAGGTATCTAAACATTATCACAAATCATACAATCATCATTCATATTTTACTTTTCAAAAATACTATAAAGAAAAGCATAGTATAATTTTTAAAATATTTTTTTTAATTTTTAAAAACACAAGAAAAGCATGAAAAAATTCCTACTAACTATGTTAAGCATTCATGGAAAGCATCATGTAATTTCAAAATAAGGTAGAAGCAACTTGGGTGAGTTTCTTACCTCATTATCGAAAACCGTCAAAGCCCATTTTGCCTCTTCTTTACTTGATTCTTCTTTAAAAGCCTTCTTCTTCTTCTTTGGCCTCTTCCTCCGTTCAAGTTCATTGTCTATTTTAGATTTTTGTTTAATGAACTTATTAAGATTCATTAAAAGTTCAATGTCCTCATTGTCCTCATCACTTGAGTCATCACTCAAGTGGCATTTCATAGTCTGAAGTGTCAAATCCTTCCTGTTCTTTGGAAGGTGGTCCATGTGTTTATTGAGTTCATTGTGTTCCAAGAAGGCCATTTCATAGGTCATTAAAGACCCAATGAGTTCTTCAAGAGATAAGTCATGTAAATTTTTAGCTTCTTGTATTGCCGTTACTTTTGGATCCCACTCTTTTGGAAGGGATCTTAAAATCTTATTTACTAAATCAAAACTTGAAAAAGATTTACCAAGACTTTTCAAACTATTGACGACATCCGTGAAACGGGTGTACATATCGCCGATAGTTTCGCATGGTGTCATTCGGAAGAGCTCAAAATCATGCAATAAGAGGTTTACTTTTGAGTCTTCAACTCTACTAGTTCCCTTGTGCGTGATTTCAAGTGTTCGCCAAATATCGAAAGCCGTTTCGCACATTGAAATCCGATTGAACTCGTTCTTGTCTAAAGCGCAAAATAAGGCATTCATAGCCTTTGCGTTTAAAGAAAAAGACCTTTTCTCCAAATCCGACCATTCGTTCGCCGGTTTAGAGGAAGGTTGAAAGCCATTTTCGATGATGTTCCACAAATCCAAATTCATTGAAAGCATGAAAACTCTCATTTGAGTTTTCCAATATGTGTAGTCCGAACCGTTAAAGAACGGTGGACGAAAAATCGAAAAGCCCCCTTGAAAACCATTTAGAGCCATTTCTCATGGGTGTAAATCTGAAAGAGAAAGAACGTGGCTCTGATACCAATTGTTAGGGATCGAGCGACACTAAGAGGGGGGGGGGGTGAATTAGTGCAGCGGTAAGGAACGAGAAATTTTCAGCGATTAAAACAAGTTCGGAAACTTCGTATGAATGAATGCAGTGTTTCGTTTGAACCCGGAAAGATTGCGTTTTAACTTTAAAGCATATGTAAGAAGATGAAGAGGAAGTTGAGTAAATAAGGCAGCAAATGAAGAGGGTTTGCAGCAAAGTAAATAGCAAGAACGTAAATGCAAACCAGATTTATAGTGGTTCGGTCATCCGACCTACATCCACTTCTGAAGCCTTCTCTGATGAGGCTCCCAACTTCCACTAGCAAATCCTTTTGTAGGGAAAGGACCAAATACCCCTCTTATAACCCTTTTACAAGAGGTTCACACTCTTACAAGTTTTCACAAAGAGAAGGAAATGAAGTGAACACTTAAGCAAATGAAGAACAAGACTTTCACAAGACTTATTTGCTCAAAATCTAACTCTCAAGGGTCCATTCTCAGCTGAGAAAAGGGGGGTATTTATAGATCCAAAATGGATTCAAATTTGGGCTCCAAATTTGAAATCAAATTGAGTTCAGTCTTTGAGGCGGTGCTACCGCTTGTCGAAGCGGTGCTACACGCCTGTCGATCTGGTAGATCGACACTGGCAGGGGGCGGTGCTACCACTCCAGCCAAGCGGTGCTAATGCCCCAGGCTGGGCGGTGTTACCACCCGGCCGGTACGCCGCTGGCTTCTTTGGTTGCTAGGCGGTGCTACCGCTAGCACCAAGCTCTTGGCGGTGCACCGCCCACACAGCATCTCGGCTGCTGGCGGTGCCACCGCCAAAGACACATGTTATCAAGCTGGCGGTGCCACCGCCAAAGACACATGTTATTTGCGCTAGGCGGTGCCACCGCCCAGCACATATCAACTTCTGGTTTGGGCCGAAAACTCGGCCTAAATCGGTCCCAAACAAGGCCCAATGGGCCCATACTGGGGTTAAAGGATTAATACCTAATCCTAACCCAAATTAATGTACTAACTACGAAATTAAAGACATTCCTAAGCTATTACAAAGTCCGCAAGTCAAGTCTTCTTTCGGCGAGCTTCCGGCGAACTTCCGACGGTCTTCCGACGATCCCTCGGAAACCATCCTGCGGACTCCCGGCAAGCTCTCGGACTCCACGATGATTTTGGCAAGTTCCCCCGAGCTTCTTTGGCAAGCTCTGATATTTCTTGGCAAGCTCCATGAACTTCCGACGAACTTCCGAAAACCCTTCGGCAAGCTCCCTACTCGTTCTCGGTCGGTTTTGGCAGCACTCCCAACGAATCTTCAGACTTCTATCGAACACTCGAACTCCCAATGATCCATCGCACTTGACTTCGGCCCTTTGTTTCGCTTTACGTCTTCATCCTTATCGTAGTTACTCCTGCACAAACAAACACCAAACACCCTACTTCGATCTAGATAGTTACTACAACACGAATGGACATTCAGTTGCCTAGCACGTCATTGGCTGGCGCTTCATCTGATCCTTCGGCACATCGCCCTCTCTTGCAGCTTGTTGCCCAATCGACGGTTGACCTCTGCAACCCTGATATCCATGGCACAACTCCACACTTCTTAGCTCGATGCCCGACGTCCGAAGCCTCCTGCCGATAGTCGACCGAACCTCCGGCTCGACATCCAATATCCTAACGTGATCACCTCTGGCGCAACGTCAATTCCTCCAACGTCAACTATCTAATCCTGATCGATAGTAGACCTGCGTAACTCAACATATAATTAAATAACAAAACACACTCAATTAGTTTCATCATCAAAATCTGAGATTCAACAAGTACTCCACTCTTTGATACCAAACTTATAGGTTTGGAAAGCTCCATATCTAGTACAGCCGGTCATTGGGAGTGGTAGCCAACCTTACGAGGGCTATTGAGTGTCAATAGAGGATCATCCGATCTCAGTATCATGAGAGGAATATCCCATGTGTTCTTGCTCGAACAAATCCTTGGTGAAGGTCAATCGGATTTAGAGAGAAAGAGTTCTCCGGGAGAATCCGACAAGAGCAAGACTCGAGGAGAGACAGTATGGGCCTGACAGCACCATGCCCTGTATAGGGTCTCTGGGATATTAGATGGATGAGAGATTATAGATACATGGTAATTGAGGACAGATAGGTCCAAAGGATTGGATTCCCTTGTATCGACTGGGGTCCGCGGTGTAGTGGCCTGGTACATCCGTAGTCGATGAGTTAGGTGAATTATTATAGAGATAATAATTCATTAAGTCAGAAGGAGTTCTGACAAGTATGACTCACGGCCAGCTCAATATTGGGCCTAGAGGGTCACACACATGGTAGGTGTTGCGACGAGTAGAGGTTCGGATATGAGATATCCACTGAACCCCTTATCTTATTGGATATCCATTAAGCCCCTGAATTATTGAATTCTGAGATGAGATCTAATAATTGCTAATAAGAGATTATTGGGTAGAGACCCACTAATCTATGAGGCTTGGGTAATTGGATGGAGATCCAATACCCAATAGGGCAAAAGATCCATTAGGGTTTTTCAGGGGGCCTCTATAAATCGGAGGGGACCAAAGCTCTATAGGCTAAGGGTTTCTTTTGGTAGCCACCTCCTGTTCTCCTCCCCCTAGAGAGAGAGGAGCATCGTCGCAATCCCTGCTATGTGGATACCGCTAGAGAGGAGGACGCTTGACCTCCTTCATCCTCTCCCACAGATCTGCAGGAATTTAGGGATATACGATCTCCCTAGGTATCTTCTTTACATGTGCAGTTTTCGCAGATTTATTTTTGAAGCACCAATCTTCGCACGACGACGGAAACTTTCTACGGGAAATCTGGGGTGTTTCATTTTCTATTCTTCCGCTGCGCATGTGATGTCGCTCCCCCTTGATGGATTTCCCAACAGTGGTGTTAGAGACAGGTTGTTCGTGCGAAGATCAGATCTTAAACTACGTGTGGTGTTTTAGATCTATTTTTGACATCAAAATCATTGGCGCGAAGAGCGAGAAAGGGCAGCAACTATTGCTGCCCGCTCGTGTAGTAATTGCAAGGCTGCTTGCAGCCTTGTCGTCAGATAGGCAGCATGGTGGCTTGCGGGCCAACCCAGCAGCGCGCGCGCTGGCGCCAACAGGTAGCGCCGCCCACGCAGGCAGCGGCACAGGCGCCTTGCTACCTATGTTGGCGCTTAGGCACCGCGCCGCGACCAGCGCCCAGCAGGTGCCGTCGCTGGCGCCATGCCTCATGGGCAGCGCCATTGAGGCGCCGGCGGGTTGCCCACGCGGTGCTCGCGGGCGTGCTGCAGCGCGCGCGCCGCCATCGCGACCATGCCGCCACTTGCCACTGCCGCCGGTTGGGTGGCGGCGGGCGCACACGCATAAACACACAGCAGTCGAGGGATTAGGGTTTTAGGGCAAAAGATGGTTTTGCCCCTTGAAATTTCAGAAATTTTAGATTCTATCCTTTTTGACAAAATTACCAAAATACCCCTGGGAATTCAAAAAATTCCCTCTATGTCCTTGCTTTTAGAAAAATTAAATATGTTAGTTAAATATTTTAATTAACTATTATTTTTTTCTAGTAGTCCTATAAAATAACATATATATGTGATGTATGATGTGGACAGATGATCATGGACCTGTGATGTGGTGTGTGTACATGTGATTATTATTATTAGGGTCTGCGAGCCTCTATTTTTCTCGTTTATTGTTGGGCCTGTGTGTTTGTAATTATGTTGTAATTATCAGATAAGGCGTAGCGATAGCGTAACTCACGAGGCCGAGACAGACGATCTGACGCATGGAGATACGTTGAGATGTCGACGGATTCGACGAAGCGAGATGGATGATCACAGGGCATAGAGATGCGCCGAAGTACACATAGATCTTAATGTGAGTGATTGGGCCCACTAGCTCGAGCCTGATCACATTAGGATATGGTCAATGATCATCTGGTGTGATTGCTCATGTGATGTGTGATTAGTTATACACCTACAAGATATGTATATATATATATTTGCATGTGATATAGATATATATATTAAATACGTATGTGTGTGACACATTATGTTAGGAGACCAAATAAAAAATCTTCTACATTAATAATATTAAGTCGGTAAACATGAGGCAATTAGATTAACCGACGTGACCTTCCATCGTTATAGCTAGGAGCCGATTCCCGGTATAGGTTAAGTTGGTCGAGTCCCTTGAGACTCACCTATATCGCGTCTCGCCATCTTATCTACGACATAGAGATGTTAGAGATAACCTGAGGACATGGTATGCTTGGTCGAGTCCCTCGAGAGTATATCACCTAATCAAACTCATCTGGTAACGATGTTAATGACTTAACCAAACATCATGGTTGGTCGAGTCCCTCGAGGCCATGGTAGTTCGGAGGCCGAACAGGACAGGAATCACAAGGAGTTGTGATTGGCAAGAGTTGCCCACCTTTACGGGCTTAACATGATTGGTCGAGTCCCTCGAGGTTACGTTAAGACGCCGATTGGATCCTGATCCCCACTAGAGATCCGTCGGGGGCCTCCGATTCACATACCGGAGGGTGTTGTGTGTGTCACGAAAAATTAGTGGGAATACATTAAGATAGAAGTCCTTATTTTAATTATTTAATTTCTACATAGTCTGCATGTTATTTATTTCTGTTACATCTTTTTTTTCAGAAAAATGTCGCTTTCAAATCCTTTACGTGGCATACTTGATGCCAACCGCCTCACTGGTCCAAATTATACGAATTGGCTTTGCAATCTGAGAATCGTTATCACGGTAGAGAAAATCGCATATGTCCTTGATACAGTGATCCCTACGCCCGACAAAGGGGCAAGCGAGGATGAGATCGCTCATTATGTGAAGTACTTAGATGATTCCACTCTTGCTCAGTGTTATATGTTGGCCTCTATGACTACTGAGTTACAGAGACAGCATTAAAATATAGATGCTAATTCCATACTCCTACATCTCCGTAAACTATTTGAGGAACAGGGAAGAACTCAGCGATATGAGATATCAAAGAGTCTTTTCCGTGCTAGGATGACTGAGGGGACACCGGTTCAGAACCATGTCCTTAAGATGATTGAATAGATCGAGAAACTCACAGGTCTAGAAATGATCCTAGAGGATAACCTGTGTGTGGATCTTGTACTTCAATCCCTACCAGATTCCTTTTCTCAGTTCATAATAAATTTTAATATGAACAAACTTGAGGTGACCCTCCCAGAGCTCCTCAATATGTTGAGAGAAGCAGAGAGCACCGTCAAGAAAGAGAAGCTGGTTCTCTACACTAGTGAGACCAGAAAGAAAAGGAAGGCTGAGAAGACCCTTAAGAAGGGCAAGGGCAAGGGCAAAATGGATAAGGCAAAGGTTGCCAAGAAAGACCCAACAAAGGACAAAAGCCAGTGCTTCCACTTCGGTAAAAATGGGCACTGGAAGAGGAACTGCAAAGAGTACCTTACAGAGAGGGCGAAACAGAAGCTTGCAGAAGCTTCAGGTACATTCATGATTAGTCTCCATTTGTCACAATCTTATGATAACACATGGGTATTAGATACTGGGAGTGCTTATCATATTTGCAATTCATTGGAGGTTCTGGTAGGACCTAGGAGATTGAACAGAGGTGAGATGGACCTTAAGATGGGCAATGGAGCAAAGGTTGCTGCACTAGCTATTGGCAAGGTCACCTTACATCTGCCTGGTGGAGCTATTATTGCATTAGATGCATGCTATTATGTTCCTTCTATTATCAAAAACATTATTTCCATTTCATGTTTGACAGTTATTGGATATAAATTAGTTTTTGAGAACAATGGTTATTCAATAATATTAGATGATGAGATCATCACGAGAGGAACATTGCATAATGACTTATATATGCTAGATACAACTCCACATATCATGAGTGTAAGCAAGTCTAAGAGGAAATGAGTAGTGGAGAACTAGACAGGAAAGAGTATTAAAACCCTTCGATATGATCGAGGAGGTGAGTACTTGAGTACAGAGTTCATCCAGTTCCTCAAAGACTATGGGATATTATCCCAATGGACACCTCCTTATACACCACAGCTTAATGGTGTATCAGAAAGGAGGAATCGCACACTGTTAGACATGGTGCGTTCCGTGATATGTTTCGCTGACCTACGCATCTCATTCTGGGGATATGCCCTAGAAACCGCAGCTTACTTTCTGAACAGAATTCTAACTAAGTCAGTGATGTCTACTCCATATGAGATATGGAATGGGAAGAAGCCCGATCTTAAGATTGTTAAGATTTATGGTTGCCTTGCCCACGTTAAGAGACACAACCCTGACAAGTTATAATCTATGATGGAACGGTGCAAGTTCGTGGGATACCTCAAAGAAACTTGTGGGTATTATTTCTATCACCCTAAGGACTGAAAGGTCTTTGTAGCCATGAGAGTAGTGTTCCTTGAGAAGGAACACATTCTTGGTAGAGACAGTGGGTGCATGATAGAGTTGAGTGAGGTTGGAGTACCTAGCTAAAGCACCATTCTAGAATCTGTTCAGATACCTAACACACAAGTTCCAACTTTACGTAGGTCAGATAGAGTATCCCATCCTCCTGAGAGATATGTGGGACATATCAGAAGAGAGGATGTTGAGGATATTAATCCTCAGACCTACGATGAGGCTATTATGAGCATAGACTCCGGGAAATGACAAGAAGCCATAAATTTAGAAATGGATTCCATGTACTCTAACAAGATTTGGAACCTAGTTGATGCACCCAAGGGTATTGTATCCATTGGTTGCAAGTGGATCTTCAAAAAGAAGATTGGAGTAGATGAAAAGGTAGAGACCTCTAAAGCTAGGCTAGTTGCTAAGGGGTATCGTCAAAGGCAAGATATTGACTATGACAAAACTTTCTCACCTGTAGCCATGCTAAAATCCATTCAAATTCTATTGACTATTACAACACACTATGATTATGAGATCTGGCAGATGGATGTCAAAACTGCTTTCCTCAATGGTAACCTTAATGAGGAGGTGTATATGATACAGCCTAAGGGATTCGTATCCAAGAATAACCCAGATAAGGTGTGCAAGTTGCTTAGGTCCATTTATGGATTGAAGCGAGCTTCCTAAAGTTGGAACATTAGATTTGATGAGGCTATCAGATCTTATGACTTCAGTAAGAATGAAGATGAACCTTGTGTATACAGGAAATTAAGTGGGAGCACTATCACCTTTTTGGTATTATATGTGGATGACATCCTAATCATTGGGAATGATGTAGGAATGCTCTCCACAGTAAAGACTTGGCTATCTAGGCACTTCTCCATGAAGGAATTAGGGGAAGCATCCTACATATTGGGGATGCGGATCTCTAGAGATAGATCCAAGAGGATGCTTGGCTTGTCCCAATCCAGGTACATAGACACCATTGTCAAAGGTTTGGCATGGAAAATTCCAAGAGAGGTCTCATACCAATGAGACATGGAATATCACTTTCTAGGAGTATGTCCCCAAAGACTCATAAAGAAAGGGCACACATGGATATGATGCCATATCCATCAGCGATAGGATCTATCATGTATGCTATGCTATGTACCAGGCCTGATATAGCATATGCTCTGAGTGTCACGAGCAGATATCAGGCAGATCCAGGCTTGGAGCACTAGAAAGCAATAAAATGTATCATTAAGTACTTGAGAAGGACTAAGGATCTTTTACTGGTATATGGAGGTAGTAGCCTCAAGGTTGAGGGCTACACGGACTCGAGCTTCTAGTCCGATGTCGATGATAGCAAGTCTAATTTAGGGTATGTGTTCACCCTGAATGGAGGAGCAGTATGCTGGAAGAGTTCCAAGCAAGACACTACTGTTGACTCGACCACAAAGGCGGAATACATTGTTGCGGCAGAGGTAGCAAAGGAGGGAGTCTGGATGAAGAAGTTCATCACAGATTTAGGAGTCATCCAGAGCAGCGAGGAGCTGATTCCTTTATATTACGATAAATATGGGACAATTACTCAAATAAGGAAACCCGGGTCTCATCAGAAGTGTTCTGAGGAGGTTCCAACTTATTAGAGAGATCGTGACCCGAAGAGATGTAGTAATGGAAAGAGTTTCATCCGAAGATAACATTGCAGATCCACTGACAAAGCCATTGACTCAGATTGTCTTTGAGTGTCATAGAGGTCTGATGTGGATCAGACATGTTGTTGATTGGCTTTAGGTCAAGTGGGAGATTACTAGTTATAGGTGCCTTACAAGCCAATCACATGAGTGATAGCACCTGTAACACGCTACGTCAATCTCTTTGCTTATGATTATTTGCATTATCTCACATTATCTAGATGTATATTGTGATGTCCCTAGGTCTGTGCAATGGGAATCGGATCGTGATGAGATCACAATAATGAGACCGATTCACCTTTAAACACAGACCCTAAATTATCCTAGTCATAGGTTACTCGAGTAGGACATCGAGATAACCGGATAGACTGGTGTGC
The DNA here is from genome assembly GCA_024322285.1 of Musa beccarii. Lineage (NCBI taxonomy): Eukaryota > Viridiplantae > Streptophyta > Magnoliopsida > Zingiberales > Musaceae > Musa > Musa beccarii. The sequence continues at coordinate 33,922,819 of CM044394.1, forward strand.
TGTATACCCGTTTATATGATAGAGGTAGCTGGTTTCATAGCTACTCGTGTGGGGACGCTAAGGGTACAGTACAGGTGCTTAATGGAGAATGAGTTCACTGATTGATCCGCCTACAGAATGCTGGATGGTTATTGATACCTCACGTCAGACAGTGATTCCGTAGTCCTAGTAGTGTATCTGGTCCTTAGATTTGAGACACCAAGGATGTCCTGTATGAGTACTCCACTTTTTGATACCAGACTTATAGGTTTGGAAAGCTCCATATCTAGTACAGCTGGTCATTGGGGGTGGTAGCCAACCTTACGAGGACTATTGAGTGTCAATAGAGGATCATCCGCTCTCAGTATCATGAGAGGAATATCCCATGTGTTCTTGCTCAAACAAATCCTTAGCCAAGGTCATTCGGATTAAGAGAGAAAGAGTTCTCCAGGAGAATCCGACAAGAGCAAGACTCGAGGAGAGACCGTATAGGCCTGACAGCACCATGCCCTATATAGGGTCTCTGGGATATTAGATGGATGAGAGATTACAGATACATGGTAACTGAGGACAGATAGGTCTAAAGGATTAGATTCCCCTGTATCGTCTGGGGCCGCGACGTTGTGGCCTAGTACGTCCGCAGTCGATGAGTTGGGTGAATTATTATAGAGATAATAATTCACTAAGTCAGAAGGAGTTCTGATAAGTATGACTCATGGCCAGCTCAATATTGGGCCTAGAGGGTCACACACATATGGTAGGTGTTGCGATGAGTAGAGGTTCGGATATAAGATATCCGCTGAACCCCTTATCTTATTGGATATCCATTAAGCCCCTGAATTATTGGATCCTGAGATGAGATCCAATAATTGCTAATAAGAGATTATTGGGTAGAGGCCCACTAATCCAAGAGGCTTGGGTAATTGGATGGAGATCCAATACCCAATAAGGCAAAAGATCCATTAGGGTTTTTCAAGGGGCCTCTATAAATAGGAGCGGACCAAAGCTCTATAGGCTGAGGGTTTCTTTTGGTAGCCACCTCCTATTTTCCTCTCCCCAAAGAGAGAGGAGCATCGTCGCAATCCCTGCTGTGTGGATACCGCTAGAGAGGAGGACGCTTGACCTCCTTCATCCTCTCCCACAGATCTACAGGAATTCAGGGATATACGATCTCCCTAGGTATCTTCTTTACATATGCAGTTTTCGCGGATTTGTTTTTGACACACCAATCTTCGCAAAACGACGGAAACTTTCTATGGGAAATCTGGGGTGTTCTATTTTCTGTTCTTCTGATGCAGATGTGATGTCACTCCCCCTTGATGGATTTCCCAACTTGTCCCTGATTCTATCTCGGTTGGTTCTAGCAACACTTCCGACGATCCTTCGGACTTCCAGTGAACTCTCGAACTCCCGACGAACTTGATCTCCGTAAATCACTTTATGTTTTCATCCTATCATAGTTAATCCTGCACACTTATCTCGACATTATGGGTTAGAACAAATAATTCACTAATTGACTTCATCATCAAAATCTAAGAGTCAACAATCTCCCCCTTTTTTATGATGACAATCAATTGATGATGGAGTTAATCTTAACTCCCCCTATCTATATGTCATATTATGAGAAGGTAAAAATACTTGAATTCAATCTTCTTAAATTCATCCCAAACCTAATAAGTTTCATTCATTAAACTTACCATCATTAACAAGCATGATCTTTCATCCATAAATACAAAACTTCATATTTTTCATAATGTCATGGCATGTTATATATTTTCTAGTCGAATGATAGACATTCATCATTTCGACAAGAGAAACTAATTACAAATTGAATTACCACAAGGATCAAATGATATCAATGAAGTTCATAAGATCAAGGCATGATATCAAATGAAATATTAACTTATCATATCAATAAAAAAAACCCAATTTTTAAACATGATATGATATCGATCTCAAAACACTTGAATTCAATCTTATTAATACTATGCAAGACATTTTATCAAGTTATTTTCATATTTCTCATCAATTTACACATTCTTCTCCCTCTTTGTCATCAACAAAAAGGAGGTGAAGTAGCCACCACAAGGTATCATACCACAAAAAAATGAGTGGTCAATTATTAAGCATATGACAAATGAGTTGAACATAATACAAAATATGTCATCCTTGACGAAGAAATCTGAAAAATGTTTGGATCATGTTTATTCATGTTCATGAGATCTGAAAGAAAACATTAGAACATCAAAATGCTCATGAAGAATTCATACATAAAGAATATAAGACTCATTTTTTATTATTAAGAATTCATAGAATTGTGAAAGGATAGATCATTAAAGTCATTCATCAAGGATTTCATATTTTAAGGTAAACTCTATGAGAATGAGATGTCAAAACTCATAAAACTTCAACGAATGAAATATATCAACATCAAAAATTTGAAAGAAAAAACTTCGACGAGGTATTCTTGTAGTGATTCATGAGGAGGAAGTCATAAAACCTTGAATCATACCGATTAGCATAAGAATAAAAAATCAAAAATGAATATTTAAGAACTTAATTTTGCATAAATTACATAATTAATTTATGCATATGTTAAGTTTCATATAAAATTCAAGTCATAAAATATCTTTAGTCATACTTAAAGGAGGGTATAAAATCAGTTTTTACTACATCATTAGTATCCACTATTTAAAGGAGGAAAACAACATCATGATAGCTTTCATCAAGATTATGATCGAAAGATAAAAATGAGAGCTCCATGATATAAAGATGTCATCAAAATGCAAAAATATAAAATCAATGTGAAACTATCAAAACTGAAAATTTAATCATTTCATCAAAAGTCATGACATAACTAAAAAATTCATCAATAGGAAGATCAAAATGTCAAGATGATATTGTTAAGATATCATTCAAAAATGAAGAGGTGATATTAAGATGATACAATCAAAACCGAAGTTGGAAAATTTCGGAAAAGAAACATACAACATCATGTATTAGAATAATTTAGCATGCCTAATTCTCTTCTAATGAATTTAGATTGTTCTTCATTTAGGGGTTTTGTGAAGATGCCCGCTAATTGGTATTTTGTATCAATAAATTCTAGAATGACATTATTATTATTGATATGATCTCGTATAAAGTGATGCCTAATGTCAATATACTTAGTTCTTGAGTGTTGAATTGGATTTTTGGTTAGACAAATAGCGCTTGTATTATCACATTTTTTGGGAATGTTCTTTAAATAAATTCCATAGTCTTCTAACGTATTTTTCATCCAAACAACTTGTGCACAACATGCACTTGCAGCTATGTATTCGGCTTTCGCCGTAGATAGTGCAACCAAATTTTATTTCTTAGAAGTCCAAGAAATAAGTGTATGTCCTAAAAATTGGCATGTTCCGGATGTGCTCTTTCTATCTATTCTACATCCACCAAAATCCGCATCTGCATAGGCTTTTAAATCAAAGTTATCGGATTTTGGATACCATAATCCGAGATTAGGAGTTCCTTTAAGATACCTAAGGATTTTTTTAATAGCTTTAAGGTGAGATAACTTAGGATTAGCTTAGAATCTTGCACATAGACCTACACTAAACATGATATCTGGTCTAGTTGCGGTGAGGTAAAGTAAGCTACCTATCATTCCCCTATATATTTTTTGATCAAAATTTTCTCCACTTTCATCCAAGTCTAACTTGGTAGAAGTACTCATTGGAGTGTTGATGGCTTTTGAACCATCCATGTTAAATCATTTTAACAATTCTAATATATACTTTGTTTGATTAAGAAATATACCATCACTAAGTTGTTTAACTTGTAATCCTAAAAAGAAGATTAATTCTCCCATTAGGCTCATTTCAAATTCATGACTCATACACTTGGCAAATGATTCACAAAATGATTCATTCAAAGAATCAAAAATAATATCATCAACATAAATTTGAACAATAAGAAAATTATTTTCAAAATGTTTAATAAACAATATAGTATCAACCTTGCCTTTAGTAAAATTATTTGAAATTAAGAAAGAACTAAGCCTCTTGTACCAAGCCCTAGGGGCTTGTTTTAATCCATAGAGAGACTTAGTTAGTTTAAACACATGATTAGGAAGAAGAGAATTTTCAAATCCCGGGTGGTTGTTCAACATACACTTCTTCGAAAATAAAACCATTTAAGAAAGCACTTTTGACATCCATTTGAAAAAGCTTAAAGTTATTACTACTAGCATAGGCAAGGAGCATCCTAATGGCTTCTAATCTTACCACAGGAGCGAAGGTCTCTTCATAATCGATACCTTCTTGATTGAAACTTTTGGCCACTAGTCTAGCCTTGTTTCTAACCACGATACCACATTCATCTTGCTTGTTTCTAAAGACCCATTTAGTACCAATAACTAAATGGTCACTAGGTCTAGGAACAAGCTTCCATACCTCATTCCTTTCAAATTGATTCAATTCTTCTTGCATTACGATAACCCAAGAATTATCTTTCAAGGCATCATCAATGCACTTAGGTTCAATTTGAGAAAGAAAAGTGGCATGGGCATAAAAAATTTTAAAAAAAGAATGAGTTTGAACCCCTTTCGATGTGTCTCCTATAATTAACTCCTTGGGATGGGCATCTACATACTTTCATTCCTTATATAAGAAATTTTGGGAAGAAGATGCATCCAAATTGCTATTTTGAGGAGAGGGTTCATTTAAATTCAAACCATCAAAACCAAAATCATCATCAAAATCTTTTTTTTTTAATTCAGAAATTTCATTAAAAACTACATGAATAGGCTCTTCTATAACTAATGTTCTTTTGTTAAAAACACGAAAAGCTTTAGAAATGAAAGAGTAACCAAGAAAGATGCCTTCATAGGATTTAGCATCGAATTTTCCTGAAGCATCCTTTTCATTTAAAATAAAGCATTTGCAACCAAAAACTTTAAATAAGAAACAATAGGTTTTTTGTTATTTCATAATTCATAAGGAGTCTTGGATAGAGATGGTCTTACTAGAACCATATTCATGATATAGCAAGCCATATTAACGGCTTCGATCCAAAAGTATTTGGGCAAACTATGTTCATTTAACATGGGTCTTGCTTTTTATTGTAAATTTCTATTCTTTCTTTCTACTACTCCATTTTGTTAAGGATTTCTTAGAGTAGAGAAGTTGTGGTTATACCTGTTAGATTCACAAAAATTTTGGAAGTCATGGTTTTGGAATTCTCCACCATGATCACTTCGAATCGATGAAATCATGAAACCCTTTTCATTTTGAGTAAGTTTACAAAATTTAGAAAAATATTTAAAGCAATCACTTGTGTGAGCCAAAAAATAGGTCCAAGTATATCTACTATAATCATCTACAATGACAAATGCATATTTGCTACCTCCTAGACATGTTGTGTCAATTGGTCCAAATAAATCCATATGGATCGGTCTAGAGGTGCTTATTTGATTCTTTGATTTGAAGCTAGTTTTTATTTGTTTTCCTAGTTGACATGCATCACATACTTTGTCCTTGACAAACTTGATGTTTAGAATTCCTCGTACTAGTTCTTTAGAAGAAATTTTAAATATTAGTTTCATACTTGCATGGCCTAATCTCCTATGCCAAAGCCTAGCATCATCATTTAAAACGGAGAAGCATATTTCATTACTAAGTTCTTCAATGTTAATAGTGTAAACATTATTTTGTTTTAACGTAATCATGGATATATTGTTGTTTGGTTTTTCAATGATACAAGCATTAGATTCAAATTTAACAATATAACCTTTATCGCATAATTGACTAATACTCAAAAGATTATATTTTAATCCATCAACTAGTAATACTCATCAATTGAAAAACTTAATTTGTTACCTATGGTTCCCTTGCCAATGATTTTACCCTTGTTGTTGTCTCCGAAGGTGATATACCCTTCTTCTTTGCTAGTGAGCATAGAGAATTAAGATGGATCTCCGGTCATGTGCCTTAAGCATCCACTATTAAGATACCATCTCTTGCTCCTAGCTTGTGATGGTGAATGGTTCTACAAAAGAGGATGGTTTTTATGTACCCATTTGATTTTGGGTGCCTCAAATATTAATCTACTAACTTTGTCATTTAGCATTGAATTATTTATGGTTCCTTTAGGAACTCATATCAATTTATGTGGACTAATTTTCCTAAATGGACATTTGTAAACAACATATCCGGATTTATAACAAAAATTATATTTTAAATGAGGTGATACATATAATGTGGGTCCTTTAATGAAGGTGGTAGGATTTCAATGAGATCCACTCACAAATCCAATTCCACTTCTATTTCCGACGTAACCCTTGTTTGTAAGAATCATGTCCAAGCCCTTGCTACCGACCTTAAACTTGTTTAGGGTCTCTTTGTTAGTCATATGTGCCCTGCAAGCCAATCACATGAGTGATGACACTTGTGACTTGATATGCACTTTTTCTTTTTGTGTATTATTAGGTGTTTTATTATTTTATCTTGCGTGTTGTGTATATTGTGATGTCCTTAGATCTGTGCAATGGGAATCAGATCGTAATGAGATCACGATAATGAGACTGATTCACCTTTAAACACAGAACCTAAATTATCCTGGTCATAGGTTACTCGAGAAGGATATCGAGATAACTGGATAGACTAGTGTGCTGTATATCCATTCATATGATAGAGGTAGCTGGTCTCATAGCTACTCGTGTGGGGACACTAAGGGTACAGTGCAGGTGCTTATTGGAGAATGAGTTCACTGATTGATCCGCCTATGAAATGCTAGATGGTTATTGCTACCTCACGTCAGACAGCGATTCCGTAGTCCCAGTAATGTATCTGGTCCTTTGACTTGAGACACCAAGGATGTCCTGTATGAGTACTCCACTCTTTGATACCGGACTTATAGGTTTGGAAAATTTCAGATCTAGTACAACCGGTCATTGGGAGTGGTAGCCAACCTTACGAGTGCTATTGAGTGTCAATAGAAGATCATCCACTCTCGGTATCATGAGAGGAATATCCCATGTGTTCTTGCTCGAACAAATCCTTGGCCAAGGTTATTCGGATTGAGAGAGAAAGGGTTCTCCGGGAGAATCCGATAAGAGCAAGATTCGAGGAGAGACCGTATGGGCTGGTATAGGGTCTCTAGGATGTTAGATGGATGAGAGACTATAGAAACATGGTAACTGAGGACAGATATGACCAAAGGATTAGATTCTCCTGTATCGTTTGGGGGCCGCGGCGTAGTGGCCTGGTACGTCCGCAGTCGATGAGTTGAGTGAATTATTATAGAGATAATAATTCACTAAGTCAGAAGGAGTTCTGACAAGTATGACTCACGGCCAGCTCGATATTGGGCCTAGAGGGTCATACACATATGGTAGGTGTTGCGACAGTAGAGGTTCGGATATGAGATATCCGCTGAACCTCCTATCTTATTGGATATCCATTAAGCCCCTGAATTATTGGATCCTGAGAAGAGATCCAATAATTGCTAATAAGAGATTATTGGGTAGAGGCCCACTAATCCAAGAGGCTTGGGTAATTAGATGGAGATCCAATACCCAATAAGGCAAAAGATCCATTAGGGTTTTTAGGGGGCCTCTATAAATAGGAGGGAACCAAAGCTCTATAGGCTGAGGGTTTCTTTTGGTAGCCAGCTCCTGTTCTCCTCTCCCCATAGAGAGAGGTGCATCGTCGCAAAGCCTACAGTGTGGATACCGCTAGAGAGGAGGGCACTTGACCTCCTTCATCCTCTCCCACAGATCTACAGGAATTCAGGGATATACGATCTCCCTAGGTATCTTCTTTTACATGTGCAGTTTTGCGGATTTATTTTTGACACACTAATCTTCGCACGACGATAGAAACTTTCTACGGGAAATCTGGGGTTTTGTTTTTGTTCTTCCGCTGCGCATATGATATCGCTCCCTTGAAGGATTTCCCAACAGTGGTATCAGAGCTAGGTTGTTCGTGCGAAGATTGGATCTTAAACAGCGTGTGTTATGTTTTGGATTTGCTTTTGACGCCAAAATCATTAGCGCAAAAGGGCCCGGAAGGGCAGCAACTATTGCTACCCCTTGTCTTGCGCTCGCCAGGCAACGGCCGCAAGGTGCTACGCCGACGGCTTTGTCTGTCAGGGACGTCGGCGCGCACGAAGGTGGTACAGAGGGGCACCGCGGCGCCGCCGCATGCCGCCGCGGACAAGATCGCGGGTAGCGGCGCCAGGCAGCGCCAGGGCAGCGACGGTGCTCACTGCATGGGGCAATGGCTGCGCCACCACCCTGCTCACGCGTAGGGGGCGCCGCCGGCAGGGTGGCGACAACCGCAGGCGTAATAAGGGTGAGGGATTAGGGTTTTAGGGCAAAAGATGATTTCGTTCTCTGAATTTCAAAAATTTCAAATTTTGTCTCCTTTGCTAGAATTACCAAAATACCCCTCAAAATTTTAGAAATTCCAGATTCTATCCCTTTTGGCAGAATTATCAAAATACCTTTTGATCGAATTACCAAAATACCCTTGGGAATTCAAAAAATTACCTTTGTGTCCCTGATTTCAAAAAATTAAATATGTTAATTAAATAATTTAATTAATTATTATTTTTTTATCTAGTAGTCCTATAAAGTAATATATACATGTGATGTATGATGTGGACAGATGATCATGGACTTGTGATGTGATGTATGTACATGTGATTATTATTATTGGGGTCTGCGAGCCTCTATTTTTCTTATTTATTATCGGGCCTGCGTACCTATAATTATATTATAATTACATGAGGAGGCACAGCAATAGCGGGACCCACGAGGTCGAGATGGATGATCTGACGCATGGAGATGCGTTGAGATGCCGACGGATCCGACGAAGCGAGATGGACGATCATAGGGCATAGAGATATGCCAAAGTACACATAGATCTTGATGTTGAGTAATTGGGGCCACTAGCTCGGGCCTGATCACATTAGGATGTGGTCCATGGTCATCTGGTGTGATTGCTCATGTGATGTGTGATTAGATATACACCTACTAGATATGTATATATATATATTTGCATGCGATGTAGATATAATACGAATGTGTGTGACACATTATGTTAGGAGACCAAATCAAAAATCCTCTCTATTAATAATATTAAGTCGGTAAACATGAGGCAATTAGATTGACCCACGTAGCCTTCCATTGTTATAGGTAGGAACTGATTTCGGGTGTAGATTGAGTTGGTCGAGTCCCTCGAGACTCACCTATATCGCATTTCGCTATCTTATCTACGACATAGAGATGTCATTGGTGACCTGAGGACATAGTATGCTTGGTCGAGTCCCTCGAGAGTATATCACCGAATCAGACTCATCTGGTAATGATGGTGATGACTTAACCGAACATCATGGTTGGTCGAGTCCCTCGAGGCCATAGTGGTTCAGAGGTCGAACAGGACGGGAATCACAAGGAGTTGTGATTGGCAAGAGTTGCCTACCTTTACGGGCTTAACGTGATTGGTCGAGTCTCTCGAGGTTACGTTAAGACGCCGATTGGATCCTGATCCCCATTAGAGATCCGCCGGGGGTCTCCGATTCACAAACCGGAGGGTGTTGTGTGTGTCGCGAAAAATTAGTGGAATACATTAAGATAAAAGTCCTTATCTTAATTGTTTAAATTTCTACAAAGTCTGCATGTTATTTATTTCTACTATAATTTTTTTTTTCAGAAAAATATCGCTATCAAATCCTTTACGTGGCATACTTGATGCCAACCGCCTTACTGGTCCAAATTATACGGATTGAATTCGTAATCTGAGAATCGTTCTCACGGTGGAGAAAAATACATATGTCCTTGATATAGTGATCCCTATGCCCGACGAAGGGGCAAGCGAAGATGAGATCGCTCGTTATATGAAGTACTTAGATGATTTCACTCTTGCGCAGTGTTATATGTTGGCTTCTATGACTACTGAGTTACAGAGACAGCATGAAAATATAGATGCTAATTCCAAACTCCTGCATCTTTATAAACTATTTGAGGAACAGGGAAGAACTCAGCGATATGAGATATCAAAGAGTCTTTTCTGTGCTAGGATGAATAAGGAGACACCAGTTCAGAATCATGTCTTAAGATGATTGAGTAGATCGAGAAACTCATAGGTATAGGAATGGTCCTAGAGGATAACCTGTGTGTGGATCTTGTGCTTTAGTCCCTACCAGATTCCTTTTCTCAGTTCATAATAAATTTTAATATGAACAAACTTGAGGTGACCCTCCTAAAGCTCCTCAATATGTTGAGAAAAGCAGAGAGCACCATCAAGAAAGAGAAACTGGTTCTCTACACTGGTGAGACCAGAAAGAGAAGGAAGGCTGAGAAGACTCTTAAGAAGGGCAAGGGCAAAGGAAAAATGGGTAAGGCAAAGGTTGCCAAGAAAGACCCAACAAAGGACAAAGGCCAGTACTTCCACTGTAGCAAAGATGAGCATTGGAAGAGGAACTGCAAAGAGTACCTTGCAGAGAGGGTGAAACAGAAGCTTGCAGAAGCTTCAGGTACATTTATGATCAGTCTCCATTTGTCAGAATCTTATGATAACACATGGGTATTGGATACCGGGAGTGCTTATCATATCTGCAATTCGTTGCAGGTTTTGGCAGAACCTAGGAGATTGAACAGAGGTGAGATGGATCTTAAGATGAGCAATGGAGCAAAGGTTGCTACAATGGCTGTTGGCAAGATCACCTTACATCTGTCTGGTGGAGCTATTATTACATTAGATGCATGCTATTATGTTCCTTCTATTATTAAAAACTTTATTTCCATTTCATGTTTGACAGTTAATGGATATAAATTAGTTTTTGAGAACAATGGTTGTTCAATAATATTAGATGATGAGATCATCACGAGAGGAACATTGCATAATAGTTTATTTATACTAGATACAGCTCCACATATCATGAGTGTAAGTGAGTCTAAGAGGAAACGAGAAGTGGAGAACCAGACAGGAAAGAGTATTAAAACCCTTCGATCAGATCGAGGAGGTGAGTACTTAAGTACAGAGTTCACCTAGTTCCTCAAAGACCATGAGATTTTATCCCAATGGACACCTCCTTATATACCACAGCTTAATGGTGTATCAGAAAGGAGGAATTACACACTGTTAGACATGGTGCGTTCCATGATGTGTTTCGTCGACCTACCCATCTCATTCTGGGGATATGCCCTAGAAACCGTAGCTTACCATCTGAATAGAATTTCAACTAAGTCAGTGATGTCTACTCCATATGAGATATGGAATAGAAAAAAGCCCGATCTTAATATTGTTAAGATTTGGGGCTACCCTGCCCACGTTAAGAGATACAACCCTAACAAGTTGGAATCTATGATGGAACGGTGCAAGTTCGTGGGATACCCCAAAGAAACTTGTGGGTATTATTTCTATCACCCTGAGGACCGAAAGGTCTTTGTAGCCAAGAGAGTAGTGTTCCTTGAGAAGGAATACATTCTTGGTGGAGACAGTGGGAGCATGATAGAGTTGAGCGAGGTTGGAGAACCTAGCTCAAGCACCATTCCAGAATCTATTCAGATGCCTAACACACAAGTTCCAACTTTACGTAGGTCCGATAGAGCATCCCATCCTCCTGAGAGATATGTAGGACATATTAGAAGAAACGATATTGAGGATATTGATCCTCAGATCTACGAGGAGGCTATTATAAGCATAGACTCTGAGAAATGGCAAGAAGCCATGAATTCAGAAATGGATTCCATGTACTCCAATAAGGTTTGTAACCTAGTTGATGCACCCGAGGGTATTGTACCCATTGGCTATAATTGGATCTTCAAAAAAGAAGATTGGAGTAGATGGAAAGGTAGAGACCTATAAAGCAAGGCTAGTGGCTAAGGGGTATCGTCAAAGGCAAAGTGTTGACTATGATGAAACTTTCTCACCTGTAGCCATGCTAAAATCCATTTGAATTCTATTGGCTATTGCAGCACACTATGATTATGAGATCTGGTAAATGGACGTCAAAACCGCATTCCTTAATGGCAACCTCGAGGAGGAAGTAAGGTGTGCAGATTGTGTCTAGGGATAACCCAGATAAGGTGTGCAGATTGCTTAAGTCCATTTATAGATTGAAACAAGCTTCCCGAAGTTGGAACATAAGATTTGATGAGGTGATCAGATCTTATGAATTCGTTAAGAACGAAGATGAATCTTGTGTGTATAGGAAATTAAGTGGGAGCACTATCACCTTTTTGGTATTATATGTGGATGACATCCTGATCATTGGGAATGATGTAGGAATGCTCTCCATAGTAAAGACTTGGTTATCTAGGCACTTCTCCATGAAGGAATTAGGGGAAGTATCCTACATATTGGAGATACGGATCAATAGAGATAGATCCAAGAGGATGCTTGGCTTGTGTCACGCTCCCCCCGAATCATCACATTCAGGAGGTGTGATCCTGTCTTAAATCCATAATAATATAATTCATCAATAATTCAATCCAGGATCCATTCTAACAATTTGAGGATCGTAAGAACCTTTCAAATCAATATTCACAATTCATCAACCTGTACATTTCATAATATCATACTCCACTTCCCTCAGAGATTCATAAAATCCAAAGCCAACTCAACTAAACATCAACCACAACACAAATCCATAATCATAGAAATATATACAATCACAAAACATAATATTTACCACAAGTTCATATCCTTATGTAATTTAAACTTATTATTCCATCTACATGAGCGGTCATTTAAACTTTTACAACACATAAGTGTCAACATATCCTTAACATTTCATCAGAAGTAAAGTATACTATATAACAAAAGACTTATCAACTAACAAAGATTAGCCCAAAAATCTTCTAGCCTTTCTTTACTTCAACCCAATTCTAGCTTTTCCTTGCGTGACAAGCTAACCTGAAAAAAATTATATATAGCAACGAGGTGAGCATAAAGAGCTCAGCAAGCGACTAACATATCCATGGTGATAGGAGCAGTTCAAGCAGGCTTGGTATCAAAATACAAAAGCATAGCTACAAGTGTTCAATGAAAAGCATCTCATTTGATATAAAATCACAAAGGGTTATCTCATTTGAAACCGGCATTATACATAACAATAGGAGAAAGGAAATTGGAGCATTTCATTTGCAAAAGAAGCATTTGGGTACATATCAAAGGTGTAAGAGTGTTTGGGAGCATAACAATGATATACGAAGCACTTCAAAGTATAACAAGTGAGCCGAATAACAAAAACAAGCTTGTATGTCATTTTTGATGTAGCATGCATTCTATTTTTATCCAAAGCATAAATATAATCTCGTAGGCAAAGTTTTGGATATCATATCAAATAAACATAGAGGGTGCTATGGGACCACATTCATAACGTGATTCATCCATTTCTGGATGACCACCAAACATTACTCTCCCACGTCTGGGAGCTCCATCCACCCACGTCTGAGTGAAGTCAATGGGGCCAGCAGAGCAATCGTGGGCTCTAAGCATAACTCCCTTTACCATTTCTGGCAAAGGTTCACATTATCCCACAAGACACCAGAGTACAAAAGGGTAGCATGAACAATAACATTGGCATATATCGGAAGCACATGCGGAACAATGAAAATATGCGTGTGCCTTTACGAAACAAGATAATGCAAACATGAACATTACATATAGATTTCAGGTATATAAACAATTTTAGGATGAACAATACAAGAATTTTCAAAGGACCATTATAAAACTCAATTGAAGAAGAATTTAGTGGAAGTTAGATTTCCAATAGGATGAAACTTGAATAGGCAAAACTCAACTAAATTTCAGGTCTGACATAAATTGAGTGATACATTTCCTGAATTGTTTAAGTAACCAAATATAGTCCAATTCACTCATAATAGATGTCATTGGAAAGCTGTATCAAACTATTTTCAGATGAACTCAGATTTGTAAATTTTTGAGATCATAACAGGAAGTTACAACAAATAGAGTAAAGAAAGGTCAGAATTGATTATCTCTGTTTTGCAGAATTGGTAGAATGAATTTAAACTGATGTTTCAGAGTGCAAACATAATTCAAAATTTTCAAATTATATGTCAAAAGAAAGATACACGAATACAGTTTCCAAAGAATGAAATTTTGCATAATTCAGAATTTTTATCAGAGAGTTATGAGCTATTTAGTAACAGAAGGTTAGGAGCTATAGTATATGTTTCACTGAATACATAAGGTCTTTTCATTCATATATTTGGATAGATAAATTTACTCCAAATCTTTAAATTTTTATGTCAAATGAAAGCTCTATAAGTCTTCTTTCGTATGAAAAAGGTTTCTCCTCAATTAGGCTTTAGTACAAAAAGTTGTCCACTTGAGTACAGAAAGGTCGAAAAATCTAAAAATTTTCAGATTCAACATTTGATGTATAAATGGCATAGATATCTTCAATGAAGCTATAATCTTCCAATTTTTCTCAGAATCAAGATGAAACAAAGATTAAAATTTATCTCTAGGATGGGGTTAGAACACTTGCCTTACAAAAGTTTGATTCCCAACTATGGAGAGTTGATGCAAAACCTTGCGCTAAGATGAAAGTTCTTTTTCTCCTTTAATTCCTTCTCCTTCTCCTCTATGTTGGCAGCAAGCTTCTCATATTAAGTTTTTCTTAACTCATCATCTATTTACTTAAGTTTTAGCTAATACAAGGATAGGTGGCAAGCATGCATGAGAAAAACATGTGTCATCCACATAATTAACACAAGTGGCTCATTCTTATGTTAGCTAATGCCACTTGTCCTCTCTTTTTCTTTCTTTTTTTTTTACTGAATACTAATCTTTCATAAATCTTATATAATTATTAATATTCATATTTTGGTCCCTAACACAAAACTTTCAATATAAAAATATTTAGTGCTAAAGGATTATTAAAAGAAATCCTCATATTTACAAATAAGTCCTTTTAAATTTTTTAAAAAATGAGGGATGTTACACTCTACCCTCCTTAAAAGAAAATTTAGTCCTCTAAATTAGTCATATCTCTTTCGACGAAAAGATGAGGATAAGCTTTCTTCATTTCTTCCTCTAGCTTCCAAGTCGTTTCATTTGTAGAATGATGCTTCCAAATTACTTTAACCAGAGTAATGATTCTATTTCTTAAGATTTTCTCTTTCTTATCAATAATCCGAATGGGCTCTTCCTTGTAAAATAAGTCTTTCTCAATCACAATCGGCTCATACTCAATGACATGAGAGAGTTCAAGTATATACTTTTTGAGCATTGAAACATGAAATATATCATGGATATGACATAATGATGGTGGCAAGGTAATTTTGTAAGCGACAGAGCCAATTCTTTCAAGGATTTCAAAGGGTCCAATAAATCTTGGGTTTAACTTTCCTTTCTTTCCAAATCTTACAACGCCTTTAGAAGGAGAGACCTTTAGGAATACAAAATCTCCTACTTCGAACTCGATATCTCATCTTCGATTGTCAGCATAGCTCTTTTGTGGGCTTTGAGCAGTTTTTAGCCTCTTTCTGATAACTTAAATCTTTTCAGTAGTCACTTGTACTTTATCTGGTGCTAATAGCTTTCTATCGCCAACTTCCTCCCAACATATAGGCATTCTGCACTTTCGCCTATACAATGCTTCATAAGGAGCCATCTGAATGCTCGAATGATAACTATTATTGTAAGTGAACTCAATAAGAGAAATATCTTTATCCCATTCACCTCTTCAATCCATAACATAGGCTCTAAGCAAATCCTCAAGTACTTGAATAGTTCTTTCAGATTGACCATCAGTCTTAGGGTGATAGGCAGTGCTAAATTTTACTTTGGTGCCCATAGAATCTTGTAATCTCCTCCATAATCTAGAAAGAAATCTGGAGTCTCTGTTCGAGATGATCTCCTTTGGGACACCATGAAGTCTTATTATTTCATCAACATACAAATCTGCAAGCCTATCAAGGGAATAAGTCATATTGATTGTTAAGAAATGTGCCGATTTGGTTAACCGATCAATAATGGCCCAAATAGCATCATGCTTTCTAGAGGTTCTGGGTAGTCCTGAAACAAAGTCCATAGTAATGCATTCCCATTTCCATTCAGGAATATCTAAGGGCTGTAATAAACGTCCAGGTCTCTGGTGTTCTGCTTTGATTTGTTGACATGTCAAACACCTTGAAACATATATTGCAATCTCCTTCTTTATGCCTTTCCACCAATAATGACTTTGGAGATCTCTATACATTTTAGTGCTACCTGGATGCATGGTATAATTTGAATTGTGACCTTCCTTCAAGATTTGGTCCTTGAAATCTGGGTGATTTGGAACACATATTCTATCCCCAAATCTCAATAGGCCATCATCTGAAATTTGAAAATTCAACTTCAATCCCTTTTCAACTTCATTTCTTAAGTATATTAAATGTGGATCTCGTAGTTGTCCTTCTTTAATTTGTTGAATGAGATCAGTTTGCACTTGGATAGAGGCCATCAACATTATTGAGTCTTGCCCTTTCCTCATTACATTCGAATCATAATTTCTTTCTAATAGCTTCCATTGTTTCACAACCAGACTAGCCATAAAACTTGTAGATTTTCTACTAAGTGCATCAGCTACAACATTTGCTTTACCTGGGTGATAACGGATGGTACAATCATAATCTTTTAGAAGTTCTATCCATCTTCGCTGCCTCATATTTAACTCTTTCTGTGTAAAAATGTACTTTAAACTCTTGTGATCAGTAAAGATATCAAATGTCTGCCCATACAAGTAATGTCTCAAAATCTTTAGAGTAAAGATGATTGCTGCCAATTCTAAATCATGAGTCGGATAATTCAATTCATAGCTCTTCAGCTGCCTAGAAGCATAAGTAATTATTTTCCCTTCTCGAATTAAAACACATCCAAGTCCCTTTCTTGAAGC
This sequence comes from Musa beccarii, assembly GCA_024322285.1. Taxonomy (NCBI): domain Eukaryota; kingdom Viridiplantae; phylum Streptophyta; class Magnoliopsida; order Zingiberales; family Musaceae; genus Musa; species Musa beccarii. The sequence goes on from CM044394.1 coordinate 33,939,700, forward strand.
ATCAGTATAAATTACGAATCCTTCGTTACCACTAAGAATAGTGAGAATAGGGGCACTAGTCAATCTTCTTTTTAATTATTGGAAACATTACTCACAATCACCACTCCATTCAAATTTCACATTCTTTTGAGTCAATTTCGTGAGGGGATGAGCAATTTGAGAAAATCCCTTCATAAATCTCCTGTAATAACCTGCCATGCCTAAGAAACTTCTAACTTCTGTTACATTTGTTGGTACTTCCCAATTAACTACTACTTCCACCTTCTTTGGATCAACAGATATGCCCTTTCCTGAAATCACGTGGCCTAAGAAAGCAATTTCCTTTAACCAAAATTCACATTTGCTAAACTTTGCATACAACTTCTTTTCTCTTAGTATGGATAATACATTTCTCAAGTGTTTCTCATGCTCTTGATTACTCCTTGAATATACTAATATATCATCAATGAATACAATTACACAATTATCTAAGAGTGGTTGAAATATTCTGTTCATCAATTCCATAAAAGCTGCAGGAGCATTAGTCAAGCCAAAAGGCATTACTAAAAATTCATAGTGACCATATCGAGTTCTAAAGGTTGTTTTTGGAATATCATCCTTCTTGACCTTCAACTGATAGTAACCTGATCTTAGATCAATCTTGGAGAATACTTGTGAACCCTGCAATGGATCAAACAAATCATCAATCCTGGGTAGGGGATACTTGTTTTTGATGGTCACCTGATTCAACTGTCTATAATCAATACAAAGCCTCAACGTCCCATCCTTTTTCTTAACTAACAGCACTGGAGCACCCCACGGTGAGACGCTGGGTCGAATGAAACCCTTATCTAATAACTCTTGTATTTGCTTCTTCAATTCCTCGAGCTCGAGTGGTGCCATTCTGTAGGGAGGTTTAGATATTGGAGTCGTCCTGGGGACTAAATCAATAACAAATTCACCTTCCCTGTCTGGAGGTAGCCCAAGCAAATCCTCCAGGGATACATCAGGGAACTCTTTAACCACAGAAATTTTGTTTAGGTGAGTTTCTTGTTCTTAATGCTCCTTTACATATATAACATAACAAAAACATCCTTTCTGCATAAGGCATTGAGTTTGAAGTGCCGATATTAAGCAAGGAGGCAAATCATGCCTAATACCCTCAAAGTAGAAGATAGGTTGATTTGGCATGCAGAAAGTAATTATTTTTGTATAGCAATCAATACTAACATGATAGGAAGATAACCAATCCATGCCCAGTATAATATCAAAACCTTGGATTTCTAAGAGCATTAAATCAGCAAGGAATTCATGTTCTCCGATAGAAATCAAACATGATGGATAAACCAAATTTGTAGTCAAGGAATCCCCAACAACAGTAGATACGTGTAGCAAATAATCTAGTGGTTTAGGTTGAATGCCCAAGTGACAAGCAAAATAGTGTGATACAAAAGATAAGTCGGAACCAGGATCAAACAAAACTTTTGCATTTCTATTATAAACATGTAGAATACCTTCAACCACTGATTTAGAGGCTCTGGAATCTTGTTTTGTGATAGCATAGACTCGAGCATGGGCTGGTGGCTTAGGGGGCTATGGCTCTTTCTTCTTGTTTAGTGGGTAGTCTCTTACTTTATGATCCAACTTTCCACCAGCAAAACAGGCTCTAGTCACCCGAAAACACTCTCTCGTCTTATGATTACGTCCACATTTTGCACACAATAGAGTTCTTTGTGATAGATTTCCTTTCTCAAATCTAGGTGCCTTCACCCTCTTGTTACTTCTTTCTACTTCATTTCCTCTCTTACTTCTACCAACAAACTTATCCTTGCTATTCTTGTCCCTGATTTCTTGGATCTCCTCCAAGTCTTTTTCAAGTATGAAAGCTCTTTCTACTATGTCAGTGTATACCTGGAGGTTTAAAGCTGATATCCGGCTTCTTATTGCTGGCCTTAGTCCCCTTTCAAACCTTCTTGCTTTCCTAGATTCATCATCAATCATATGCGTGGAAAATCTAGAGAGCTCAGTGAATTTAGACTCATATTTGGCTATTGTCAAATTTTCCTCGATGAGATTTAGGAACTCTAATTCTTTCTGCTCTCTAATACAATCTGGAAAATATTTTTCATTGAACTTTTCTGTAAATACCTTCCAAGTGATTAGCTCCTATCGAGCTTCAGAAATCCTCTTCATGGTTCACCACCAGTGCTCAGCCTCACCTTCTAGCATGAAGGAAGCACGAGAAACCTTCTTATCATCAGGGCAACTTAAAACGTCAAATATTTTTCTATCCGCATCATCCATTGTTCTGCTACTATTAGATCAGGCTCACTACTAAAACTAGGAGGACTAAGCTTCTTAAATTGTTCGATTCCCAACCCAGTCTGGTTTGAAGTCCCCGCTTCATCATTTCTTCCTTGTCGGACTTGTTGTTGCATCACTTGTGTCATAGCCTCTAGAGTTTTCATAATTCCACTCAATTGATCGGAAGTAGATGCAATAGGAGAACCAGATGACCTTGTCATCCTTGCTTCCTAAAACAACAAAAGAAAACTTTTGATTGTCTCTAAATTGAAATCACTAAACCTCAAAATTTATTATGCATCTAGCATATCAAATTTCTTAAGAATCCTTAAATCATGCTCTAATACCAAACTGTCATTCCCCGAATTATCACATTCAAGAGGTGTGATCCTGTCTTAAATCCATAATAATATAATTCATCAACAATTCAATCCAGGATCCATTCTAACAATTTGAGGATCGTAAGAACCATTCAAATCAATATTCATAATTCATCAACTTGTACATTTCATAATATCATACTCCACTTCCCTCAGAGATTCATAAAATCCAAAGCCAACTCAACTAAACATCAACCACAACACAAATCCATAATCGTAGAAATATATACAATCACAAAACATAATATTTACCGCAAGTTCATATCCTTATGCAATTTAAACTTATCATTCCATCTACATGAGCGGTCATTTAAACTTTTACAACATATAAGTGTCAACATATCCTTAACATTTCATCAGAAGTAAAGTATACTATACAACAAAAGACTTATCAACTAACAAAGATTAGCCCAAAAATCTTCTAGCCTTTCTTTACTTCAACCCAATTCTAGCTTTTCCGTGCGTGACAAGCTAACCTGAAAAAAATTATATATAGCAACGGGGTGAGCATAAAGAGCTCAGCAAGCGACTAACATATCCATGGCTATAGGAGCAGTTCAAGCAAGCTTGGTATCAAAATATAAAAGCATAGCTACAAGTGTTCAATGAAAAGCATCTCATTTGATATAAAATCACAAAGGGTTATCTCATTTGAAACCGGCATTATACATAACAATAGGAGAAAGGAAATTAGAGCATTTCATTAGCAAAAGAAGCATTTGGGTACATATCAAAGGTGTAAGAGTGTTTGGGAATCATAACAATGACATACGAAGCACTTCAAAGTATAACAAGTGAACCGAATAACAAAAATAAGCTTGTATGTCATTTTTGATGTAGCATGCATTCCATTTTTATCCAAAGCATAAATATAATCTCGTAGGCAAAGCTTTGGATATCATATCAAATAAACATAGAGGGTGCTGTGGGACCACATTCATAATGTGATTCATCCATTTCTGGATGACCACCAAACATTAGTCTCTCACATCTAGGAGCTCCATCCACCCACGTCTGAGTGAAGTCAATGGGGTCGGCAGAGCAATCGCGGGCTCTAAGCATAACTCCCTTTACCATTTCTGGCAAAGGTTCACATTATCCCACAAGACACCAGAGTACAAAAGGGTAGCATGAACAATAACATTGGCACATATCGGAAGCACATGCGGAACAATGAAAATATGCGTGTGCCTTTACGAAACAAGATAATGCAAACATGAACATTACATATAGATTTCAGATATATAAATAATTTTAGGATGAACAATACAAGAATTTTCAAAGGACCATTATAAAACTCAATTGAAGAAGAATTTAGTAGAAGTTAGATTTCCAATAGGATAAAACTTGAATAGGCAAAACTCAACTAAATTTCAGGTTTGATAGAAATTGAGTGGTATATTTCCTGAATTGTATGAGTGACCAAATATACTCCATTTCACTCATAATCAATGTCATTGGAAAGCTGCATCAAACTATTTTCAGATGATCTCAGATTTGTAAATTTTTGAGTTTCTAACAGGAAGTTAAAACAAATAGAGTAAAGAAAGGTCAGAATTGATCATCTCTGTTTTGCAGAATTGGTAGAATGAATTTAAACTGATGTTTCAGAGGGAACAAAATTTTTCAAAATTTCCAAATTATATGTCAAAAGAAAGATACACGAATCTAGTTTCCAAATAATCAAATTTTGCATAATTCAGAATTTTTATCAGAGAGTTATGAGCTATTTAGTAACAGAAGGTTAGGAGCTATAGTATCTATTTCACCGAATACATAAGGTCTTTTCATTCATATATTTGGATAGATAAATTTACTCCAAATCTTTAAATTTTTATGTCAAATGAAAGCTCTGTAAGTCTTCTTTTGTATGAAAAAGGTTTCTCCTCAATTAGGCTTTAGTACAAAATGTTATGTCCACATGAGTACTGAAAGGTCGAAACATCCGAAAATTTTCAGATTCAACATTTGATGTATAAATTGCATAGATATCTTCAATGAAGCTACAATCTTTCAATTTTTCTCCAAATCAAGATGAAACAAGGATTAAAATTTATCTCTATGATGGGGTTAGAACACTTGCCTTACAAAAGTTTGATTCCCAACTATGGAGAGTTGATGCAAAACCTTGAGCTAAGATGAAAGTTCTTTTTCTCCTTCAATTCCTTCTCCTTCTCCTCTACGTTGGCAGCAAGCTTCTCATGTTAAGTTTTCCTTAACCCCTCATCTATGTACTTAAGTTTTAGCTAATACAAGGATAGGTGGTAAGCATGCATGAGGAAAACATGTGTCATCCACATAATTAACACAAGTGGCTCATTCTTATGTTAGCTAATGCCACTTGTCCTCTCTTTTTCTTTCTTTTTTTTTTAACTGAATACCAACCTTTCATAAATCTTATATAATTATTAATATTCACATTTTGATCCCTAACATAAAACTTTCAATATGAAAATATTTAGTGCTAAAGGATTATTAAAAGAAATCCTCATATTTACAAATAATTCTTTTTAATTTTTTTTCAAAAATGTGGGATGTTACACTCTCCCCTCCTTAAAAGAAAATTTAGTCCTCTAAATTAGTCATATCTCTTTCGACGAAAAGATGAGGATAAGCTTTCTTCATTTCTTCCTAGCTCCTGTGTCGTTTCATTTATAGAATGATGCTTCCAAATTACTTTAACCAGAGTAATGATTCTATTTCTTAAGATTTTCTCTTTCTTATCAATAATCCGAATGGGCTCTTCCTTGTAAAATAAGTCTTTCTCAATCACAATCGGCTCATACTCAATAACATGAGAGAGATCAGGTATATACTTTCTGAGCATTGAAATAAGAAATATATCATGGATATGACACAATGATGGTGGCAAGGCAATTTTGTAAGCGACAGAGCCAATTCTTTCACGGATTTCAAAGGGTCCAATAAACCTTGGGTTTAACTTTCCTTTCTTTCCAAATCTTACAACGCCTTTAGAAGGAGAGACCTTTAGGAATACAAAATCTCCTACTTCGAACTCGATATCTCGTCTTCTATTGTCAGCATAGCTCTTTTAGGGACTTTGAGCAGTTTTTAGCCTCTTTCTGATAACTTGAATCTTTTCAGTAGTCTCTTGTACTTTATCTGGTGCTAACAGCTTTCTATCGCCAACTTCCTCCTAACATATAGGCGTTCTGCACTTTCGCCTATACAATGCTTCATAAGGAGCCATCTGAATGCTCGAATGATAACTATTATTGTAAGTGAACTCAATAAGAGAAATATCTTTATCCCATTCACCTCTCGAATCCATAGCATTGGCTCTAAGCAAATCCTCAAGTACTTGAATAGTTCTTTCAGATTGACCATCAATATGAGGGTGATAGGCAGTGCTAAATTTTACTTTGGTGCCCATAGAATCTTGTAATCTCCTCCATAATCTAGAAAGAAATCTGGAGTCTTTGTCCGAAATGATCTCCTTTGGGACACCATGAAGTCTTATTATTTCATCAACATACAAATCTGCAAGCCTATCAAGGGAATAAGTCATATTGATTGGTAAGAAATGTGCCGATTTGGTTAACCTATCAATAATGACCCAAATAGCATCATGCTTTCTAGAGGTTCTGGGTAGTCCTAAAACAAAGTCCATAGTAATGCATTCCCATTTCCATTCAGGAATATCTAAGGGCTGTAACAAACCTCCAGGTCTCTGGTGTTCTGCTTTAATTTGTTGACATGTCAAACACCTTGAAACATATATTGCAATCTCCTTCTTCATGCCTTTCCACCAATAATGACTTTGGAGATCTCTATACATTTTAGTGCTACCTGGATGCATGGTATACTTTGAATTGTGCCCTTCCTTCAAGACTTGGTCCTTGAAATCTGGGTCATTTGGAGTACATATTCTATCCCCAAATCTCAATAGGCCATCATCTGAAATTTGAAAATTCAACTTCAATTCCTTTTCAACTTCATTTCTTAAGTATATTAAATGTGGATCTCATAGTTGTCCTTCTTTAATTTGTTGAATGAGATCAGTTTGCACTTGGATAGAGGCCATCAACATTATTGAGTCTTGCCCTTTCCTTATTACATTCGAATCATAATTTCTTTCTAATAGCTTCCATTGTTTCACAACCAGACTAGCCATAAAACTTGTAGATTTTCTACTAAGTGCATTAGCTACAACATTTGCTTTACCTGGGTGATAACGGATGGTATAATCATAATCTTTTAGAAGTTCTATCCATCTTCGCTACCTCATATTTAACTCTTTCTGTGTAAAAATGTACTTTAAACTCTTGTGATCAATAAAGATATCAAATGTCCGCCCATACAAGTAATGTCTCCAAATCTTTAGAGTAAAGATGATTGCTGCCAATTCTAAATCATGAGTCGGATAATTCAATTCATAGCTCTTCAGCTACTTAGAAGCATAAGTAATTACTTTCCCTTCTTGCATTGAAACACATCCAAGACCCTTTCTTTTAGCATCAATATAAATTATGAATCCTTCGTTACCACTCGGAATAGTGAGAATAGGGGCACTAGTCAATCTTCTTTTTAATTCTTAGAAACATTGCTCACAATTACCACTCCATTCAAATTTCACATTCTTTTGAGTCAATTTGGTGAGGGGATGAGCAATTTGAGAATATCCCTTCACAAATCTACTATAATAACCTGCCATGCCCAAGAAACTTCTAACTTCTGTTACATTTGTTGGTACTTCCCAATTAACTACTACTTCCACCTTATTTGGATCAACAGATATGCCCTTTCCTGAAATCACGTGGCCTAAGAAAGCAATTTCCTTTAACCAAAATTTGCATTTGCTAAACTTTGCATACAGCTTCTTTTCTCTTAGTATGGATAATACATTTCTCAAGTGTTTCTCATGGTCCTGATTACTCCTTGAATATACTAATATGACATCAATGAATACAATTACACAATTATCTAAGAGTGGTTGAAATATTCTGTTCATCAATTCCATAAAAGCTACAGGAGCATTAGTCAAGCCAAAAGGCATTACTAAAAATTCATAGTGACCATATCGAGTTCTAAAGGTTGTTTTTGGAATATCGTCCTTCTTGACCTTCAACTAATAGTAACCTGATCTTAGATCAATCTTGGAGAATACTTGTGAACCCTGCAATGGATCAAACAAATCATCAATCCTGGGTAGGGGATACTTGTTTTTGATGGTCACCAGATTCAACTGTCTATAATCAATACAAAGCCTCAATGTCCCATCCTTTTTCTTAACTAACAGGACTGGAGTACCCCACGGTGAGACACTGGGTCGAATGAAACCCTTATCTAATAACTCTTGTATTTGCTTCTTCAATTCCTCGAGCTCGAGTGGTGCCATTCTATAGGGAGGTTTAGATATTGGAGTCGTCCCGGGGACTAAATCAATAACAAATTCACCTTCCCTATCTGGAGGTAGCCCAAGCAAATCCTCCGAGAATACATTAGCGAACTCTTTAACCATGAAAATTTCGTTTAGGTAAGTTTCTTGTTCTGAATGCTCCTTTACATATATAACATAACAAAAACATCCTTTCTGCATAAGGCATTGAGTTTGAAGTGCCGATATTAAGCAAGGAGGCAAATCATGCCTAATACCCTCAAAGTAGAAGATAGGTTGATTTGGTATGCAGAAAGTAATTATTTTTGTATAGCAATCAATACTAGCATGATAGGAAGATAACCAATCCATGCCCAGTATAATATCAAAACCTTGGATTTCTAGGAGTATCAAATCAGCAAAGAATTCATGTTCTCCAATAGAAATCAAACATGATGGATAAACCAAATTTGTAGTCAAGGAATCCCCAACAACAGTAGATACGTGTAGCAAATAATCTAGTGGTTTAGGTTGAATGCCCAAGTGACAAGCAAAATTGTGTGATACAAAAGATAAGTTGGAACCAGGATCAAACAAAACTTTTGCATTTCTATTATAAACATGTAGAATACCTTCAACCACTGATTTAGAGGCTCTGGAATCTTGTTCTGTGATAGCATAGACTCTAGCATGGGCTATTGGCTTAGGGGGTTGTGGCTCTTTCTTCTTGTTTAGTGGGCAGTCTCTTACTTTATGATCCAACTTTCCACCAGCAAAACAGGCTCCAATCACCCGAAAACACTCTCTCATCTCATGATTACGTCCACATTTTGCACACAATAGAGTTCTTTGTGATAGATTTCCTTTCTCAAATCTAGGTGCCTTCACCCTCTTGTTACTTCTTTCTACTTCATTTCCTCTCTTACTTCTACCAACAAACTTATCCTTGCTATTCTTGTCCCTGATTTCTTGGATCTCCTCCAAGTCTTTTTCAAGTATGAAAGCTCTTTCTACTACGTCAGTGTATACCTAGAGTTTTAAAGCTGATATCCGGCTTCTTATTGCTGGCCTTAGTCCCCTTTCAAACCTTCTTGCTTTCCTAGATTCATCGTCAATCATATGCGTGGAAAATCTAGAGAGCTCAGTAAATTTAGACTCATATTTGGCTACTGTCAAATTTCCCTCAATGAGATTCAGGAACTCCAATTCTTTCTGCTCTCTAATACAATCTGAAAAATATTTTTCATTAAACTTTTCTGTAAATACCTTCCATGTGATTAGCTCTTGTCGAGCTTCAGAAATCCTCTTCATGGTTCGCCACCAGTACTCAGCCTCACCTTCTAGCATGAAGGAAGCACGAGAAACCTTCTTATCATCAGGGCAACTTAAAACATCAAATATTTTTTTCTATCCGCATCATCCATTGTTCTACTACTATTGGATCAGGCTCACCAATAAAACTAGGAGGACTAAGCTTCTTAAATTGTTCGATTCCCAACCCAGACTGGTTTGAAGTCCTCGCTTCATCATTTCTTCCTTGTCGGACTTGTTGTTGCATCACTTGTGTCATAGCCTCCAGATTTTCATAATTCCACTCAATTGATCGGAAGTAGATGCAACAGGAGAACCAAATGACCTTGTCATCCTTGCTTCCTAAAACAACAAAAGAAAACTTTTGATTAGTCTCTAAATTGAAATCACTAAATCTCAAAATTTATTATGCATCTAGCATATCAAATTTCTTAGGAATCCTCAAATCATGCTCTCATACCAAACTGTCACGCCCCCCCCGAATCATCACATTCAGGAGCTGTGATCTTGTCTTAAATCCATAATAATATAATTCATCAACAATTCAATCTAGGATCCATTCTAACAATTTGAGGATCGTAAGAACCATTCAAATCAATATTCACAATTCATCAACTTGTACATTTCATAATATCATACTCCACTTCCCTCAGACATTCATAAAATCCAAAGCCAACTCAACTAAACATCAACCACAACACAAATCCATAATCATAGAAATATATACAATCACAAAACATAATATTTACCACAAGTTCATATCCTTATGTAATTTAAACTTATCATTCCATCTACATGAGCGGTCATTTAAACTTTTACAACACATAAGTGTCAACATATCCTTAACATTTCATCAGAAGTAAAGTATACTATACAATAAAAGACTTATCAACTAACAAAGATTAGCCCAAAAATCTTCTAGCCTTTCTTTACTTTAACCCAATTCTAGCTTTTCCGTGCATGACAAGCTAACCTGAAAAAAATTATATATAGCAACGGGGTAAGCATAAAGAGCTCAGCAAGCGACTAACATATCCAGGGCGATAGGAGCAGTTCAAGCAGGCTTGGTATCAAAATACAAAAGTATAGCTACAAGTGTTCAATGAAAAGCATCTCATTTGATATAAAATCACAAAGGGTTATCTCATTTGAAACCGACATTATACATAACAATAGGAGAAAGGAAATTGGAGCATTTCATTAGCAAAAGAAGCATTTAGGTACATATCAAAGGTGTAAGAGTGTTTGGGAGCATAACAATGACATACGAAGCACTTCAAAGTATAACAAGTGAACCGAATAACAAAAACAAGCTTGTATGTCATTTTTGATATAGCATGCATTCCATTTTTATCCAAAGCATAAATATAATCTCGTAGGCAAAGCTTTGGATATCATATCAAATAAACATAGAGGGTGCTGTGGGACCACATTCATAACGTGATTCATCCATTTCTGGATGACCACCAAACATTAGTCTCCCACGTCTGGGAGCTTCATCCACCCATATTTGAGTGAAGTCAATGGGGCCGACAGAGCAATCGCGGGCTCTAAGCATAACTCCCTTTACCATTTCTGGCAAAGATTTACATTATCCCACAAGACACCAGAGTATAAAAGGGTAGCATGAACAATAACATTGGCACATATCGGAAGCACATGCGGAACAACGAAAATATGCGTGTGCCTTTACAAAACAAGATAATGCAAACATGAACATTACATATAGATTTCAGGTATATAAACAATTTTAGGATGAACAATACAAGAATTTTCAAAGGACCATTATAAAACTCAATTGAAGAAGAATTTAGCAGAAGTTAGATTTCCAATAGGATGAAACTTGAATAGGCAAAACTCAACTAAATTTCAGGTCTGACAGAAATTGAGTAGTACATTTCCTGTATTGTTTGAGTGACCAAATATAGTCTAATTCATTGGAAAGCTGTATCAATCTATTTTCAGATGAACTCAGATTTATAAATTTTTGAGTTTCTAATAGGAATTTACAATAAATAGAGTAAAGAAAGGTCAGAATTGATTATCTCTGTTTTGCAGAATTGGTAGAATGAATTTAAACTGATGTTTCAGAGGGAAAACATAATTCAAAATTTCCAAATTAAATGTCAAACGAAAGATACACGAATCTAGTTTCCAAAAAATCAAATTTTGCATAATTCAGAATTTTCATCAGAGATTTATGAGCCATTTAGTAACAGAAGGTTAGGAGCTATAGTATCTGTTTCACCGAATACATAGGGTCTTTTCATTCATATATTTGGATAGATAAAGTTACTCCATATCTTTAAATTTTTATGTCAAATGAAAGCTCTATAAGTCTTCTTTCGTATGAAAAAGGTTTCTCCTCAATTAGGCTTTAGTACAAAAAGTTATGTCCACATGAGTACTGAAAGGTCGAAAAATTTAAAAATTTTCATATTCAACATTTGATGTATAAATGGCATAGATATCTTCAATGAAGCTACAATCTTTCAATTTTTCTCAAAATCAAGATGAAACAAGGATTAAAATTTATCTCTAGGATAGGGTTAGAACACTTGCCTTACAAAAGTTTGATTTCCAACTATAGAGAGTTGATGCAAAACCTTGAGCTAAGATGAAAGTTCTCCTTCAATTCCTTCTCCTTCTCCTCTACGTTGGCAGCAAGCTTCTCATATTAAGTTTTCCTTAACTCCTCATCTATTTACTTAAGTTTTAGCTAATACAAGGATAGGTGGCAAGCATACATGAGGAAAACATGTGTCATCCACATAATTAACACAAGTGGCTCATTCTGATGTTAGCTAATGCCTATTATCCTCTCTTTTTCTTTCTTTTTTTTTTAACTGAATACCAATCTTTCATAAATCTTATATAATTATTAATATTCATATTTTGGTCCCTAACACAAAACTTTCAATATAAAAATATTTAGTGCTAAAGGATTATTAAAAGAAATCCTTATATTTACAAATAAGCCCTTTTAAATTTTTTCAAAAATGAGGGATGTTACAGCTTGTCCCAATCCAGGTACATAGACACCATTGTCAAAAGGTTTGGCATGAAAAATTTCAAGAGAGGTCTTATACCAATGAGACATGGAATATCACTTTCTAGGAGTATGTCCCCAAAGTCTCATAAAGAAAGGGCACACATGGATATGATGCCATATGCATTAGCGATAGGATCTATCATATATGCTATGCTATGTACCAAGCTTGATATAGCGCATGCTCTGAGTGTCATGAGTAGATATCTGGCAGATTTAGGCTTGAAGCACTGGAAAGCAGTAAAATATATCCTTAAGTACTTGAGAAGGACTATGGATCTTTTATTGGTATATAGAGGTAGTAGCCTTAGGGTTGAGAGCTACACGGACTCGAGCTTCCAGTCCGATGTCGATGATAGCAAGTCTAATTCAGGGTATGTGTTCACCCTGAATGGAGGAGCAGTATGCTGGAAGAGTTCCAAGCAAGACACTACTGCTAACTCGACCATAGAGGTGGAATATATTACTGTTGTAGAGGCAACAAAGAAGAGAGTTTGGATGAAGAAGTTTATCATAGATTTGGGAGTCATGTCGAGCAGCGAAGATGATGCATGCGTGGGCGAGTGACTCCGAACAGAAAATTTCAGGACTGCGCGATTTCGGGAAAATGGGCGTAACTTCCTCAATACAGGTCGGATTGACCCGATTCCAAAAGCCACCGATCAAGGACTCGTAGATCTACAATTTCGTGTTTTGAGTTCCCACAAATGAGTTCTGTGGAGTGAGCGATTCTGGGAGGAAGTGGACGAGGCACTATGTTTGTGGGGATGTAAATAACTCCAGGATATGGAAGGTTTATCACCTAAGCCTAGAGGCACAAGCCACCAGCCAAGGAAAAAAAGGACCGAGATAATTGCAGTTCACAACCAAGGTGTAAAGGAAATTCCACCGGCCAAGGATAAAGAACTGTTTGATTCACCACCAACGATGTTGGATAAAGAATCGAGATAAAATTCAACTCACAAGAGGAATTTTCATTCATTCAACCCGTCCCCTTACAAATGAGAATATGTCTCATTATATAGATATTAGACTCAAAAAACAACATGGGAACTACCCTTATCCCATCGAAGTAAGTTGTAACCGAAGTTATCCTGAATAACTCCTCTTTGATATAGCATCAATCAGCAACGAATTTTGATATTGGTATCATCATTCCTTATCCCATCGAAGTAAGTTGTAACCGAAGTTAGTTTTGGCATGAATAAGTACCGATAGTGTTTGTTTTGCCGAAGGAATCAGCTCAGGACTTAAGGATTGATCAGTAGTCTCGGATGCTCCCGCATCATTCTCCCCGGGTTGTTTGAGATTTGTCCTCAAATCTGACAAGTCATCATCGTCCAAGTAAGGAGAAAGATCACCTACATTAAAAGTTGCCGAAACTCCATATTCTCCAGGAAGATCAATCTTGTAAGCATTTTCACTAATTCTCTCGAGAACTTCAAATGGACCGTCAGCTCTGGGCATAAGCTTATTCTTCCGCTGAGAAGGAAATCTTTCCTTCCTTAAATGTAACCACACAAGATCACCTGGTTGGAAATGAGTCTTCCTCCGATGTTTATTAGCTTTCTTCCTATAAGACTCGTTAGCCTTCTCGATCTTACTTCGAATCTGCTCATGGAGTTTTTTTATTGATTCAGCTCGCTCTTTGCCATCAAAGTTCACTTGTGAATTGGATGGAATAGGAATTAAATCAATCGGTGTGAGCGGATTGATTCCATACATAATTTTGAAGGGTGATCGGCCAGTAGTATAACTCGGCGATCGATTATAAGCGAACTCAGCATGTGCAAGCTTCAAATCCCAATCTTTTAGGGATTTACTAACCATTCCTCGAAGTAACGTAGTAAGAGTGCGATTGGTTACCTCCGTTTGGCCATCGGTTTGAGGATGACAAGTGGTGCTGAATAGAAGTCTGGTTCCAAGCATTCTCCATAAGGTCTTCCAGAAATAACTTAAAAATTTAGAATCACGATCAGATACAATGGTCTTTGGTACTCCATGAAGGTGAATGATCTCCATGAAATAAAGATTAGCCACATGAGATGCATCATCCGTCTTGTGGCATGGAATAAAATGGGCCATTTTAGAAAACTGATCAACAACCACCATAATGGCATCTTTTCCCCTCTGAGTTCTTGGAAGAGCCACAATAAAATCCATGCTCACAATCTCCCAAGGTCTGTAATGGTACTTGGAAGGGGAGTATACAGCCCTTGGTGGAAATGACTCTTTACTCTTTGACAAGTTGCACACCTCAAGATGATAGCATGTATGTCTCCACTCATCTTTGGCCAATAAAAGTGCTCTTGAAGGATTTCAAGAGTTTTGTTCATGCCGAAGTGACCAGCCAGACCTCCACCATGTGCTTCTCGGATCAACAATTCTCTAAATGAACTCTTCAGCACACATAATCGATTTCCCTTGAAAAGAAAACCATTTTGGACAGAATATGTACCTTGAATTCCATGTTTGCAACTATCAATAATAGTAGAGAACTCTGGGTCTTCAGAATATAGTTCTTTCATGGATTGAAAACTAAGAATTCTAGAATTAAGAACAGCAAGCATAGAGTATCTTCTTGATAAAGCATCCGCAACAACATTAGTATGGCCAGGTTTATATTTCAAAACGAAAGAAAAGGATTGAAGAAATTCTACCCATTTGGCATGCCTTGAGTTGAGCTTGCGTTGGCCACTAATAAACTTCAAAGCCTCATGGTCAGAATGAAGTACAAACTGTTTAGGCCTTAAATAGTGACTCCAATGATCAAGAGCTCTCACAATGGCGTAGAACTCCTTATCATAAGTTGAGTAGTTCTTCTTCGAATCGGTTAACTTTTTACTGAAATATGCCAATGGCCTTTGTTCTTGAACAAGAACAGCTCCAATGCCAACTCCACTTGCATCACATTCAACTTCAAATACTCTATCATAATTAGGAAGGGCAAGAACAGGGGACTCACATAGCTTCAGTTTGATGAGTTCAAAAGCGGCATGAGCAGCTCTTGTCCATTCAAAAGAACCCTTCTTCATGCATTCGGTGATAGGGGCCATGATTGTACTGAAGTTCTTCACAAAACGACGATAGAAAGAAGCAAGGCCATGAAAACTCCTTACATCGATGATGGATTTCGGAACCGGCCAGGTTTTCATTGCATCAACTTTCAATTGATCAATGAAATTCCATCTTTTGAAACCACATATCCAAGGAATATAATCTTTGGAAGAGAAGAACTCACACTTCTCCATTTTGGCATAAAGCTTCTGTTCTCTCAAGGCTTTAAAGACCTGTTTCAAATGAGAAATATGCTCCTCCTCGCTTTGACTATAAACAAGGATATCGTCAAAGTATACAACAACAAATCGACCAATAAAGGAATGAAGAACTTCGTTCATAAGCCTCATGAACGTACTTGGAGCATTAGAAAGTCCGAATGGCATAACCAACCATTCATATAAACCTCCCTTAGTCTTGAAAGCTGTTTTCCACTCATCTCCTTTCTGCATTCGGATCTGGTGATAGCCACTTCGCAAATCTATCTTCGAAAACACAGTAGAACCATATAATTCATCAAGCATATCATCAAGTCTAGGTATAGGATACCTGTACTTAATAGTGATGTTGTTGATGGCTCGGCTATCGACACACATTCTGAATGTTCCATCCTTCTTTGGTACGAGTAGAGCCGGAACAGAACATGGGCTCATACTTTCTCGAACATATCCCTTGTCAATAAGTTCATTGACTTGTCTTTGCAACTCCTTTGTTTCCTTCGGGTTGCATCTATATGCTGCTTTGTTTGGTAGAGGGGCAACGGGCAGCAAGTCAATTTGGTGCTCAATACCTCTTATTGGAGGTAATCCAGATGGCAATTCTTCGCGGAACACATCTGCAAAGTCTCTTAACAAGGAATGCATTTTCGGATATATAGGTCTCTCTTTCTCACTCTTTTTCTCAACCATAAGCAAAGCAAATATATTTT
Source organism: Musa beccarii (assembly GCA_024322285.1). Classification (NCBI taxonomy): domain Eukaryota; kingdom Viridiplantae; phylum Streptophyta; class Magnoliopsida; order Zingiberales; family Musaceae; genus Musa; species Musa beccarii. The sequence goes on from CM044394.1 coordinate 33,956,046, forward strand.
TCTATTTGGTAATGGCTCTCTTAACCTGTGTTTCACTCAAGAAGAGATTTTCCTTACTAGTGTTTCCCTTCCCAGGTTGATTTCGATGTATCATGCTCGGTTTCAAAGATTCAAGAGTAATGCACTTTCGTTCCTTGTGAAAAGAGTATGTGTTTTTATGCCCATCATGTACAGCCTTTCTATCATATTTCCAAGGTCTACCTAACAACAAGTGACAAGCATCGATGGGAATAACATCGCATAGAACTTCATCTTGATAATTCTTCCCAATGGAAAATGATATAAGGACTCGTTTGGTTACCTTCACATCACTTCCTTTGCTAAGCCACTGAAGCTTGTAAGGTTGAGGATGTTTTGATGTTGGTAGCTTCAGTTTTTCAATCATGGTTATCGAGGCGACATTGGTGCAGCTTCCTCCATCGATAATCATCATACACACCTTCCCGTTAATAGTGCAACGGGTGTGGAAGATGTTCTCCCTTTGCTCATTCTCTTCGGGAGATATCTCAGCATGTAATGCTCTTCGTATCACCAACAACTCACCATCATCAGCTTTTTCAACGATAATCTCGGATTCTTCAGCTTCAGAATCATTCTGGTCATGTTCATCGTTGGCCTCTTGAAGTTCCAAATCGATCTTCTCAATTTCTTGAAGAGTCATAACTCTCCGATTTGGACAATTAGCTTGCAAATGCCCATAGCCATGACACTTAAAACACTTCCTTGTGTCACCATCAACTTTCTTGCTGGTTTCTTTGATGGGTTCCACCAACTTCTCTTTACCCTTAGCGTTCGACGAAACACCTTCATATTTGCTTGAGGAAGCACCACTAAAGTAGGATGTCCCCTTCGAGGAGGTTCTGGAAGAAAACCTCTTGCTACTCTTTAGTTGTTTCTCAACCTTCATTGCTAGCTTGCAAACATCTTCGAAGGACCAATAAGGCTGAAGTTCAACCAAGTCGGCAATTTCCGATTCATGCCACCAAGGAATCGAAAGCGATGGTTTGCTCGGGAACTTCGGAACTTCGCATCTCATCATGAGTTGTTCGAACTCACGAATATATTCTTCAATACTCATCCCTTGTTGTCTTAGGGAATTCAACTTGAGAAACAGATCTTGCTTATAGGTATCGGGCAAGAACCTTTTCTTCATAAGTTTCTTGAGTTTATCCCAAGACTTGATTCGGCTTTTTTCTTCTCTAGCTCGCTGACGCTTTAAATTCTCCCACCATAAAGAAGCATATTTAGTGAGTTTCAGAACAACGACCTTGCACCTCTTCTCATCCGAGTATGACTTGAAGTTAAAAACTCGTTCAATGGCAAGGAGCCAATCAACAAAGTTGTCAGGATTGAGACTACCCTCGAACTCAGGTGCATCTGCTTTAATCTCACGGTCATTCTTATGGTATCTTCTTCTTCTTCTCCGAACTCGGTGCTCAGAAGCACTAGAGTTGCCTCCAGTGGAATCAGAATCATCATTAGAATTGTGATGCGAATCTGATTCGTCATGGTGTCGCTGATCATCAAGATGCCTTGCTGGTTGCTCTTGTCTCTCCGGGTTCTCTAGGAGATTGAGAACTCGCTCCATTTGCCTTTGGAGATTCTCTATAGCACGATCTCGCCTTAGGTCGTGCGCTTGCTCCAAAGTCAAGCCTCGTGGAACTTGTTCGTCACCCATGGGAAGTAGAAGATAACAACACATAGGAATCACTCAAGATAAGTTCAACCTGGCTCTGATACCAACTTGATGCGTGCGTGGGCGAGTGACTCCGAACAAAAAATTTCAGGACTGCGCGATTTCGGGAAAATGGGCGTAACTTCCTCAATACAGGTCGGATTGACCCGATTCCAAAAGCCACCGATCAAGGACTCGTAGATCTACAACTTTCGTGTTTTGAGTTCCCACAAATGAGTTCTGCGGAGTGAACGATTCTGGGAGGAAGTGGACGAGGCACTATGTTTGTGGGGATGTAAATAACTCCAGGATATGGAAGGTTTATCACCTAAGCCTAGAGGCACAAGCCACCAGCCAAGGAAAAAAAGGACCGAGATAATTGCAGTTCACCACCAAGGTGTAAAGGAAATTCTATCGGCCAAGGATAAAGAACTGTTTGATTCACCACCAACGATGTTGGATAAAGAATTGAGATAAAATTCAACTCACAAGAGGAATTTTTATTCATTCAACCCATCCCCTTACAAATGAGAATATGTCTCATTATATAGATATTAGACTCAGAAAGCAACATGGGAACTACCCTTATCCCATCGAAGTAAGTTGTAACCGAAGTTATCCTGAATAACTCCTCTTTGATATAGATAGCATCAATCAGCAACGAATTTTGATATTGGTATCATCATTCCTTATCCCATCGAAGTAAGTTGTAACCGAAGTTAGTTTTGGCATGAATAAGTACCGATAGTGTTTGTTTTGCCGAAGGAATCAGCTCAGGACTTAAGGATTGATCAGTAGTCTCGGATGCTCCCGCATCAGAAGAGCTGATTCCCTTATATTGCGATAACTACGGGGTGATTGCTCAAATAAGGGAACCGGGGTCTCATCAGAAGTGTTCTGAGGAGGTTCCTACTTATTAAAGAGATTGTGGCCTGAAGAGATGTAGTAATGGAAAGAGTTCCATCCGAAGATAACATTGCAAATCCACTAACAAAGCCATTGACGCAAATCCCTATCAGCGTCACAGAGGTCTGATAGGGATCAGACATGTTGGTGATTGGCTTTAGGTTAAGTGGGAGATTATTAGTCATATGTGCCCTGCAAGCCAATCACATGAGTGATTGCACTTGTGACTTGATATGCACTTTTTCTCTTTGCATATTATTAGGTGTTTTATCATTTTATCTTGTGGGTTGCATATATTGTGATGTCCTTAGATCTGTGCAATGGGAATCAGATCGTAATGAGATCATGATAATGAGACCGATTCACCTTTAAACACAGATCCTAAATTATCCTGGTCATAGGTTACTCGAGAAGGATATCAGATAACCGGATAGACTAGTGTGCTGTATACCCATTCATATGATGGAGGTAGTTGGTCTCATAGCTACTCATGTGAGGATACTAAGGGTATAGCGCAAGTGCTCATTGGAGAATGAGTTCACTGATTGATCTGCCTACGGAATGTTGGATGGTTATTGATACCTCATGTCAGATAGCGATTCCGTAGTCCCAGCAGTGTATCTGGTCCTTAGACTTGAGACACCAAGGATGTCCTGTATGAGTACTCCACTCTTTGATATCGGACTTATAGGTTTGGAAAGTTCCAAATCTAGTACAGCCGGTCATTGGGAGTGGTAGTCAACCTTACGAGGGCTATTGAGTGTCAATAGAGGATCATCCGCTCTCGGTATTATGAGAGGAATATCCCATATATTCTTGCTCGAACAAATCCTTGGCCAAGGTTATTCGGATTGAGAGAAAAAGGGTTCTCCGGGAGAATCCGACAAGAGCAAGACTTGAGGAGAGACAGTATGGGCCTGACATATGAGGCAAAGATCCATTAATGGGAATCTTTCAAGGGCCTCTATCTTGGGTTTTAAACCAAATTTGAGTACTCTTACCCCATGCCGGTATAGGGTCTCTGGGATATTAGATGGATGAGGGACTATAGATACATGGTAACTGAGGACAGATAGGTCCAAAGGATTGGATTCTCCTGTATCATTTGGGGGCCGCGGCGTAGTAGCCTGATACGTCCGTAGTCGATGAGTTGGGTGAATTATTATAGAGATAATAATTCACTAAGTCAGAAGGAGTTCTGATAAGTATGACTCATGGCCATCTCGATATTGGGCCTAGAGGGTCACACACATATGGTACGTGTTGCGACGAGTAGAGGTTCGGATATGAGATATCCGTTGAACCCCCTATCTTATTGGATATCCATTAAGTCCCTGAATTATTGGATCCTGAGATGAGATCTAATAATTACTAATAAGAGATTATTGGGTAGAGACCCACTAATCTAAGAGGCTTGGGTAATTGGATGGAGATCCAATACCCAATAGGGCAAAAGATCCATTAGGGTTTTCAGGGATTCACAAATGATTAAATTCATTTTTGTCGAGCGTAAAACAAGGTATTGCCTTTGTTTAAAGCAAAAGTTTTCTTCTTCGATTCATTCCATTTGCTCATTCGACGATCCAGCAATACGTGTAATCCGACCTATTAAACATAGGCAAGCGTGTCAAAGTGACCCTCTTGCATGCCAAAAAAGCCATCTCTCTTGGTTTTAAAAACCCGTGAGGAGTGAACCACTATAAATAGGAGGGAACCAAAGCTCTATAGGCTGAGGGTTTCTTTTGGTAGCTACCTCCTATTCTCCTCTCCCCATAGAGAGAGGTGCATCGTCGCAATCCCTGTCGTGTGGATACTGCTAGAGAGGAGGACGCTTAACCTCCTTCGTCCTCTCCCACAGATCTGTAAGAATTCAGGGATATACGATCTCCCTAGGGATCTTCTTTTATATGTGCAGTTTTGCAAATTTGTTTTTGATGCACCGATCTTCGCACGATGATAGAAACTTTCTACGGAAAATTTAGAGTTTTGTTTCTGTTCTTCCATTACGCATGTGATGTCGCTCCCCTGAAGGATTTTACAACACTCTTTAAGTGGCAAGTTCTCATTTTTGATTGCTTCTAAGTGTTCACATTTAGAGCATGGGGGTGAAGAAGGAGTTTGGAGACTATCAAACTTATCTTGTAATAAAGCATGCTTTTTCTGCACTAACATGCATGCAGCGTGAGCAAGTTCGTTTAATAAATTTTCTTACTAATAGTTCTACATTCATCAAATAATTCATGAAAAGCGATAGAAAGTTCATCAAAAGATAACTCTTCATTAAATAACTCACTAACCTCTTCTCCTAAGGCTATTAGCGTGAAGTTGGCATCCTCTTTGTTGCTTGCTTCTTCATCCTCGGAGTCACTTGAGTCATCCCATGTAGCCTTCAATGCCTTCTTCTTCTTGAGTTGCTTCTTCTTGGGTTGGGGGCATTCATATTTGAAGTGCCCCAGCTTCTTGCATTCATTACATATGACTTGGTCCTTTTTTGGTTCAAGTTTGTTTTTGGTTTCATTTTTAAATTTACCCTTTTTAATAAATTTTTTAAATTTTCTAGTTAAGAGTGCAATGTCTTCGTCAAAGTCCTCATCACTTGATGTTTCTTTCAAGTGGTCTTCTTGTGTTCTTAATATCATATCCTTTCTATTCTTTGGAAGGGGGTTCTTTAGCTTATCATGAGTATGATATGTCATTTCATAGGTCATTAGAGACCTGATAAGTTCTTCAAGAGGAAATGTTTTAAGATCCTTAGCCTCTTGAATGGCTGTAACTTTTGGATCCCAACTCTTTAAAAGGGATCTTAAAATTTTAGTTACAAGTTCAAAATAAGAAAAACCTTTACCAAGTGCTTTGAGTCCATTGATGACATCCGTGAAGCGGGTGTACATGTCTCCGATGGACTCACTTGGCTTCATTCGAAAAAGTTCGTAGGAATGCATAAGAATATTGATTTTGGACTCTTTCACTCGGCTAGTGCCTTCATGAGTGATCTCAAGAGTACGCCAAATATCAAAAGCCGATTCACAAATCAAAACACGATTAAATTCATTTTTGTCGAGAGCGTAAAACAAGGTATTCATAGCCTTTGCGTTTAAAGTAAAAGTTTTCTTCTTCGATTCATTCCATTTGCTCATCGGAAGAGAAGATTTTTTAAAACAATTTTCGACGATGCTCCAAAGCTCAAAATCCATGGAAATAAGAAAGATACTCATACGAGTCTTCCAATACATGTAATCCGACCTATTAAACATAGGCAAACGTGTAATGGAGTGACCCTCTTGCATGCCAAAATAAGCCATCTCTCTTGGGTTTTAAACCAAATATGAGAGTGAACCTTACTCTGATACAAATTGTTAGGATCGAAGAGACACTAAGAGGGGGGGTGAATTAGTGCAGCGGATTAAAACTCGTAATTTTGAAACCGAATTCGTAAATAGCTAGTTCATATAAAGATTTCGATTCGATGAAAGATGACTTAGTTAAAGTAGCTTAAGTAAAGGAGATGAAGACCGAATGATTTGTAGCTAAGTAGAGAAATGATTTAGAAATTTAAACACTTACACATTCAAGGAACACAACGATGTATAGTGGTTTGGTCAATTGACCTACATCCACTTCCGAAGCCTTCTTCGATGAGGATCCCAACTTCCACTAGCAAGTCACTTTGAAGGGGAAGGACCAAATGCCCCTCTTACAACCTTTTTACAAGTGGTTCACACTCTTACAGATTTTTTAAAGAGAAAGAGGGAGGTGAACACTAGCTATCGAAAATAAGACTTTGCCAAAGCTTTTGCTCAATTTCTAACTCTCAAAAGGGTGCTCTTTCTGCTGAGAAAGGAGGGGTATTTATAGACCCAAAGAGGATTCAAATTTGAGCTCTAAATTTGAATTCATTTTGGGTTTTCCGGTGCTGGTGGTGCCACCGCCTGTCAATGACGGTGCCATCGCTTGTCAGTGTTAGACTGATAATGTACTGGGCGGTTCCACCACCCAAGGCAGTGGTGCCACCACCTAGCTCTCAGCCATTGGGCGGTGCCACCACCCAGCTCTTGGTCACTAGGTGATGCCACTGCCCGGACCATTCAGCAAAGCTGAATGGGCCTTATTCTCGACCCAAATCAACCCAATAAGGGCCCGGTTGGCCCTTACAAAGTTTAGACAGGATTGTTTCCTAATCCTTGCCCTAATTACATGCTAACTACTAAATTAAAACATAATTCTAAGTGATTTAAACTTACATTCTTCAAGTCTACTTCCGGTGAGCTTTCCAGCGAAATTCCGGTGGACTTCCGACACTCCTTCGGATTTCTTCCGACGGACTCCTAGCAGGCTCCCAGATTTTGTGGCGAGCTCAATGAGTCTTTAGCAAGCTTCCAAACCTTCTTGGTGATCTCCACGAACCTCCGACGATCTTTTCGGTGAACTTCCAAAACCTTCGGCAAGTCCCTGATTCTATCTCGGTTGGTTCCAATAACACTTCCGACGATCCTTCGGACTTCCGGTGAACTCTCGAACTCCCGGCAAACTTGACCTCAGTAAATCGTTTTATGTTTTTATCCCATCATAGCTAATCCTGCACACTTATCTCGATAATATGGATTAGAACAAATAATTCACCAATTGACTTCATCATCAAAATTCGAGATTCAACATCAACCAACTCAACCTATGTCGAGAATTGATTTCTTCTGATAATGATGGAAAGCCACATTGGTTAATATAATTGCCTCACATTTATTGACTTAATATTATTGAGAGAGCGGATTTTGATTCGGTCTCCTAATATGATGTGTCACATACATACTTATTTAATATATATCTATATTGCATACAAATATATATATATATACATATCTTGTAGGTGTAAACTTAACATTTCAAAATCTAAAATATGATAGGTCTTTTAACTTTTACAAAACACATAAGTTCATATTTATTGTCAATACTTCAGTAGACATAAAATTTACTTATACAACAAAAACATATCAACCACTAAAGATTTGCCCAAAATCTTCTAGCTTTCCATTGTCTCAATCCAATTTAAATATCTAAGTGAATGACAAGCTAATCTGAAAATTTTATATAGCAATAAAGTGAGCATAACAAAACTCAGCAAGTGACTAATATATCCATGGTGAAAGAGGATAGTTTTCAATAAACTAGGTATCAAAATGCAAAGTAGGATACAAGAAAACATATATATCATCTAATCATATACTGAATCGTAAATGTCATCTTATTCAAAACCTATTTGGTTCATAACAAAGGGAGTAAAGAGTAATTGGAGTATATCAAATGACGTAAGAAGTATTTTGGAGCATATCAAATAACGTATAGGATATTTTGGAGCATATCAATGGTGCATAGGATATTTTGGAGCATATCAATAGCACATAAGACATTTCGAAGCATACTAATGGCGCATAGGATATTTCATAGCATATCAATAATGTATGAAATGTTTCAAAGCATATCAAGGGCAAATAAAATATTTCGAAACATATCAATGATGTATGAAATGTTTCGAAGCATATCAAGGGAAAATAAAATATTTTAGAATAAATTTCAAAGCATAACAATGGTATATGAGATATCTCAGAGTATATCAATATAACAATAAGAAATAGAAGCTCAAATATCATATTTAACATTACATTCATTTCATTCTCATCCAAAGCGTACATATAAACACATATGCAATGCTTTAGATATCATATAAAAAATATAGAGGGTGCAATGGGACCATAGAAAGAATATAGTCCATCCATTTGTGGATGACCACTAGATAGAAGTCTCCCACATTTGGAAGCTCCATCCACCCACATTTAGGTGTAGTCAGAAGGGCCGACAAAGCATTGTGAGCTCTAAGCATAACTTCCATTATCATTTCTGGTAAAAGTTCATATTATCTCACAGACACCAAAGTACAAAAGGATATGTGAATATTAAAATTGGTACACATAGGAAGCACATGCGAAACAACGAACATACATGTGCCTATGCGAAATAATACGATACAAACATAAACGTTACATGATAGATTCAGATATACAAATTATTTAGGAACAAGAGCATACAAGATTTCAAAACAATAATGTGCAGCTTAATTGAAGTAAGGATTTCAACTAAAATCGATTTCCAAAGGGATGAAACATGAATAGGCAAAATCAATAAAATCTCAATTCTAGTAGAATTTGAGAGATATATTGCAAGAATCATTTGGATAACCAATTATACTCCAAATTACTCAAAAAAGATATTGTTGAAAAGCTATATTAGTCTATTTTTAGATGAATCTAGATTTGTAGAGTTTTAAATTTCTAACAGGATGTTACAAATAATTTAGTATAGAAAGGTCAGAATTTATCATCTCTATTTTATAGAATTAGTAAAATTAATTAAAAGAGATGTTTTAGTTGGTATATATGCTTCAAATCTTTGAAATTAGGTATTAAAAGAAAGATCTATGAGTCTAGTTTCTAATGAATTAAGTTCTGCATGAATCAGAGTTTCCAACAGAGAGTTATAAGAAATTTAGTAACCAAAAGTTAGAAATATTAGTATCTATTTTACCGAATTCATAGGGTCGACTAAAACTGATGTTTTAGTTGTCATCCATACTCCAAATCTTTCAAATCAGATGTACACAGAAATATTTATTAGTCTAGTTTCTAAGGAAATAGGTTTTATCATAATTGGATTCATTCACAATGAGTTATAAGTAAAAGAGTACCTAAAGGTCGGAACTTATAATCTCTATTTTATAGATTCCATGGGGTCAATTGAAATAAAGGTTCGAGTAGGCATTTGGACTCCAAATTTATCAATCTTAGTCTCAAAAGATATATAATCTATTTTTGGATGAATTTAATTTTTCTTAAATCATAGTTCGATACAAAAAGTTATAGCTAGAATAAAGTAATAAGGTCAGAATCTCAAAAAATTCTAGATACATAGTTTTATTCCCAAACAAGATAGGTATCATATATAAAGCCAACATCTTTTGAATTAACAGAATTAAGATGAAATAAAAAATCATGATTGCTATAGGATGGGGTTAGAATACTTGCCTTTCAATGATTTTGATTCAATGAAAAGATTTGTACAAAAAGGCCCTAAGCCCCAATTTTCTCCTCTTCGTCTCCTTTTTTTTCTTCTTCTTTCTCTCTTCCTCTCTTCTTCAATGTAAGCTATCTTCTCGAGTTCCTTAGGAATGAAGGCAGAGAGGCTTAGGCAATGAAATTTGTTATTTTATATATTTTATAGTTTAGTCCTTGTATTATTTAATTTTACGGTTAGGTCATTAGATTTTACAAATAAGTCCTCAAATTTTTACAAACAGATCCTTAAATTTTATAAATAGGTTCTCAAGTTTATATTTAGGCTCTTCTATAGAATTTAAAATGGGTACTAACATTACAATTAAATTCTTATATGAAAAATTAGAAACGAAAGATATGAGGGATGTTACACTCTCCCCCCCTTAAAAGAAAATTTTAGTTCTCTAAATTTATTATACCTCTATTGACAAAAAAAATGAGAATTTCATAGTTGTCCTTCTTTAATTTTTTTTGAATAAGATCATATGACACTTGGATCGAGGCCATCAATATCATTGAATCTTGTACTTTTCTCATATCATTCAAATCATAATTTTTCTTCTAATAACTTCCATTGTCTCACATTTAGACTAGCCATAAAACTTGTAGATTTTTTACTAAGTGCATCAACTACAATATTGGCTTTACCTGGGTGATAATGGATAGTAGAATCATAATCCTTTAGAAGTTCTATCCATCTTCGCTGCCTCATGTTTAACTCTTTCTGAGTAAGAATATACTTTAAACTTTTATGATCAATAAAAATTTCAAATATCTGCCCATACAAATAATGTCTCCAAATTTTTAAAGTAAAAATAATTGATGCCAGTTCCAAATCATTAGTTGAATAATTCAATTTGTAACTCTTTAGCTATCTAAAAGCATAAGCAATTACTTTCCTTTCTTACATCAAAATACATCTAAGGTCCTTTCTTGAAGCATCGATATAAACTACAAATCTCTCATTACCACTTGGAATAGTAAGAATAGGGATACTAGTCAATCTTCTTTTTAACTCTTGAAAACTTCACTTACAATCATCACTCCCATTCAAACATTCTTTTGAGTCTGTTTGGTGAGAGGATGAGACATTCAAGAGAATCCCTCCATAAATCTCTTGTAATAATCTATCATGCCTAAGAAGCTTCTAACTTCTATCACATTTATTAATACTTCCCACTTAACTACTGTTTCCACTTTCTTTGGATCAATTGATATGCCTTTCCCTAAAATCATATGGCCTAGGAAAGTAATTTCTTTCAACCAAAATTCATATTTTTTGAACTTTGCATATAACTTATTTTCTCTTAGTATGAATAATACATTTCTCAGGTGTTCCTCATGCTCCTGATTACTCTTTGAATACACTAATATGTCATCAATGAATATAATTATACAATCATCCAAGAGTGGCTGAAATATCCTATTCATCAGTTCCATAAAAACTATAGGGGCATTAGTCAAACCAAAGGCATTACTAAGAACTTATAGTGACCATATCGAGTTCTAAAAGCTATTTTTTAGAATATCCTACTTGATCTTCAATTGATAATAACTTGACCTTATATCAATCTTGGAGAATACTTGTGCACCTTATAATTAATCAAACAAATTATCAATTCTGGGTAGAGGGTACTTGTTTTTATAGTCACCTGATTTAACTGTCTATAATTAATATAAAGCTTGAATGTTTCATCCTTCCTCTTAACTAATAATGCCGGAGCACCTCATGGTAAAACACTAGGCTGAATAAAACCTTTATCTAATAGTTCTTGTATTTACTTCTTCGATTCCACTAACTCAAATGGTGTCATTCTATAGGAAGACTTAGATATTGGGGGTTATCCCAAGGACTAAATCAAAAGTAAATTCACTCTCTTGATTCAGAGGTAATCTGGGCAAGTCATCCTAACTATTAAAATTTCATCTAGATTAGTTTTTTGATCTGATTTACTCCTTTACATATACAAGATAGCAAAAATAGCTCTTTTGTAGAGGACAATAAGTTTGAAGTGCTAGTCTCAAGTAAGGAGGTAAATCATATATAATACCCTTAAAGCAAAAGATAGATTGATCTAATATGTAAAAAGTGATTATTTTTGTATAACAATATAAATTGGTATGATAAAAAGATAGACAATCCATGCCAAGTATAATATCAAAACTATAAATATCTAGGAGAACCAAATCAGTAAGAAGTCCGCTTTCTCCAATAGAAATTAGATAAGATGACCAGAATAAGTTTGTTGTCAAAGAATCCCCAATAGTCGTAGTTATAATATAGCATATAATACAGTGGTCTAGGTTGAATAACCAAGTGTTAAGAAAAATATTATGAAACAAAATAGAGATTGGAACCATGGTTAAACAAAATTTCACATTCTATCATAAACACGAATAATACCTTTGACCATTAATTTATAAGCTTTAAAATCATGTTTAGGGATAGCATGCACTCTAGCATTGGCTGATGATCTAAGAGACAGTGATTTTTTCTTCTTTTTCAATGGACAGTCTTTTATTTTTTGATCTAACTTCCTGCAAACAAAATAGGCTCTAGTCACCCAAAAATGCTAACTTGTTTCATGATTTAACTTGTATTTTATAAATGATTAAGTCTTTTGTGGTGCCTTCCCCTTTCAATTCTAGATATCTTGATCATCTTGTTACCACTTTCTAATTTATTTCTTCTCTTATTTTTGTTGGTAAACCTGTCCTTGCTATTCCTGCTCCTAATCTCTAGAAATTCTTTTTTTTATGGTTTTCCACCAGTGCTCAATCTCTCCTTCAAACATAAAGGTGACAAAAGGAATCTTTTGATCATTAGGGCAACTTAGTATATCAAATATCTTCTCCATTAGTATCATTCATTATCGTGCCACCCATGGATTAAGTTCACTACAAAAACAAGAAAGACTAAGCTCCCTAAATTATTTCATTCCTAGTCCATTCTGATTTGATATCCCTGATTAACCCTTTTATCCCACTCAATTACTCAAAAGAAGATGAAGTAAAAGGACCAGATGTCCTCGTCATCCTAGATTTCTAAAAGACATCAAAGAAAATTTTTGTCGATCTTTATATAATTTACTAAACCTCAATAAATTTTGTATATCAAACATATCAATATCTCTGTGATCCTCAAATCATGCTCTGATACCATCTCGGTCATGCCTCTCAAATTATTATATTCAGAAGGTGTGACCCTATCTTAAATCGATAATATTATATTTAACAACAATCCAATCTCAAAATCCAAACTAATTTTTGAAGACACTAACAATCATACAAGTCATAAATCGTATTCATAATCCATAATTCATAAAAACTTGTGTAGTTTAAAATCATATACTACATCATTTTATGATTCATAAAATCTAAAACCAACTCAACTAAATAATAACTATATCATAAATCCATAAGTATGAGAATCCATACAATCACAACATCAACATTTACAATAAATTCATTTCATTATACAAATTAAACTTAACATTTCAAAATCTAAAACATGATATATCCTTTAACTTTTACAAAACACATAAGTTCAGATTTACTATCAATATTTTAGTAGACATAAAATATACTTATACAAAAAACATATCAACCACTAAAGATTTGCCCAAAATATTTTAGTTTTCCACTACCTCAACCCCATTTAAACATCTCAGTGAATGGCAAGCTAACCTGAAAAATTTATATAGCAACGAAATGAGCATAACAAAACTCAGCAAGTAACTAACATATCCATGGTAAAAGAGAATAGTTTTTAATAAACTTGGTATCAAAATGTAAAGCTGCATATAAGAAAACATATATATCATCTTATCAAATACTGAATCACAAATGTCATCTTATTCAAAACCTATTTGGTTCATAACAAAGGGAGTAAAGAGTACTTGGAGCATATCAAATGATGCAAGTAGTATTTCAGAGCATATCAAATAACGCATAGGACATTTTGGAGCATATCAATAGTGCATAAGATATTTCGGAGCATTTCAATAGTGCACAAGACATTTCAGAGCATATCAATGGCGCATAAGATATTTCGAAGCATATCAATGGCGCATAGGATATTTCAGAGTATATCAAGGGCAAATAAAATATTTCGGAATATATCAATGATGTATAAAATCTTTTGAAGCATATCAAGGGCAAATGAAATATTTTAGAATATATTTTGAAGTATAACAATGGCATATGAGATATCTTAGAATATATCAATATAACAAATAAGAAACAGAAGTTTAAATGTCATATTTGATATTATATTCATTTTATTCTCATCTAAAGCTATAAACACATAAGCAATGCTTTGGATATTATATCAAAAACACAGAGAGTGTAGTGGGATTACAGACAGCATATGGTCCTTCCATTTCTGGATGACCACCAAACAAAAGTCTCCTACATTTAGGAGCTCCATCCACTTACATCTGGGTGAAGTCAGAAGAGGCCGACAGAGCATCACGGGCTCTAAGCATAACTCCCTTTACCATTTATAGCAAAGGTTTATATTATCCCATAGACACCAGAGTATAAAAGAATATGTGAACAATAAAATTGATACATATCAAAAGCACATATAAAACAACGAACATATATATGCCTATACAAAACAATGCGATACAAACATAAACGTTACATGATAGTTTTAGATATGCAAATTATTTATGGATAAGAGTATATAAGATTTCAAAACAATAATGTACAGCTCAATTGAAGTAAGAATTTCAACTAAAATCAATTTCCAAAAGGATGAAACATGAATAGGCAAAATCAACAAAACCTCAATTCTAGTAGAATTTGAGAGACATATTACAAGAATTATTTGGTTAACCAATTATGCTCCAAATTACTCAAAAAAGATATTGTTAAAAGCTATATTAGTCTATTTTTAGATGAATCTAAATATGTAAAGTTTTGAATTTCTAACAAGGAGTTACAAATAATTTAGTATAGAAAGGTCAGAATTTATCATCTTTATTTTATAGAATTGGTAAAATCAATTAAAACATACATTTTAGTGGGCATATATACTTCAAATCTTTCAAATCAGGTATGAAAAGAAAGATATATGAGTCTAGTTGTTAAGAAATTAAGTTTTGTATAAATCATAGTTTCCAACAAAGAGTTATAAGAAATATAATAACCAAAGGTCAGAAATATTGGTATCTATTTTACCAAATTCATAGGGTCGACTAAAACAAATGTTTTAGTTGGCATTCATACTTCAAATCTTTCAAATCAGATGTGCATAGATTTATGAGTCTAGTTTCTAGTGAATTAGGTTTTCCCATAATTGGATTCCTTCACAGTTAGTTACAAGTAAAAGAATACCAAATGGTTGGAACTTACAATCTCTATTTTATAAATTCCATGAGATTAATTGAAATAAAGGTTCGGGTAGGTATTTGGACTCTAAATTCTTCAATCTTAGTCACAAAATATATATAAATCTATTTTTAAATGAATTTAATTTTGCTTAAATTATAGTTCGATACAGAAAGTTATAGCTAGAATAAAATAGTAAGGTCAGAATCTCAAAAAATTCTAAATTGATAGTTTTATTCCTAAACATGAGAGGTATCATGTATAGAGTTAACATCTTTCGAATTTAATAGAATTAAGATAAAATCATAGATCAAGATTGTTATAGGATGGGGTTAGAACACTTACATTTTGATGGGATAAAAATAACAACAAAAAAGAACTTTTGTATATGAACAAAAACTAGTAAACCGTAAAACACAATGGAATTAAATGAAAATCACAATCAAATATGACACCAAGATTTACGTGGAAAATCCCTCCAACATGAAAGGTAAAAACCATGGGGCAAACCAGAGAAAATCCACTATAGGAATAATGAATATACAATTCTCAAAGTCTCTTGCCTAAAACCCAAGCAACAATAACAAGAGAATAATTGGGATACAAGGATCACGTCACTGTGCACAATATCCCAAATCTCTCCAAACAATTATAGTAAAAATTCACTACATCTAACCTGAGATGAGAATACTATTTGGATGAATAAGAACAGTCTTTGTGTGGTCCTTGTCTTCTTTCCTTTCTTTTTCTCTTATTTTTCTACCCATTTCTCCTCTTTTTTGAATCATCTTGCTATAGTAAAAATCACTGCCCTTTTGCTATATTTTTTATCTTATTTTCACAACCACCATTAGCTCCCTAATTAAACTTAGGATTTAGAAAAAGAAAAGGTGGGCTATGGGTAGATAAAGCCCATATGGGAAGAATTATTCTAACTGCCCAACAACCTCCCCCTTCAGCCCATAAGGGAGGCTATCCCATAACTGCTCCATTATCAACTATATGAATTTTCTAAAATTGCAATTGCTTCTCTTCAAGTACATTTTAAATCTAGTGGTATCTAACATCTATATGCTTTGACTTGGATTGAAAAGTTGGGTTCTCTTAGAACCCTTGTGGATTCTAAGCTTAGGGTTGATCTCTTTAGGGGATCGACCACCTTGGAACTCTATAGGGGTTCCTTCCTCCAAGTTGCTGCTCAAAGGCTGCTAAAAGGATGATCTATTCATGATGAAAAGAGAGTAAATACATGGCTATTTATAGGGCTTCTAAACTCTAATTTCTAATATGACTTCTACTCAAGACACGTACTTCTAATCAACTCCTACTTCTAATAGGACTCCTTCTCTAATAGGACTTATACTTCTAATCGGACTCCTTATCTAATAGGATTCCTACTTCTAATAGGACTCATACCTCTAATAGGACTCCTTCTCTAATATAACTCCTACTTCTAATAGAACTCCTTCTCTAAGAAGCAACCTCCAAACTATCATAACCTAGCCAGCCTCTTCACCTCTTTAATAGGGGTTGGCTAGATAGGATTTACATGAATGCCCTTAGGATTTATATATTTGCCCCCTTTAATGAAACTAAATTAGGACTCTCCTAGCTAGAGTCCTAATAGAATTAGGACTCTATTAGCTAGAGTCCTAACAGACCCACCCTCTTCAAATCGGCCTTGTGCTTGAGGCTGACGCTCTATGAATTCTAGAAATTTGATCTTCAAGTTGTCATAGTTCTCCGAAGTGATATCTTTTGCTGGTAGGTTCACCCATTATATTAGCACTTTAGTAGTGGGTCGTCGTCGTCGAGTCACAATCCATCGATCAATAATGGCACTCAGCTAGGTCTGGAGCTCTCCTTGGATAGCCATATTTGGTAGATGGCTTTGGGTTATCTTATTTTGTCCCAACTTGAGCTTCAAACATAACATATGGAAGACTGGATGGATTCGGGAGTTGGCGGGTAAGTCCAATCTGTATGCTATGACTCCAATGCGCTCCAAAATCTGGTAGGGTTTATAGAATCGAGGTGAAAGCTTCATAGATGCTTTGGTCTAAATTGATGTTTGCTTGTATGGCTAGAGCCATAGGAAGACCTAATCTCCTATTGAAAATTCTCTTTTGCCTTTGTGTTGATCATATTACTGTTTCATCCTTGAGCTACAGTGAGATTATTTTTAGCAACTTTAGCATTTGTCTTTGTCCTATAGTTCCCTATCTACTTGTTCTAATTTAGTGGTGCCCAACATATATTTTGGGATTACAAGGGGAGGTCGGCCATACATAGCCTCATAGGAAGTACATTTTGTGGATGAATGATAGTTGTATTATACTACCACTTGGCCTAGGGAAGCCACTTTGTCTACTCTTTTAGCCGGTCACTAGTGAAGCATCTGAGATATGTCTCTAAGCACCTATTCACCACTTCAGTCGGGCCATCGGTTTGTGGGTGATATGACATACTCATTTTCAATTTAGTGCCCTACATCTGGAATAATTCTATTCAAAATTTGCTTATGAAGACCCTATCACGATCACTTATAATAGATCTCGACATTCCATGTAATTTTATAATATTCTTCATAAAGATTCGAGCAATACTAGAAGCAGTGTAGGGATTACGAATAGCACAAAAGTGAGCATACTTTTTAAGTCGATCAATTATGACAAAAATTATACCTTTTCCTTGTGATGAGAGAAGCCCTTCGATGAAGTCCATTAAGATATCACTCCATATTGAGTTCGTGATAGGTAGAGGTTGTAGCTTTCTAGGACTTGCCACGGTCTCGCCTTTATGTCATTGACATACATCACATTGTGCTACAAATTCAGTAATAATATTTTTCATCCTTACCCAATAAAAATTTTACTTAATTCTCTTATAGGTTTTAAGGAACATGGAGTACCCGGCCGCAGGTGTGGAATGCATCTCTTGAAGGATGGTCTTTATGTAAGTAGAATTTGGCACAAGCATAATACGTCCCTTATAGCGCAAGTCTTTTAAGTCCCAACTGTAATGAGCCACGGAGCTTGGTGCTGCCTCCAATTTTTTTATGATCTTACTAGTCTCTGGATCATCTTTATTGGGATCAAGAGCGGCACTAAGAGGGGGGGGTGAATTAGTGCAGTGGATAAAGACGATAAATTTTGATTATTTAAAACAAGTTCGGAAACTTCATACCATTCAAAGTAATGTTTCAATTAAAAGCATTTCGGTTAAAGCCCGGTTGGAAACGTATTGAACTTGAAAGCATTTAAAGAAGATGATGAAGAAGTCAAACAAGTAAAGAAGGTTTGCTGAAATGTAAATTACGATAATGTAAATACAAACCGATTTTATAGTGGTTCGGTCAAACGACCTATGTCCACTCTCGATTCAACTTCGCTTGAGGCCACCAACTTTTTCACTAGTTATCCTCCTTCCAACGGGCGAGAACAAACTCCCTTTTACAAACTCTGTTTACAAGGCTTCCCTCAACACCTCTCTTAAAGATAACATCAAACTTTGGAGGAGGGATTTCAATTAAAACTAATAGAGTTTTCCCTTAGTTTCTTGCACAATTCTTGCTATCCCAAGCAAGAACATCTGGGGTATTTATAGACTGCAAGAGGATTCAAATTTAGAGCCTAAATTTGAATCATCTTATATTTCTGAGGTACTAGCAGTACCATCGCTTATCACTAGCGGTACCACCGCTTGTCATTGGCGGTACCACCGCGAGTCTGACTTTGACACTAGGCGATACCATCGGCCAGCCAGTGGTGCCACTGCCCAGGCACTCTGCCCCAGGGCGGTTCCACCACCTAGACCACTTGGGAGACTGAACCCAAGCGATACCATTGCCAGACAAGGTTCAGCAACGCTGTTTGAGCCTTTCATCTGGTCCAAACCTATCTAGGTATGGGCCCAACGGGCCCCTAACTAGGTTGGCCCAATTATAACCCAATTAAGCTAATCCTACTCTGATCTAGATAATTATTACAATGTGAATTGTAATTAGTTGCCTAGCACATCCTTGGCAAATCGGTGCTTCATCCGTTTCTTTGGTGCATCGTCCTCTCTTGCGGCTTGTTGCCCAATTAGCAACTAACCTCCGTAGCCCCGATCTCCTTGGTGTAACTTTGCTCTTCTTGGCCCGATGCCCGACGTCCGAAGCCTTCTGCCGATTGTCAATCGGACCTCTGGCTCGACGTCCAATCTTCTAACGTGATTTCTTTCAGCGCAATGCTGATTCATCCTATGTCAATTATCTAATCCTGATCGAGAGTAGACCTGCATATCTCAAAATGCAGTTAGATCACTAAAACATACTTAATTAGTTTCATCATCAAAATTCAAGATTCTACAGTCTCCCCCTTTTTGATGATGACAACTAATTAATTACTGACGGAGTTAACCTTAACTCCTCAGAGTTTAAACAAACTCCTATCAATATACCATTGATAGAACACTTGGATTATCCCAAATCTAAGCAACATTCATCATATGTTATGAGAAATATCAAAATATTATACAAATATATAATATCTTCAATTCAATGCATGAAGTCATCAATCTACTTCTCCCCCTATGTCATCAACAAAAAGGAGAAGTAGCAATATAGCTAGTTTAAAAGATATGCAAGCTTTATAATCATACTAGCTATCAATCTAGATGTTCAACATACATCACTTTAATACATTCAATTATAGTAATTTTAAGGATATGTAATCATGGCAATTCAACGCTTGCTTCTTGTGCAAGGTTGCATTTTGCTTTTCTTGAATTCGCAAGGTAGCAATTTTTTATATTCAAGAGAGCAAGTTCTTTTCCTCTTTTGTAGGCTAGCAAGATAGCAAGTTTGCACTTTGATTTCTTTGTGATATGCCAAGCTAACAATTTTGTCTCCCCTTTATCATTATCAAAAGAAAGGGAAAATGTAATGTTGTAATTCATTTCCTTTTTCATCAACTTTTCAAATCATGACAAATGAGAAACCAAAAAATGAATATTGACATAATTGTTTCAATCATCAAAATTCAAGTCATGAATGTGAATTCAACAAGCTAGCTCCCCCATAGTTTTTGTCAAAATGAAGTAGAGGACCCAATGGCTAAAAATTTCAATCATTATACAAGTCATAAAGAATTTATGAAAGATATCAATAAGGATCAATTTGAGAATACTAAAGATATCATTCACGGTTCATTTACATTCTTTCTAACGAGATCAAGATCAAGATTCATGAGGTAATAAGGAGCTACTTGAAGCATTCTCATCAAAATCACAATAAAAATATTCCAAGTATCAAGATCACGAATTCATAAAAATTCAAGTATGAAATTCTGAGAAATCAAAAGACAAGTTATATTTTATTTTAAAAATTATCTTTTGATAAATGAAATAATCATGGCATACGATCTTGATTTTAAAAAGTTTCAAGTTATAATTATCAATTTCATGAATCGTAAATATTTTCTTTAGCAAAGAATCACATGAGCCCTTGATTATTGCATAAGAATTCTCATTGCATCATGATTTGTGAATTCTTTCTCTACAACATGAATCATAGTAGGTATAATAGCAATGATATCAATCATGATTCATTTGGTAGAAAATAGCAAAGAGAACAACTTAATTCATGCATAAAAATTCTCATCAAGATTTTAAAAAAAAATTCTAAGTATCATGATACCAAGATCACATTAAGTATAAAAATTCAATTATCAAGATATCAAGATCATGAATTCAATAAAATTTCTTAATATCAAAATGAAATCATTTAGAACTTGATTCAAGCATTATATACCTCAAAAAGTCATGAAAGGTAGAGATTAAGAGAAGAGCCAAGAATCATTAACAAGTTTCATTCAAATTCAACTTGACTATTTCATACTTGTTATCAAAATCATTTTCATAGATTCTTATAAATGGATACTTTAACATATCATCAAAATTTCATTTACAATTCAAGTGACTCACATGGATTCATCAAAACCAAAAACTTTAGAGATAGAAAGATTTCAAGAAACATGTATTTTCATTTTATGATTCATTTCATATGAGCATGCCTTTGCCTTTTAATGTCAAATAAAATAGAAATATCAACATTCAACACCAAAAGACAAACTTCATCATAAAATTCGTCAAGAAACAAATATAACATATTATTTTAAAACACAAGATTCAATTTATCATAATGTGTTTTATTTTATAATCAAGCCTTTGCCTTTAATAAAAACAAGTATTAACATTCAAGAGTGAAAAGACAAATTTTGTCATAAAGATCATTAAGTCGGAACTCATTAAGCATGTGACATTTAAAAAAAAATATGATTGAAGAGTTTCATGTCATGCATAGATGTATATCATGTTTAAAATCGAAATACAATTTTCATCATTAAAACCATCAACACCAAAACATGACACAAGACAACATCAAAACCACTTTCTTTCATTTAGAAAATTTGTGGGTTAGGTCTTTTAGTTTTACAATTGATTTTATAAAGACATGTATAAATCTGAAACAAATTACGTCAAAGCCAAAAATACATTATAGCATATCAAATTGTAAAGTCAAGCATGATACAAACATTTTCATTAAGACACTTCCAAGAATAACATACATAGATATGTATCATGTTTAAAATCAAAAATTGATACGAAAAGCATATGCATGGAATTGTATTATCATGATAGCAAATTTTTAATTTTTATTTATTTTATTTAATGTGGTTGATCTCATACAATCACATTCAAATTTTCATATAAAAGTCATGCATCATTTTATAAATTCAAAAAATAATTTTCATCATGAAAATCGAAGTACACAAATCATGGATTAACCCTATTAAACATAATCATGCTAATTAACTTTTGTGTTAAAACCATACATCAAAATCCGATACAGAAATCATAAACATTCATGGAATTAATCTTATACAAGCATTATCACAAATCATGTAGTTATCATCCATAATGTTGCATCATTCAAAATTTCAAAACATAACATGCATGAAACCATAGCAATATAATTTTCATGATCAAGTTTTAAAATTTTCAAAGACGGTAAAAAGAGAAACATGATATAATTTTTTGAAAAATAATTTTTTATTTTCTACTTTATAAATTAAGCACTCATGAAAAACATCATGTAATTTCAAAACAAGGTAAAAGCAACTTGGGTGAGTTTCTTACCTCATTGTCGAAAACCGACAAGGCATAGTTTGCATCTTTATCCTTTTTGTGTGTTTTCCTCTTTTTCATTTTTATGTATTCGAAATTGGAGCATTCCAATTTCTTGCATTCATAGCAAGAGTTGGTGTTCTTTTCATTTATGTTCTTTAATTCTTGTTTAATGAACTTTTTAAATTTTAATGTCAAAAGTTCAAAGTTCTCAACATTGTCCTCGTCACTTGAGTCATCACTCAAGTGGTATTCTATTGTTCGAAGTGCAAAATCCTTCCTATTCTTTGGAAGATGGTACTCATGTTCATCAAGTTCAAGAGTCATTTCATAGGTCATTAAAGACCTGATTAGTTCTTCAAGTGAATAAACATTCAAGTTTTTAGACTCTTGAATAGCCATTATTTTTGGATCTCAACTCTTTGGAAGGGATCTTAAAATCTTATTAATGAGATCAAAACTCAAAAAAAAATTTACTAAGACTTTTCAAATTATTGACAACATCTGTGAAACGGGCATACATGTCGCCGATAGTCTTGCTTAGTTTCATTCGAAAAAACTCAAAATCTTACATCAAAATATTAACTTTCGAGTCTTTGACTCTACTCGTTCCTTCGTGTGTGACTTCAAGTGTGTACTAAATATCCAAAGCCATTTCACATGTAAAACTTCGATTAAACTTAATTTTATCTAAAGAATAATATAAGACATTCATAGCCTTTGCATTTAAAGAAAAAGATTTTCTCTCTAAATCCGACCATTCATTCATCGGTTTAGAGGAAAGTTGAAAACTGTTTTCAATAATGTTCCATAAATCTAAATTTAAAGAAATCAAGAAAACTCTCATTCGAGTTTTCGAATATGTGTAGTCCGACCCGTTAAAGAACAAAGGACGAACAATCAAAAAGCCCTCTTGAAAGCTGTGAAGAGCCATTTCTCATGGATGTGAATCCGAATGAGAAAGAACGTGGCTCTAATACCAATTGTTGGGATCTAGAGCGGCACTAAGAGGGGGGGGGGTGAATTAGTGCAGCGGATAAAGATAATAAATTTCAACGATTTAAAACAAGTTTAGAAACTTTGTACGATTCAAAGCAATGTTTTGATTAAAAGCATTTCGATTAAAGCCCGGTTGGAAATGTATTGAACTTGAAAGCATTTAAAGAAGATGATGAGGAAGTCGAAGAAGTAAAGAAGGTTTGCTGAAATGTAAATTGTGATAACATAAATGCAAACCGATTTTATAATGGTTCGGTCATACGACCTACGTCCACTCCCGATTCCTCTTCACTTGAGGTCACCAGCTTTTTCACTAGCTATCCTCCTTCCAATGGGTGAGGATAAACTCCCTCTTACAAACTCTATTTACAAGGCTTCCCTCAACACCTCTCTTAAAGATAACTTCAAACTTTGGAGGAGGGATTTCAACTAAAACTAATAGAGTTTTCCCTTAGTTTCTTGCACAATTCTTGCTGTCCTAAGAAAGAACATCTGGGGTATTTATAGACCCTAAGAGGATTCAAATTTGAAGCCCAAATTTGAATCATCCCAAATTTTTGGGGTACTAACGGTACCATCGCCTATCACTGGTGGTACCATCACTAGTCTGACTCTGACACTAGACGATACCACCACTCAATCTGGTGGTATCACCGCCTGACACATTGACACGGTCAATGTACTAGGCAGTACCATCGCCCAGCTAGTGGTGCCACCACCTAAGCACTCTACCCTAGGGCGGTACTACCACCCAGTCTAGGTGGTACCACCGCCCAGACCACCTGGGAGATTGAACCCAGGTGGTACCAATGCCCCAATCTAGTGGTACCACCGCCAAACAGGGTTCAGCAACCATGTTTAGGTCTTTCATCTAGCCCAAATCTATCTGGGTACGGGCCCAATGGGCCTCTAACTGGGTTGGCTCGATTACAACATAATTAAGCTAATCCTATATGATCTAGATAATTATTGCAATGTGAATCGTAATTAGTTGCTCAACACGTCCTTGGCACATCGGCGCTTCGTCCGTTTCTTCAGCACATCATCCTCACTTGCGGCTTGTTGCCTAATCAGCAACTAACCTCCGTAGCCCCAATCTCCTTGGCACAACTCTGCTCTTCTTAGCCCGATGCCTGACATCCAAAGTCTTCTACTAATTGTCGATCGGACCTCTAGTTCGATATCCAATCTTCTGAAGTGATTTCCTCCAACGCAATGCTGATTCATTCTGCATCAATTATCTAATCTTGATCGAGAGTAGACCTACGTATCTCAAAACATAGTTAGATCACTAAAACATACTTAATTAGTTTCATCATCAAAATTCGAGATTCAATAATCTTTCCATTCCCTCGTAATATCCTCAAGAAAGTCACTGATCGGAAGTGAAATGACCAAAAATTCAGCATGTTTGGGTAGCCACAAAATCGCATCTACGATAACATTTAGGCTTTTATGGTCAGTCTTGATTTGAAAACGTCGTCCGATCAAGTACGGTCTCCTTTTGGCTACTGTATACACAATCGCAAGCTTCTTCTTATTGTAAATAGTCATCTTGAGATGGGAAGGAGATAATGCCTTACTAGTATAAGCGAGGGGGCGGCCATCTTGTATTAGTACAATACCAATTCTGACTCCAAAGTCATCTGCTTCAATAATAAAAGTCTTGCTAAGTCTAGTTGTGCTAGTACAGGCATTGTCGTCATTGCGGCTTTAAGTTCATCAAAGGAGGTGGTGGCTTTGTCCGACCATTGGAAAGCATCTTTTTTCAACAAGTAAGGGGTGCACTGATCTTTTCATAGTTTTTCATGAACTTGTGGTAGTAGCCTATTAAACCGAAAAAGTCGTGCAATGATTCTATGTTTCTCGGGGTTGGTCAGTTCTGCATTGCTTCAATTTTAGAGGGGCCCACCGCCATACCTTCCTTTGATATGATATGCCCAAGATATTCCATCTTATGTTGAAGAAAGCTACACTTCGATTTTTTGACAAAAAGAATATGTTCTCACAAAATCGTCAAAACAAGTCATAAGTGCTGAAAATGACTTTCAAAAGAAGGGCTGTAAATAAGGATATCATCGAAGAAAACTAACACAAACTTATAAAGATAACCCCAAAAAATATTATTCATAAGGCTCTGGAAGGTAAAGGGAGCATTGGTGAGACCAACGGGCATTACCAAAAATTCGTAGTGGCCATTGTGCATTCGAAAGGCAGTTTTTGGTGTGTCTTCTTTACACACTCGTATTTGATGATACTCAGATCGAAGGTCCAGCTTTGTGAAGACTCATGCTCTCTTTAATTCATTAAGCAATTGATCTACTACTAGAATAGGGTACTTGTCCTTAACAGTTATGTTGTTGAGAGCTCGGTAATCAACGCATATTCACCATGTTCCGTCCTTTCGTATGAGGAGCACCGGTGAAGAGTAGGGGCTATAACATGACCGAATAACTCATATTTCAAGCATCTCTTTTATAATCCTTTCTATTTCATCCTTTTGGAGATGTGGATACCGATATGATCGAGTATTTGCTGGAGGTTTGCTTGGAAGAATCGGTATACGATGATCATGCTGACGGGTAGGAGGTAGGCTGCGTGGTTCATCAAATATATCTAAAAATTCAACAAGCAAGGGAAGTAGGTTTGGATCTTCAAATTTGGTTGGCTCTCCCTTAGATTGCTGCTTAAGTTGTACTAAAAAGTCGCTGCATACTTTGTGCAAAACTTTCTCTATTCATTATTTGCAAATCATCGTAACATCGCCCCCACATTTCCCATGCAGTATCACTTGTTTCCCCTTACTATAAAATTTTATAATTAGTTTCAAAAAATTTCAAGACACATCACCCAATATCATCAGCCATTCAATGATGAGCACGGCCTCATAATCATCAAGAGGGAGGAGGAAGAAATCTGTAATTATCTCTTGGTCCTACAGCAACAGTTTCACCCGTGGGCATCTATGATCACACTTTAAATTTCATCCATCGATAACCTTAACATCAAACCTACTATAATTCTCAATAGGTAAGGCCATTCGGACAGCAACTTTGCTATTCATAAAATTATTAGTGCTCCCGGTGTCAATAAGAACGGTGATCGATTATTTCTTCAGAAGTCCTCCCACTTTCATCGTTTACAGGTTCGCGTAACCGACAAGGGCATGCATCGTAATATCAATTGGTTGCTGTTCTTCATTAGCAACCTCTTCCTCATATCCTGAACCTCCTCCTCCATCTCTTCAAGAGGTTCAATCAGTAGGAGGCGGCCCCTTTTGCAGCGATGATCATGGTTCCATGGCTCGTCGCAATGCCAACAAAGACCCTTTGCTGATCGATCATGTAGTTCTTCTCTTGTCAATTTTTTTGGTAGCGAAGGATGGCTGGGAGTAGAAGGAGGTTTATATTCCATGGGCCTAGGAGAGGTTCTCATCCTCCAAGCATCTTGGTTGAACCGTTCTTCTTATAATCGGGTGAAAGAAATCGCAGCCATCACGGTACGGGGCTATCGCACCTTAACCTCCCATTTTCTCTGGCTTGAGTCCTTCGATGAATGTTCCTAACAATTGACAGTCAGTCCAATTATGAGCAAGGTAGGATAGCTTCTCAAACCTGGTTTGATACTCTTGAATTGTTGGAAAATCCTTCTGGGGGCCGACATCTCATACGCAGCGGAAGAACAAAAAATAAAATACCCCAGATTTTTCATAGAAAGTTTCCATTGTCGTGTGAAAATCAGTGCATCAAAACAAATACACGAAAACTATATGTGTAAAAGAAAATACATTAGGAGATCATATATTCCTGAATCCCTGTAGATCTATAGAAAGGATGAAGGAGGTTAAGCATCCTCCTCTCTAGCGGTATCCACACGGTAGGGACTGCGATGATGCACTTCTCTAGGGAGAAGAGAACAAGAGGTGGCTAACAAGAGAACTCTCATACTATAGTGGTTTGGTTTTCTCCTATTTATAGAGCCCCCCTGTTAACCCTAATGAATCTTGCCCTATTGGTTATTGGATCTCCATCCAATTACCCAAACCTCTTGGATTAGTGGGTCTCTACCCAATAATCTCTTATTAGCAATTATTGGATCTCATCTTAGGATCCAATAATTCAGGGGCTTAATGGATATCCAATAAGTTAGAGGGTCCAACGGATATCTCATATCCGAACCTCTACTCGTCACAACACCTACCATATGTGTGAGACCCTCTAGGTCCAATATCGAGCTGGCCATGAGTTATACTTATCAGAATTCTTTCTGACTTAGTGAATTATTATCTCTATAATAATTCACCCAACTCATCGACTGCGGACGTACTAGGCCACTACGCCATAGCCCCCAGATAATACAAGGGAATCTAATCCTTTGGACCTATCTGTCCTCAGTTACCATATATCTATAGTCCCTCATCCATCTAATATCCCAGAGTTCTTATACCGGGCATGGTGATGTCAGGCCCATACGGTCTCTCCTCGAGTCTTGCTCTTGTTGGATTCTTTCGGAGAACTCTTTCTCTCTCAATCCGAATAACCTTGGCCAAGGATTTGTTCGAACAAGAATACATGGGATATTCCTCTCATGATACCGAGAGCGGATGATTCTCTATTGACACTCAATAGCCCTCGTAAGGTTGGCTTCCACTCCCAATAACCGGCTGTACTAGATCTGGAACTTTCCAAACCTATAAGTCCAGTATCAAAGAGTGGAGTACTCATACAGGACATCCTTGGTGTCTCAAGTCTAAGGACCACATACACTACTGGGACTACGGAATCACTTTCTGACATGAGGTATCAATAACCATCCAGCATTCCATAGGCGGATCAATTAGTGAACTCATTCCCTAATGAGTACCAGCATTGTACCCTTAGTGTCCCCACATGAGTAGCTATGAGACCAGCCATCTCCATCATATGGATAGGTACACAGAACACCAGTCTATCCGGTTTTCTTGATGTCCTTCTCGAGTAACCTATGACCAGGATAATTTAGGGTATGTGTTTAAAGGTGAATCGGTCTCATTATCGTGATCTCATCACGATCCGATTCCCATTGCATAGATCCAAAGACATCACAATATATGCAACACGCAAGATAAAGTGATAAAACACCTAATAATACACAAAGAGAAAAAGTGCATATCATATCATAAGTGTCATCACTCATATGATTGGCTTGTAGGGGGGCACATATGACTAGCAATCTCCCACTTGACCTAAAGCCAATCACTAATATGTCTGATCCCCATCAGATCTCTATGACGCTCAAAGACAATCTGAGTCAATGGCTTTATCAGTGGATCTCCAATGTTATCTTCGGATGGAACTCTTTCTACTACTACATCTTTTTTGGTGACAATCTCTCTTATCAAGTGGAACCTCCTCAGAACATGCTTTGACTTTTGATGAGACCTAGGTTCCTTCGCTTGAGCAATTGCCCCATTGTCACAATATAAGGGAATCGGCTCCTCGTTGCTCAGGATGACTCCTAGAATTGTGATGAACTTCTTCATCCAGACTCCCTCCTTTGCTGCCTCTGCCACAACAATGTATTCCACCTCTATGGTCGAGTCAGTAGTAGTGTCTTGCTTGGAACTCTTCCAGCATACTGCTCCTCCATTCTGGTGAACACATACCCTGAATTAGACTTGCTATCATCGACATTAGACTGGAAGCTCGAGTCTGTGTAGCTCTCAACCCTGAGGCTACTACCTCCATATACTAGTAAAAGATCCTTAGTTCTTCTCAAGTACTTAAGGATACATTTTACTTCTTCTCAATGCTCTAAGCCTGGATCTGCCTGATATCTGCTCATGATACTCAGAGCATACGCTATATCAGGCCTGGTACATAGCCATAGCATACATGATAGATCCTATTACTGAGGCATATGTTATTATATCCATGTGTGCCCTTTCTTCAAGAGACTTTGGAGATATACTCCTAGAAAGTGATATTCCATATCTCATTGGTATGAGACCTCTCTTGGAATTTTCCATGCAAAACCTTTTGACAATGGTGTCTATGTACCTGGACTGGGACAAGCCAAGCATCCTTTTGGATCTATCACTATAGTTCCGTATCCCCAATATGCAGGATGCTTCCCCAAAGTCCTTCATGGAGAAGTGCCTAGATAGTCAAGCTTTTACTGTAGAGAGCATTCCTACATCATTCCCAATTATCAGGATGTTGAATCTCGAATTTTGATGATGAAATCAATTGGTAAAATATTTGTTCTGATCTATATTATCGAGATAAGTGTGTAGGATTAACTACAATGGGATAGAAACATAAAAGCAATTTACCAAGGTCAAGTCCATCGGGTGTTTAAGAGTTCATCGGAAGTGTTGCCGGAACCAACCGAGATCGAATCAGGGACTTACCGAAGTTTTCGGAAGTTCACCGCAAAGATCATCGAAGGTTCACGGAGTTTACCAAGAAGGTTCGAAAGCTTGTCGAAGACTCGTTGAGCTCGCCATACAATCTGGGAGCATGTTGAGAATCCGCCGGAAGAAATCCGAGGGAAGTATCGGAAGACCACCGGAATCTCATCAAAAAGCTCACCGAAATAAGACTTGAAGAATGTCGGTTTAAGTCATTGTTAATTATGTTTCAAATTCGTAGTTGGCACGTAATTAGGGTAAGGATTTAGAATTAATCCTGCTCAAACCTAGTAGGGGCCAGCCGAACTCTTATTGGGTCAATTTGGGCCTAAAACAACAAAGCTGAATGGGCCAGGCGGTGGAATCGCCTGGCAACCGAGTGCTGGACGGTGGTATCGCCTAGCTTGGGGCGGTAGTACCGCCCAGTGCCTGAAGGCACAAGCGGTAGCACCGCCTGCCTTGGGCGGTGGTACCGCTGCATGCCTGGGCCTGACGATGACGATTGATGCGGTGGCACCGCCTCTGACAGGCGGTAGCACCGCCAACACCGGAAAACCCAAACTGAATTCAAATTTGGAGCTCAAATTTGAATCCTCTTTAGATTTATAAATATCCCCCCTTTCTTAGCTAAAAGGGTAACCTTTTGAGAGTTAGAAATTGAGCTAAAGTCTTGAAAAGTCTTATTTTCAATAGCTTGTGTTCACCTCTTTCTTTCTCTTTGAAAAATCTGGAAGAGTGTGAACTTCTTGTAAAAGGGTTGTAAGAGGGGTGTTTGGTCCTTCCCCTTCAAAGGATTTGCTAGTGGAAGTTGGGAGCCTCATCGGAGAAGGCTTCGGAAGTGGATGAAGGTCACTTGACCGAACCACTATACATCGTGGTGTTCTTGAATGCATGAGTGTTTAAAGTTTTGAATCATTCCTTTACTTGGCTACAAATCTTTCGGTTTTTTAACACCTTTACTTAAGCAATTTCAATCAAGTCATCTTTCGTCGTATCGAAATTTTCATACGAACTAGCCATTTACGAAATCGTGTATTAACTTACGTTTTTAATCCGCTGCACTAATTCACCCCCCCCTCTTAGTACCTCTCCGATCCTAATAGTTGGTATTAGAGCAAGGTTCACTCTCACATTTGGTTTAAAACCCAAGAGAGATGGCCTATTCTGGCATGCAAGAGGGTCACTCCAGTACTCGTCCGCCTATGTTCAATGGGTCAGATTATACATATTGAAAGACTCATATGAGAATCTTTCTTATTTCTATGGAATATTATTGAAAATGGGTTTCAAAAATCTTCTCTTCCGATAAGCAAATGGAATGAGTCGGAGAAGAAGGTTTTTGTTTTAAACGCAAAGGCTATGAATGCCTTGTTTTGTGCACTAAACAAAAATGAATTTAATCGCGTATCGATTTATGAATCGGCTTTTGATATTTGGCGTACTCTTGAGATCACTCATGAAGGCACTAGCCGAGTGAAAGAATCCAAAATCAATATTCTTATGCATTCTTATGAATTTTTCTGAATAAAACCAAGTGAGTCCATCGGAGACATGTACACCCGCTTTACGGATGTCATCAATGGACTCAAAGTACTTGGTAAAGGTTTTTCTAACTTTGAACTTGTAACTAAGATTTTAAGATCCCTTCAAAAGAGTTGGGATCCAAAAGTTACGGCCATTCAAGAGGCCAAGGATCTTAAGACTTTTCCTCTCGAAGAACTTATTGGGTCTCTAATGACCTACGAAATGACGTGTCATGCTCATGAAGAGCTTGTGAACCCCCTTCCAAAGAATAAGAAGGATATGTCACTAAGAATATAAGAAGACCACTTGAAAGGAACATCAAGTGATGAGGACAGTGACAATGATATTGCACTTTTAACTCAAAAATTTTAAAAATTTATAAGAAAGAACAAATTTAAAAATGACACAAAAAATAAACTTGAACATAAAAATGACCAAATCATTTGCTACGAGTGTAAGAAGCCGGGGCACTTCAAATATGAATGCCCCCAAGCCAAGAAGAAGCAACCAAAGAAGAAAGCATTGAAGGCTACATGAGATGATTCAAGTAACTCCGAGGTTGAAGAAGCAAGCGTCAAAGAGGAGGCCAACTTCACGCTAATGGCTTTAGGAGAAGAGGTTAGTGAGTTATTTAATAAAGAATTATCTTTCGATGAACTTTCTATCGCTTTTCATGAGTTATTTGATAAATGTAGAACTATTAGTAAGAAGTTTAATTTACTAAAGAAAGAGCATGCTTTATTGCAAAATAAGTTCAATAGTCTCCAAACTCCTTCCCTACCCCATGCTCTAAGTGTGAACACTTAGAAGCAATAAAAAAATGAGAATTTGCTACTCAAAGAGATCCTAAACAAGTTTAAGGTCGATAGCAAGGGCTTGGACATGATCCTTGCTAACAAGGGTCACGTCGAAAATAGAAGTGGAATCGGATTTATGAGTGGATCTCACCGAAATCCTACCACTTTCATTAAAGGACCCACATTGCATGTATCACCCCATTTGAAATGTAATTTTTATGACAAAACTAGACATGTTATTTACAAATGTCCATTCAAGAAAATTAGTCCACAAAAATTGATATGGGTTCCTAAAGGAACCATGAACAATTCAACGTTGAATTACAAAATAAGTAAATCAATTTGTGAGGCACCCAAAATCAAATGGGTACCTAAAAACCATCCTCTTTTATAGACAAGCTCACAACGTAGGAGTAAAAGATGGTATCTTGATAGTGGATGCTCAAGGCACATGACCGGAGATCCATCTCATTTCTCTATACTCACTAGCAAAGAAGAAGGGTATGTCACCTTCGGAGACAACAACAAAGGTAAAATCATTGGTAAGGGAACCATAGGTAACAAATCGAGTTTTTCAATTGATGATATGTTGCTAGTTGATGGTTTCAAATATAATCTTTTAAGCATTAGTCAATTATGCGATAAAGGTTATATTGTTAGATTTGAATCTAATGTTTGTATCATTGAAAAACCAAACAATGACATATCCATGATTGCTTTAAAACAAAATAATTTCTACACCATTAATATTAATGAACTAAGTAATGAAATATATTTTTCGGTTTTGAATGATGATGCTTGGCTTTGGCATAGGAGATTAGGCCATGCAAGCATGAAACTAATATCTAAGATTTCATCTAGAGAGTTAGTGTGAGGAATTCCCAATATGAAGTTTGTCAAGGACAAAGTATGTGATGCGTGTCAACTAGGAAAACAAATAAAAACTATTTTTAAATCAAAAAATCAAATTAGCACCACTAGACCATTGCAATTGATCCATTTGGACTTATTTGGACCAATTGACATAACAAGCCTAGGAGGTAGCAAATATGCCTTCGTAATTGTGAATGACTATAGTAGATACACTTGGACCTATTTCTTGGCTGACAAAAGTGATTATTTCAAATGTTTCTCAAAATTTTGTAAACTCACTCAAAATGAAAAAGGTTTCATGATTTCATCAATTCGGAGTGATCACGGTGGTGAATTTCAAAACCATGACTTCCAAAATTTTTGTGAAATAAACGGATATAATCATAACTTCTCTACTCCGAGGAATCCTCAACAAAATAGAGTAGTGGAAAGGAAAAATAAAAATTTACAAGAAATGGCTATAACCATGTTAAATGAATATAATTTACCTAAATATTTTTGGGCCGAAGCCATGAACACGGCTTGCTATGTTATGAATAGAGTTCTAGTAAGATCATCTCTATCTAAGACTCCATATGAATTATGAAATAATAAAAAAACCTAATATCTCTTACTTTAAAGTTTTTGGTTGCAAATGCTTTATCTTGAATGAAAAGGATGCCTTAGAAAAATTTGATGCTAAATCCGATGAAGGCATCTTTCTTGGTTACTCTTCTATTTCTAAAGCTTTTCGGGTTTTCAACAAAAGAACTTTAGTTATAGAAGAATCTATTCATGTTGTTTTTAATGAATTTCTCAAATTTAAGAAAAAATATTTTGATGATGAACTTGGTTTAGATGATTTGAATTTGAATGAACCCTCTCCTCAAAATGACAACTTGAATGCATCTTCTTCCTAAATTTTCTTACCCAAGGAATGGAAGTATGTAGATGCCCATCCCAAGGAGTTAATTATAGGAGATACATCTAAAGGGGTTCAAACTCGTTCTTCATTTAAAAATTTTTGTGCCCATGCCGCTTTTCTTTCTCAAATTGAACCAAAATGCATTGATGATGCCTTAAAAGATGATTCTTGGGTCATCGCAATGCAAGAAGAGTTAAATCAATTTGAAAGGAATGAGGTATGAAAGCTTGTTCCTAGACCTAATGACCATTTAGTTATTGGTAATAAATGGGTCTTTAGAAACAAGCAAGATGAATATGGTATCATGGTTAGAAACAAGGTTAGATTAGTGGCCAAAGGTTTCAACCAAGAAGAAGGTATTGATTATGAAGAGACCATCACTCCTGTGGCAAGATTAGAAGCCATTAGGATGCTCCTTGCTTATGCTAGTAGTAATGACTTTAAACTATTTCAAATGGATATCAAAAGTACTTTTTTAAATGACTTTATTTTCAAAGAAGTATATGTTGAACAACCTCCCGGATTCGAAAATTCTCTTCTTCCTAATCATGTGTTTAAATTAACTAAGGCTTTCTATGGACTAAAATAAGCTCCTAGAGCTTGGTATGAAAGGCTTAGCTCCTTTCTTATTTCAAATAATTTTACAAAAGGCAAGGTTGATACTACATTGTTTATCAAACATTTTGAGAATAATTTTCTTATTGTTCAAATTTATGTTGACAATATTATTTTTGGTTCTTCGGATGAATCACTATGTGAATCTTTTGCCAAGTGTATGAGTCATGAATTTGAAATGAGTCTAATGGGAGAATTAACCTTCTTTCTTGGATTACAAATTAAACAACTTGGTAATGGCATATTCCTTAGTCAATCCAAATATACATTAGAATTGTTAAAAAGATTTAACATGGATGGTTCAAAAGCCATAAATACTCTTATAAGTACTTCCACTAAGTTAGATTTGGATGAAAGCGGAGAAAATTTTGATCAAAAGACATATAGGGGAATAATAGGTAGCTTGCTCTATCTTACCGCAACTAGACCAGATATTATGTTTAGCGTAGGACTTTGTGCGAGATTTCAAGATAATCCTAAGTTGTCTCACCTTAAAGCCGTTAAAAGAATTCTTAGATATCTTAAAGGTACTCCAAATCTAGGATTATGGTATCCAAAATCTGATAACTTTGATTTAAAAGCCTATGCAGATGCAGATTTTGGTGGATGTAGAATAAATAGAAAGAGCACATCTGGAACATGCCAATTTTTAGGACATGCACTTGTTTCTTGGACTTCTAAGAAACAAAATTCAATTGCACTATCTACGGCGGAAGCCAAATACATAGCCGCAAGTGCATGTTGTGCACAAGTCATTTGGATGAAAAATACACTAGAAGATTATGGAATTCATTTAAATAATATTCTCATAAAATGTGATAATACAAGTGTTATTTGTCTAACCAAAAATCCTATTCAACACTCTAGAACTAAGCATATTGACATAAGACATCACTTTATACGATGTCACTCTTGAATTTATTGATACAAAACATCAATTAGCGGATATTTTTATGAAACCCTTAAATGAAGAATAATTTGACTTCATTAGGAGGGAAATAGGAATGTTAAATTGTCCTTATGAATGAGCAGCATTATATATATTTTCTTTCGGCTTTCGTGGATTTTATGAAAATTCGGCTTTCACGGATTTGCCTCCCTTATTCTAATTTTCTATTTCGAAGAGTGATCTAAGTTAACATCTTATCTCAATTCAACTCATGAAAACAAAAAATATGAATTTTAAAAAAAAATTTGTGTGCTAGTGGTGGCATCGCAACCGATGGTAGTACCGCCTGGGTAGTCGACTCCCAAGTAGTAGCACCGCTTGGTTGGTGGTAGTACCGCCCGAATACCCTCATACTTAAGGAGGTGTTAGGGTCGGTGGTAGAACCGACCCCAACCCTTTTTTTTCAGCCCCTCTTCCTCCTCCAACCCCTCTAAGTCTCTCCTCCCCATTTCTTCTTCCTCCAAAAGGGCTAACAAAGGTTTTCTCTTGATTCAAGCTCCTCACCTCCCTAGGAAACTCAAAGAAGGTAAAATCTATAATTTTCTCCTCTCTTCACATTTACTCATCTTTTCCTTATTGTTTCCTTTTGTTTCCTTAATCATGAATAGATATGGCTCCTAAAAAATCATCAAGAGGCAAAGGGAAAAGGTTGGAAGGAGATTCATTTGACCCAATCCTCTTTAGATCTAATGAGATAGCTTTAAGATACCCAAATTTTGATTCTAAAGTCATACATAAGAGAAAACATGTTGATCTAGGTGAACTAGGAAACCTAGAACCCATTAGATGGTTTGCCGATCTAAATGTTTTACCTATCTTGCAAATTAATGAACCAATCTACCCTAGGTTGGTTAAGCTATTTTATGCTAACATGAGTATTGAAGATGATGTTTTGACTATCTATATTTTGAGAACCACAAATCAGATTTCTGAACATACAATATGTGAGCTACTTGGAATTGAAGAAAAGAATAGAGGATATTATTTCAAAGGCCAATGGGACATAGATGCAATCGGAGCAACCCACTCCGAAGCCTTAGAGATAATCTTTGCTATTCCTAACCTAGGCATCATTCCTAAAAGCTATAAGCACTTATTACCTTTTAATTCGAAATTACTTCATCACATCATTATAAGCATTCTACTTCCGAAACAGTTTCACCTTGATGAGATTAGTATGTTAGAACTAAGTACGATGTATTGGATCATGACTAGATAAAACAACTGCTTTGGTTATTTGATTAGACAACACATGATAGAAATTTTCTCTAGAGACTTAATGTTGTCATATGACGGGTTAATCACTAGATTAATTATTGCCCAAGACATTTGTGTGTCACCCGATGAGGAAATAATGCAGGTTGATAGATATAACATAATAAACAGAAGTCTCATAAAGCGACTTAGATGTACCTTTAGAGATGACCTATGGATTAGGCAACCTAGAAGGATTGATCTAGTACCCCCACCAGTAGAACGACCTGAAACACCAATTTTTAGAGGAAGTGAATCTCCTCTGCCTAGTCCCTTTGATCCAGCACCATCTGAGCCAACTCCTGCTCCATCTACTGAAGATCCGATCATGCTTGCTTTAAATCAAATCACATCATAACAAAGTCAAATCAACATACAGCAAGCTGAAATTTTGAAGGAAGTGCAATAGATGAACCACAAAATAGATCACTTGTATAGGCATTTTGGAGTTCCCCCTCCGGAATAGCTTTTTTTTTTTTAACACTTGTCATGTTATGCTTATGACTACTATAGATGATGTTGTATGATGTTACTTTCATTTTATCTACTCAGCTTTTGAATGAATTTTTTGTTTCGATCGTAATTTTTTGGATGACACTTTCATATTACTTTATGACTTGATATCTTCCTCGAATGATTTCATGCTCCCTCCATGGCTCAATAATTGATCGAATTTTGTAATCTCCCTCTCATGGCTTGATAAATGAGGATTTTTTTTAATCTTCGAAGTAATGAATGATTTCTCCACCTCCATTATTTTTGTTAATCACAAAGGAGGAGAAAAATGTAAATTGCTATGATGAGTAATTGTTGCTATGATGGAGTAAATGCTTAATGTGAAATCAATCGTATCGCATCACAAATACTAAAAATGTAAATCTTCGTGATAAGTAGTTTCTTCATTTGATATCATGCCTTGATATTGAACACTCTTTTGGATATCACTTGATCCTTGTTATGTTTGAATTAATATTTCTTGTCATTATAGGTGTAATACCTTGACATTGTTTAAAATACAAAGTTTTCGTATTTATACTTAAGCTTGTTTATTAAGCTTTATATTAAATGAAATCTATCAGATTTGGCTTGATTTCAAAAGATTGAATTCAAGTGTTTTTACCTTCTCATGATATGGCATATAGATAGGGGGAGTTAAGAGTAACTCCATCATCAATTGGTTATCATCATCAAAAAGGGGGAGATTGTTGAATATCAGATTTTGATGATGAAATCAATTGGTGAAATATTTGTTCTGATCTATATTGTCGAGATAAGTATGCAGGATTAACTACGATGAGATAAAAACATAAAAGTGATTTACCGAGGTCAAGTCCGTCAGGTGTTCAAGAGTTCATCGGAAGTCCGAAGGATCATCGGAAGTGTTGCCGGAACCAACCGAGATCGAATCAAGGACTTACTGAAGTTTTCAGAAGTTCGCCGTAAAGATCGTCGAAGGTTCATGGAGTTTGCCGAGAAGGTTCAGAAGTTTGCCGAAGACTCGTTGAGCTCGCCATACAATCCGGAAGCATGCTGAGAATCCGTCGGAAGAAATCTGAGGGAAGTATCGGAAGACCACTGGAATCTCATCGTAAAGCTCACCGGAATAAGACTTGAAGAATGTCAGTTCAAATCACTATTAATTATGTTTCAAATTCATAGTTGGCACATAATTAGGGCAAGGATTTAGAATTAATCCTGCTCAAACCTAGTAGGGGCCAATCGGGCTATTATTGGGTCAATTTGGGCCTAAAATAGGGCCCATTCTCTTTGCTGAATGGGCCAAGCGGTTCCCCCGCCTGGCAGCCGAGTGTTGGCTGGTGGTACCGCCCAGAGCCTGAAGGCACAAGCGGTAGCACCGCCTGCCTTGGGCGGTGGTACCGCATGTGCACTGTCAGTCTGACGACTGACAGGTGATGGCACTGCCTCTGAGAGACGATAGCACTACTAGCACCGGGAAACCCAAACTGAATTCAAATTTGGAGCTCAAATTTGAATCCT
This sequence comes from Musa beccarii, assembly GCA_024322285.1. Taxonomy (NCBI): domain Eukaryota; kingdom Viridiplantae; phylum Streptophyta; class Magnoliopsida; order Zingiberales; family Musaceae; genus Musa; species Musa beccarii. Next base: position 33,994,541 of record CM044394.1, read on the forward strand.
CTTTGGATCTATAAATACCCCCCCCCTCTTTCTTAGCTGAAAGGGTAACCTTTTGAGAGTTAGAATTGAGCTAAAGTCTTAAAAAGTCTTGTTTTCAATAGCTTGTGTTCACCTCCTTCTTTCTCTTTGAAAAATCTGTAAGAGTGTGAACTTCTTATAAAATGGTTGTAAGAGGGGTGTTTGGTCCTTCCCCTTCAAAGGATTTGCTAGTGGAAGTTGGGAGCCTCATCGGAAAAGGCTTCGGAAGTGGATGTAGGTCACTTGATCGAACCACTATACATCGTGGTGTTCTTGAATGCGTGAGTGTTTAAAGTTTTGAATCATTCCTTTACTTGGCTACAAATCTTTTAGTTTTTCAACACCTTTACTTAAGCAATTTCAATCAAGTCATCTTTCATCGCATCGAAGTTTTCATATGAACTAGCCATTTACGAAATCGTGTTTTAACTTACATTTTTAATCTACTGCACTAATTCACCCCCCCCCCTCTTAGTGCCTCTCCGATCCTAACATAGGATGTCATCCACATATAATACCAAAAAGGTGATAGTACTCCCACTTACCTTTCTGTACACACAAAGCTCATCTTCGTTCTTACCGAAGTCATAAGATCTGATCACCTTATCAAATCTTAGATTCCAACTTCGGGAAGGTTACTTAGGTCCATATGCTCATAATAGCCTCCTCGTAGGTCTGAGGATCAATATCCTCAACATCCTCTCCTCCGATATGTCCCACATATCTCTCAGGAGGATGGGATACTCTACCAGACCTACGTAAAGTTAGAACTTGTGTGCTAGGTATCTGAACAGACTCTGGCTGTGGAATGGTGCTTGAGCTAGGTTCTCCAACCTCACTCAACTCTATCATGCTCCCACTATCTCCACCAAGAATGTGTTCCTTCTCAAGGAACACTGCTCTCTTAGCTATAAAGATCTTTTGGTCTTCAGGATGATAGAAATAATACCCACAAGTTTTCTTGGGGTATCCCACAAACTTGCACCGTTCCGTCCTGGATTCCAACTTATCGGGGTTGTGTCTCTTGACGTGGGCAAGGCAGCCCCAAATCTTAACAACCTTAAGATCGAGCTTCTTCCCATTCCATATCTCAAATGGAGTAGACATCACTGATTTAGTTGGAATTCTATTCAGAAGATAAGCTGTGGTCTCTAGGGCATATCCCCATAATGAGATGGGTAGGTCGGCGAAACACATCATGGAACGTACCATGTCTAACAGTGTGTGATTCCTCCTTTCTGATACACCATTAAGCTGTGGTATATAAGGAGGTGTCCATTGGGATAAAATCCCATTGTCTTTGAGAACTGGGTAAACTCTATACTCAAGTACTCACATCCTCGATCTGATCGAAGGGTTTTAATACTCTTTCCTATCTAGTTCTCCACTTCATTTTTATATTCTCTGAATTTCTTAAAAGCCTCAAATTTATACTTCATTAGGTACATATGTCCGTATCTTGAGAAATCATCAGTGAAAGTAATGAAGTAGGAGTAACCACCTATCGCATGAGTCGACATGGGACTGCATACATCACTATGCATGAGTTCCAGTAACTCAGTGGCTCTCTCTCCTGTTCCACTAAATGGAGAGTTGGTCATCTTTCCCCAAAGGCAAGGTTCACATGTCGCATATGACTTATAGTCGAATGGATCTAGATATCCATTCTTCAGTAACTTTTGAATCCTTCCCTCGTGGATGTGACCTAGCCTATAATGCTAAAGATATGTATTATTCATCTCTTCTCGTTTCCTCTTAGACTCACTTAAACTCATGATATGTGGAGCTTTATCTAACATAAATAAACCATTATGCAATATTCCTCTCGTGATGATCTCATCATCTAATATTATTGAATAACCATTGTTCTCAAAAACTAATTTATATCCACTAACTGTCAATCATGAAATGAAAATAATATTTTTGATAATAGAAGGAACATAATAGCATGCATCTAATGCAATAATAGCCCCACCAGGCAGAGGTAAGGTGACCTTACCAATAGCCACTACAGCAACCTTTGCTCCATTGCCCATCTTAATATCCATCTCGCCTCTCTTCAATTTCCTAGGTTCTACTAGAACCTACAACGAATTGCAGATATGATAAGCACTCCCGGTACCCAATACCCATGTGTTATCATAAGATTCTGACAAATGGAGACTAATCATGAATGTACCAGAAGCTTCTGTTTTGCCCTTTCTGCAAGGTACTCTTTGTAGTTCCTCCTCCAGTGCCCATCTTTACTGCAGTAGAAGCACTGGCCTTTGTCCTTTGTTGGGTCTTTCTTAGCAACCTTTATCTTACCCATTTTGCCTTTGCCCTTGCCCTTCTTAAGGGACTTCTCAGTCTTCCTTTTCTTTCTGGTCTCACCATCACAGAGAACTGACTTCTCTTTCTTAATGGTGCTCTCTACTTCTCTCAACATATTGAGGAGCTCTGGGAGGGTCACCTCAAGTTTGTTTATATTGAAATTCATTATGAACTGAGAAAAGGAATCTGGTAGGGATTGAAGCACAAAATCCACAAACAGGTTATCCTCTAGGACCATTCCTAGACCTGTGAGTTTCTCGATCCACTCAATCATCTTAAGGATATTGTTCTGAACCAATGTCTCCTCAGTTATCCTGGCATAGAAAAGACTCTTTGGTATCTTATATCATTGAGCTCTTCCTTGTTTCTCAAACAGTTTGCGAAGATGCAGGAGTATGGAATTAGCATCCATATTTTCATATTGCCTCTATAACTCAGTAGTCATAGAGGCTAACATATAACACTAAGCAAGAGCAGAATCATCTATGTACTTCACATAACGAGTGATCTCATCCGTGCTTGCCCCTTCATTAGGCATAGGGATCACTGTATCAAGGACATATGTGATTTTTTCTGCCATGAGAATGATTCTCATATTGTGAAACCAATCCGTATAATTTGGACCAATGAGGCGGTTGGCATCAAGTATGCCACGTAAAGGATTTGAAAGTGATATTTTCTGAAATTAAAGATGTAGCAGAAATAAATAACATACAGACTTTGCAAAAATTAAACAGTTAAGATAAGGACTTCTATCTTAATGTACTCTCACTAATTTTTCGTGAGATACACAACACCCTCCAGAATGTAAATCGAAGACCCCCGGCGGATCTCTAGTAGGCATCGGGATCCAATCGACATCTTAACGTAACCTCGAGGGACTCGACCAATCATGTTAAGCCCGTAAAGGTAGGTAACTCTTGCCAATCATAACTTGTGATTCCCATCCTGTTCGACCTCTAAACCACCATGGCCTCGAGGGACTCGACCAACCATGATGTTCGATTAAGTCATCACCATTGTTACAAGATGAGTCTGATTCGGTGATATACTCTCGAGGGACTCGACCAAGCATACCATGTCCTCAGGTCACCGGTGACATCTCTATGTCATAGATAAGATAGTGAAATGTGATATAGGTGAGTCTCGAGGGACTCGACCAACTCAACCTACATCGGGAATCGATTCTTAGCTATAACGATGGAAGGCCACGTGGGTCAATCTAATTGCCTCACATTTACCGACTTAATATTATTAATAGAGATGATTTTGATTTGGTCTCCTAACATAATGTGTCACACACATATATATATTTAATATATATATCTACATCGCATGCAAATATATATATATATCTAGTAGGTGTATAACCAATCACACATCACATGAGCAATCACACCAGATGATCATGGACCACATCCTAATGTGATCAGGCCCGAGCTAGTGGGCCCAATCACTCACATCAAGATCTATGTGTGCTTCGACGCATCTCCATACCCTGTGATCACCCTTCTCGCTTCGTCGGTTCCGTCGGCATCTCAACCCATCTCCATGCGTCGGATCGTCCGTCTCGACCTCGTGGGTCCCGCTACCACTGCGCCTCCTCATATAATTACAACATAATTATAGGCACGTAGGCCCGACAATAAACAAGAAAAATAGAGGCTCGTAGGTCCTAATAATAATAATCATATGTACACACATCACATCACAAGTCCATGATCATCTGTCCACATCATACATCACATGTATATATTATTTTATAGGACTACTAGATAAAAAATAATAATAATAGTTAATTAAACTATTTAACTAACATATATTTTTTCTGAAATCTGGGATACAGAGGAAATTTTCTGAATTCCCAAGGGCATTTTGGTCATTTGACCATAAGGGATAAAATTAGAATTTCAAAAATTCCTAGGGGTATTTTGGTCATTCTATCAAAGGGGACAATAATCGAAATTTCTAAAATTTCGAGAGGCAAAATTGTCTTTTGCCCAAAAACCCTAATACCTTTCCCTACTACAGAGTTGCGGCTGCCGCCACCCTACCGGCGGTGGCCACTACAACTGAGCGCGCCACCCTTGCTTGCGGGCGCAGCGTCCGCAGGCAGTCTGCCTGCCGGTGGCGCTGCCCCTTGCGGGTGTGCCCACACCTGTGGGCAGGTCGCCCGCAAGCGACGCTGCCCCTCGCAGGTATAGTGCCTGCCGGCGCCCCTGCCCATGCGGGTAATTCTGCCCGAGGTCGCAGTGCCCGCAGGTGACGTCGATTCCTACGGGCAAGTTATCGGTGCAGGAAACCTGCAAGTGCAACCTGCTGGCGGCCCGCAGCCCGTCGATCGATTGCTGCCAATGCAGGCAGCAAGGCTACAAGCAGCCTTGCGATTCTTTGCCGCGAGCAGCAGCAACAATTCTTTGCTGACGAGCGGCGCAACGATTCTTTGTCTGCACGACGAGCGGTAATAGTTGCTGCCCTTTCTCGCCCTTCGCGCCAACGATTTTGGCATCAAAGCATATCTAAAACACAACACATGCAGTTTAAGATCCGATTTTCGCACAAACAACATGGCTCTAATACCATTTTTGGGAAATCCTTCTGGTGGGCAACATCTCATACGTAGCTAAAGAACAAAAAATAAAACACCCCAGATTTCCCATAGAAAGTTTCCATCATCGTGTGAAGATCGGTGTGTCAAAACAAATCCACAAAAACTGCATGTGTAAAAGAAAATACCTAGGGAGATCATATATCCCTGAATCCCTACAAATCTGTAGGAAGGATGAAGGAGGTCAAGCATCCTCCTCTCTAGCGGTATCCACACGGTAGGAACTACGACGATGCACTTCTCTGAGGAGAAGAGAATAGGAGGTGGCTAACAAGAGAACTCTCAACCTATAGAGGTTTGGTTCCCTCCTATTTATAGAGACCCCCTGTTAACCCTAATGGATCTTACCTTATTGGGTATTGGATCTCCATCCAATTACCCAAGCCTCTTGGATTAGTGGGTCTCTACTCAATAATCTCTTATTAGCAATTATTGGATCTCATCTTATGATCCAATAATTCAGGGGCTTAATGGATATCCAATAAGTTAGGGGGTCCAGCGGATATCTCATATCCGAACCTCTACTCGTCGCAACACCAACCATATGTATGTGACCCTCTAGGCCCAATATCGAGCTGGCCGTGAGTCATACTTGTCAGAATTCCTTCTGACTTAGTGAATTATTATCTCTATAATAATTCACCCAACTCATCGACTGCGAACGTACTAGGCCACTACGCCGTAGCCCCCAGACGATACAGGGGAATCTAATCCTTTGGACTTATCTATCCTCAGTTACCATATATTTATAGTCCCTCATCTATCTAATATCCCAAGACCCTATACCGGGTATGGTGCTGTCAAGCCCATACGGCCTCTCCTCGAGTCTTGCTCTTGTCGGATTCTCCCGAAGAACTCTTTCTCTCTTAATTCGAATAACCTTGGCCAAGGATTTGTTTGAGCAAGAATACATGGGATATTCCTCTCATGATACCGAGAGATGATGATCATCTATTGACACTTAATAGCCCTCGTAAGGTTGGCTACCACTCCTAATAATCGGTTGTACTAGATCTGGAACTTTCCAAACCTATAAGTCTAGTATCAAAGAGTGGAGTACTCATACAAGACATCCTTGGTGTCTCAAGTCTAAGGAATAGATACACTACTAGGACTACGGAATCACTGTCTGATGTGAGGTATCAATAACCATCCAGTATTCCGTAAGTGGATCAATCAGTGAACTCATTCCCTAATGAGCACCTGCACTGTACCCTTAGTGTCCCCACACGAGTAGCTATGAGACCAGCCATCTCCATCATATGGACGGGTATACAGCACACTAGTCTATTCGATTATTTCGATGTCCTTCTCGAGTAACCTATGACCAGGATAATTTAGAGTCTATGTTTAAAGGTAAATCAGTCTCATTATCGTGATCTCATCATGATCCGATTCCCATTGCACAGATACAAGGACATCACAATATATGCAACACGCAAGATAAAGTGATAAAACACCAAATAATATGTAAAGAGAAAAAGTGTATATCAAGTCATAAGTGCCATCACTCATGTGATTGGTTTGCAGGGCACATATGACTAGCATGAATCGTAGAGGTTTGTTGAATTTTTGCGAGTTGATTGTCGATATTTTCATACTCCGTAGGTCCAAACTGGTTCAGCAGTGTGTTCTTAAATTGATTCCATGTCAGAGCCCCATGATTGTATTCTAGCCAATTGTACCATTGAATAGCATCTCTTTCAAGGTGGATGATAGCAATTTCCACCATAGCATCATCCGGTGTTCGATAGTAGCAAAAGTAGTGTTCGTGCGCTGAAATCCACCCCCCGAGTCTCCTTCTTCCCATTGCGGGAAATCCACCCTCATGCATGGCTGAAGCATGTCTGAGGACTATCCCTCCTTCTCTGGAGGCCTCTCTGAACTCTCTCCTTGCTGAAATTTGGTTGGACTCGGTGGTTGTCCAATTCTGAATTCTACAAACAAAGCGTGCAATTTGTCCTCCAAGCGTGATTCAAGCCGTAATTCAATTTAGATTCTAATGCTTCAAATTTGGCATCAATTAGATCTTAAGAAGCCATAGCATATGCCTGTAGATCAAAGATGTCCTTGTCTTTTTTCTGTTAATGGGTTAATGGCATGGGGTGGTGGAAGGTTCGGATAATAGATCGGTGATAAAAGGGTTCGGTTATAATGGTTTACTATTTTGGGCTATGGTTTTTAACGCTATTAGGGTTATAAAAATTGGTTATGATCATTGTATCTTAGGGCTAGAGTGATGCCCTAAAGGCATCTTGGTTGGTGGTAGCTAGGTGGCTAGATTTTGGTATGTTACGAAGAAGAAAAAGGACAAAGGTGCAGCACCAGATTTTTTACCGAAAAAATTCCAACAGTAAGGATGTAATTTTTTTCAGTAATTCTTAATAGAGATTCAAGTAAAACTCAAAGGGAATCTACTGGTAAGGGAGAGGTAATGCTGTTAAAAATTTCGTAGAAGAAAACAACAGCAAGAGGTTTAGTAAAATTAAGGATCATGGAAAGGTACTACAGTAGATTTTTATATCTAAAGTGTAGCAGCTTGGACATAAAAGATCAGTAGCTTATATTGAGAATTTATTAACAAAACCAAAGGGGAATCTGCTATTAGGAAGTGTCAAAGCTATCATAAAAATTTCATAGAGATTTGGACAGAAGAAATGTAGTAGCAAGATCAAACAAATAGTGCTTATGCAGTTGGAATTCTACACATCTTTCGTCGTAGAGATGAAAACTTTACGATGAAAAGTTTATGCAGAAATATAGAAAAAAAAATTTTAGATTTTTTGAATAAGGATAACTAAATTGCAGTAGCAGTAAGATAGGAAACCAAAACTTGGTGCAATTCACGGGGAGATCAAAGGATGATCTACGGTGGTGGAGATGATGGTGGAATTCGACGATGATCTTTTAAGCAATTGTGGGAATTGCTTTGGGTAACTGCGGAGGGCTGATGGGTGGCTATGGAAGGGCAACAAGATGCCAAGAATGCTACTCTGATATCAAGTGTTAGAACCCTTACAGATTCTAAGCTTGGGGTTGATCTCTTTAGGGGATCAGCCTCCTTGGAACTCTATAGAGGTTCCTTCCTCCAAGTTGCTGCTCAAAGACTGCTAAAAGAATGATCTATTAATAATGAAAAGAGAGTGAATACATGGCTATTTATAGGGCTTCTAAACCCCAACTCCTAATATGACTCCTACTCAAGACCCCTACTTCTAATCAACTCCTACTTCTAATAAGTCCATCTCTAATATGACTCCTACTTCTAATAAGACTCCTTCTCTAATAGGACTCCTACTTCTAATAGGACTCATTCTGTAAGAGCAACCTCTAAACTAATCCTAACCTAGCTGGCCTCTTCACCTCTTTAATAGAGGTTGGCTAGATAGGATTTACATTAATGCGCTTAGAATTTACATGTTTACCCCCTTTAATGAAACTGAATTAGGACTCTCCTAGCTAGAGTCCTAACAGAATTAGGACTCTTCTAGCTAGAGTCCTAACAGGTTCATACATAAATGGATGGCACTTTGGCTATCATAATACACCATAGTTTTTCTATTTCAGCCCCAATTCTTGTAAGAATTCTTTCATCCATAATATTTCTTTGCAAACCTCTATAGTAGTAATATATTCTGCCTCTATGGTGGAGAGAGCAATACATCTTTGCAATATGGATTGCTATGACAGCTCTTCCTGCAAAAGTAAGTACAAAACCTGATATGGATTTCCTTGTATCGATATCTCTAGCCATATCTGCATCTGTGTAACCCGTTAACATAGGTGGTCCACCTCTAAAGCTTAAACAAACCTTAGAGCTTCCTCTGAGATATCTCAAGATCTACTTCACTACTGCCCAGTACTCTTTGCCTAGATTTGCAAAAAATTTGCTAGTAACACCTACTGCATATGCGATGTCTAGCCTCGTACATACCATTGCATACATTAAACTTCAAACTACTGAAGCATAAGAAATTTTTTGCATTTTCTCATTCTCCTCATCACTTGACGAACTCTGCTCTAAGCACAACTTGAAGTGACATGAAAGAGGAGAACCAACTAGTTTTGCATTGCTCATACTGAACTTTTCTAATACATTCTCGATGTATTTCTCCTATAATAATCAAATCTTCCTATTTTTCCTATCACGAGAAATCTGCATACCTAGTATTTGCTTTGCTGGCCCCATGTCCTTCATTGCAAAGGACTCACTCAGTTCCTTCTTCAACCTGTCAATTGTACACATATCTTTCCCAAGGATAAACATATCATCAACATAAACTAAGAGAATAATAAAATCCTCACCAAATTGTTTGATATACATATAATAATTTGAAACTGTTCTTTTGTATCCATTTTTAGTCATAAATGAATCAAACTTTCTGTACCACTGTCTTGGAGCTTGCTTCAACCCATACAAACTCTTTCTAAACTTGCAGACAAAATTTTCTTTACCTTTGACTTTGAAACCTTCGGGTTGCTCCATATAAATTTCCTCCTCCAAATCACCATGAAGGAAAGTTATCTTCACATCTAACTATTCAACCTCCAAGTCATGGCTAGCAGCAATACTAAGAGTAACATGAATAAAAGACATTTTAACAACAGGAGAAAAAATCTCTTCAAAGTCAATACCTTTCTTTTAACCAAAGCCTTTCACAACCAATTTAGCTTTCTACTTTGGTTGAGAACAATATTCTTGAGTCTTTAACTTGAAAACCCACTTGTTCTTCAAGGCTTTCATTCCCTGTGGTAGTTGCACCAAATCATGTGTGGTTCTTCTGTAGAGCATCTATCTCTTCCTGCATAGCAACTAATCACTTCTTTTTCTGCTCACTTTCAACTACTTCCTAGTAACTCTTTGGTTCACCTGCATCAGCAAGCATCACATACTCATCTACAAAGTATCTTTTGGAAGGCTGACATTGTCTAAAAGATTTTTTCAATTGAGATTCTACGAGAAGCTGCTCCTCAACTTCTTCTTGCTCAACATGTCCTACAGTTAGATTAACATCTGGCTCTACACCATCTTCTTGCACATCTCCCCCATCACCTTGATATACTAGAGGAATAACTAGTTCACAATTTGCTAATCCGAAGTCTTGGCTAGTGTCTCCTTCAAAACCTGAAGGGTTTGATCCTCAAAGAAGAACATATCTCTACTTCTAAACACCTTCTGCTTTCTGGATCCCAAAGCTTGTAGCCAAATTAATCATGTGAGTAGCCAAGAAAAATACATTCTTTTGTCTTATCATCTAGCTTGGACCTCTTATTGTTTGGAACATTTGTAAATGTATAACAACTAAACACTCTCAAATGCCTACAGGAAATATCTTTCCCTAACCATATATACTCTACAACATCACCATCTAGGGCTGTACAAGGAGATAAGTTGATAACATCAATTGTAGTCCTTAAAGCCTCATCCTAAAACTTTTTGGATAGCTTTGCCTATAAAAGCATGCATCTAATCTTTTTTATGATAGTGCGATTCATCCTCTTTACAATTGCATTATGCTAAGGTGTACCAGGAATTGTCATCTCATGTTGGATGTCATGTGACCTGCAATAATCATTAAATAATCCTATATAACCATTATATAATCTTATGCATTTCTGTTGCCTTTCTGTCTCCCTTTCAACTTTGGCATGAAACTCTTTGAAGACATCAATAACCTGATCCTTGGTTTTCATAGCATAGACCCAAACTTTTCTAACAAAGTCATCTATAAAAGTAATAAAATAAAGTGTACCACTAATGTCATGAATATTAATAGAACCACTAGGAGTTTTTGTCCTCAAAGAACCACATACATCTATATAAACACGGTCCAAGGCATGCATTTTTCTAGACAAAGCAGGACTAATAAAAGAAACCCTATGTTGTTTACTAGCCAAATAATCAATACAAGGGTTCAGACATGTGCCTCTGAGGTCTGATAATACCTCTCTCTTGGAAAAAGCTTGTAGTCCATTCTCGCTCATGTATCCCAATCGCCTATGCCACAACTCCATGCTAAAGTCTTTCTCTATAGCATTCAGCTATTCACCACAAGCTTTGGCCTACAACCTGTATAAAGTATGATATTTCTTTCCACTAGCTATAACAAGAGAATCCTTACTGAGCTTCCATTGCCCTTTGTGAAACCTGCTATCATAGTCTTCATCATCTAGTCTTTCAATCGAAATTAGATTTCGCCTCAAGTCAACCACATGCCTCACATCTTTAAGCACTAACTTACAGTCAAGGTTGGTCTTTATGTGGATGTCACCTATGTCAATGATGTCTGTTGTGCCATAGTTGCCCATCTTGACAACACTAAAATTTTCAGACTTATAGGTAGTAAAGAACTCCCTCCGTGGTGTAACATGATAAGAAGCTCCTGTGTCAATTATCTACTCGAGATCCTCATACACACAAGAAAAAATATCATTAGAAGAGGACAAAATCAAATAATCACACCCTGTATTGTAGTTGTAGTATTCTCTTTTGCCTATGTAGACTCCACCTCTTTTCTCTTTTTCTTGCTCTTCTTAGGTTGCTTACATTGATTCTTATAATGTCCTTTCTCACCACAGTTGTAGCAAACAATATCTTTCCTCGATCTTAACTTGCTTCTACCCATATGTAAATTGCTTCTATCTTTAGACTTTGACCTTCCTCTATTCTCTCAGAGAAGTGCTTGTGAATCAATCTGAGATATTGCTAAGTTCTTTCTTCTCAACTCTTCATTCAACAAATTGCTTGTTAATTGACTCATGATGACAATACTATCTAGTGCAGAATTACTAAGGGAACCCACCAGTGTCTCCCAACTTTTTGACAATGAATTGAGAAGTAATAATACCTGTAACTCATCATCAAGAGACATTTTCATAGAGGATAACTGGTTAATAATACTCTGCATTTCATTCAAATGCTCAACAATAGAAGCACCTTCTTTATATTTCAGGTTCACAAGTTTTCTAATCAAAAAAGCTTTGTTGCCGGTTGTTTTTCTTTTATAGAGATCTTCTAATTTTTTTCCAAAGAGTATATGTAGAACTTTCAGTAGAAATATGGTGAAAGACACTATCATCGATCCACTATCGAATAAGCTTGATCGTTTTTCAATCTAACCTCTTCCACTCATCATCTGTCATAGTTGTGAGTTTTGCACTATCCCCTTGCAAAGATCCATACAAATCTTTACAATATAAGAGATCTTCCATTCTTGGTTTTTATATCATCTAATTGTTTTCGTTCAAGCTAATCATACGAAAAATACTACCGGCCTCCTTGTTTAAACACAAAAATTAAAATCACCAAAACCTTACTTTGATACTAGTTGATGGGATAAAAACAAGGAAGAACTTTTGTATATGAACAAATACTAGCAGACTGTAATACACAATGGAATTAAACAAAAATTATAATCAAATATGACACCAAGATTTACGTGGAAAACACCTCCAACGTGAAGGATAAAAATCACAGGGCAAACCAGAGAAAATCTACTATAGGAATAATGAATATACAATTCTCAAAGTCTTTTGCCCAAATCCTAAGTAACAATCACAAGAGAATAACTGGGATACAAGGATCATGTCACTGTACATAATATCCAAAACCTCCTTAAGTAATCACAGTAAAAAATCACTGCAGATCTGATCTAACCTGAGATTAGAATACTATTTAGATGAATAAGAACAGTCTTTGTATGGTCCTTGTCTTCTTCTCTTTCTTTTTCTCTTATTTTTTTTACCTTTTTCTCCTCTTTTTGAATCACCTTGTTGCTGCAAAACTCACTACCCTTTTGCTATAGTTTTTCTCTTATTTTCGTAGCCACCATTAGCTCCCTAATTAAACTTAGAGTTTACAAAAAAAAAAATGGGCTATGAGCTGATAAAGCCCATATGGGCTGAATTGGGCTAACTACCCAACACATTTCAAAGATTTTAATCCCAATGAGATGATTTGCACAAAAAGACCCTAAGCCCCAATTTTCTCCTCTTCTTCTCTTCTTTTTTTTCTTCTTTCTCTCTTCCTCTCTTCTTCAATGAAATCTACCTTCTTAGGTTCCTTAGGAACAAAGGTAGAGAGGCTTCGGTGGTAAAATTTATTATTTTATATATTTTATAATTTAGTCCTTATATTATTTATTTTTATGATTAGGTCTCCAAATTTTATAAATAGGTCCTTAGATTTTTAAAAAATCCTTAAATTTTATAAATAGGTTCTTAGGTTTATATTTAGGCTCTTCTATAGAATTTAAAATAGGTACTAACATTACAATTAAATTCTTATATGCAAATTTAGAAATGAGGGATGCGAGGGATATTATAATGGCTAGGAAACCCTAGCCACCAAAGAGTCCTCTACAGCTAAGAAACCTTAGCTACAAGGAAGCCTTGGGTGGCCAAGAAACCTGGTTGCCTACTTACCCCTACAAGGAAGCCTTGGGTGGCCAGGGCAAGGGTGCCCCTTGTAGTAAGGAAACCTAGCTGTAGGGGCTCTACCCTACTCAGGCTGAGAGTAATATGGCTTCTCTCGGTTTGCTGTAGGTGGCCAGGCTGAGAGTTCCCTTGAGAGCTCTCGACCAAGACTGCAAGCAGCCTTTGGCCATCCTATAGGGTAGCAACAATCACTACCCTTTCTACCACTTTTGTATCAACATTTTTGACATCAAAATATCTCTCTAAAACATCTTTTAATAGAGGAAATAGGTGTAATCCAGATATGAAAACTACAAAGAAAAATCGTAGCAATCCCACAAAAATAATTCTATGTGCTTCAACATAACACACGTAGTTTATAAACTAATCTTTCGCATAAGCAACTTGGCTCTGATACCACTATTGGGAAACTTGGGATAGCATCACATGAGCAGCAGAAGAATAGAAAATAAAATCCTAGAATTTCTTATAGAAAAAGAAGGTTTTATTATCATGCGAAGATTGATGTGCAAAAATCCGCAAAACTAAAAATTATACATATAAGAAAGATATGTTACTTAGGAAGATCGTATATTCCTGAAAACATACAGATCCATAGGAGAGAATGAAGAAGGTCAACTATCCTCCTCTCTAGTGGTGATCCACATGACAAGGCTGCAAAGACGCTCCTCAAATTGTTGCACAATCCTCCTTTCCACGTGTACCACGCAATCAAGAAGGGACTGGCCCTTCTTGTTATTTACACACCCCAAACAAGGGCTGTTGGCTAAAGATGAGAGGAGAATAGGAGGTGGTAGCCAAAAGGGGTTTAACCTATGGTCCTTTGGTTCTCCCATATTTATAAAGGTCCCTATAAACTTATCTTAATAGATCCTACCTTATTGAGTATTAGATCTCCATCCAACTACCCAAGCTTAGATTAGTAGATCTCTACCTAATAATCCTTCATTGTCTTGTATTGGATCTCATCTATAAGATCCAATAATTCAGAGGCTTACAGTTATCTAATAAGATAGGGGATCCAATGGATGTCTTATACCTCAACCTCTACTCGTCACAACACCTACCATATGTGCATGATCCTCTACACCCAATATCAAGCTGGCCATGAGTTGTACTAGTCAGAACTCCTTCTAACTCAATAAATTATCATCTCTATAATAATTCACTCAACTCATCGACTACGAGCGTTTGAGGCCACTACGCCATAGTTCCTAGATGCTAAAGGAGAATCCAATCCATTGGACCTATCTATCCTTAGTTACCATATATCTATAGTCCTTTATCCATCTAATATCCTAAAGACCATATTCTGGACATGGTGCTGTCAGGTCTATACAGAATCTACTCGAGTCTTGCTCTAATCGAATTCTCCTAAAAAACTCTTTCTCTCTCAATCCGAATGACTTTGGCTAGGGATTTGCTTGAGTAAGAACATATTGGATATTCCTCTCATGACACTACGAGTGGATGATCCTATGTCAATGCTCAATTTGTCATGCCCCTCTCAAAATTATCACATTTAGGGATGGTGTGACCCTGTCTTAAAATCCATAACATTAAAATTTATCACAATCCAATCCCAAGATCCAAACAATTATTTGAGGATACAGAGAAACATTCAAATATCAATCATATCCATAAAATCTATGTAGTTTATAATCATACATCCCATCACTCAAACAGTTATAAAAACCCAAACCAACATAACAAAATATTAACCAAACTTATAAGTATTCAAGCATAAGAATTTATACAATCAAAACTCCAACCATTTACCATAAATTCATATCATCATACCCTGAACTCAACATTCCAAAATTCCAACCATGCGAGGTCTTTAAAAGCTTTTACATAATACATCAATTCATATTCATCGACAACATTTTATTACATACAAAACATAGTTATACAATAATAACATAACAACCCACAAAGACTTGCCACAATCTGAATAGCTTTTTACTGCCTCAGCTCAATTCTAACATTTTAGCACGTGACAAACTAACCTGAAAGAGGGTTATATAACAACGGAGTGAGCTATAAAGCTCAGCAAGTGGTAAGCAAATCCAGAATAAGGAATGATAGTTTCAAACAGACTTGATATCCAAATGCAAGGCAGAGATACAAGAATTCATAGATATAAGCTCATTAGATACAAAATTGCAGATGTCATTTCATTCAAAACATATTTGATTCGTAACAAATGGGGCAAAGACTAATTGGAGCATTTCAGATGATGTAAATAGTATTACGAATATATCAAACGACATATAGGACATTACGGAGCATATCAGATGGTGCATAGGATATTTCGGAGCATATCAATGACGTATGAATGGTTTCAGAGCATATTAATGATGTATGAATGGTTTCGGAGCATATAAAAAATAAATAAAATATTTTAGAATATGTCAAAGATGTATAAAATGTTACGAAGCATATCAAGAGCAAATGAACCATCTCGGAATATATCAAATGGCATATGAGATCTCTCAGAGCATATCAGAAGAACAAATAAGAAACAGAAGCTCAAATGTCATATTTAATCATTCATTTTTTTATCATCCAAAGCGCACATATAAATACATAAACAATGCTTTGGATACTATATCAAAAACACAGAGGGTGCAGTGGGATCTCAAACAGAATATGGTCCATCCATTTCTGGATGACCACCAGACAGAAGTCTCCCACGTTTAGGAGCTCCATCCACCCACGTCTGGGTGAAGTCAAAGGAGGCCGGCAGAGCATCGCGGGCTCTAAGCATAACTCCCTTTACCGTTTCTGACAAAGGTTCACATGATCCCACAAGACACCAAAGTATAAAAGGACAGGTGTGAATAATAAATTGACACATATCGGAAGCACATGCGGAACAATGAAACGTACATGCGCCTTTATGAAACAATACGATGCAAACATAATCTTTCATAAATTCAGTCAGATTTGAAAGGAAAATAAAAGCAAGAGTATACAAGGATTTGAAGCAATAATATAAAGCTCAATCAAAGAAAGAATTCTAGTATGATTCAATTTCCAAAGAGATGAAACATGAATAGGCAAAATCATGTGATTGAGTGGTATCATATCAAAAATACAGAGGGCGTAGTGGGAACTCGAATAGAATATGGTCCATTCAGAGCATGGACCCAAACAGAAGTTAGAGCATCGCTGGCTCTAAGCATATACCCTTTATCATTTCTGACAAAGGTCCAGACAATCTCATAGCTACGAGAGTACAAAAGTGAGCTATAAAATTGGTGCATCCGAAGCATATGCGAATCAACAAAACGTACAAGTGCCTTTACGAGTCAATATGATGCAACCATAATCTTTCACAATTGCATCCAAATTTGAAAGGAAATAAAAATAAGAGCATACAAGAATTCAAAGAAATAATATCAAGCTCAGTTAAAGAAATGATTATAGCTGAAATCAATTTTCCAAAGGAATAAAGAAGAATAGGCAGAATCGACCAAAGTTTGATTTTTGGCAGAATTTGAGAGCCACATTTCATGAATTGTTCGGATAACCAATTATGCTCCAATTTACTCAAGAGAGAGGTCATTAGAAAGCTAAATTAATCTAATTTCAGATAAAATAAGTTTCATACAAATAGGAGTTACAATCAAAGAGTTACAAATGATTCGGTAACCAAAAGTCAAGGAACGAAATCTCTATTTTCAGAAATGATAGGATCGAATTCAACAGAATTCTGGGCAGTCATTTGAACTCTAAATCTTTCAATCTAGGTACCAAAAGAAATATCAATAAGTCTAGTTTCCAACAAAGTAAGTTTCATATAAATCATAGTTTCCAATAGAGAGTTATAGGCAGTTTAGTATCAAAAGGTCAGAGCTTATTATCTCCATTTTACAGATTTCGTAGAGCTGATTCAATTTGATGTTTGGATAGGAAAATTTACTCTAGATCATATAAGTAAGGTGTTAAAAGAAATATTTACAAGTCTATATTCAGATCAAATAAGTTTTACCCAAATTGGAATTCTGTATAGGGATTTATAGCCGAAAAAATATAGAAGGGTTAGAATCTTGACAATTTTTCAGATTCAAACATTTATCTTTCAAACAATAGAGATATCAGATTTTAAGGCTAAAATAATTTAAATTTCTCATATCAAAGGCAAAATCAAAGATTTGAATTACAATAGAAAGGAGTGGAACACTTGCCTTTCGAATATTTCGATCCAACGAATCTATAAGCCCAAATCCTTCTTCAAATCTTCCTCTTTCTCTTCTCCCTATTTTATTTTCTCTTATCTTCTTTCTTCCTCTACAGCTGCAGCTTGTGCAGAACGTAGGAGGGTACAATTGTCTGTTCTCCCCTCCTCTTCTTCTTCTTGTTCTTCTTTCCCAACCGCAGCTGACATGGCCGCAGCCATGGCCATGGCCATAGGCCCTTCGTTTCCTTCTCTTCTTTCTTCCTCTCCTCTTTTTCTTCTTCCTTCCTCTATGTCTTTCCCACCACACCAGTGGATGTGCCGACCCATGACCCACGCCTGCAGCCCTCTTTCCCCTTCCCTTCCTCCTCTTCTCTTCTTCTTCTTCCTTCCTCTCCTTCTCTTCTTCCTTCCTCTTCTTCTTCCCCTCCTTCTCTCTTCCTCTTCTTCTTTTCCAAGCGCCACTGCTGCTTGCTACACCATAGCCGCATTCATAGCCTCTTCTTCCTCTCCTCCTCTTCTTCTTTCTCAACCGCAGCTGCCACAACTGCAGCCACAGCCTTCCTTCCCTCCTCATCTCTTCTCTCCTTCTTCCCCTTTGCTTCTTCTCTTCTTCCTCTCTTTCCCTTCTCCTCCACCGACTCACTGCACCTCCTCTATTTCCTCATGCAGAAAATAGGGGTGCAAAGAACCCCAACCGCAAATGCCACACTGCAGCCACATGCCCATGCCACACCACTGGTAGTAGCCATAGCCCTCTTTTCTCTCTTCTTCTTCTTCCCTCTCTTCTCCTCTTTTTTCTTCTCCTCTTATTCCCTTCTTCTTCTTCTTCTTCTTCTTCTTCTCTCTCTCTCCTAGCTGCAGCATTCGCCTTCCTATTTCCTCTCTTCTCCCTCTTCCTCTTCTTCTCCTCTTCCTCCTTCTTCTCCTCTTCTTTTCTTCTTCTCCTCTTCTACCTTTCTCCTCCCCGCCACCATAGCTCTTCTCCTCTATTTCATCCTACGGGAAACGAGGAAACAGAGGTGTGCGTAGCCCTAGCTGCAGCCACCTCCTTCCTCTCTTCTCCCTCTTCTTCTTCTTCTTCTTCTCCTCTTCTTCCCTTCTCTTCCCCGACGCACCACATGTTCCTCTCCTCTGTTTCCCGATGCACCACATGGGAAACAGAGGTGCGTGGGTGGCAGTGGGATGAGGTTGATATTTATTTATTTATTTATTCAACTTAACAATTTAGTCCCTAAAATTTTTATATTTACAAGTAGGTCCTCCAATTTGACAAATAATTCCTTATGAATGATTCAAAATAACTCCTTATATAAATTTCAAAAATGAGGGATGTTACACAATTGCCCTCGTAAGGTTAGTTGCCTCTCTCGATGATTGATTATACTAGATCTAGAGCTTTTAGACCTATAAGTCCAATATCAAAGAGTGGAATAGTGATTAGGATATTCTTGGTATCTCAAGTCTAAGGACCAGATACATAACTAGGATGACGGAATCGCTATTTGATAATAAGATATCATTAACTATCTAGTATTTTATTAGCGGATTAATTAGTGAACTCATTCTCTAATGAGTACCTGCATTATATCACTAGTGTCCCCACATGAGTAGCTATGAGACCAACCGCCTCTATCATATGTACAAGTATACAGCACACTAATCTATCCAGTTATCTCGATGTCTCTCTCGAGTAATCTATGATCGAGATTATTTATGATCTATATTTAAAGGTGAATTAATCTCATTATCATGATCTCATTACGATCTAATTCCCATTACACAGATCCATGAAAATCACACTATATGCAATGAGCAATATAAAGTAAGAAAAATATTAAATAAATAATAAGTAAAAAGAGTACGTATCACATGTCATCACTAACATGATTAGCTTATAGTGCACCTATTACTAGAAGTTAAGAGTATTTTTAACTTAAATTTTTCAGATTCAACACTTTTGCAAATAGTGATCTACACTAAGAGAGACCTAGAATAAGTCATCTTTGGATTTGAATCACTATCACCACTGGTCACCTCCTCGAGAACTAGAATCTATGCTAACAACAACTCTCTCGCTTTATACAATCATCTAAAAAGTAATGAAATATAATATTATAAATATACTCTCTCAATTATTAATCATATTCTTACAAACATTGATGTGGAAACCCTAGTGGTATACGCTATGATCATCTATAGTGATTAGGAGGAGAAGATGAAGAAGAAATGAAAAGGAAAAAAAAAAAGGGGGTATAGAAAGAGTTGGAAAAGTGTTGAAATTAAGTGATATATACTGAGGGTATTTATTTATATTTGCAAAGAGGTATAATAGGAATACTAAAAATTCTGATAAATAGTAAAGAGAGTTACGAATGTAAATCTCTCTCAATGTTTGTATAATTCAATATTAGATTTTTTTTTTCAACGAATGGCCGGGTTATAAACTTGTATGGTATTAGAATGTTTATATAGAAGCATCAATCTCATTTTCCTGGGTCGTTCGTCGAAACCATTTGGTTTTACGATATTATAATAGTAAATTTGATTCCAAATTCTTTGATGTTTTTCCATATCTTTTCTGTAATCACGATTTTAAAACAAAATTACTGAAAAATTATGGATGTAATAAATAAATAAATAAACAAATGTGCTTCAAACTGGCTGTGGCATTCATTTCTCTGCAGGAATATTTAGCTGAGGGGTCGTAGTAGTGTCCATAAGTACATGCTAGATTCTCCAGGATTCTGTCTTCTTCTAATAATCTTCGAAACTTGTCACAGGCTTTAGATAAATTGTCAATACATGACCAAGCTTCAGTAATGATAGCTCCTGTGACTGTATAGTGACAACAGCGTAGAAAGAAGCGTGAAAGAAGGAAGCTAAAAAAACAAAGTAGGAGATGGAAGCAGCAGCTAATTTTACTGTATGATAGCTTTTAACTCGCTCTACTGCACCCCAAGAAAGAGTCTTCCGTCTCCAATGGCTTCTCCCTTCTCTCGTTCCTCCTCTTCCCTCCCTCTTCCTCGCTCTCCCGTCTTCACCCTTGTAAGCCTTCCCTTTTGCCTTTCTTCCTAATTCACTTGGTTTAAACCTTTAAGAAGTTCTCACGCACGCATGAAGTCTTTGTGAACAGATTACGAAACTCGAGCAAGAAGAGCAGCAACAGCGGGAAGCCATGCCTAAGGAACGGTCGTCCACCGCAGCTGTGAGCAATTCCTACATGCACAACCCAACTCCGCTGCACACGTTTGTCACCGCTTCGTTGATGGCGAAAGCTGGACCGACAGCCACCACGCGACGGTCCTTCCGGTCCAGAGGTCAGGCCGAGGGCGAGGCCATTTCTGTCTCCTGCAATAAGTGCTGCCCCAACCCTCGCGACAATCTCATCAACGTCGTCCCCTGCGACACCACCACCGGCCACCGGCATCTACCCATGGCCTCTTCTTGTTCCAGCCTCGGAGGCCTACTTCACTCCCTGTTGCTCCCCCTAACCCACTGGAGCACTACCACATTGGCGTCGTCGTCCACCACCATAGCCTCAATCGTCCGCGACGACTAGTGGTGCCCGGTGACGACGGAGCTGTCGCAGAAGCTCCTCCACACCATGCAGAAGTGGGACGAGGCCCTCCTTGAGGCTTCCCATCTCAAGTACTCCCTCACGGAGTTGAAGCGCAAGATAGACGGCCTCGAGTCCCACTATCGCGACCTCCAGGCCGCTATCCAATCCATCCCGGCCCTCCCTGGCCCCGACTCCCTTCCGGGCCGTCACCTTCCCCCGCACCATTGCCGACACCAAGGTCCGCCACCTTGCCCTCTTCCTGATTGCCCAGATCAGATTAGCACCATGCGGTTCACTGTCCTTCAATCGGATCATGACGTTGCGGACCAATGGCGCTGGAACCCCGGGGCACTATTGTTCTACATGGAGGCACTACTGAACTGGGTGATCAACACCGGGTTTGAGGAAGATGACGAGAAGGAGGTCTATCTAATCGACCCGACTATTGGGCAGATGGCTCAATTCAGTCCATAGTGAACTTTAACAGCCTACAGTCTATCTCTCCTTAATCAAAAAACCTAAGTTTAATTAGGGAGGTATGATGGTTGTGAAAATTAGTGAAAAACTATAGCAAAAGGATAGTAATTTTACAATAGTAGCAAGGTGATTTAAAAAGATGAGAAAAAGATAAAAAAAACAAGAGAAAAAGGAAAGTGAAGAAGACAAGAACCACATAGAGATTATTCTCATTCATGCAATCAGTATTCTCATCTCAGGTTAGATCAGATCTGTAGTAAATTCTTACTGTGATTGCTTAGGGAGGTTTTGGATATTATGCATAGTGATGTGATTCTTGTATCCCAGTTATTCTCTTGTGATTGTTGCTTGGATTTTGGGTAAGAGATTTAGAGAATTGAATATTCATTATTTTTATAGTGAATTTTCTCTAGTTTGCCCTATGGTTTTTATCCTTCATGTTGGAGGGATTTTCCACATAAATCTTAGTGTCATATTTGATTATGATTTTTATTTAATTCTGTTGTGTATTATGACCTGCTAGTATTTGTTCGTATACAAAAGTTCTTTGTTGTTTTTTTATCTCATCAATTGGTATCAGAGCAAGGTTTTGGTGATTTAATTTTTGTGTTTGAACATGGAGGCCAGTAGTATTTCTCGCATGATTAGCTTGAATGAAAATAATTAGATGATATGGAAACCAAGAATAAAAGATCTCTTGTATTGCAAAGATTTACATGGACCTTTGCAAGGGGTTAGTACAAAACCCACAACTATGACAGATGATGAGTGGAAGAGGTTAAACTGAAAAACGATCAGGTTTATTCGATAATGGCTCGATGACAATATCTTTCACTATGTTTCTACTAAAAGTTCTGCATATTCTCTTTGAAAAAAGTTGGAAAGTCTCTATGAAAGAAAAATAATTAGCAATAAAGCTTTTTTTATCAGAAAACTTGTGAACCTAAAATATAAAGAAGGTGCTTCTATTACTGAGCATTTGAATGAAACGTAGAGTATTACTAACCAATTATCCTCTATGAAAATATCTCTTGATGATGAGTTGTAGGCATTGTTACTCTCAGCTCATTGCTAGAAAGTTGGGAGACACTGGTGGTTTCCCTCAGTAATTCTGCACCAGATGGTATTGTCATGTTAGGACTCTAGCTAGGAGAGTCCTAATTTAGTTTCATTGAAGAGGGTAAACATGTAAATCCTAAGGGCATTCATCTGAATCCTATCTAGTTGACCCCTATTAAAGAGATAAAGAGGCCGATTAGGTTAAGATTAGGATAGAGGTTGCTTCTTGGAGAAGCATTAGAAGTTGATTAGAAGTAGGAGTCTTAAGTAGGAGTTGAGGTTTAGAAGCCCTATAAATAGTCATGTATTCACCCTCTTTTCTTGATGAATATATCAATCTTTTTAGCAGCCTTTGAGCAGCAACTTGGAGGAAGGAACCCCTATAGAGTTCTAAGAAGGCCGATCCCCTAAAGAAATCAACCCCAAGCTTAGAATTTGCAAGGGTTTCTTCTTCCAATGCCCATTTTTGCCGTAGTGAAAGTACTAGTGTTTATCCTTTGTCAAGTCATTCTTAGCAACCTTTGCCTTGCTTGGTCTGCCCTTGCCCTTACCCTTCTTAAGGGACTTCTCTATTTTCCTTTTCTTTTTTGTCTTACCAGTATAAAGAACTATGAAAAGGAATCTGGTAAGGACTAAAGTACAAGATTCACACATAGGTTATCCTCTAGGACCATTCCTAGACTTGTGAGTTTCTCTATCCACTTAATCATCTTAAGGACAAGGTTATGAACCGATGTCCCCTTAGTCATCATGGCATGAAAGAGACTCTTCAATATCTCATATCATTGAGTTCTTCCCTGTTCCTCAAACAATTTATGGAGATGCAAAAGTATGGATCTGACATCCATTCTTTTATATTGTCTTTGTAACTCGGGAGTCATGGAGCCCAACATGTAACACCGAGCAAGAGTAGAGTCATCTGTATACTTCATGTAGTGAGCGATCTTATTCTCGCTTGCCACTTCCTTGGGTATAGGCATCACTATATCAAGGATATATGCAACTTTCTTTGCTATGAGAACTATTCTCAAATATTGTTTTGACCAGTGAGGCGGTTGGCATCAAGTATGTCATGTAGAGGGTCTAATGTGATATTTTCTAAAAAATTAAAGATGTAGCAGAAATAAATAATATGAAGTTTTACAAAAATATAAATAATCAAGATATGAACTTCTATCTTGATGTGCTCCTACTATTTTTCTAGCGAGTCATATGACACTCTTAACACATGAAATGGAAGTCTCTGATATACTTCTAGTGGGGATCGAGATCCAATTAGCATCTTAGGGTAACCTCGAGGGACTCGACCAATCACACTAAGCCCAAAAGGTAAGTAACTCTCGTCGATCACAACTCTTTGTGATTCCCGTCTTGTTCGACCTCCGAACCACTATGGCCTCATGGGACTCAACCAACCATGATGTTTGATTAAGTCATCACCATCGTTACAAGATGAGTCTGATTCAATCATATACCCTCGAGAGACTCGACTAAGCATACCATGTCATCAGGTCACCGGTGACATCTCTATATCGTGGATAAGATAGCGAATAGTGATATAGGTGAGTCTCGAGGGACTCGACCAACTCAACCTATACCGGGAATCGGTTTCTATCTATAACGATGGAAGGCCATATGGGTCCATCTAATTGCCTCACGTTTATCGACTTAATATTATCGAAAGAGGGGATTTTTTATTTGGTCTCCTAATATGACGTGTCACACACATACATATATAATATATATCTATATCGCATGTAAATATATATATATATATGTATATATATATCTAGTAGGTGTATAACCAATTACACATCACATGAGCAATCACACCAGATAATCATGGACTATGTGTGCATCACTCACATCAAGATCTATGTGTGCATCGATACATCTCCATGCATTGTGATCGTCCATCTTGCCTTGTCGGTTTCGTCGGCATCTCAACGCATTGATATGCATTGTAATCCTCTGTCTCGGTCTTGTGGGTACCACTATCGCTTCCACACTCCCACTATACCTCATCGTATAATTATAATATAATTACAAGCATGCAGGCCCGATAATAAACGATAAAAATAAAGGCTCACAGGCCCCAATAATAATAATGACATATACACACATCACACGGTCCATGATTATCCGTCCACATCATACATCACATGTACACATCATCATCAAGTAGGACTACAAGATAAATAATAATTATTAATTAAATTATTTAATAAACTAATATTATTTTGAAATCAATGATATCAAAGGAATTTTTTGAATTATGAAAGGGTATTTTGATCATTTAGTTAGAAGGGACAAAATTAGAATTTCTAAAATTTTGAGAGGCAAAAATATCTTTTGCCCAAAACCCTAATCCCCAGCTTTGCTACAACTTTGCTGCAGCGTTGTTACCACCGCCACCCTATCGGCGGTGGGCGTGTCGCCCCTGCTCGTGAGTGCAGCGCTCGTAGTCGATCTGTCGGCAGTCGGTGCTGCCCCTTGCGGGAAACCACTGCCAGCGCATGCGTCACCCGTAGGGTAGCGGTGGCCACTGCAGGCCGACGCGTTGCCCCGCGCTACCCCGCACTGCCCCATGGCAGAGGTTGCCCGTAGCCCTTGTGAGCATCGTGAGAGAGCGCTAGAGCCACCCATGGGCGGGCGCTCCTCACGACGCGGTTGTGGGCGGCTTGCTTGTGGGCGTGCTGCCTGCAGGTGCCGCCCGAAGTGTGACTGCCTACGTGCGAGCATAGTGCCAGCGCTTAAGCACAAAGCCACCGCAGGCACAACCGCTAGCCTCTGGCCGCTTGTGGCCCTTGCTCGCAGGTGGCTAGGCAAGGATGCAAGCAGCCTTTGGCCATGGCCAACCTACAAGAGCAGCAAGGGCATCAACAATTGCTAACCTTTTCTGCTGTTACGTTAATGATTTTGACTTTTAAAGCACATCCAAAACATAATATATGCAGTTAAAATCTAATCTTCACAGGAACAACCTGGCTTTGATAATGTTAGGATCGAAGAGGCACTAAGAAGGGGGGGAGGTGAATTAGTGCAGTGGATTAAAACTCGTAAGTTTGAAACCGATTTCATAAATAGCTAGTTCGTATGAAGATTTCGATTCAACGAAAGATGACTTAGTTAAAGTAGCTTGAGTAAAGGAGATGAAAACCGAACGATTTGCAGCTAAGTAGAGAAATGATTAAGAAATTTAAACACTTACACATTCAAGAAACACCATGATGTATAGTTGTTCGGTCAAATGACCTACATCTAGTTCTGAAGCCTTTTCGATGAGGCTCCCAACTTCCACTAGCAAGTCACTTTGAAGGGGAAGGACCAAATACCCCTCTTATAACCCTTTTACAAGAGGTTCACACTCTTACATATTTTTCAAAGAGAAAAAGGGAGGTGAACACTAGCTATCGAAAATAAGACTTTGCCAAAGCTTTTGCTCAATTTCTAACTCTCAAAATGGTGCTTTTTTTGCTGAGAAAGGAGGGGTATTTATAGACTCTAAGAGGATTCAAATTTGGGCTCCAAATTTGAATTCATTTTGGGTTTCTCGGTGCTGGCGGTGCCACCGCTTGTTAGTGGCGGTGCCACCGCCTGTTAGTTGTCTGACTGACAATGCACTGGGCGGTTCCACTGCCCAAGGTAGCGGTGCCATCGCCCAATCTCTTGGGTGCTGGGCGGTGCCACTACCCCAGGCTGCTGGTCCTGGGCGGTGCATCACCTAGCACTTTTCAGCACATCGGTTTGGGCCTTAAACTCGACCCAAACCGGTACAAAACAAGGCCTAATGGGCCTCTACTTTGGGTTATAGGATTAATACCTAATACTAACTAAAATTACATGCTTAATTATTAAATTGAAATATAATTCTAAATGATTTAAACTGACATTCTTTAAGTCTTCTTCCGGTAAGCTTTCTAGCGAAATTCTGGTGGATTTCTGACACTCCTTCGGATTTCTTCCAACGGACTCCTAGCAAGCTCCCAGATTCCATGGAGAGTTCAATGAGTCTTCGGCAAGCTTTCGAACCTTCTCGGTGATCTCCATGAACCTCTGACGATCTTTTCGGTGAACTTCCGAAACCTTCGGCAAGTCCCTGATTCTATCTCGGTTGGTTTCGGCAACACTTCCGATGATCCTTCGGACTTCCAGTGAACTCTCGAACTCCCAGCGAACTTGACCTCAGTAAACTGCTTTATGTTTTCATCCCATCGTAGTTAATCCTGCACACTTATCTCGACAATATGGATTAGAACAAATAATTCACCATTTGACTTCATTATCAAAATCCGAGATTCAATAATCTTTCCCTTTTTTATGATGACAATCAATTGATGATGGAGTTAATCTTAACTCCCCCTATCTAAATGCCATATCATGAGAAGGTAAAAACACTTGAATTCAATCTTCTTGAATTCATCCCAAACCCGATAAGTTTCATTGATTAAACTTACCGTCATGCTTAACAAGCATGATCTTTCATCCATAAATATGAAACTTCATATTTTTCACAATGTCATGGCATGTTATGCATTTTCTAGTCGAATGATAGACATTCATCATTTCGACAAGTGAAACTAATCACAAATTAAATTACCACAAGGATCAAATGATATCAATAAAGTGTATAAGATCAAGGCATGATATCAAATGAAATATTAGCTTATCATATTAATAAAAAGAATCCAATTTTTAAACATGATATGATATCGATCTCAAAACACTTGAATTCAATCTTCTTAATACTATGCAAGATATTTTATCAAGTTATTTTCATATGTCTCATCAGTTTACACATTCTTCTCCCCTTTATCATCAACAAAAAGGAGGTGAAGTAGCCACCACAAGGTATCATACCACAAAAAAATGAGTGGTCAATTATCAAGCATATGATAAATAAATTGAACATAATGCAAAATATGTCATCCTTGATGGAGAAATCCAAAAAATATTTGGATCATTTTTATTCATGTTCATGAGATCCGAAAGAAAACATTAGAGTGTCAAAATGCTCATGAAGAATTCATACATGAAGAATATAAGACTCATTTTTTTATTGAGAATTCATAGAATTGTGAAAGTATAGATCATTAAAGTCATTCATCAAGGATTTCATATTTTAAGGTAAACTCCATGAGAATGAGATGTCAAAACTCATAAAACTTCAACGAATGAAATATATCAACAACAAAAATTTGAAGAAAAATCTTTGACGTGGTATTCTTGTAGTGATTCATGAGGAGGAAGAAATAAAACCTTGAATCATACTGATTAGCACAAGAATACAAATCGAAAATGAACATTTAAGAACTTAATTTTGCACAAATTATGTAATTAATTTATGCATATGTTAAGCTTCATATAAAATTCAAGTTATGAAATATCTTTATTCATACTTAAAGGAGGGTATAAAATCAGTTTTTACTACATCATTAGTATCCACTATTTAAAGGAGGAAAACAACGTCATGATAGCCTTCGTCAAGATTATGATGGAAAGATAAAAATGAGAGCTCTATGATATAAAGATGTCATCAAAATGCAAAAATATAATATCAATGTGAAACTATCAAAACTGAAAATTTAATCATTTCATCAAAAGTCATGACATAACTCAAAAATTCATCAATAGGAAGATCAAAATGTCAAGATGATATTGTAAAGATATCATTCAAAAATAAAGAGGTGATATTAAGATGATGCAATCAAAACCGAAGTTGAAAAATTTTGGAAAAGAAACATACAACATCATGTATTAGAACAATTTAGCATGCCTAATTCTCTTCTAATGAAGTCAAATTGTTCTTCATTTAAGGGTTTTGTGAAGATGTTCACTAATTGGTATTTTGTATCAATAAATTCTAGAATGATATTATTATTATTGACATGATCTCATATAAAGTAATGCCTAATGTCAATATGCTTAGTTCTTGAGTGTTGAATTGGATTTTTGGTTAGACAAATAGCGCTTGTATTATCATATTTTATGGAAATATTCTTTAAATAAATTCTATAGTCTTCTAACGTATTTTTCATCCAAACAACTTGTGCACAACATGCACTTGCAGCTATGTATTTGGCTTCCACCGTCGATAGTGCAACCGAATTTTGTTTCTTAGAAGTCCAAGAAACAAGTGCATGTCCTAAAAATTGGCACGTTCTGGATGTGCTCTTTCTATCTATTCTACGTCCACCAAAATCTGCATCCGCATAGGCTTTTAAATCAAAGTTATCGGATTTTGGATACCATAATCCTAGATTAGGAGTTCCTTTAAGATATCTAAGGATTCTTTTAATAGCTTTAAGGTGAGATAACTTAGGATTAGCTTGGAATCTTACACATAGACCTACACTAAATATGATATCTGGTCTAGTTGCGGTGAGGTAAAGTAACCTACCTATCATTCCCCTATATGTTTTTTGATCAAAATTTTCTCCACTTTCATCCAAGTCTAACTTGGTGGAAGTACTCATTGGAGTGTTGATGGCTTTTGAACCATCCATATTAAATCATTTTAACAAATCTAATGTATACTTTGTTTGATTAAGAAATATACCATCACTAAGTTGTTTAACTTGTAATCCTAAAAAGAAGGTTAATTCTCCCATTAGGCTCATTTCAAATTCATGACTCATACACTTGGCAAATGATTCATATAGTGATTCATTCGAAGAACCGTAAATAATATCATCAACATAAATTTAAAAAATAAGAAAATTATTTTTAAAATATTTAATAAACAATGTAGTATCAACCTTGCCTTTAGTAAAATTATTTGAAATTAAGAAAGAACTAAGCCTCTTATACCAAGCCCTAGGGGTTTGTTTTAATCCATAGAGAGCCTTAGTTAGTTTAAACACATGATTGGGAAGAAGAGAATTTTTAAATTCGGGTGGTTGTTCAACATACACTTCTTTGGAAATAAAACCATTTAAGAAAGTACTTTTGACATCTATTTGAAAAAGCTTAAAATTATTACTACTAGTATAGGCAAGGAGCATCCTAATGGCTTCTAATCTTGCCACAGGAGCGAAGGTCTCTTCATAATCGATACCTTCTTCTTAGTTAAAACCTTTGACCACTAGTCTAGTCTTGTTTCTAACCATGATACCACATACATCTTGTTTGTTTCTTAAGATCCATTTAGTACCAATAACTAAATGGTCACTAGGTCTAGGAACAAGCTTCCATACCTTATTCCTTTAAAATTGATTCAATTCTTTTTGCATTGCAATAACCCAAGAATCATCTTTCAAGGCATCGTCAATGCACTTAGGTTCAATTTAAGAAAGAAAAGCGGCATGGGCACAAAAATTTTTAAAAGAAGAATGAGTTTGAACCCCTTTCAATGTGTCTTCTATAATTAACTCCTTGGGATGGGCATCTACATACTTCCATTCCTTATGTAAGGAAATTTGGGAAGAAGATGCATCCAAGTTGCTATTTTGAGGAGAGAGTTCATTTAAATTCAAACCATCAAAATCAAAATCATCATCAAAATTTTTTTTCTTAAATTCAGAAATTTCATTAAAAACTATATGAATAGACTCTTCTATAACTAACGTTCTTTTGTTAAAAACATGAAAAGCTTTAGAAATGAAAGAGTAACCAAGAAAGATGCCTTCATCGGATTTAGCATCGAATTTTTCTAAAGCATCCTTTTCATTTAAAATAAAGCATTTGCAACCAAAAACTTTAAAATAAGAAAAAATAGGTTTTTTGTTATTCCATAATTCATAAGGAGTCTTGGATAGAGATGGTCTTAGTAGAACCCTATTCATGATATAGCAAGCTGTATTAACGGCTTCGGCCCAAAAGTATTTGGGTAAACTATGTTCATTTAACATGGTTCTTGTCATTTCTTGTAAATTTCTATTCTTTCTTTCTACTACTCTATTTTGTTAAGGATTTCTTGGAGTAGAGAAGTTGTGGTTATACCCATTAGATTCATAAAAATTTTGAAAGTCATGGTTTTGGAATTCTCCACCATGATCACTTCGAATCGATGAAATCATGAAACCCTTTTTGTTTTGAGTAAGTTTACAAAATTTAGAAAAAATATTTAAAGCAATCACTTTTGTGAGCTAAGAAATAGGTCCAAGTATATCTACTATAGTCATCTACAATGACAAATGCATATTTGCTACCTCCTAGACTTGTTGTGTCGATTGGTCCAAATAAATCCATATGGATCAATTGTAATGGTCTAGAGGTGCTTATTTGATTCTTTAATTTGAAGCTAGTTTTTATTTGTTTTCCTAGTTGACATGCATCATATACTTTGTCCTTGACAAACTTGATATTTAGAATTCCTCGTACTAGTTCTTTAGAAGAAATTTTAGATATTAGTTTAATGCTTGCATGGCCTAATCTCCTATGCTAAAGCCAAGCATCATCATTTAGAACGGAGAAGCACATTTCATTACTAAGTCCTTTAATTTTAAGAGTGTAAACATTATTTTGTTTTAACGCAATCATGGATATGTTGTTGTTTGGTTTTTCAATGATGCAAGCATTAGATTCAAATCTAACAATATAATATTTATCACATAATTGACTAATACTCAAAAGATCATGTTTTAATCCATCAACTAGTAATACATCTTCAATTGAAAAACTTGATTTGTTACCTATGGTTCCCTTGCCAATGATTTTACCCTTCTTCTTTGCTAGTGAGCATAGAGAATTGAGATGGATCTCCGGTCATGTGCCTTGAGCATCTACTATCAAGATACCATCTCTTGCTCCTAGCTTGTGATGATGAATGGTTCTACAAAAGAGGATGGTTTTTAAGTACCCATTTGATTTTGAGTGCCTCAAATATTAATCTACTAAATTTGTCATTTAGTATTAAATTATTTATGATTCCCTTAGGAACCCACATCAATTTATATGGACTAATTTTCCTAAATGGACATTTGTAAACAACATGTCCAGATTTACAACAAAAATTAGATTTTAAATGAGGTGAAACATGTAATGTGGGTCCTTTAATGAAGGTGGTAGGATTTCGGTGAGATCCACTCACAAATCCAATTCCACTTCTATTTCTGACGTGACCCTTGTTTACAAGGATCATGTCCAAGCACTTGCTACCGACCTTAAACTTGTTTAGGGTCTCTTTAAGTAGCAAGTTCTCATTTTTTATTGCTTCTAAGTGTTATCAATTGATAACACTTGCAGATATGATAAGCACTCCCGGTATTCAATATCAATGTGTTATCAAAAGATTCTAACAAATGGAGACTGATCATGAATGTACCTGAAGCTTCTACAAGCTTTTGTTTTGCCCTCTCTGCAAGGTACTCTTTGTAGTTCCTCTTCCAGTGCCCATCTTTGCCATAGTGGAAGCACTAGCCTTTGTCCTTTGTTGGGTCTTTCTTGGCAACCTTTGCCTTACCTATTTTGCCCTTGCCCTTGCCTTTCTTAAGGGTCTTCTCAACCTTCCTTTTCTTTCTGGTCTCACTAGTGTAGAGAACCGGCTTCTCTTTCTTGATGGTGCTCTCTGCTTCTCTCAATATATTAAGGAGCTCTGGGAGGGTCACCTCAAGTTTATTCATATTAAAATTCATTATGAACTAAGAAAAGGAATCTGGTAGGGACTGAAGCACAAGATCCACACAAAGGTTATCCTCTAGGACCATTCCTATACCTGTGAGTTTCTCGATCCACTCAATCATCTTAAGGACATGGTTCTGAACCGGTGTACCCTTAGTCATCCTGGCACGGAAAAGACTCTTTGATATCTCATATCGCTGAGTTCTTCCCTATTCCTCAAATAGTTTACGGAGATGCAAGAGTATGGAATTATCATCCATATTTTCATGCTATCTCTATAACTCAGTAGTCATAGAGGCCAACATATAACACTGAGCAAGAATGGAATCATCTAAGTACTTCACATAACGAGCGATCTCATCCGCGCTTGCCCCTTCGTCGGGTGTAGGGATCACTGTATCAAGGATATATGTGATTTTCTCTGTCGTGAGAATGATTCTCAGATTGCGAAGCCAATCCGTATAATTTGGACCAATGAGGCGGTTGGCATCAAGTATGCCACGTAAAGGATTTGAAAGTGACATTTTCTGAAATTAAAGATGTAGCAGAAATAAATAACATACAAACTTTACAAAAATTAAACAGTTAAGATAAGGACTTCTATCTTAATGTACTCCCACTAATTTTTCGCGAGACACACAACACCCTCTGGTATGTGAATCAGAGACCCCCGGCGGATCTCTAGTGGGGATCGGGATCCAATCGGCGTCTTAACGTAACATCGAGGGACTCAACCAATCACGTTAAGCCCATAAAGGTAGGCAACTCTTGCCAATCACAACTCCTTGTGATTCCCATCCTATTCGGCCTCTGAACCACCATAGCCTCGAGGGACTCGACCAACCATGATGTTCGGTTAAGTCATCACCATCGTTATAAGATAAGTCTGATTCGGTGATATACTCTCGAGCGACTCGACCAAGCATACAATGTCCTCAGGTCACCGATGACATCTCTATGTCATAGATAAGATAGCGAGACACGATATAGGTGAGTCTCTAGGCACTCGACCAACTCAACCTACACTGGGAATCGGTTCCTAGCTATAACGATAGAAGGCCATGTGGGTCAATCTAATTACTTAATATTTACCGACTTAATATTATTAATGGAGAGGATTTTTGATTTGGTCTTCTAACATAATTTGTCACACACATACATATTTAATATATATATCTACATCGTATGCAAATATATATATACATATCTAGTAGGTGTATATCTAATCACACAACACATGAGCAATCACACCAGATGATCATGGACCACATCCTAATATGATCAGGCCTGAGCCAGTGGGTCCAATCACTCACATCAAGATCTGTGTGCTTCGATGCATCTCTATGCCCTATGATCGTCCATCTCACTTCGTCGGATCCGTCGGCATCTTAACACATCTCCATGCGTCGGATCGTCCGTCTCGACTTTGTGAGTCACACTACCGCTGCGCCTCCTCATGTAATTACAACATAATTACAAGCATGCAGGCCCGATAATAAATGAGAAAAGAATAGAGGCTCATAGGCCCCAATAATAATAATCACATGTACACACATCACATCACAGGTCCATGATCATCTGTCCACATCATACATCACATGTATATGTTATTTTATAGGACTACTAGACAAAAATAATAGTTAATTAAACTATTTAATTTTTTGAAATCAGGGACATAAAGAGAATTTTTGAATTCTCAGTGGTATTTCGATAATTCGACCAAAAGGGTATTTCGGTAATTTTGTCAAAAGGGATAGAATCTGGAATTTCTAAAATTCCAAGGGGTATTTTGGTAATTCTATCAAAAGGGTAGAATTTGAAATTTTTAAAATTTCGAGGGGCAAAACCGTTTTTTATCCTAAAACCCTAACTCCTCACCCCTACTTGCTTGCGTTGCGGCTGCGGCCACCACCACCTTGCCGACGACGGCCCTTGTGCGCGATGAGGGCACTAGGGTGGTGGTCCGCCGCTGCCCTACGGGCGCAACGTCGGTGCCCCGCGACGCTGTCCGGTGGGCGTAGTGCTCCCAAGTGCTGCCCCGTGGGCATGCGTTGGCACTGCCCTACAGGCAGCCCGCCGGTGCCCCTGCGGCCAACAGCTCGCCTACGCCCTATGGGCGGCCGCAGTAACAACTTTCATGCCGCGAGCGCCCGCCGGTGGTGGTCGCTGTCAGCGGTAGCAAGGCTGCAAGCAGCCTTGCGACCGCTACACGAACACAACAAGGGCAGCAATAGTTGCTGCCCTTCTTGGCCCTTTTGCGCCAACGATTTTGGCGTCAAAAGCAAATCCAAAACACAACACACGCGGTTTAAGATCCGATCTTCGCACAAACAACCTGGCTCTGATACCACTATTGGGAAATCCGTCAAGGGAGTGAGATCTCATGCACAGCGGAAAAACAAAAACAAAACACCCTAGATTTCTCGTAGAAAGTTTCCGTCATCGTGCGAAGATCGGTATGTCAAAACAAACTCGTAAAACTGCACATGTAAAAGAAGATACCTAGGGAGATCGTATATCCCTGAATTCCTATAGATCTGTGGAAGAGGATGAAAGAGGTCAACGTCCTCTTCTTTAGCGGTATCCACATGGCAGGGATTGCAACGATGCACCTCTCTCTCTGGGGAGAGGAGAACAGGAGGTGGCTACCAAAAGAAACCCTCAACCTATAGAGCTTTGGTTCCCTCCTATTTATAGAGGCCTCTTGAAAACTCTAATGGATTTTTTGCCCTATTGGGTATTGGATATCCATCCAATTATCCAAGCCTCTTGGATTAATGGGTCTCTACCCAATAATCTCTTATTAGCAATTATTAGATCTCATCTCAAGATCCAATAATTCAGGGGCTTAATGGATATCCAATAAGATAGGAGGTTCAGTGAATATCTCATATCCGAACCTCTACTCGTCGCAACACCTACCATATGTGTGTAACCCTCTAGGCCCAATATCGAGCTGGCCATGAGTCATACTTGTCAAAACTCCTTCTGACTTAGTGAATTATTATCTCTATAATAATTCACCCAACTCATCGATTGCGGATGTACCAAGCCACTACGCCGCGGCCCCCAAACGATACAGGGGAATCCAATCCTTTGGACCTATCTGTCCTCAGTTACCATGTATCTATAGTCCCTCATCCATCCAATATCCCAGAGACCCTATACCGGGCACGGTGCTGTCAGGCCCATACGGTTTCTCCTCGAGTCTTGCTCTTATTGGATTCTCCCTGAGAACTCTTTCTCTCTCAATCTGAATAACCTTGGCCAAGGATTTGTTCGAGTAAGAACACAAGGGATATTCCTCTCATGATACCGAGAGCAGATGATCCTCTATTGACACTCAATAGCTCTCGTAAGGTTGGCTACCACTCCCAATAACTGGCTATACTAGATCTGGAACTTTTTAAACCTATAAGTCTAGTATCAAAGAGTGGAGTACTCATACAAGATATCCTTGGTGTCTCAAGTCTAAGGACCAGATACACTACTAGGACTACGGAATCGCTGTCTGACGTGAGGTATCAATAACCATCCAGCATTCCGTAAGCGGATCAATCAGTGAACTCATTCTCTAATGAGCACCTGCACTGTAACCTTAGTGTCCCCATACAAGTAGCTATGAGACCAGCTACCTCCTTCATATGAATGGGTATACAGCACACCAGTGTATCTGGTTATCTCGATGTCCTTCTCGAGTAACCTATGACCAGGATAATTTAGGGTCTGTGTTTAAAGGTGAATCGGTCTCATTATCGTGACCTCATCATGATCCGATTCCTATTGCATAGATCCAAGGACATCACAGTATATGCAACACGCAAGATAAAGTGATAAAACGCCTAATAATAAGCAAAGAGAAAAAGTACATATCAAGTCACAAGTGCCATCACTCATGTGTTGGCTTGCAGGGCACATATGACTAGCAAGGGTTACCTCCTAAGCCTGTCAAAAGGAGAGAGCTGTAAGGGAGTTAGTCTTCATCCATTAGAAGGAAGACAACTAGTTGAAAAGCTGGTGGCCTCAAGAGAAGAGGAATCAGGAGTGGATGTAGGTCGGATGATCGAACCACTATAAAACTTGGTTTGCATTTATATTCTTGCATTTACCTTTCTACAAACCTTTACTTTGCTTGTTCATTGCCCTTCATCTTCTCTAAACATTCTCAAGTTTAAGTTAAAGCTTTTCCGACACCGTTTTAGTCGAAATGAAGTTTTCAATGTTCGAAGTTTTTAAAATTATTTTAAATCATCGAAAAGTATTGTAGTTTACTGCTGCACTAATTCACCCCCTCTTAGTGCTGCTCTAAATCCCAATAATTGGTATCAGTGTCTTGTTATTTCTCTTTCGGATTTACACCCATAAGAAATGGCTCTTCACGGCTTTCAAGATGGTTTTTCGATTGTTCATCCCCCATTGTTTAA
Source organism: Musa beccarii (assembly GCA_024322285.1). Lineage (NCBI taxonomy): Eukaryota > Viridiplantae > Streptophyta > Magnoliopsida > Zingiberales > Musaceae > Musa > Musa beccarii. Next base: position 34,031,182 of record CM044394.1, read on the forward strand.
TGGTTCGGACTACACATATATAAAAACTCGAATGAGAGTTTTCTTGATTTCTATGAATTTGGATTTATGGAATATTATTGAAAACAATTTTCAACTTCCCTCTAAATCGATGAATGAATGGTTGGATTTAGAGAGAAAATCTTTTTCTTTAAATGCAAAGGCTATGAATGTCTTATTTTGCACCTTGGACAAAAACGAGTTCAATCGGATTTCTAATTGCGAAACGGCTTTTGATATTTGGCGGACACTTGAAATCACGCACGAGGGAAGTAGTAGAGTCAAAGACTCAAAAGTAAACATCTTATTACATGATTTTGAGCTCTTCTAAATGACACTAAGCGAAACTATCGATGACATATACACCCGTTTCACGGATGTCCTCAATAACTTGAAAAGTTTTGGTAAATATTTTTTAAATTTTAAACTCACTAATAAGATCTTAAGATCTCTTCCAAAAAGGTGGGATCGTAAAGTAATGACGATACAAGAAACTAAAAATCTAAATGAATTTCCATTGAACGAACTAATCGGGTCATTAATGACCTATGAAATGAGTTTCTTTGAAACCTATGAACACATGAACCACCTTCCAAAGAATAGGAAGGATTTGAAACTCTGGACTTTAAAATGCCACTTGAGTGACCAAGTGATGAGGACAACGAAGAGGACATTGAACTTTTAATCAATTTTAATAAGTTCATTAAACAAAAATCAAAAATCAAAAATGAACTTGAACGGAGGAAGAGGCCAAAGAAGAGGAAGGCAACCAAGGACGAATTAAGAACTTCCGAAAGGCAAATAGTAAATTACGCTTTGACGGGCTTCGGCTACAAGGTAATCAACTTAACTCCCTTCAACTATTTTAAAATTACATGATGTCTTTTCATGAGTGCTAAATTTAGATAGTAGGAAATAAAAGAAATTACTTTCAGAAATTATATCATGCTTCTCTTTTTAGCATTTTTGAAAAATTAAAAAAATTGATCATGAAAAACTATATTGTTAAAGTTTCATACATGTTATGATTCAAAACTTTGAATGATTATGGATGATAATTACATAATGTGTGATAATGCAATTTCATGTATATGATTTCCGTTTCAATCTCGATGTATGGTTTTGACATAATAAATCAATTAATCAATTAATCCATTAATCCATGATTGCGTATTTCGTTTTTCATGCTTAATGATATTATGCATGAGAATTTGAAATAATGATATCCTATGTTTTGGAATGATGCCTTGATGGTTTTGACAAAACTTGTGAATCGGATTTATACGATAATGCTTTCGGCTCTAAACATAATGCTTGACACTTTCATAACATTTCTTGAACATACTCAACCTAAAATGAAACACGTAAAAAAAATAAAAAACAAAATGTATGATCATGATGAATTCATGTTGATCTTGGTTTCAAAACAAGATGCATTATTTGTTACACAAAAAATTAAATATCATAATAATGGCATGTTTCATGATAATGCTTGCACACCAAATGTGATTAAAGATAGAAGCAAGCATATTGTTGATTTCGTTTTCAACATAATGTATGGCCTTTTACATAAAAATTAAAAATGTGCTATCATTTTTTATGTATTTGGTCTTGACGGTTTTATAATGAAACTTATGTCTCATTTTTTAAATGTTGAAACATATTTTCATAAAAAAATTGAGCATACCTTATGAAATCATCTTGATAATAATGAAATGAAAATATTAAAAGGATATTATCATACTTGAAAGTTATGGAATCATGCTTAATGATTTATTTTATGAAATTTACCTTTTTGTTCTTAAATGTTGACACTTGTTGTAACATCCCTCATTTTTGAAAATTTGTAAGGGCTTATTTATAATATAAGAACCAAAATTGTAAAAATGAGGATTTGTTTAATAATCTTTTAGCACTAAATATTTTTATATTAAAATTTTAGTGCTAGGGACCAAAATGTGAATACTAATACTTAGATAGGATTTATGAAAGATTTGTATTCAGTTTAAGAAAGAAAGAAAGAAAACAAATAAAATAAAAATAGAGAACATGTGGCATTAGTTAACCTAAGAATGAGCCACTGGTGTTTATTCTAAGAATGACACCTAAGCCTCCATCATGCATGCTTGCCACCTTGCAAATCTTTACATGATGCCAAAATTAAATAATTAAAGGCACAATTAAAGGAAACTTTGCAGCCAACGTAACTTGAGAAGAGAATTGAAGGAGGAGAAGAAACTTTGCCTTGGCTTAAGGTTTTGCATCAATTCCCCCATATTTGGAAATTAAAATTTTTCTAAGGCAAGTGTTCCACTCCTTTCTACTGCAATTCAAATCTTTGCTTTTGCCTTTGATATGATAAATTTGAATTATGCTAGCCTTAAAAACTGATATCTCTATTGTTTGGAATGTAAATGTTTGAAACTGGAAAATTATTAAGATTCTGACCCTTTTGCATTGTTTCGGCTATAAACTCTTGCACAGATTTCCAATTCAAGCAAAACTTATTTTATCTGAATATAGACTTATAAACCTTTCTTTGTTAGCTTACCTGTATAATTTGGAGTAAATTTGCCTATCCAAACGTCAAATTGAATCAGCTCTACGGAATCTGTAAAACAGAGATAATAAGTTCTGACCTTTTGATACTAAACTGCCTATAACTCTTTATTGGGAAATCTGATTTATATAAAACTTACTTTGTTGGAAACTAGACTTGTCGATATTTCTTTTGATACTTAGATTGAAAGGTTTGGAGTCCAAATGTCTGCCTAGACTTCTGTTGAATTCGACCCTATAGTTTCTGCAAAATAGAGATTTTGTTCATTGACTCTTGGTTATCGAATCATTTGTAACTCTTTGATTGAAACTTATATTTATATGAAACTTATTTTACTTGAAAGTAGATCGATTAGCTTTCCAATGATATATTTCTTGAGTAATTTGGAGCATAATTGATTATCCAAATAATTCATGCAATGTACCTTTCAAATTCTGTCAGAATCAAATTCTTTTGTTGAGGATTTCTATTCACGTTTCATCCTATTGGAAACTGATTTTAGCCAAATTCTTTTTCAGTTGAGCTTTATATTAGTCCTTTAAAATTCTTGTATTGTTCATCCTGAAATTGTTTGTATACCTAAAATTTATTATATAATGTTCATGTTGGCACTACCTTGTTTCGTAAAGGCACACACATATTTTTGTTGTTCCGCATGTGCTTCCGATATGTGCCAATGTTATTGTTCATACTACCCTTTTGCACTCTGGTGTCTTGTGGGATGATTTGGACCTTTGCCAGAAATGGTAAAGGGATAATTTAGACCTTTGCCAAAAATGGTAAAGGGTATATGAGCCACCCCTGACCTTCACCGACTCACGCCAAGCGCCCTGGGTCAACACTTTGGGTGTAGGCAGGGTGGTCAGTCCGTGACAAGGAAGTCACGTGATTGAGTAGGGAAAAATATAACGCTCACCCGCAAGCCCTTAGGGGGATAGGTGGGGTGCATTAGTCCCACATCGGGGGAGAATGTCATGCCTAGCACCCCGATTGCACTTTTGATGGGGCAGGCAGGATGAACCATGTTATGAATGTGATCCCACAGCGCCCTCTGTGTTTTTGATATGATATCTAAAGCCTTGCTTATGTGTTTATATGTGCGCTTTGGATGAGAATGAAATGAATGAATGTTAGATATGACATTTGAGCTTCTGTTTCTAATTTATTCTTCTGATATACTCTGAGATATCTCATATGCTATTATTATCCTTCAAAATATGTTATGAAACCATTTTATAAGCTATTTGATATGTTCAAAAATATTTCATCTATCATTGATATGCTCCAAAATATCCTATGTGCTATTGATATGCTTCAAAATGTCCTATGCACCATTGATATGCTCCGAAATGTTTCGTATTGCCTTTGATATCCTCCGAAACCATTTCATACGCCATTGCTTCGAAATATTTCATATGCCTTTGACATGCTTCGAAACATTTCATATGTCTTTGCTATGTCCGAAATGTTTCATTCGCTCTTGATATGCTCTAAAACTATTTATACGTCATTGATATGTTCCGAAATGTTTCTTATGCTCTTAATATGCTCCAAAACCATTCATGTGTCATTGATATATTCCGAAATGTTTCATTTGCTCTTGTTATACTTCAAAACATTTCATACGTCTTTGCTATGCTCCAAAATATTTCCTTTGCTCTTGATATGCTTCAAAACATTTCGTACATTCTTGCTATGTTCCGAAATGTTTCCTTTGTTCTTGATATGCTTCGAAACATTTCATATGTCCTTGCTATGTTCGAAATATTTCATTCGCTTTTGATATGCTCCGAAACCATTTTATACGTCTTTACTATGTTCCGAAATGTTTCCTTTACTCTTGATATGCTCTGAAACATTCCCTCCAACATCGATATGCTCCGAAATGTATTAAGTGCCATTAATATGCTCCATAATGTCCTATGTATCATTTGATATGCTCCGAAATACTTTTTATGTCATCGGATAAGTTTCAATTACTCTTTACTCCATTTGTTATGAATCAAATATGATTTGAATGAAATGACATTTATGATTCTGTATCTAATGAGCTTATATCCATGAATTCTTGTATCTCTGCCTTGCATTTGGATACTAAGTCTGTTTGAAGCTATTCTCCTCTTGTTCTGGATTTGTTTGCCACTTGCTGTGCTTTGTAGCTCATTCCATTGTTATATAACCCTTTTTTTTTTCAGGTTAGCTTATCACGCACTAAAATGTTAGAAATAGGTCCAAGTGTATCTACTATAGTCCTCCACAATTACAAAGACATATTTGCTACCTCCTAGGCTTGTTGTGTCAATTGGTCTAAATAAGTCCAAATGGATCAATTGCAATGGTCTAGTGGTGCTAATTTGATTTTTTGATTTGAAACTAGTCTTTATTTGTTTTCCTAGTTGACATGCATCACATACCTTATCCTTAACAAATTTCATGTTTGGGATACCTCTTAATAATTCTCTAGATGAAATCTTAGAGATTAGTTTCATGCTTGCATAGCCTAATCTCCTATGCCAAAGCCAAGCATCATCATTCAAAATCAAAAAACACATTTCATTACTTAATTCATCAATATTTATGGTGTAGACATTGTTTTCTTTTAAAGCAATCATGGATATGTCATTGTTAGGTTTTTCAATAATACAAACATTAGATTCAAATCTAACAACATAACCTTTATCGCATAATTGACTAATGCTTAAAAGATTATGTTTTAAACCATCAACTAGTAACACATCATCAATTGAAAAACTCGATTTGTTACCTATGGTTCCCTTGCCAATGATTTTACCCTTGTTGTTGTCTCTGAAGGTGACATACCCTTCTTCTTTGCTAGTGAGTATAGAGAAATGAGATGGATCTCCGGTCATGTGCCTTGAGCATCCACTATCAAGATACCATTTCTTGCTCCTAGCTTGTGAGTTTATCTACAAAAGAGGATGGTTTTTAGGTACTCATTTGATTTTGGGTGCCTTACAAATTGATCTACTTAATTTGTAATTTAACATTGAATTGTTTATGGTTCCTTTAGGAACCCATATCAATTTTTGTAGACTAATTTTCTTGAATGGACATTTATAAGCAACATGTCCCATTTTACCACAAAAATTACATTTCAAATGGGGTGATACATGCAATGTAGGCCCTTTAATGAAGGTGGTGGGATTTTGGTGAGAACCTCTCACAAATCCGATTTCACTTCTATTTCTGACGTGACCCTTATTAGCAAAGATCATGTCCAAGCCCTTGCTACCGACCTTAAACTTGTTTAGGGTCTCTTTGAGTAGCAAGTTCTCCCTTTTTGTTGCTTCTAAGTGTTCACACTTAGAGCATAGGGGTAGAGAAGGGGTTTGAAGACTATTGAACTTACTTTGTAATAAAGCATGCTCTTTCTTAAGCAAATTGAACTTCTTACTAATAGTTCTACATTCATCAAATAACTCATGAAAAGCTATAGAAAGTTCATAGAAAGATAACTCTTCATTAAATAACTCACTAACCTCTTCTCCTAATGCCATTAGCGCGAAGTTTGCCTCCTCTTTGTTGCTAGCTTCTTCAACCTCGGAGTCACTTGAATCATCCCACGTGGCCTTCAAAGCTTTTTTCTTCTTGAATTGCTTCTTCTTGGCTTGAGGGCATTCATTCTTGAAGTGTCCCGGCTTCTTGCATTCGTAGCAAATAACTTGATCCTTTTTGTGTTCAAATTTATTTTTTATATTATTTTTAAATTTGTTCTTTCTTATAAATTTCTTAAACTTTTGAGTTAAAAGTGCAATGTCATTGTCACTGTCCTCATCACTTGATGTTCCTTTCAAGTGGTCTTCTTGTGTTCTAAGTGCCATATCCTTTCTGTTCTTTAGAAGGGGGTTCTCAAGCTCTTCATGAGCATGGCACGTCATCTCGTAGGTCATTAGAGACCTAATAAGTTCTTCAAGCGGAAATACTTTAAGATCATTGGCCTCTTGAATGGCCGTAACCTTTGGATCCCAACTCTTTGGAAGGGATCTTAAAATTTTAGTTACCAATTCAAAATTAGAAAAACCTTTACCAAGAGCTTTAAGTCCATTGATGACATCCATAAAGTGGGTGTACATGTCTCCAATGGACTCATTTGGTTTCATCAGAAAAAGTTCATAGGAATGTACAAGAATGTTGATTTTGGACTCTTTCACTCGGCTAGTGCCTTCATGAGTGATTTCAAGAGTGTGCCAAATATCAAATACCGATTCGCAAATAGAAACCCGATTAAACTTATTCTTATCAAGCGCACAAAATAAGGCATTCATAGCCTTTGCATTGAGAGCAAAAATCTTCCTTTCTGACTCATTCCACTCACTCATCGGAAGAAAAGATTTTGCAAAGCCATTTTCAACAATGTTCCAAAGTTCGAAGTCCATAGAAATGAAAAAAATCCTCATACGAGTCTTCCAATACGTATAGTCCGACCCATTAAACATAGGCGGACGAGTAATGGAGTGACCCTCTTGCATACCGGAGTAGGCCATCTCTCTTGGGTTTTAAACCAATATGAGAGCAAACCTTGCTCTGATACCAATTGTTAGGATCTAAAAGGCACTAAGAGGGGGGGGTGAATTAGTGCAGTGGATTAAAATCATACTTTGAAACCGATTTTACAAAAATATAAGTTCGTAGAAAGATTTTGGTTTGACAAAAGAGAACTTAAAAGTAATTGCTTGAGTAAAGGAAATAACAAGGAACTAAACAACTTGCAGTTAAGTAATGAAATGATTCAAAAATGTAAACACTCACACATTCATGAACACAATGAAGTATAGTGGTTCGGTCAAATGAAATACATCCACTCTTGAAGCCTTCACGATGAGGCTCCGCTCTTTCACTAGCAATCCTTTGAAAGGGAAGGACCAATACCCCTGTTTACAACCCTTTACAAGTAGTTCACACTCTTACAAGATTTCTCAAGAAGAAGAAGGAGGTGAACACTTAGCAAGAACAAGACTTTTTAAGACTTTTCAAAAGCTCAAAACCAAGATTCTAACTCTCAAAAGGGTACCCTTTCAGCTGAGAAAGGAGAGGTATTTATAGATCCAAAATGGATTCAAATTTGGGCTCCAAATTTGAAATCAAATTGGAGTTCCCGGTTCTGTCTGTTTCAGAGGCGGTGCCACACTGTGTCGATCTCATCGCCCGACACACAGGGGGTACCACCGCCTGAGCGGCGGTGCTACCGCTCAGTCTAGTGATCAGGCGGTGCCACCGCCCAGCCTGTGGTGGTGCTACCGCTTGTTCAGGTATGCAGGCGGTGCTACAGCTTAGCCAGCGGTGCCACCGCCAGTGGCGATTCAACGCCGCCCATTCAGCCAAGGCTGAATGGGCCCTGTTTAAGGCCCAACTCGGCCCAGTAGAGGCCCGGTTGGCCCCCACTGATTTTAGGTAGGATTCTTTCTAAATCCTTGCTCTACTCATGTGCAAACTATGAACTTAAAAACATAACTCAAAAGTGATTTGACCCGACACTCTTCAAGTCAACTTCCGGCGAGCTTTACGGCGAGATTCCGGCATGCTTCCGATGCTTCCCTTCGGATTGCTTCCAGCAAACTCCCAGCATACTCCTGGATTGTTTGGCGAGCTCAATGAGTCTTCGGCTAGCTTCCGAGTCTTCCTGGTAAGTTCCGCGAACCTTCGATGATCTTTGCGATGAACTTCCGAAAACTTCGACAAGTCCCTGATTCGATCTTGGATGGTTCTGGCAATACTTCCGAAGATTTCTCGGACTTCCGATGAACTCTTGAACCCCCGACGGACTTGACCTCGGTAAATCGCTTTATGTTTTCTTTCCATCGTAGTTATTCCTGCACACTTATCTCGACAAAGTAGATTAGAACAAATATTTCACCAATTGACTTCATCATCAAAATTCGAGATTCAACAAACTCTATACACCAATCTTAGATTAAGATTATACTAGAAATCTTAGAATCATAAGAGATTCATACAAAACATATTTGAAAATTAAATGTTAATTCAAAGTCTAGGTTACCTAAAGGTAAAAAAAAATTAATTTATAATTTATAAAATCAAAATCCTAAGTATAGTAAAGGAAGAATTAAAATTTTCTTACCTTAACCTTCCTTAGAGTTGAGGTTTCCTAGCTGAAAAGTTGAGAAAATGAATAAAAAAGTAAGAAAAGATTATCGATTATTAGGCTGATAAAGAGTATGAGTCGAAAAGAAGATAGAGATACTTAAGAGGACCTTATTTTAAGTTTTTAAAATTAATATAATTATAAAAATTTAACAACTTTAATTGAGTCTAATTTGGTTTGACAAAGATGATATTTTTGATCTAAACTCATCCCTCAATCTTCCTTATGTATCTCAAAATTTTTAGTATAATACTACTTTTTTATTTGTATTTCTATTTATTTTTTTATTATTTCATCCATAGCTAAGTCGCTTATTATCCTCAACATATATGATGTTTAAAACTTATACTTTTATACTTTTAATCATGATCAAACTCATTGAAACCTTGAGATTTACTTAAGGTTGATTACAATTCAATCACCATTTCTAGTCACTATATATATATATTTATTATCATAACTTTATTGAATCTCAGATTTTGATGATGAAACTAATTGATCATGTTTTAATTATCTAACTGTGTTTTAAGTTATGCAGGTCTACTCTCAATCAGTATTAGACAATTGACGCAGGAAGAATCGATGTTATGCCGGAGGAATCACGTCAGGATATTGAACGTCGAGCCAGACGTCCGGTTGACGATCAACAGAAGGCTTCAGACAAAGAAATCAGACATCGAGCCAAGAGGAGCGGAGTTGCACCAAGGAGATCAGGGCTGTAGAGGTTAGTTGCTGATTGGGCAACAAATTACAAGAGAGGACGATACGCCGAAGTGTCGGACGAAGCGCCGATAGGCCAATGACGTGCCGGGCGATATTTCGATTCGCGTTGTAATAATTGTCTAGATCGAAGTAGGACTGAGTCAAAATTGAGTTGATTTTGGGTGAAATAATACCAACTCAATTAGGGGCCAATTAGGCCTAAATTGGAACTGATTTGGGCTCATTGGGAGGCCCATTCAGTGGCCCAAAAGTTGTCATAGGCGGTGGCAGCGCCAAATTGGCGATAGAACCACCTATGAGCTGGAAAAATGAAAAAACACACTTTTCCAGGCTGCAGGCGGTGGCACCGCTCCAGGCTGGTGATAGTACCGTCAGTGTTAGGGTCAGAATAGCTGTGGTACCGCTAGTGTCAAGCGGTGGTACTGCCAGCACCCGGGAATCCGAGATAATTCAAATTTGGGCTCCAAATTTGAACCACTTTGAGGCCTATAAATACTCCTCTCATCCATAGTTGAAAAATATACAAAACCTGAGAAAGAAAAAGAGAAATCTCTATTGTAATAGTGTCAAAATCTTCCCTCTAAGCTTTAAGTGTTATATAATCCAAGAGAGGGGTGAGAGGCTTTGTAAGGGTTACCTCCTAAGCCCATCAAAGGAGAGTGTTGTAAGGGAGTTGGTCTTCGCCCTTGGAAAGAAGACAACTAATGAAAAAGCCAGTGGCTTCAAGAGAAGAGGAATCGGGAGTGGACATAGGTTGTATGATCGAACCACTATAAAAATCTAGTTTGCATTTACTTATTGCTTTTATCTTTCTGCAAACCATTTTATTTGGCTGCCCTACTTCCTTATCACTATCTTCCTTCATCTCTAGACTCTCTCAAGTTAATTACGTTTCTGATACGCTTCAATCAAAATCAATTTTAGTCAAAACGATGTTTTCAACGTATGAAGTTTTCAAAATATGTTTTCATCGTCAAAATTTATCGTTCTTAACCATTGCACTAATTCACCCCCTCCCCTTAGTGCCACTCTAGATCCCAACAATTGGTATCAAAGCCTCGTTATTTCTCTTTCGGATTTACACCCGCGAGAAATGGCTCTTCACGGCTTTCAAGAGGGTTTTTCAATTATTCATCCTCCGTTCTTTAACGAATCGGACTACACTTATTGGAAAACTCAAATGAGAGTTTTCTTACTTTCTATGAATTTGGATTTATGGAACGTCATTAAAAATGGATTTCAACTTCCATCTAAATCGACAAACGAATGGTCGGATTTACAAAGAAAATATTTTTCTTTAAATGCAAAGGCTATGAATGCCTTATTTTACGCTTTAGATAAAAAAGAGTTCAATCGGATTTCTACATGCGAAATGGCTTTTGATATTTGGCGGACACTTCAAATCATGCACGAGGGAACTAGTAGAGTCAAATACTCAATAGTAAACCTCTTATTACATGATTTTGAGCTCTTCTGAATGACACTGAGTCTCATGTATACTAGTTTCACAGATGTCGTCAATAGCTTGAAAAGTCTTGGTAAATATTTTTCAAATTTTGAACTCACTAATAAGATCTTAAGTTTCCTTCCAAAAAGGTGAGATCCTAAAGTAATGCCGATACAAGAAACTAAAAATCTAAATGAATTTCTATTGGAAGAACTAATCGGGTCATTAATAACCTATGAAATGAGTTTCTTTGAATCCGATGAACACATGAACCACCTTCCAAAGAATAGGAAGGATTTGGAACTCTGGACTATAAAATGCCACTTGAGTGATGACTCAAGTGATGAGGACAATGAAGAGGACATTGAACTTTTAATCAATTTTAATAAGTTCATTAAACAAAAATCTAAAATAAAAAATAAACTTGAACGGAAGAAGATGCCAAATAAGAGGAAGGCACCCAAGGGCGAATCAAGTAAAGAAGAGGCAAATTGGGCTTTGACGGGTTTCAACAATAAGGTAAGTAACCCGACATACTTTTACCTTATTTTGAAATTACATGAATTTTTCATGAGTGCTTAATTTAGTTGGTAGGAAATAAAAAAATTATTTTCAAAAATTATATTATGCTTTTCTTTCTGGTATTTTTGAAAAGTAAAAATTATGAATGATAATTGCTTAATATGTGATAATGCATAAATTTCATGTATGCTTTCCATATCGGATTTTGATCTTAAACTTAATGTATATCTATGTATGTTATTCTTGAAAGTGTCTTAATGATAATTGTATCTCATGCTTGTACACCTAACAAGATAAAATCAATGAACATCTATCTTGATGATTTTATATTTTAAAACTATGCATGATGAGCGAATCTTATGTGTTAATGCTTGGCTTTCATATAAAAATTTTGAAGATACTTTATGGTATTATACTTGATCTTTAAATTTTTGTATCATGCTTAATGAGGAATTGAAGTAATGAAAATTGAAATCTCATATTTTGAAATAATGTGTATGATGAATCCATGAATCTTAATTATTTTGATGATATTTTCGGTTTTAAATATGATGCATGACATTTTCATATGAAAAATTTGAACATTCCTATGAAAGATCACATCACTTAAATTAAAACACATAAAAATGAGAAAATGCACTATCATGATGATTTACGTGTGATGCATTTGATCTTAATAGGTTTAATGACAATACTCATGTTTTGGGTTTAAACTTGATACTCATCTTTTAAAACATGAGCACACTTATATGAAACAAATAACTTAAAATAAAACATATTATGTATGATGAGTGACTCTCATATTTTGAACTAATGTGTATTTGGTCTTAATTGTTTTTATGATAATTTTTTATATGACGTGTTATATCTTTTGACTTAAAAAAACTTGATGGATTTTGCCTTTACGTCTTGAACTTTCATGATTATCTCAATTTGATATTAAAAGACAAAGGTATGCTTATTTGAAGTAAATCATAAAAAGGAAATACATGATTCTTAAAAAATTTTCTATCTCTAAAGTTTTCAATTTTGATGAATCCATGTGAATCTCTTGAATTGAATCTTTTAGAAAATGTCAAATGCGTAATGTGATTTGACCTAATGATCTTTATGACAAAATTGATCTTTTCGTCTTGAATGTTGACATTTATTTTTATTAAGGGCAAAAGCATGGTTATAAGAAGCAAATCACATAGAAAAATGAAAGGCAATCCTCCATCTCAATCTTATCGATTTTTCTATAGAAAATTCATGAATCCATGCTTGTCATGTATGAATTTATTAAATGTGATTTTGAAGATGATTCTAGATTTGACAAATGCTTGATTCGTATTTATAACATAGGATACATTTTAAATATGAATCATGCTTCAATCATGTTCTATCTCCCTCAATTCATTTTGTTCTCCTATATATCTTTTTAGTCACTAAAGAGGAGAACCTTCCAAATGAATCATGAAATTGATGATTTTATTAATAATCCATTTGTCATTATGAATCTCTTATGAATGAGATTTTGATGATGTGTTAAAAAAATCACTTAAAAAAATGTCTTTCCTATCTTATTGAGATTAATGATTTCATGATATCTTATGAATCTCGTAAATTATGAAAGTGATTTTGATGATTTGATTATGAGTTCAGAGTTGATGAATTGAACTAGAATGAGTTTTATCTATATCGTGATCTTGATAACTTTTTTTTTAGATCTCTTACTCCATACTCTTTTATGATTCTCTCATGTTATTGAAGAAAAATACAAATGAATCATAAATTGTTTTCTCTTGACTTTTCGATACTCAACTTGAGAGAATGTACTTTGATGAGTGAGACATTGTATGCGTAATTTTATTTTTCTCCTATATTTTAATACTTATTTCTACACATGACTCAATGATTAAAATATTAATGCAAATATTTGATATATCACTTGTCATAGTTTGAATATCGAAGTAAAAGAAATTTTTTTAAATGAAATGTAATTTGTCTTTTGATTTCTCAAACTTAAAACTTAAATTTTTATGAATTCATGATATTGATATCTTGATAATTGAACTTTTGTACCTAATGTGATCTTAGCATCATGATACTTGGAATTTGTTTCTGTGAAATCTTGATGAGAATTTTTATGCATGAATGAAATTGTTCTCTTTGCTATTTGCTTTATGATGAATCAAAGCATCATGACTTGATCTTTGAGAATGATATGTTTTTATGTATCATGATTCTTGGTTGTATGCCCTTTATCATGAATTGAAAATTGATGCTAAAGAAAATCTTTATGAATCATGATTTTGATTTCTCGGAACTGTGTTTAAAATTTATTTTTAAAATCATGATCTTGATCTTGCTAAAAGGAATAATTATGAATCATGAATGATATCTTTTGATATTGATCTTTGTTCATGATTTGATTGAAAGATTAATGTAAAACTTTCATTGATGCAAATTTAGAATTGATATGAAAAGTTGATCTTGCAAATCTTGCATTCCTCCACTTCTTTTTTACTTTGATAAAGGGGGAGAAGGGTTTTGCTAGCTTGCATATTGCAAATGAATGCAAAATTCCTAGCATGCAAAGAAAACAAAACTTGCAAGCTTGCTCTTCTCAAAAGAGAAGAAAGAAATTGCATGCATATTGCAAAGCAAGCAAAGAAAGTGTAACTTACATAACTCAAGAAGCGAATGAAAAATTACTATCTTGTCTATCTTTAGAAAGAAAAATATAAACTTGTATATCTTTGAAAACTATTAGCTTGCATGTTCAAAGTAATGTATATTGTAAATCTTTAGCTTGAAAATTAAACTAAAAAATCTTACTAGTATAATTATAAAACTTGCATATTTTTTAAACTAGCCAAGATGCTACTTCTCCTTTTTGTTGATAACATAGGGGGAGAAGTAGATTGATGACTTCATGCAATGTAATGTTGATTAAATATATTATATATTTGCATGATGCTTTTGTTGACATGATTTTGATATATGTTGCTTGGATTTTAGATAATCCAAGTGTTCTATCAATGGCATATTGATAGGGGGAGTTTGTTTAAACTTTGGGGAATTGGGTTAACTTCGTCAGTTATCAATTAATTGTCATCATAAAAAAGGAGGAGATTGTTGAATCTCAGATTTTGATAATGAAACTAATTGATCATGTTTTGGTTATCTAACTACATTTTGAGTTATGCAGATCTACTCTCGATCAGGATTAGACAATTGACACAAGAAGAATCGATGTTATGCTAGAGGAAATCACGTCAAGAGATTGGACGTCGAGCTAGAGGTTCGGTTGATGATCAGCAGAAGGCTTCGGACAAAGAAATTGGGCATCAGACCAAGAGGAGCGGAGTTGTGCTAAGGAGATCAGGGCTACGAAGGTTAGCTGTTGATTAGGCAACAAACTGCAAGAGAGGATGATGCGACGAAGTATCGGACGAAGCACCAATAGGCCAATGACGTGCCACGCGATATTTTGATTCTCGTTATAATAATTGTCTAGATCAAAGTAGGACCGAGTCAAAATTGAGTTGATTTTAGCTGAAATAATACTAACTCAATTAGGGGCCAATTGGACCTAAATTGGGACTGATTTGGGCTCATTGAGAGGCCCATTCAGTGGCCCAAAAGTTGTCATAGGTGGTAGCATCGTCAAATTGGCGGTAGAACCACTTATGAGCTGGAAATGCGAAAAAACATACTTTTCCAAGCTGCAGGCGGTGGCATCGCCCAACATAAAAGCTACAGTGGTGGTACCACTCTAGGCTGGTGGTAGTACCGCCTTGATGTCGTCGGTCGATGGCGGGTATCTGTTAGTGTCAAGCGGTGGTACCACCAGCACCCGGGAATCCGATGTAATTCAAATTTGGGCTCCAAATTTGAATCACTTTGAGGCCTATAAATATTCATCTCATCCATTATTGAAAAATATATAAAACCCGAGAAAGAAAAAGGGAAAACTCTGTTGTAATAGTATCAAAATCTTCCCTTTAAGCTTTAAGTGTGATATAGTCCAAGAGAGGAGTGAGAGTCTTTATAAGGATTACCTCCTAAGCCCATCAAAAGAGAGTACTGTAAGGGAGTTGGTCTTCGCCCTTGGAATGAAGACAACTAATGAAAAAGTCGATGGCCTCAAGAGAAGAGGAATCGGGAGTGGACGTAAGTCGTATGACCGAACCACTATAAAAATATGGTTTGCATTTACTTATTGCTTTTATCTTTCTGTAATCCATTTTATTTAGCTGCCCTACTTCCTTATCACTGTCTTTCTTCATCTCTAAACTCTCTAGTTAATTACGTTTCTGATACGCTTCAATCGAAATCGATTTTAGTCGAAATGAGATTTTCAACGTATGAAGTTTTATAAATCCGTTTTATTCGCCAAAATTTATCGTTCTTAACCCATGCACTAATTCACCCCCCCCCCCCCTAATAAACTTAACTTCATACTCAAATCTATTAGCACACTTAAGCTTGTTATATGAATAGACTAAAATTTTTTGCTATAAAATATACTTAAAGTAAATATTAATTCTTATACTCAACCAATATTTTGTGGAACATTGAGAATAATATTTTTAAAAAATATGTAATTCAACTTTAAAATTTGAATTTCTCTCATTCACGAATCATAGATAATATAAACTATATCACCAAGTAAGATTATATATATATATATATATATATATATATATATATATATATATATATAATGTTTCTATTAGCATACTAGAGGTTATTTAATGTGTGTGAGACTTGAACATTATAAATTGAGTTTGAATATAAAGTGATATTGGATGACAACAAAACGAAACTCAATCATGAAACATTCCTCGATAATGATATAATCAAATTCGATCATGAAGTATTATTCATTGATGACATGATCAAATCTGACTATAAAGTATCCCTTGATGATAATACGATTTCATCAATAAACTATCCTTCGATGATGATGCAATCGAACTAAGTTATGAACTAACTTAGTTATGCAATCGAACTAAGTTACTTAGCTGAGTTTATCCATGAAGCAGCCCTCGATGATGATGTGATCAAATTCGATAATAAAATATCCTCGATAATGACATAATCAAATCTAATTATAAATCATCTTATAGTGATAAAACTGTCAAATCTGGCCATGATAACATCCCTGATGATGATATAATCAATATAGTTATAAAGTATTCCTCAATAATCATGTGATCAAATTTAGTTATAAAACGATCTAAACTAAAATAAAAATGTTTATAGCAAATAACATTATTGGATCATCTATTGTGTTTGTCATTATGTCTCATCGCCATCCGTGTGCCAAAATACATTAGGTTGTAGATGGTATAGATAATCTAAAAATAGTTTGCATCCCACTGAAGACCTCATGGAGTTAACATGTTGACCACGCCACCATCTCGTGATGATGTTGACTCACTGCTAATATGGATGCGCATTCATTCCGATACATTATTTGAGAACTTCTAACATCAATATAAGCCATTATATATATATAGTAATCATAATATTTGATGGATCGATCCACAACTTTATGGTTGAATAATGATCAATAATTTCATATAATTATCTCATAGATTAACTTTGACTTTATTCGATGATTTCGTAAAATTCTAAATGTGTCCATTAGACCATATAGGAATATTAAACTACATTCCTATTTTTTGAATCATTGGACTCCATTAACATAAGTATTAGACGGACCTTCACCTAGATACAGTTTTTGTAATATCACATACTAAACCCCTTCTCCAACATCCGACTTCGACAAGATCAAACCGTAGACTTGGGTTAGATTTGAATGTTTGACTTATTGGATAATCAAAATAAGAAGCAATAGGTATACTTAGTACCTTCATTCAATTCTTTTTAGATATTTTAGATGTGACTAATGAGATGCAAATATTTAGTATTCAATATATTCCAAGAAATGAAAATCAACCTCATTTGGTTAGATTTCAGTATATCAAAAAAAAAAAAAAAGGTAAATGATGATAGTGACTCTTTTGCTCCAAGGGCCTGAACTAGGAAAAGGACATGTAAGGATTACCTGCTTCATGTTGACAATCTTGTAAGCTATAACTCTTCTAATGAGAAACTCATAGTTCTCTTGTTGAAAAAAAAAAAAGAAAACTTTGAGCCTATTTTTTCTATTATTGTTGGAAGGATATATTTAATGCCCGTTATCTCCAAAATATACATTTGATGTCCACTATCACTTGGGAAAAAAAAAAGAAAAGAAAAGAAAAAAATAATTTAGATGAATCGATAGAACATAATAAGTAACATCACATCTTAATTTATAGAAAGTTATTGATCCGACCTTAAATTGGGCTCGGATGTCAACGTGACCTAACATCTGACATCTGGAACCGATCGAGTTAAAAATGGATCGAATCCCTCAGCGGGTATTCAACAAATGATCCGACCAAATCACTTAATCGAGACTGCTTGTGCTACGAACCAACAACTTCACCACCAATCTCTTTCTCCATATCCAAACAAAATTTTTGGCTTGAGGCACGCGCTCTCCCGGAGGACCTCGACAACGATTTCAACAATATTGGCGAGCGACGTGGCTGCCTCAAACCAAAAATTATACTACCCTCATCGAAGTCATGACATCCGATGCGAAACTTTCCACCACCGTGACCAAGGCATCAAGTTCGCATAACCTATTTCTGACCCAAGTCATTGTAGATTATGATCACCAGAAGACTTGATTCTCCCTGAACCCAATCACACGCTCGCCCAAGTCACTATCCAAGCGCAGTGACTTGTGTTCCATAATGATGATGTAATTTGTGACTTGAGTCAGGTAAAAAAAGCGTCCCATGGTTTTTGTCAATTTAAAAAAATAAAGTAATTGGCACGATTTGACTAATATATAACCTGAATGAAATTTGATTGCTGGCTGCGTTGGATTGGATTATGATTGAAAGAAATCTTTCTCGACCGAGATTGGATGGGTTTAGATCAAAGTTGGAACTTTTGTTGTTTCCATCCGACCAAAATCCCAGTAAAACCTATTATAGATAAATAAATAAATAAATAAAAGAAAAATAAATCTCATTTGCCTTCAAACTCTTCTTTGTTAGATTTCAAAATTCCAGAAAATTTTCACACACGCGTACAGCCCTCCGAAGAAAGTGATTTTTTATATTCATATCCCCTAATTTAAGTTTGTACATGATATCTAGAAGCTTATATAAAATATTCTTATAGTAATGTTGACCAGTTGACCAATTGACTGTTAAGTCACGAGACATCACACGTGTAATCGATATCCTTTAAAAAGTCATTCAGGATAATTATGATTAAAAAGTATTAGGTATTTAAATCATTTGCTTTTTATGAAGATTTGTAGAGAGGAAAGGCTATACATATTAATCTGCTCTGTATTTCGCGAGTCTTTTAAATTTTTATACTTTCTAAAATAAAAATAAAACTGGATGCAGTAAGTCATAAATAATTGTGATAAACAAATGATGGAGTGCATGGGGCAAATTTCATATGATGGAGACTCGATTCACAGAAAGATAAATAAATAATTGCTTATAACAATGTGAATTTGAATTTTATCGTGTGAATTGCATCCTTTTCCGTGTCCAAATTTTTCCTGTTTTGTAGACCCGACGAATTGTTTTCCCGTCTTCGGTGTTTGGCCCACCCACACACACACTAGACTTGGAAGTAACACGGTCTGTGGTAGGGTCCATCACCACTTATGCGCGCAAACACAAGTTGGTAACGTTGCCTCTCTCCTGTCTGCCTGCATCCTACTTGCCTATTTAACCCTCTCGCGGCTTCTCCAGCACGCACCAACGTCTACACTGCCACCACCGCCACCAAACCCCAGCCGAAATGAGCCTTGCCGCCATCCGTACCATACTCTTCCTCTCCCTACTCCCTCTGCTTCTACCACCAAACGATGGCCAAGCCGATCCCCCCGACGGTGTCTAGTGCGCTGCCGACCGCGGCATCTACTCGTGCCAGGCCTACGCTTTGTACCGAGCCGACCCCACCTCTCTCTCCCAGCTCGACCTCGCATCCGCTGGCGACCTCTTAGACATGAGCCGACTCTCGATCGCCCGGACCAGCAACCTCACCACCACCGCTGTGTTGCGGCAGAACCAGCCATTGTTGATCCCCTTGACCTCCTCCTGCACCAACTACAGCCGCGCTTACGCGCCCGTTGCCTACCAGATCAACTCCGGCGACACCTTCTACTTGGTATCCACCACCAAGTTCGAGAACCTCACGTTGTGGCCCACCGTCGTGCTGGTGAATCCGACGCTCGTCCCGACTAAACTCACAATCGGCGTCATCGCCACCTTCCCCATCTCCTGCCAGTGCCTCAACAGCACCACCGCGAACAGCATCGCCATCAACGGCAGGATGCCTCTCGGCCTCGTTACGTACGTGCTTCAGCTTTTCGATATGTACTTCTCCGTCGCCGCGAGCTTTAGCACCGACGTTCAGAGGCTAATTTGTTAGATTTTGTGATCCGTTATAATCGGATAAGATATATGATATAACTAATTGGATTCTGATATCAGTATCGGCCAATAGAAAAGAAGTTCATATTATGGTAGGATACTTAGGGGATGTCCTTGATGGAAGGAACTCCCCTAATAACTTATCCTAGACCCTTTGCTCTCGCCTATAAATAGACAGGACCTCAGGGGAGTTAAAGTGTCAGAAGCAACACAGAAGCATCTACGAGTTGCGTAAAGATTAGCAACACAGATGCATCTGAGAGTTGCGTAAAAGAAAATATTTCACAAACATAGATTGAGAGATTACAGTCTCCCTTTCAATCCCCTTGAGCCATCAATTACAGTGGTCCTGTGAAAGGATAGGAAGAGAGGAGAAGGAGCCTAGTTCTCCTTGCAGATTGACGGAAGCGTTGGATCAAAGGAAGATATTCAGATCGAGATCTTTCCTCTTCCGCGCGGATGGCATCAAAAGGTACGTATCGTAAAAATATAGATCTATCCATGTTTTGATTTCGATCCTAGGATAAAAGTTTTTTGCAATTACAGAAGCATGATTAAAGATATTTTTATGCTTACAATTGGTATCAGAGCCTAGGTTCTTGAAATCAAAATTTTAAATCTGCTATTGTTCTGATTTACGATGTTTGATCCGAATTTTGTCAAATCGATATTCCTATCAATTTTTGATTATTGTCGTATCGCTTGCTTGCCGGCGATGTTAAGGAAACAGCGACGATCGTATGTAGCAAAGACCGCCAACCTCGGCATGTGTCGCCAGTGTAAGGGTCACCGGCGATCGCACCGCAAAGAACCAGCTGCAGATTGGTCGCGACGAGTGCGGCAACCCCATGTGGGACGCGCCGCCGACAAAAGCGGCGATCGCGCGAGCACCAACGCTGCGAGCACGGCCGTGCGAGAACAGCCGCCTGAGCGGCAATCGCGACGAGCATAGGCTTCACGCAGCGGCGGTAGTCGCGGAGCATAGGCGCCGACGGTGGTAGTCGCGCGAAAGCTGAGCCGCGCCGGCAGCGGCAGCGTGAGCATAGGCGCCACCGGCGCGTCATGAGCATAGGACGCACCGTGGCAACCGACGGGCATCAGCGCTGCGATAGCGCCCGCAGCACGCGCACGCATGGCGCCGTTTGGTGGCACTGGCACAGAATCGCATGGCGACCGTTTTAGCGGCGGTTGTCGCACTCGCATGGCGGCCGTTCGACGGCAATCACACAGACATGAGCGGCGCAGCATCGCGGCGGCGCACCGACGCACCATGAGCGACCACTTCGGTGGCAGATGCACAGGACGCAGTGGAAATTGTTCGGCAAAATTATAGTTTTGCCATTAGGGTTTTCTTAAAAATAAAATTATAGTTTTGCCATAAAAAAAACTATAAATTATTGTTTCTTTTATAGTTTTTCTCATATGACTTATTGATTACATATGATAAATTAAAATCCAATTATTGTTCTTGGTTATTCACTTGTATATAATTGAAATTATGAAATAATATTTATCTTTCACATAAAGGCATGATTTATACGTCATCATGATTATCATATGAGTTTTTCATTTTGCTAATTAATGTTCAATAATTATTATGGTTATTATTTTATTATTGAACTATTTAGCATGAAATGAATTAGATTGATGAATATTATTTGTAATTTATCTCCTTAAGTTTTATCTGACCAGTAGCTGCCAAAGTGGCCTGGAATGGTAGACTTTTGGAATGTGAATTACAATAAAAAGTTGTCATTTATAGGACATTTAAGCTGTATTTTATATTATTGTATTGGTCTTGTAGCCACCAAAGTGACCTAGACCAATAACTTATAAAATGACATTAAAGAATTAGTCCTAAATGACATTAAGGAAATAATATTCAAAAATGGCACGCATAATTAGGAGATTTAGATAATCCCAAAGGAGTATCTACTTCAAATAATTATGTGATGGGGCAGGATGACACTGTTTTGGATATTCTTGCAGTTTAGGGTTGTATACCCAAAGGTAACAATACTATTCCACAAGGATAGTCAGTCCTCCATATATGTTTTTGAGTGAACACTAGATATGTCAATATTTCACCCAAAGGTGAAATGTAGATGATATCAATAGTTCATCATATTTTGGAACTCAAAGCATTAATGTTATTTTATATTTTACAGTGGTACTTCCGTCCATGCATTCTTATGCTTCTAGTGTCCCTGTACTCTCTAGATCAAATTATTCAGAATGGTTAGAGTATATGCAATTCACACTAGGCGTATTAGATCTTGATTTAGCATTGCTTGTTGAAAAGCCTATAGACTTGACTGATAATAGTACTGTGGAACAAGTCAATTAAATGAAAGCTTGGCAAAGATCTGATAGGCTCAGTTTAATGTTCATAAGAATGACGATTGCAAATAATATAAAGACTTCATTATCGATTGCAAATAGCGCACATGAATATTTAAAGATTATTGAGGACAGATTTAAATATGCTGATAAGTCATTAGCCGGCACATTAATGAAAGAACTGACTACAACTCAGTACGATGGCACTCGAGGAATTCAAGATCATATCCTCAATATAGCTGATAAAGCTGTAAAACTGAAAGCATTAGGCATGAATGTTGATGAGTCTTTTCTCATGCAGTTTATTCTTAATTCTCTTCCTTCTCAGTTTGGCCCATTCAAGATCCACTATAACACAAATAAGGATAAGTGGGATTTGAATGAGTTAACTAGTATGTGTGTTCAGGAAGAATTGAGATTAAGGCAGGAAAGTTCATTTAATATCATGACTACTACTCAAGGAGTTGGTAGCAAGAAAAGGAAGCGTCATCCATCCAAGAAATTTGCCGAGTCTGGAAATGCTACACAGACTAATCAAAGGAAAGCTTTTACAGTAAAGTGCTTCTTTTGTGGCAAGAAAGGACATATGAAGAAGGATTGCATTAAACGCAAAACTTGGTTCGAAAAGAAAGGTATAAATACGACCTTTGTATGTTTTGAATCAAACATTACAGAAGTTCTTCTAACACTTGGTGGATTGATTCTGGTGCTTCAACTCATATTACCAATAATATGCAGGGATTTCTTTCAATCCAGAAACTAAAGGAACATGAAAGATTCATCATCATGGGAAATCATCTCAAAGCAAAAGTAGTATCAGTGGGAACTTATTGCTTA
Source organism: Musa beccarii (assembly GCA_024322285.1). Classification (NCBI taxonomy): domain Eukaryota; kingdom Viridiplantae; phylum Streptophyta; class Magnoliopsida; order Zingiberales; family Musaceae; genus Musa; species Musa beccarii. The sequence continues at coordinate 34,054,242 of CM044394.1, forward strand.
CGCCTAGAGACGGGTCATTTGATGGATCTTATTGACACATGTTATGTCCCTACTATTTCTAGAAATTTGGTTTCTTTATCTAGAATTGATGAGTTAGGATATTGTCTTTCTTTTGGTAATGGTAAACTCAGTATATTTTATGATTCAATAAAAGTTGGTTCTGGAATTCTGTGTGATGGTTTGTACAGAATTAATTTGAATCCTGAGTTTGCAAATACATTATTGACCCTGCAATCAACTGTTGGATTGAAACGTAGTTTCAATAATGAAAGATCTTCTACTCTGTGGCATAGACGATTGGGGCATATCTCCAAGGAAAGAATTGAAAGATTAGTGAAGAATAATATTTTGGAAGATTTAGACTTCACTGATTTTGATGTTTGTATAGATTGCATTAAGGGAAAGCAAACTAAACATACAAAGAAATATGCCACAAGAAGTAAAGAACTCCTTGAGATTATTCATACTGATATCTGCGGACCACTCCATATTCCTTGTTTTAGTGGAGAAAGGTATTTCATCACATTTATAGATGATCTGTCCAGATATGGCTATGTTTATCTAATACATGAAAAGTCTCAGGTCGTTGATACTCTTGAAGTATACATAAATGAGGTCGAGAGACAATTAGATAGAAAAGTTAAAATTGTTAGATCTGACAGGGGTGGTGAATTTTATGGCAGATATGATGAATCCGGTCAGAATATTGGTCCTTTTGCTAGATTCCTAGAACAACGAGGTATTTGTGCTCAATATGCCTTACCAGGTGTGCCATAGCAGAATGGTGTTGCTGAAAGGCAAAATCGTACTCTTATGGATATGGTTAGGAGCATGATGAGTTATTCATCTGCACCTGATTCAATGTGGGGTAAAGCTCTTAGGACATCTATGTACATCTTGAACAGGGTTCCTAGTAAGTCAGTTCCATCAACTCCATTTGAGTTATGGACCGGTAGGAAGCCCAGTCTGAGACATTTACATATTTGGGGATGTCCTACAGAGATAAGAGTGTTCAATCCACATGAAAAGAAATTGGATCCAAGAACTATTTCTAGATATTTTATTGGTTATTCAGAAAAATCCAAGGGATACAAATTTTATTGCCCTAATCATAGTATGAGGATAGTAGAATATGGTAATGCAAGATTTCTAGAGAATGGCGAAATCAATGGGAGTGAAAAATCTCGAAGGAATAATTTTGATATTGAAGAGATTCAGGTTAATTCTCCTGTATCATCTCCTATTCGAGAAATTGTTATTCCCCAAATCAATGAAAGAATTGATGAGGGTGAACAACAAAATAACATTAATGAACTCTCACATGCTGTTGATGTCGCCGCTGATGGTCTTGTAGAACAATCACAATTGGCAGCTTTGAGAAAGTCTCAAAGGAAGAGGAAACATGTCATTTCTGATGATTATATGGTATATCTACAAGAATCAGATTATGATATAGGAATAAAAGGAGACCCCTTATCATTTTCACAGGCTATAGAAGGTAATGATTCTGAAAAATGGTTTGATGCAATGAAAGAAGAGATAAAATTAATGGACCAGAATGGCATTTGGGAACTCGTTAAATTGCCTAATAATTGTAAAAGAGTTGGTTGTAAATGGGTCTTTAAGATAAAATGTGACTCAACAGGCAATATCGAACGATATAAAGCTAGACTTGTGGCCAAAGGTTTTTCTCAGAAAGAAGGTATCGACTATAACGAGACTTTCTCTCCAGTTTCTAGAAAGGACTCGTTAAGAATCGTTATGGCTCTAGTAGCTCATTATAATCTTGAGTTACATCAGATGGATGTAAAAACTGCATTTCTGAATAGGGATCTGGATGAGGAAATTTATATGGAACAACCTGAAGGATTCATAGAAAAGGGAAAAGAAAGTTGGGCTTGTAAACTTAAGAAATCCATTTATGGCCTTAAACAAGCTTCCAGACAATGGTATATAAAGTTTCATGATACCATTACATCCTTCGGATTTAAGGAGAATGCTGTTGATCAGTGCATATATCTAAAGATAAGTGGGAGCAAGTTTATTATATTGGTCTTATATGTGGATGATATTTTACTTGCCAGTAGTGATCTTGGTTTATTGCACGAAACCAAGATATTTCTCAACAAGAACTTTAAGATGGTTGATATGAATGAGGCAGCTTATGTTATTGGCATTGAGATATTCAGGGATAGATCTCAAGGATTATTGGGACTGTCTCAGAAAGGATATATTAATCGTATCTTGGAGAGATTTAATATGCAGCTTTGCTCAGCCAATGATACACCTATTACTAGAGGTGAAAAGTTTAGCCAAAACCAGTGCCCGAAAAATGACTTAGAAAGAAATCAAATGAAAGATATTCCTTACGGATGCGCAATAGGAAGTCTATTATATGCTCAAACCTGTACAAGACCAAATATCAGTTTTGCAGTTGCAATGCTAGGTAGATATCAGAGTAACCCAGGAATGGAACATTGGAAAGCTGCAAAGAAAGTAATGAGATATCTGCGGGGGACAAAAGATTATATGCTCACATATAAGAAATCAGATCAACTTGAAGTAACAGGATATTCAGATGCTGATTTTGCAAATTGCCTCGACAGTATGAAGTCCACTTCAGGATCTATATTCATGTTAGCTGGTGGAGCAATTTCTTGGAAAAGTGCAAAGCAATCGCTTATTGCATCATCTACAATGGAAGCTGAATTTGTGGCATGCTTTGAGGCCACAAATCAAGCTTTATGGCTGCGAAATTTCATCTCAGGACTTGGTATAGTCGACTCAATTGCCAAGCCGCTGAAGATATTTTGTGATAATACCACAGCAGTTTTCTTCTCTAAGAATGGCAAGTACTCTAGTGGTTCCAAGCACATTGAGATAAAGTACTTGGTGGTTAGAGAAAGAGTCTAGAAACAAGTGTCAATTAAAAATCTGAGCACCACTATGATGATTGCTGATCCATTTACTAAAGCCTTATAGTGTAAAACATTTAAAGAACATGTTCTTAGAATGGGGCTTGTGAGCAAGCCATAAAAGATATGGTGATGCATGTTTTAGTGGGTGCTATAATTGACATTTTTCCTTGCATAATTAAAGTTATTTGTTTCTGTTATCCTGTTTACATTTATGTTTATGCATATTATGGTTGAATGTAATAATAAGATTGTCTTGATAAGACAAATTACAGGGGTCATTATGAACTATATTAGGAAAGACTAACGGTGTTGTAGTACATAGAAGGGAGTATGACATTGTTGATATACAACCGCTATGACTCGCATTGATGGTTGGACTTAATATAGTATTATTATATTTATTGGACTTATTGGCTTATTTTTTAAAATTCATGGCTATGTATAAAATTTTTGTTTTAAAATTTCAGAATCCAATTAGGTAAAAATTATTATTTTTTAAATAAACTTTTGTTTTGTTTATTTTTTGATTTTGAATGTCTTTTATATCTTATCAATTAATGGGCCAAGTGGGAGAATGTTAGATTTTGTGGCCCGTTATAATCGAATAAGATATATGATATAACTAATTGGATTCTGATATCAGTATCGACCAATAGAAAAGAAGTCCATATTATGGTAGGATACCTTAGGGGATGCCCTTGATGGAAGGAACTCCCCTAATAACTTATCCTAGACCCTCTGCTCTCGCCTATAAATAGATAGGACCTCAGGGGAGTTAAAGTATCAGAAGCAACACAGAAGCATCTAAGAGTTGCGTAAAGATTAGCAACACAGATGCATCTGAGAGTTGCGTAAAAGAAAAGATTTAACAGACATAGATTGAGAGATTACAGTCTCCCTCTCAATCCCCTTGAACCATCAATTACAGTGGTCCTGTGAAAGGATAGGAAGAGAGGAGAAGGAGCCTAGTTCTCCTTGCAGATTGACGGAAGCATTGGATCAAAGGAAGATATTCAGATCGAGATCTTTCCTCTTCCGCGCGGATGGCATCAAAAGGTATGCATCGTAAAAATACAGATCTATCCATGTTTTGATTTCGATCCTAGGATTAAAGTTTTTCGCAATTACAGAAGCATGATTAAAGATATTTTTATACTTACAATAATTAACCTGAACGGCCTCCAGAGTACATTCTCCACCATCTTTGTTCCCCTGTACGAGATCCCACCGCCGCTGCTGTTATTGAATGCGTCAATCGCCACCCCACCTTCCCCTGCACCCATGGCTGAGTCTCCTACTGTGGTTGTGAAGAAGAGAAACGGGGTGATTGCAGGACTAGCAATCGGTCTGGGTGTTGTGGGAGCTCTTTGGGTGCTACAAATGCTACTGTTAGCATGGCTATGGAAGTGATTCGTGTCCAAAGGTAGGTAGATAGTGGACGAGGAAGGTGGAAAAAGTTCTACCGATGGATTGATGAAGTACAGCAAGGGCGGGGAAGTTGCAGCTAACAATGACAAGCTGATCAACGATATCTCAGAGTGGTTGGATAAGTACAAGGTGTATGATATGGGTAATAAAGGCGACATGACGCGAGCCCATACCGTTTACGCCAGGATGACACCTCCTACCCCTCGGCCGATCGACTGTGGCCCGAGTTGACCCGCAGATGTGATCCCTACTGTTCCTCTCAGGCTCCACGGATCTCGAGATGCGTCACTATCCTGCGGGAGCAAGACCGTAGAACCTCTCCAGACGCAATCAGAGATGCAGCAGTGACGCGGTCTATATAAACCCCGGGTAAACCAAAAACGGGGGGCTTCGACTGTTACTCCTACTTCCACTTTTCGAAAGAACATTCTCTCGACTACCACCTGGACTGACTTGATCGTCGGAGGGGTCGAGCGGAGTTTGACCCGACCTGACCTTTGTGTAGGATCGGGGACAGGCGGTGACCGTTAGCGTCATCCTCTTCGTCATCTCGGAGTCCCAGACCTGCCCACGGAACCCCTCAACATCCGGCCCGAATCGCACCGCGATGATCCCGAGGCCATGGCGTGAAGTTCCCTACTGCGAGGTCACAGTGCAAAGTTGTTGACATTAACAGATTGGCACTAGAAAGAGGGCCAGGATGTTGAGAGATCACTCGACAGACCAGGACCAACGCTCGATCGAGGGACTCCATCTCGAGGGAGCCTCGGCAGAAGCCTCCCTCCTTGCTGGGTCGAGGATGGAGGACCCCGTCCCAACCGCGGAGCGTTATTGGCACTTGTTCAACGACCCAGGACTGCTCCCCCCTAAGGATGTCCCCGTCACTTCTTCGCCCGTCATGGCTGAGGCCTTTCATGAACTCACTCACCAGGTTCGGGCCCTGGCAGGGATGGTACAGGCCGTCATCCCGTTAGCCTCTCGAGCAACGGAGGTGCCGACGCCCCAGCCCCCCCAGCAGCCTGAGCCTACCCCTTAGGCTCGTATCGCGCCTTCCGCGTTACTAGCTTCACCCTCGGGTCACCCAGTCTTGGGCAGGGACCGGGCCCCGGGAAACCCGGCCGTCCGACCCGAGCCCGAGGTAGTATCTTCGGACTCGACAGACTCTTTCCGAGCCCAGCTCCGTTCTGTCAGTCAGCGGCTGGATGAAGTACAAAGGGAAATCTGTAAGTCGAAGGAGGAACACGGGGAGGATCCCCATCGAGGGTCCCCATTCACGATCGAGATACAAGAGCACCCTGTGCCCCCGAACTTTCGCCTCCCCGCCATCGACCCTTATGACGGCGCTAGCGACCCTGCCAATCATGTCGCTGCCTTCCGAGCTCAGATGGTGCTGTACGGTACCACTGACACCTTGATGTGCAGGGCGTTCCCCACCACTCTGAGGGGTCCAGCCCGTGCATGGTATAGCGGCTTGAAGGCTGGGACGATCGCCTCTTTCGAACAACTTGCCAAGGACTTCGAGCTCCACTTCCTGGCGCACACCCGCCCGAAGCCATCCATCGCCCTCCTCCTTGGGCTGAACCAGAGGGAGGATGAACCTCTCTCCCATTTTGTGCATCGCTTCACTGTAGAGATACGAAGACTGCCAGATGCTCACCTTTCGCTGTTGATGCAGGCGTTCATAGTAGGATTGCGCCCCTCAAGGTTTTTCTGGTCTCTTGTGGAGCTACCCCCTACCTCGGTCGCAGAGATGCTCTAGCGGGCGAACCAGTATATCTCGGTGGAGGCCTGGATGTCTGGGAGGTGGGAAGAACACAAGAGGGGATGCCCTGAGCCTCTCCACGGGCAACAGCCCACTCAACCAAGGCGCAAGGTAGACCGCCCCAATCATCCCGTGTCAAAGCTCCCGACTTCCTCTCCGGGTACGTCTTGAGCATAGATATTTCTCCAGATAAAGGAGAAGGGGTTGCTCAAGTCTCCCCACCCCATGAAAAATCTGCGAGAGCTGGCGGACCGAACTCGATATTGTCGCTTCCATCGGCAGAATGGACACGACACTGAGGAGTGTTGCGAGTTGAAGCGGCAGATCGAAGAGTTGATTTGTAGAGGCCATTTGAGCCCCTACCTTCGGCAGGATCAAGAACCCTCCCCTCATCCCGAAGGGCCCGTCGAACGACACATCGACGTGATCACGGGCGGACCAGCATCCGGGGGTAGCAGCACGTCCGAACGAAAGGCGTACGCCTGTGCCGCTGCGCCTAAAGGACACGAACTTGTCCCCGAGCCAAACATTACGTTCCCGGCTGAGGGGACGAGACAACCAGAGCATGACGACGCACTGGTGATATCGGCCAGAATCACCAACGCGCAGGTGAAGAGGATCATGGTCGACACCGGGAGTTCGGCCGATGTACTCTACCTCGACACCTTCCGCAAGCTCGGGCTGTCTAGCGGTGCTATGGAACCTATGCATTTGGCACTCACGGGGTTTACTGGAAACTCAATTTCGCCGCTCAGAGCAGTCACCCTTCCCTTGACCTTCGGGGATGCGCCGAAGACAAAGACGGTGATGGCGACCTTTCTAGTGGTCGACCTCCCCACGGCGTACAACGCCATCCTGGGGTGACCCACCCTCAACAAAATCAGGGCGGTCATCTCTACTTATCATCGAACCCTGAAGTTCCCGACCCGTTCCGGGGTCAGGGAAGTCCGAGGGAGCCCTCGCGAATCCAAGCATTGTCACTTGACGACAGTCTCCCTACACAAGAGGGCAAGGCTGGAACAACCTCTAGACGACCCCCAAGAAGCTAAACGGCCGACCCAGTGCCCCAAGCCGACGAAGCCTACACTCGATGTGCCCCTGCAAAAAGGTCGTCCCGACCGGACGGTCGGGGTTGGCTCCGAACTTGATGAACAGGAGCAGGCTCGACTCATCAACCTCCTTCAAGAGAATTCGGACATCTTCGCCTGGTCCCCAGCCGAAATGCCAGGCGTCGACCCAAAAGTGTCCCAGCACCACTTGCGCATCTCCCCGACTGCATGCCCTGTAAAGCAAAGGCCGCGGTTATTCGCTCCCGAGTGGCAATAGGCCATACGAGAAGAGGTGGAGAGGCTCTTGGCGGCAGACTTCATCGAGGAAGTTAAATACCCCCGATGGTTGTCAAATGTAGTCCTCGTGAAGAAATCTAATGGTAGCTGGAGGATGTGCGTTGACTACACCGATCTCAACCGTGTGTGTCCAAAAGACTGCTATCCTCTCCCGAGGATCGACCAGCTGGTCGACTCGATCGTCGGACATGCTCGCTTTTCTTTCATGGATGCCTTCTCTGGCTATAATCAGATCAGAATGGCACCCGAGGATCAAGAACACATAGCTTTTCTTATAAACCAAGGGACCTATTTCTACAAGGTCATGCCGTTCGGGCTGAAGAACGCTGGAGCCACCTACCAGAGGACTGTGAATAGGATGTTCGCCCATCAGATAGGGTGAAACATGGAGGTTTATGTCGACGATATGATCATGAAAAGCCGGTCCGGACCAGTCCATCTGACCGACCTGGCCGAGATGTTTGCCACGCTGAGAAAGTATGGCATGTGCCTTAACCCCGCCAAATGTGTTTTTGGCGTTACATCGGGCAGATTCCTTGGGTTCATCGTGCACGAAAGGGGAATCGATGCCAACCCAGAGAAGGTTCAGGCGATCATCGACATGCAGGCACCCCGATCGGTCAAAGAGCTTCAGCGCCTCAATGGGAGGCTCGCCGCCCTATCTCGGTTCCTATCCCGATCGGGGGACCGATGCCTCCCCTTTTTTCGAGCCTTGAAAAGCCCAAGGAACTTCCAGTGGACGGCGGAGTGCGAAGAGACCTTCGCGCACCTAAAGCAACATCTGTCCTCGCTTCCCCATCTCGCATCGGTCTCCACCCAGGAAAAGCTCTACGTCTATTTGGCGGCCTCCCAACATGCGGTGAGTTCCGTACTAGTTAAGGAGGCCTCTGGGGAACAGCTGCCGATCTATTACACTAGCCACGTCCTGAGAGGGCCAGAAGAGCGTTATCCGCCCCTCGAGAAGCTGGCCCTAGCTCTTGATCTCACGGCCCGGAAGCTACGCCCCTATTTCCAAGGTCACCCGATCGAGGTAATGACCGATCAACCGCTCCGGCAGGTCCTATCGAAGTTTGATGTGGCGGGCCGCCTCCTCAAGTGGTTGGTGGAGCTATCCGAATTCGACTTGCAGTACAAGCCGAGGGCCGCAATCAAAGCACAGGCTGTGGCCGATTTCATCTCGGAGTTGACCCCATCAGGTGAGCGAGGCCCCGGACAAGATGAAGCAGAATGGGTTCTGCGGGTCGATGGGTCATCTGGCTCAAAGGGCGCGGGAGCCGGACTAGTGCTAGAGGCCCCCAACGGGCGCTCGTTCGAGCGTTCCTTCCGCTTCGATTTCAAAGACACTAATAACGAAGCGGAATACGAGGCACTCCTGGCAGGTCTCAGATTGGTAGCTGAGATGCAGGTGGGCGCTGTGCGTGTCCTCACCGACTCGCAGTTAGTCGCCGAACAACTCAGCGGAGTGTACGAAGCTCGGGATCCAGTCATGACGAAATACTTAGCCGAGGTAAGGGCCCTCGCTGCTAGTTTTTCTCGCTTCACATTGTCTAGTGTGCCTAGGAGCCAAAACGAGCGGGCAGACATGTTGGCGAAATTGGCTTCGAGATCGGTCCTCGGGGAGGAGCTCGAGGTCGAGGAGCTTCCCCACCGAGCCATTGCCGCCGTGGGGGTGGTTGAGCTTGCCACCCCGACCATATAGATGCAGGAGATGCTATAGTACAAGCGAGATGGTGTCCTGCCCGCCGACGACGTCGTAGCCCGACGCTTACGCCGGACCCAGGCATGGTACTGCGAGATCGGCAACCGCCTTTACAGAAGGTCTTTCTCGCGCCCTCTCTTACGCTGTTTGGATCTCGACGAGGCCTGGTCGGTTCTCGCCGAGGTCCATGACGGGATTTGCGGGGAGCACATCGACGGCCGTGCCCTAGCATTCAAAATACTCTCTAGGGCTACTACTAGCCCACTTTACACCGAGACGCAAGGGCCTACGTGCGCCGGTGCGACGCATGTCAGCGGCACGCGCGAGCCTCTCGGCGCCCAGCGGTCCCGCTCACCCCTTTGGATTGTGCTTGGCCCTTCGCGCAGTGGGGGATGGATCTCCTTGGACCTTTTCCACTGGCGTATGGGCAACGAAGGTACATCATTGTGGGCGTCGACTACTTCACCAAGTGGGTGGAGGCAGAGCCCCTAGCCACGATCACGGGGCGCCAGGTTGAGCGGTTCGTGTGGAGGAACATCGTGACACGGTTCGGCTTGCCTAGGGCCATTGTCACTGACAACGGAACTCAGTTTGCTAGCACCCGGTTCAAAGAGTTCTGCGTAGCTCACCGGATACAGCTAAGGTTCAGCTCGGTGGCTCATCCCTAGACCAACGGCCTGGTAGAAGTAACCAACCGGTCGATCCTAGACGGACTTAGGAAGAGGACCCTCGTGGCCCGATATAACTGGGTCGACGAATTGTCGAGCATTCTGTGGTCCTTGCGAACCACTCCAAAGACAACATTCGGTGAGTCTCCCTATAGCCTGGCGTTCGGCACTAAGGCGGTCCTGCCAGCCGAGGTGGTCATTCTCACCCCTCGAGTGGAGGCTTTTCAGGAAGCGAGCTCGGCCGACGGGGTCCGAGCCGCATTAGACCTACTCGAAGAACGCCGAGCCGACGTGCACCTTAGGACCCTTTCCCACAACAGAAGCATCGCTAAAAGCTACAACAAATGTGTGCGCCCCCGGCCCATCGGGTTAGGAGACTTAGTCCTACGCAAGGCCGAAGTAAGCGACCCGACCCGGACACGCGGTAAGCTTGCCCCCAAGTGGGAAGGACCTTACCGCGTCGTAAAGGTCGTCCGAACGGGTACATTCCGGCTAGAAACAATGTCGGGACAGTGCTTACCAAGAACATAGAACATCCAGAATGTCAGGAAATACTTTGTATAAAATCCACATTAGAGACAAGTGTTGACAAAAGGGAACCTTGTTTAGTAAAGCTTTGGTTACAAGACTCGACCAACTTATGGACCAACCAAACCTTGGGAGGAGGTTACAATAAAACGAGAAATCGAAGGCCTCTTTCAAGCCTTCGGCTCCTCCAAGCTATCATCAAAGGGGACCTCCTCGGGCATATTCACTTTCAGATCCTCGGGACAGGAGGTAAAAGGGTCTTCTTCGACCTCCGAACCCGGGTGCCGTGCTCGGAACTGGGCCAGGGTAATCCTATACCCATATTCATAGGACACTTGACCCGTTCGGGTTAGCCCGAGTTGGAACCCCTCGGACTTCTTGTAAGCCTCCACCACCTCTTTTTCCCTCTCTGGACGGAGGCGCCTCTCCTCGGCGAGGGCCTCGGAGGCCGTCTTTACCTCGGCCTCCTTCTTTTCTAGCCTAGCGGCCAGGTCGGATGCCTCCGTCTTTCGTAGGCGGAGCTCCGTCCGCTCCAACCTCAGTAGCTTCTGTAGCTCGTCGTCTTTCCGGCTCGCCGCTTGGAGTTCGAACGTCAGGCGGGCTACTTCCGCATCCAGGTCTGACGCCCATTTCTCCGCCGCCGCAATCGCCTCGGGGCCCATGCCGACCAGGATCTCATCCATCTCATGGCGCAACTCAGAGTTGCGCTCGCACAGGCCTCCGATGACCCGGCCGGCGTCACGAACCCAGTCCATTAGGGCTATAGCGTAGTGAAGACCCTGTAAAAATAGCAAAGTCAGAACGAATGCAACTGCGAGGGTAGAAAGGAGCAGGGAGAACGACACTAACCCACATCAGCGACTTGGCCGACTTCCCAAGGAGGGCCTCTGAGGGGAGAGAGTACAGGTCCCGGGCCATGACGGGATGCAGCGCACCCCGCAAATACATGGCCGAAAGATCACCTCCGGCCCACACCTTGTCCCCTCGGGACAATCCTCCCCAATGAGCGACCAGAGGGTTGCTCGCCTCCCTTGTTGGGAGCTCCCACATCGCTCGTGCCAGGAAAGGTTGCCTCTCCTCTTTGCACGGCGGAAGGCGACAGAGATCCCTCATGACGGGAGGGCGCGGTCCCTTCTCGGCCACCTCCCGGCTAGGCCCTGCCTCATCAGGCTGAGGAGGTCCACCCGCTCGCTCGGCCCGTTCCGCGGCTGCATCCACTGGCCTTGTCGCGACCCCCTCGGGTTCCTTTGCGGCCGCGACTTTGGCCTTCTTCCTCGGGCGGCCGGCATCCCCATCCAGCGGAGAGTCCTTTGAGCCGGCCCTCGGACCGGGTGCGGGGCGTGGAGACGAGGATGTCGAGGTCCATCCGCCACAGAGAGCTTACAGGTTCACCATTTCTGTAGGAAACAGAGAGGCGGTTAAAATCGGATGACCATCAGGGACACCTAGGGGACAAACGACGCGGGCCTACCCAGTGAGGATGGGCTGAGCCCCGCCTCGACCAGCCATCGTTCCGTCATGTTCCGGATGGCCTGAGAGGAGGGAAGAATTTTCCTAAGCCTCTCTAGATCCTAGCGCTCTTGGGTGCTTAGACGCGGCGCCATGTTGTCGATGGCCCTTGCGGACCATCGAACCCCAAAGCCCTAGTCCTTCTCGCAACAGACGTAGAAGAATCGTCCCTTCCACCCCTTATTATTGGTAAGGGCCCCACCGACTCGGAAGCCCTTTCGGGCAGATAGGAAGTACCCCCCCGACCCTTTGAAGAGGCGGAAGCAAGAAAGAAAGAGGTCGCGGGTCGGGGTTATGCCGGCATGGTGACATTCCCCTAGGAATGCCACCAGGTAGTGCCAAGAGTTCGGCGCCACCTGAGACGACGAAATTCGCCACCAAGAAATACAGGAAACGATGACGGGATGTAGAGGGAGGCACAACCCCGCCTCAAGGGCGTCTAGGGTTAGCGCGAAACCCTTGGGGATTGGGTCGTATGCCCGTTGCCCCGATTTAGGGGCCAGGAGGATGTAATCCTCTAGGATGCTGTAACGCTCCCGGAGTGTCTTCAGTGACACGCTGCTCACGGTAGAGTCCAAGTCATGCGGCCACATCAAGGCCTCAAGTGCTCGCGCCACATCCCCGTCGGAGGAAGTGGGTGGGCAAGAAGAGGAAGAGGAAGAAGGAAGAGGAGAGGAGGCCATCCTTACTGACCTCCGAAAGGGGAATTGAGGAAGCCGACTCGAAGGAGGCATAGGACGCGGAGGCAAAGGACGCAGAAGCAAAGGAGTAGAGACAGCGAGGTCTGGGGCGGAAAAATCGGCTGACAAGAAAACGGGAAGGAGGCGTGATACGTGCTACTTAAAGGTGAGATCCCGCCAGAGGATGACGCCCCCTCGTCTTCCGAAGTGGGCGACAGCCCATTGCCGTGCTTGCCCCCCCCTTAGCCACATCACATCGAGCAGCCTGAAAGACGCCCCGCTATAAATAGGGGTGCCACGTGGTGACCCCTAGGCGGGCAACTTGGGCGGCACGCCAGGGACGCTTCGGTTCCGGTGCCTGATACGTGTGACTGGCTTCCGAAAGGGCGTGAAGGATAAAGAGCCCTTCGCGGCTCACGTCAAAAAAGGGAGAGAGGAGAATATCCCCGGATGAGAAGGCACCGCGATTGTCGGCTGTCCGAGCACGTCTCTGCGTAGCTTGCTTGCCTGAGCGCGTACCTCGACCGTCGATCTTCCGAGTACGCCCCTGCGCGGCCTACCTGCCTGAGCATGTACCACGGCCGCCGACCGTCTGAGCACATCTCTGCGTAGCTTGCCTGCCTGAGCATGTACCGCGACCGTCGACCGCCCGAGCACGTCTCTGCGCAGCTCGCCCGCCTGAGTGCGTACCTCGATCGTCGACTGCCCGAGTACGCCCCTGCACAACCCGCCTGCCTGAGCACATCCCCCGGCCGTCGACCGTCCAAGTGCTTCTCCCGGCACCACAACCCCACGCATCATTCCTCAGAAGCCCGAGCAACGCCTCGACAACCAAGCACCAAGCAATGCCTCGGCCTCAGAAGCCTAAGCAATGCCTCGGCAACCAAGCACCGAGCGACGCCTCGGCCTCAGAAGCCCGAGCAACGCCTCGGCATCGGAAGCCCGAGCAACGCCTCGGCCACCAAGCACCGAGCGACGTCTCAGCCATCAAGTTCGAGCGATGCCTCGGCCTCAGAAGCCCGAGCAACGCCTCGGCAACCAAGCACCGAGCAGCGGCCTCAGAAGCTCGAGCAACGCCTCGGCTGCGACCTCTCTGTCGGCTCTGCAACCTTACTCCCGGTTCGGAACCCTCCGATCCCACCGTGCCTCCGGACGACAGGCCAACAGGCCTCCATGGCGAACCCCGGAAAACATCCTCCCCACCAATCTGAAAACCATCCGGCGACCCTCGCAGGTCGAAGCCGGTCTCGGGTCCTAGAGCAAGCCCCAAGAAGGGCTTCCTTTTGGGGGGGAGAGAATGATATGGGTAATAAAGGCGACGTGACGCGAGCCCATACCGTCTACGCCAGGATGACGCCCCCTACCCCTCGGCCGACCGACTGTGGCCCGAGTTGACCCGCAGATGTGATCCCTACTGTTCCTCTCAGGCTCCACGGATCTCGAGACACGTCACCATCCCGCTGGAGCAGGACCGTAGAACCTCTCCAGACGCAATCAGAGATGCAACAGTGACGCGGTTTATATAAACCCCGATGAAGCCAAAAACGGGGGGCTTCGACTGCTACTCCTACTTTCACTTTTTGAAAGAACATTCTCTCGACTACCACCTGGACTGACTTGATTGTTGGAGGGGTCGGGCGGATTTCGACCCGACCCGACCTTTGTGCAGGATCGGGGACAGGCGGCGACCATTAGCGTCATCCTCTTCGTTATCTCGAAGTCCCAGACCTGCCCACGGAACCCCTCAACATCTGGCCCGAATCGCACCGCGACGATCCCGAGGTCACGACGTGAAGTTCCCTACCGCGAGGTCACGGTGCAAAGTTGTTGACATTAATAGTGTATAAGATGGAGGAGCTGATGCAAGCCACTGATGATTTCGGGCAGAGCAACCTTATCAAGGGAGCGGTGTACAACGGGATCATAGATGGCGAGGTGTTCGCAGTCAAAAGGATGAAGTGGAATGCCCGCGAGGAGCTCAAAATACTGCAGAAGGTTTGGCCCAATTGGACACCCAGCTTCTATTTTAACTTTGAGCATTCGCCTGCTAATTCCACTCGATATTCTTCTGGTATCGTTCGATATTTTTCTACTTGCACGTTCCCATAAAAATACCTCCTTCACAATATTAAGTGGGGTATTCTCGAGGTAGGTGTGATGAAGATCTTATTTAAGGTGTTCTTTTCACACTCGCCACTGAAGTCGTCTCATTTCTATCTGGTCCAAGTCTTCAACGCGTGACAAGACTTCACTGTGAAGCCATCGATGATAATTGGGTGTCCATAGCATTAAATGGCGTACACAAGACTCCAGGCCTGAAAGCCCGTCGACTTCCGCGTCCGCCACCATGTGGTGATGCGAGCCCCGTTCGTATCTTTGTTGTTTCACCACCTACCAGTGGTGGAGAGGGTTTTCCCATCGTATCCTTCTTTCTGCAATGTAATAAGTGGTCAAGAAGCTTGACTTGCAAGTCTTCTGTCCCTTGCTCTTCCCGTAACCTTCTTTCCAACTCTCCCTCTCCTCTCTTACAATTTTTGCTCTGTTAGTACCCAAGAGGTTTGACTTCCACGTACCATCTCTTTCTATTAATTTATTGCTCATGCGTCATCTTTAATGAAGGTGAACCACTCCAATCTGGTGAAGCTGGAAGGCTTCGGCATCGACAACGATGCCGGAACCTGTTATCTGGTCTACGAGTTCGTGGAGAACGGCTCGCTGGATTTCTGGCTCCATGACCCGGCCTCCCCCTACAAGCTTGACTGGCGAACCCGGCTGAGGATCGCGCTGGACCTGGCCAATGGCCTCCAGTACATCCACCAGCATACCTGGCCCCGCGTCGTCCACATGGACATCAAGACCAGCAACGTGCTCTTGGATGCCCAGCTGCGCGCCAAGGTGGCCAACTTGGGGCTGGCCAAGACCGGGTGCAACGCCGTCACCACCCATATCGTGGGCACGCAGGGCTACATCGCGCCGGAGTACCTGGCGGACGGCGTCGTTACCACCAAGATGGACGTCTTCGCCTATGGAGTGGTGCTGCTGGAGGTAGTGTCCGGGAAGGAGGCGTCGAGCGAGCGGGGCGAGTCGCTATGGGCAGAGGCGGAGGGACGGTTGTTCGAGAAGAGCAGCGGCGGCGGCAGCGAAGCAAGTATCTTGGCGTGGATGGACCCGGTGCTGGCGAAGCAATCGTGCCCCATGGAGAGCGTGGCGACCGTTATGAACATAGCCAGGGACTGCTTGCGCAGGGAACCGTCGAAGAGGCCGAGCATGGTGGAGGTGGCGTACAACTTGTCCAAGGCCGACGAGCTCTTCTCCGATTACTCCGCAGACACTCTCTCCATTGAGAGCCCCGACGGTACCTGAAGGTAAGCGGAGTGCCATGGAATATAAATACGGTACGCGTATATATAAAAGCTCTTCATACTAATGCATCAGAGATAAATACAGGGAGATACAGGAAGGCTATACCATCTTGTACAAGTTTAGTTTATTTTGGGGTTTGAATGGTGCCTGTCACCGTGTAAGACTGGTAGATTACAGCAAATTAATAAAAGGGCATTTGGTCAAAAATAACATCGATTTTATTGAAATTTGAAGGGGGAAAAACCTAAATTCCTCCGAGAGACTTCTCCCTCAACTCTTTTACTCTCTCCTCAAATATTTTTTTCCAAAAATTAAACGTAAATATGACCTAAGCTTATTCATATACTCTAAGTTTGATGAGACAAACATATTAGATAATTATGAAATTACCTATTTACGCACCCGAGTATAGTAATCATCGCTGCACCTATGTGCCATGAGGGTGTGCGCCATGTGAGTCTATCGTTTCAACGCTTTCTGCTCACATTGCCACGTGACACTTAATTATTTGTTGAGATTGACTATAAATAAATCACTTTCTGATTAACATTGGGTGAAATAAAACATATTCAATAACTTTGAGAAAAAAAATAAAAGAAGAAAGTTTTTCTTTATTTCACTCATTTTTCCCTTTGTTTTTCTTTGTTGGTACGGAACGTTTTCGTATTCTTCATGATTGTGAACATAGAAAAATCATCTCAGTTATATCTTGGGCGATTCCTCGATTGCATGAGACCAAGGAATACACTTAGGATACGATATTGCTTATACACCTCCAGGTTTCTCTTCTAAATTTTTTATTTTCATTTCTACACATTTAAGCCCTTTTTTTGATTTAATTGAAGATTATTTTAGTATTACTACTCCAACATTCTAAGCATAATCCCCCTTGTTAGGATCAAGAAAGTCACTAAGGGGGGTGGTTTGAATTAGTGCAGTGATTAAAAAAAACGTTGATTTATGCGATTTCGAAAAACTTCATACGTTAAAAATATTTCGTTCACGAAAACACGTTTCGGAAAGATATTTAACTTAAATAAGTTCATAAGTGAGTAGAGAAGAAAAAGTTGGGTAGTTGCAATTAAGTAAAGACGATAAGTAGTAAAATTAAAGTACGCAACAAGAAGAGAACATACTAATTTATAGTGGTTCGGTTGTTCGACTTACGTCCACTCCCGATACCTCCTCCGATGAGATCATTGACTTCCACTATTGATCTTTCTTTAAGAGCAAAGATCAATCACCCCCTTTATAAAACTTTTTACAAATGGCTCACTCTCCTTTTACAAGCTTCTAGCACTTAGAATCGGTGGAGATGAACTCCCAACTTTTACAAGTAATTTTACTATAGTCTTAGTTCTTTTTGTTCACTTCTCTATATCTAACCAGCTAAGAAGTAAGAGGTATTTATAGGTCTAATTAGCTTAAAAAATGGTACAGAAAAGGTCTCATCCGGATTTACGAGGTACTAGCGGTACCATTGCGATTGACTCTAACATTGGGCGATAACAATGCCTAGTCTAATGATATTATTGCCAAACGAGTCCTTGCTACTTGAATTAGGAATGATAGGACCCTAGGGTTAGGTCCTACTCAACCGCCTAATCCCTGTGAGAATGTAATAAACCCTACCTAGCCACCTCTATCCTATAAAGAAGAGAGGCTAGGGTTTATATTGGGTCGGTAGCATACCCCCTTGTTCTTGGGCCGGCCCGCTAAGGTTGAGGCAAATTGGGTAGTTCACTTAGGAAGCAACCCCTAGGGTTAGGGTTTGGAGCCATATAAGCTTGTAGCCTCCACCTCTTTGGAATAAGAAAGTCAATCTACATTGCGCCAGTTACTTGGAGGGTGGAACCCCTATAGGGCCATGGTTGATCCCCTCAAAGATCAATCTCCATAGAATTCCTCTGGGTTCTATCATCGATCGAGCAGCGATCTTGCTGCTTTTGCTGCCATCTTGGCAATTTAATTGCTCTTACGTCATAGAGTTAGTTACATGTCATTATGTGCCCTACAAGTCAATCACATGAGTGATGGCACTTGTGACTTGATATGCACTTTTTCTCTTTGCATATTATTTGGTATTTTATCACTTTATCTTACGTATTGCATATATTGTGATGTCTTTAGATGCATCAATAGGAATCGGATCGTGATGAGATCATGATAATGAGATCGATTCACCTTTAAACACATACAGTGTGCCTAAATTGGTCGGGTTGGGGACATCGAGATAATAGGATAGCTGGTGTGCTATATACTCGTCATATATTGGAGGTGGTGGTCTCATCGGCTACTCATTAATACACTAAGTGTGCGGTCACGAGGTGCTCATTGGGGAATGAGTTTATCTGAGTTATCTGGCGTCACGAGAATGCTAGATGGTTAGCTCAATTTGATCTCTTAGCACTTGGTGGTTAGTCTAGAAACAAGTGATTAAAAAGTAGTCTACCACTATGAATATTTACTCGAACATGTTCTTAGAATGGAGCTTGTGAGGCAAGCCATAAAAGATATAGTGATGCATACCTTTAGATGCTATAATTGATATTTTCCCTTGCATAATTCTTTATCATGTTACATTTATGTTTATGCATATTATGGTTGAATGTAATAATAAGATTGTCTTGATAAGACAAATTACGAAGTCATTATCTATATTAGGAAAGACTAACGGTGTTGTAGTACATAGAAGGGAGTATGACATTGTTGATATACAACCGCTATGACGCATTGATGGTTGGACTTAATATAGTATTATTATATTTATTGGACTTATTGGCTTATTTTTAAAATTCATGGCTATGTATAAAATTTTTGTTTTAAAATTTCAGAATCCAATTAGGTAAAAATTATTATTTTTAAATAAACTTTTGTTTTGTTTATTTTTGATTTTGAATGTCTTTTATATCTTATCAATTAATCAAGTGGGAGAATGTTAGATTTTGTGGTCCATTATAATCGAATAAGATATATGATATAACTAATTGATTACGATATCGATATCGGCCGATAGAAAAGAAGTCCATATACCAATGGTAGGATACCTTAGGGGATGCCCTTGATGGAAGGAACTCCCTAATAACTTATCTAGACCCTCTTCTCTAGGAGCCTATAAATAGATAGGACCTCAGGGGAGTTAAAGTATCGAGAAGCAACACGTAGCATCTAAGAGTTGCGTAAAGATTAGCAATATTATGCATCGAGAGTTGCGTAAAAGAAAAGATTTATGCAGACTTGAGAGATTACTGGTCTCCCTCTCAATCCTTGAACCATGATTACAGTGGTCTGTGAAAGGATAGGAAGAGAGGAGAAGGAGCCTAGTTCTCCTTGCAGATTAGCGGAAGCATTGGATCAAAGGAAGATTCGAGATTCCTCTTCCGCGGATGGCATCAAAATTATGCATCGTAAAAATACAGATCTATCCATGTTTTGATTTTGATCCTAGGATTAAAGTTTTTCTAAACATGATTAAAGATATTTTTATACTTACAATAATTATAGAGATCAGTACATTCTCCACCATCTTTGTTCCTCAGACGAGATCCCACCGCCTTCTTTGTTATTGAATCGCTCAATCGCCACCCCACCTTCCCCTGCACCCATGGTGAGTCTCTGTGGTTGTGAAGAAGAGCGAGGGTGATTGCAGGACTAGCAATCGATGCCTAGGTGTTGTGGGAGCTCTTTGGGTGCTACAAATGCTACTTTGTTAGCATGGCTATGGAAGTGATTCGTGTCCAAAGGTAGGTAGATAGTGGACGAGGAAGGTGGAAAAAGTTCTAGATGGATTGATAGGCAGAGGCAACAATGACAAGTCGATCAATCGATATCTCGTGAGTGGTTGGATTACAAGGTGTATGATAGGTAATAAAGGCGACATGGCTTGAGCCCATACCTTTGCCAGGATGACACCACCCCTCGGCCGATCAGATCCATTGAATGTGATCCCTCGTTCCTCTCAGGCTCCACGGATCTCGAGATCGTCACCTGCGGGAGCAAGACCGTAGAACCTCTCCAGGACGCAATCTTATAAACCCCGGGTAAACCAAAAGCGGGGCTACCACTTCCACTTTTGAAGAACATTCTCTCGACTCAGGTGACTTGATCGTCGGAGGGTCGGCGGAGTTTGACCCGACCGACCTTTGTGTAGGATCGGCGGTGACAAAGCGTATCGTCATCCTCCGTCATCTCGGAGTCCCAGGACACACGGAACCCCTCAACATAGAATCGCACCGCGATGATCCCGAGCCATGGCGTGAAGTTCCCTCTGCGAGGTCACGGTGCAAAGTTGTTGACATTATGATTGGCACTAGAAGAGGCCAGGATGTTGAGAGATCACTCGGACCAGGACCAACGCTCGTCGAGGGACTCCATCTCGAGGAGAAGCCTCCCTCCTTGCTTTGGGTCGAGGATGGAGGACCCGTCCCAACCAGCGGAGCGTATTGGCACTTGTTCAACGACCGGGGTGCTTAAGGATGTCCCCATCACTTCTTCGCCGTCATGAGGCCTTTCATGAACTCACTCACTGATCGGGCCTGGCGAAGGATGGTCGTTAGCCTCTCGAGCAACGGAGGTGCGACGCCCAATATTACTAGCTTCACCCTGGATATCTTGCTAGAGGACCGAGGCCAGGAAACCCGGCCGTCCCACCAGGCCGAGGTAGTATCTTCGGACTCTACCAGACTCTTTCCGAGCCCGGCTCCGTTACATGGAGGGAAGATTCGGTGGATGAAGTACAAAGGGAAATCTGTAAGTCGAAGGAGGAACAGGAGGATCCCCCCCGAGTCCCCATTCACGATCGAGATACAAGAGCATCTATGCCCCGAAATTGACCCTTATGGCGCAGCGCTAGCGACCGCCAATCATGTCGCTGCCTTAGCTCGAATGCAGTACCAGCGACATGATGTGCGAGGCGTTCCCCACCACTCACGAGGGAGTCCGGCCGTGAGCGGCTTGAATTTGGGACGATCGCCTCTTTCGAACAACTTGAGGACTTGAGCTCCACTTCTGGCGCACACCCGCCCGAAGCCATCCATCGCCCTCCTCCTTGGGCTGAACGAGGGAGGATGAACCTCTCTCCCATTTTGTGCATCGCTTTTGTAGAGATCTGGCGCGGATGCTCACCTTTATTGATGCAAAGGCGTTCATAGTAGGATTAAGCCCCTCGAGGTTTTTGGTCTCTTGTGGAGCTACCCCTACCTCGGTCGCAGAGATGCTCTAGTAGGCGAACGTTATATCTCGGTGGAGGCCTGGATGTCTGGGAGGTGGGAAGAACACAAGAGGGATGCCACGAGCCTCTCCCACGGGCAACACCCACTCAACCAAGGCGCAAGGTAGACCGCCCCAATCATCCCGTGTCAAAGCTCCCGACTTCCTCTCAAAGTGCGTCTTGAGCATAGATATTTCTCCAGATAAAGGGAAGGGTTGCTCAAGTCTCCCCACCCCATGAAAAATCTCGAGTGGCGGACCGAACTTCGATCATTGTCGCTTCCATCGGCAGAATGGACACGCGACAGGAGTGTTGCGAGTTGAAGCGGCAGATCGAAGAGTTGATTTGTAGAGGCCATTTGAGCCCCTACCTTGGTGGATCAAGAACCCTCCCCTCATATGACGACACATCGACGTGATCGCAGGCGGACAAAGACATCAGGGGGTAGCAGACGTCCAACGAGGAGCGTGCGCTGTGCTGGCTGCCATAAGGACACGAACTTGTCCCGGCCAAACATTCGTTCGGCTGAGAGGACGAGACAACGAGCATGGTGGCCTGCTTTGGTGATATCGGCGAGAATCACCAACGCCTTGGTGAAGAGGATCATGGTCGACACCGGAGTTCGGCCGATATACTCTACCTCGACACCTTCCGCAAGCTCGGGCTGTCTAGCGGTGCTATGGAACCTATGCATTTGGCACTCACGCGGGGTTCTGGAAACTCAATTTCGCGGGCTCAGGCAAATCACTCCTTCCCTTGACCTTCGGGGATGTGAAGACAAAGGCGGTGATGGCGACCTTTCTAGTGGTCGACCTCCCCCACGCGCGTACAACGCCATCCTGGGTGACCCACCTCAACAAAATCAGGCGGTCATCTCTACTTATCATGAACCCTGAAGTTCTCCCGTTCCGGTCAGGGAAGTCGAGAGAGCCCTCGCAATCAAGCATTGTCACTTGGCGGCGGCAGTCTCCCTACACAAGAGGGCAAGGCTGGAACAACCTCTAGACGACCCCAAGAAGCTAAGCGGCCGACCCAGCGCCCCTGGAAGCCTACACTCGATGTGCCCCCTGCAAAGGTCGTCCCGACCGGACGGTCGAGGTTGGCTCGAACTTGATGAACAGGAGGCAGCTCGACTCATCAACCTCCTTCAAGAGAATTCGGACATCTTCGCTGGTCCCCACCTTAAAATGCCGGCGTCGACCCAAAAGTGTCCTAGCACCACTTGCGCATCTCCCCACGCATGCCCCTGTAAAGCAAAATGTGTTATTCGCTCCCGAAAGTGGCAATAGGCCATACGAGAAGAGGTGGAGAGGCTCTTAGCGGCGAACTTCATCGAGGAAGTTAAATACCCCGATGGTTGTTAAATGTAGTCCTCGTGAAGAAATCTAATGGTATTTGGAGGATGTGCGTTGACTACATCGATCTCAACCGTGTATGTCCAAAAGACTGCTATCCTCTCCCGAGGATCGACCAAGTGGTCGACTCGGCCGTCGGACATGCTCGCTTTTCTTTCATGGATGCCTTCTCTGGCTATAATCGGATCGAGAATGGCACCGAGGATCAAGAACACATAGCTTTTCTTATAAACCAAGGGACCTATTTCTACAAGGTCATGCCGTTCGGGCTGAAGAACGCTGGAGCCACCTACCAGAGGACTGTGAATAGGATGTTCGCCCATCAGATAGGGCAAAACATGGAGGTTTATGTCGGCGATATGATCATGAAAAGCCGGTCGGACCCATCCATCGACCGACCTGGCGAGATGTTTGCCACGCCGAGAAAGTATGGCATGTGCCTTAACCCCGCTAAATGTTTTTGGCGTTACATCATGGCAGATTCCTTGGGTTCATCATACGAAAGGGGAATCGATGCCAACCAGAGAAGGTTCGGGCGATCATCGACATGCAGCACCTGATCGGTCAAAAGCTTCGGCGCCTCAATGGGAGGCTCGCCGCCTATCTCGGTTCCTATCCCGATCGGGGACCGATGCCTCCCTTTTCGAGCCTTGAAAAGCCCAAGGAACTTCCAGTGGGCGGCGGAGTGCGAAGAGACCTTCGCGCACCTAAAGCAACATCATCCTCGCTTCCCCATCTCGCATCGGTCTCACCGGGGAAAAGCTCTACGTCTATTTGGCGGCCTCCCAACATGCGGTGAGTTCCGTACTAGTTAAGGAGGCCTGCGGGAACAGTTTGCCGATCTATTACACTAGCCACGTCTGAGAGGGCGGAAGAGCGTTATCCGCCCTCGAGAAGCGGCCTAGCTCTTGATCTCACGGCCCGGAAGCTACGCCCCTATTTCCAAGGTCACCCGATCGAGGTAATGACCGATCAACGCTCCGCAGTCTATCGGTTTGATGTGGCGGGCCGCCTCCTCAAGTGGTTGGTGGAGCTATCCAGAATTCGACTTGCAGTACAAGCCGAGGGCCGCAATCAAAACCTGTGGCCGATTTCATCTCGAGTTGACCCATCGGTGAGCGAGGCCCAGGACAAGATGAAGTAGAATGGGTTCTGCGGGTCGATGGGTCATCGGCTCAAAGGGCGCGGGAGCCGGACTAGTGCTAGAGGCCCCCAACGGGCGCTGCAAATTCGGCGCCTTCCGCTTCGATTTCAAAGACACTAATAACGAAGCGGAATACGAGGCACTCCTGGCAGGTCTCAGATTGGTAGCTGAGATGCAGGTGGGCGCTGTGCGTGTCCTCACCTTCATGGCGATTAGTCGCCCGAACAACTTCGGCGGAGTGTACGGTTTCGGGATCAGTCATGACGAAATACTTAGCCGAGGTAAGGGCCCTGCGCTAGTTTTTCTCGCTTCACATTGTCTAGTGTGCCTAGGAGCCAAAAGCAGCGGGCACATGTTGGCTAAGTGGCCGAGATCGGTCCTCGGGGAGGAGCTCGAGGTCGAGGAGCTTCCCCGAGCCATTGCCGCCGTGGGGTGGTTGAGCTGCCACCCGACCATATAGATGCAGGAGATGCTATAGTACAAGCGAGATGGTGTCCTACCCGCCCGACGACGTCGTGTCTCGGACGCTACGCGGGACCGAGGCATGGTATCTGCGAGATCGGCAACCGCCTTTCTGAAGGTCTTTCTCGCGCCCTCTCTTACGCTGTTTGGATCTCGACGAGGCCTGGTCGGTTCTCGCCGAGGTCCATGACGGGATTTGCGGGGAGCACATCGACGGCCGTGCCCTAGCATTCAAAATACTCTCTAGGGCTACTACTAGCCCACTTTACACCGAGACGCAAGGGCCTACGTGCGCGGCGGTGCAGGCGCATGTCACTGCAGACGCGAGCCTCTCGGCCTAGCAGCCGTCCCGCTCACCCCTTTGATTGTGCTTGGCCCTTCGCGCGGTGGGGATGGATCTCCTTGGACCTTTTCACCTTTGGCGTATGGGCAAGCGAAGGTACATCATTATGGGCGTCGACTACTTCACCAAGTGGGTGGAGGCAGAGCCCCTAGCCATGATCACGGGGCGCCAGGTTGAGCGGTTCGTGTGGAGGAACATCGTGACACGGTTCGGCTTGCCTAGGGCCATTGTCACCGACAACGAACTCAGTTTGCTAGCATCCGGTTCAAAGAGTTCTGCGTAGCTCACGGATACAACTAAGGTTCAGCTCGGTGGCTCATCCTGACCAACGGCCTGGTAGAAGTAACCAACCGGTCGATCCTAGACGGACTTAGGAAGAGGACCTCGTGGCCCGATATAAGCGGGTCGATGAATTGTCGAGCATTCTCGTGGTCCTTGCGAACCACTCCAAAGACAACATTCGGTGAGTCTCCCTATAGCACTGGCGTTCGGCACTAAGGCGGTCCTGCCACCGAGGTGGTCATTCTCACCCCTCGAGTGGAGGCTTTTGAAGCGAGCTCGGCGGACGAGGTCCGAGCCGCATTAGACCTACTCGAAGAACGCCTGAGCGACGTGCACCTTAGGACCCTTTCCACAACAAAGCATCGCTAAAAGCTACAACAAATGTGTGCGCCCCGGCCCATCGGGTTAGGAGACTTAGTCCTATGCAAGGCGAAGTAAGCGACCCGACCGGACCAGTAAGCTTGCCCCAAGTGGGAAGGACCTTACCGCGTCGAAAGGTCGTCCGAGCAGGTACATTCCGGCTAGAAACAATGTCGGGAGTGCTTACCAAGAACATAGAACATCCAGAATGTCAGGAAATACTTTGTATAAAATCCACATTAGAGACAAGTGTTGACAAAAGGGAACCTTGTTTAGTAAAGCTTTGGTTACAAGACTCGACCAACTTATGGACCAACCAAACCTTGGGAGGAGGTTACAATAAAAGAAATCGAAGGCCTCTTTCAAGCCTTGGCTCCTCCAAGCTATCATCAAAGGGGACCTCCTCGGGCATATTCACTTTCAGATCCTCGGGACAGGAGGTAAAAGGGTCTTCTTCGACCTCCGAACCCGGGTGCCGTGCTCGGAACTGGGCCAGGGTAATCCTATACCCATATTCATAGGACACCTGACCCGTCCGGGTTAGCCCGAGTTGGAACCCCTCGGACTTCTTGTAAGCCTCCACCACCTCTTTTTCCCTCTCTGGACGGAGGCGCCTCTCCTCGGCGAGGGCCTCGGAGGCCGTCTTTACCTCGGCCTCCTTCTTTTCTAGCCTAGCGGCCAGGTCGGATGCCTCCGTCTTTCGTAGGCGGAGCTCCGTCCGCTCCAACCTCAGTAGCTTCTGTAGCTCGTCGTCTTTCCGGCTCGCCGCTTGGAGTTCGAACGTCAGGCGGGCTACTTCCGCATCCAGGTCTGACGCCCATTTCTCCGCCGCCAAAGGGGCGTGCCGACCAGGATCTCATCCATCTCATGGCGCAACTCAGAGTTGCGCCTGAGCCTCGATGACCCGGCCGGCGTCACGAACCCGGTCCATTAGGGCTATAGCGTAGTGAAGACCCTGTAAAAATAGCAAAGTCAGAATGAATGCAACTACGAGGGTAGAAAGGAGCAGGGAGAACGACACTAACCCACATCAGCGACTTGGCCGACTTCCCAAGGAGGGCCTCTGAGGGGAGAGAGTATAGGTCCCGGGCCATGACGGGATGCAGCGCACCCCGCAAATACATGGCCGAAAGATCACCTCCGGCCCACACCTTGTCCCCTCGGGACAATCCTCCCCAATGAGCGACCAGAGGGTTGCTCGCCTCCCTTGTTGGGAGCTCCCACATCGCTCGTGCCAGGAAAGGTTGCCTCTCCTCTTTGCACGGCGGAAGGCGACAGAGATCCCTCATGACGGGAGGGCGCGGTCCCTTCTCGGCCACCTCCCGGCTAGGCCTGCCTGCCATCAGCCGAGTGAGAGGTCCACCGCTCGCTTCGCCCGTTTGCATCCAAGCCTTGTCGCGACCCCTCGGGTTCCTTTGGCCGCGACTTTGGCCTTCTTCCTCGGGCGGCCGGCATCCCCATCGAGAGTCCTTTTGAGCCGGCCCTCGGACCGGGTGCGGGGCGTGGAGACGAGGATGTCGAGGTCCATCCGCCACGAGAGCTTCTGGTTCACCATTTCGAGGAAACAGAGAGGCGGTTAAAATGGATGACCATCGGACACCTAGGGGACAAACGACGGGCCTACCCAGAGGAGGATGGGTGAGCCCGCCTCGACCAGCCATCGTTCCGTCATGTTCGGATGGCCTGAGAGGAGGGAAGAATTTTCCTAAGCCTCTCTAGATCCTAGCGCTCTTGGGTGCTTAGGCGGCGGCGCCATGTTGTCGATGGCCCTTCGGACCATCGAACCCCAAAGCCCTAGTCCTTCTCGCATGCAGCGTAGAAGAATCGTCCCTTCCACCCCTTATTATTGGTAAGGGCCCCACTGACTCGGAAGCCCTTTGGGCAGATAGGAAGTACCCCAGACCCTTTGAAGGCGGAAGCAAGAAAGAAAGAGGTCGCGGGTCGGGTTATGCCGGCATGGTGACATTCCCCTAGGAATGCCACCGGTAGTGCCAAGAGTTTGGCGCCACTGAGGAGCAAATTCGCCACCAAGAAATACAGGAAACGATGACGGGATGTAGAGGGGAGGCACAACCCGCCTCAAGGGCGTCTAGGTTAGCGTGAAACCCTTGGGGATTGGGTCGATGCCCGTTGCCCGATTTAGGGGCAGGAGGATGTAATCCTCTAGGATCTTTATTAACGCCCCGAGTGTCTTGATGACACGCTGCTCACGGTAGAGTCCAAGTCATGCGGCCACATCAAGGCCTCAAGTGCTCGCGCCACATCCCCGTCGGAGGAAGTGGGTGGGCAAGAAGAGGAAGAGGAAGAAGGAAGAGGAGAGGAGGCCATCCTTCACCGACCTCGAAGGGGAATTGAGAAGCCGACTCGAAGGAGGCATAGGACCGGAGGCAAAGGGACCTTGAAGCAAAGGAGTCAGGTCTGGGGCGGAAAAATCGGTGACAAGAAAAGCGGGAAGGAGGCGTGATACGTGCTACTTAAAGGTGAGATCCCTTGCAGGATGACGCCCCTCGTCTTCCGGTGGGCGACACCATTGCCGTGCTTGCCCCCCCCTTAGCCACATCACATCGAGCAGCCTGAAAGACGCCCCGCTATAAATAGGGGTGCCACGTGGTGACCCCTAGGCGGGCAACTTGGGCGGCACGCCAGGGACGCTTCGGTTCCGGTGCCTGATACGTGTGACTGGCTTCCGAAAGGGCGTGAAGGATAAAGAGCCCTTCGCGGCTCACGTCAAAAAAGGGAGAGAGGAGAATATCCCCGGATGAGAAGGCACCGCGACTGTCGGCTGTCCGAGCACGTCTCTGCGTAGCTTGCTTGCCTGAGCGCGTACCTCGACCGTCGATCTTCCGAGTACGCCCCTGCGCGGCCTACCTGCCTGAGCATGTACCGCGGCCGCCGACCGTCTGAGCACATCTCTGCGTAGCTTGCCTGCCTGAGCATGTACCGCGACCGTCGACCGCCCGAGCACGTCTCTGCGTAGCTCGCCCGCCTGAGTGCGTACCTCGATCGTCGACTGCCCGAGTACGCCCCTGCACAACCCGCCTGCCTGAGCACATCCCCCGGCCGTCGACCGTCCAAGTGCTTCTCCCGGCACCACAACCCCACGCATCATTCCTTAGAAGCCCGAGCAACGCCTCGACAACCAAGCACCGAGCAATGCCTCGGCCTCAGAAGCCCAAGCAATGCCTCGGCAACCAAGCACCGAGCGACACCTCGGCCTCAGAAGCCCGAGCAACGCCTCGGCATCGGAAGCCCGAGCAACGCTCGCCACCGAGCAACGCATCTATCGGCCTCGGCTCGTGAAGCCCGAGCAACGTAGCAACGCCGGCCTCGTAAGCTCGAGCAACGCCTCGGCTGCGACCTCTCTGTCGGCTCTGCAACCTTACTCCCGGTCGAACCCTCCGATCCCACCGCCTCCGGACGACAAGCCAACAGCCTCCATGGCGAACCCGGAAAACATCCTCCCCACCAATCGAAAACCATCCGCGACCCTCGCAGGTCGGCCGTCTCGGGTCCCGAGCAAGCCCCAAGAAGGGCTTCCTTGGGGGGAGAGAATGATATGGGTAATAAAGCGACGTGACGCGAGCCCATACCGCTCACGCCAGGATGACGCCCCCTACCCCTCGGCCGACCGACTGTGGCCCGAGTTGACCCGCAGATGTGATCCCTACTGTTCCTCTCAGGCTCCACGGATCTCGAGACACGTCACCATCCCGCTGGAGCAGGACCGTAGAACCTCTCCAGACGCAATCAGAGATGCAACAGTGACGCGGTCTATATAAACCCCGATGAAGCCAAAAGCGGGGCTTTTGCTACTCCTACTTTCACTTTTTGAAAGAACATTCTCTCGACTACCACCGGGTGACTTGATTGTTGGAGGGGAGGGGCGGATTTTCGACCGACCGACCTTTGTGCGTGAGATCGGGGACAGCGGCGACCATTAGCGTCATCCTCTTCGTTATCTCGAAGTCCCGGACCTGCCCACGGAACCCCTCAACATCTGGCCCGAATCGCACCGCGACGATCCCGAGGTCACGACGTGAAGTTCCCTACCGCGAGGTCACGGTGCAAAGTTGTTGACATTAATAGTGTATAAGATGGAGGAGCTGATGCAAGCCACTGATGATTTCGGGCAGAGCAACCTTATCAAGGGAGCGGTGTACAACGGGATCATAGATGGCGAGGTGTTCGCAGTCAAAAGGATGAAGTGGAATGCCCGCGAGGAGCTCAAAATACTGCAGAAGGTTTGGCCCAATTGGACACCCAGCTTCTATTTTAACTTTGAGCATTCGCCTGCTAATTCCACTCGATATTCTTCTGGTATCGTTCGATATTTTTCTACTTGCACGTTCCCATAAAAATACCTCCTTCACAATATTAAGTGGGGTATTCTCGAGGTAGGTGTGATGAAGATCTTATTTAAGGTGTTCTTTTCACACTCGCCACTGAAGTCGTCTCATTTCTATCTGGTCCAAGTCTTCAACGCGTGACAAGACTTCACTGTGAAGCCATCGATGATAATTGGGTGTCCATAGCATTAAATGGCGTACACAAGACTCCAGGCCTGAAAGCCCGTCGACTTCCGCGTCCGCCACCATGTGGTGATGCGAGCCCCGTTCGTATCTTTGTTGTTTCACCACCTACCAGTGGTGGAGAGGGTTTTCCCATCGTATCCTTCTTTCTGCAATGTAATAAGTGGTCAAGAAGCTTGACTTGCAAGTCTTCTGTCCCTTGCTCTTCCCGTAACCTTCTTTCCAACTCTCCCTCTCCTCTCTTACAATTTTTGCTCTGTTAGTACCCAAGAGGTTTGACTTCCACGTACCATCTCTTTCTATTAATTTATTGCTCATGCGTCATCTTTAATGAAGGTGAACCACTCCAATCTGGTGAAGCTGGAAGGCTTCGGCATCGACAACGATGCCGGAACCTGTTATCTGGTCTACGAGTTCGTGGAGAACGGCTCGCTGGATTTCTGGCTCCATGACCCGGCCTCCCCCTACAAGCTTGACTGGCGAACCCGGCTGAGGATCGCGCTGGACCTGGCCAATGGCCTCCAGTACATCCACCAGCATACCTGGCCCCGCGTCGTCCACATGGACATCAAGACCAGCAACGTGCTCTTGGATGCCCAGCTGCGCGCCAAGGTGGCCAACTTGGGGCTGGCCAAGACCGGGTGCAACGCCGTCACCACCCATATCGTGGGCACGCAGGGCTACATCGCGCCGGAGTACCTGGCGGACGGCGTCGTTACCACCAAGATGGACGTCTTCGCCTATGGAGTGGTGCTGCTGGAGGTAGTGTCCGGGAAGGAGGCGTCGAGCGAGCGGGGCGAGTCGCTATGGGCAGAGGCGGAGGGACGGT
Source organism: Musa beccarii (assembly GCA_024322285.1). Taxonomy (NCBI): domain Eukaryota; kingdom Viridiplantae; phylum Streptophyta; class Magnoliopsida; order Zingiberales; family Musaceae; genus Musa; species Musa beccarii. Next base: position 34,084,656 of record CM044394.1, read on the forward strand.
TGTTCGAGAAGAGCAGCGGCGGCGGCAGCGAAGCAAGTATCTTGGCGTGGATGGACCCGGTGCTGGCGAAGCAATCGTGCCCCATGGAGAGCGTGGCGACCGTTATGAACATAGCCAGGGACTGCTTGCGCAGGAACCGTCGAAGAGGCCGAGCATGGTGGAGGTGGCGTACAACTTGTCCAAGGCCGACGAGCTCTTCTCCGATTACTCCGCAGACACTCTCTCCATTGAGAGCCCCGACGGTACCTGAAGGTAAGCGGAGTGCCATGGAATATAAATACGGTACGCGTATATATAAAAGCTCTTCATACTAATGCATCAGAGATAAATACAGGGAGATACAGGAAGGCTATACCATCTTGTACAAGTTTAGTTTATTTTGGGGTTTGAATGGTGCCTGTCACCGTGTAAGACTGGTAGATTACAGCAAATTAATAAAAGGACATTTGGTCAAAAATAACATCGATTTTATTGAAATTTGAAGGGGGAAAAACCTAAATTCCTCCGAGAGACTTCTCCCTCAACTCTTTTACTCTCTCCTCAAATATTTTTTTCCAAAAATTAAACGTAAATATGACCTAAGCTTATTCATATACTCTAAGTTTGATGAGACAAACATATTAGATAATTATGAAATTACCTATTTACGCACCCGAGTATAGTAATCATCGCTGCACCTATGTGCCATGAGGGTGTGCGCCATGTGAGTCTATCGTTTCAACGCTTTCTGCTCACATTGCCACGTGACACTTAATTATTTGTTGAGATTGACTATAAATAAATCACTTTCTGATTAACATTGGGTGAAATAAAACATATTCAATAACTTTGAGAAAAAAAATAAAAGAAGAAAGTTTTTCTTTATTTCACTCATTTTTCCCTTTGTTTTTCTTTGTTGGTACAGAACGTTTTCGTATTCTTCATGATTGTGAACATAGAAAAATCATCTCAGTTATATCTTGGGCGATTCCTCGATTGCATGAGACCAAGGAATACACTTAGGATACGATATTGCTTATACACCTCCAGGTTTCTCTTCTAAATTTTTTATTTTCATTTCTACACATTTAACCCCTTTTTTTGATTTAATTGAAGATTATTTTAGTATTACTACTCCAACATTCTAAGCATAATCCCCCTTGTTAGGATCAAGAAAGTCACTAAGGGGGGTGGTTTGAATTAGTGCAGTGATTAAAAAAAACGTTGATTTATGCGATTTCGAAAAACTTCATACGTTAAAAATATTTCGTTCACTTAAAACACGCTTTGGAAAGATATTTAACTTAAATAAGTTCATAAGTGAGTAGAGAAGAAAAAGTTGGGTAGTTGCAATTAAGTAAAGACGATAAGTAGTAAAATTAAAGTACGCAACAAGAAGAGAACATACTAATTTATAGTGGTTCGGTTGTTCGACTTACGTCCACTCCCGATACCTCCTCCGATGAGGTCACTGACTTCCACTATTGATCTTTCTTTAAGAGCAAAGATCAATCACCCCCTTTATAAAACTTTTTACAAATGGCTCACTCTCCTTTTACAAGCTTCTAGCACTTAGAATTGGTGGAGATGAACTCCTAACTTTTACAAGTAATTTTACTATAGTCTTAGTTCTTTTTGTTCACTTCTCTATATCTAACCAGCTAAGAAGTAAGAGGTATTTATAGGTCTAATTAGCTTAAAAAATGGTACAGAAAAGGTCTCATCCCGGATTTCTGAGGTACTAGCGGTACCATTGCCAGTTGACTCTAACATTGGGTGATAACAATGCCTAGTCTAATGATATTATTGCCAAACAGAGTCCTTGCTACTTGAATTAGGTAATATGATAGGACCCTAGCAGGGTTAGGTCCTACTCAACCATGTAGCAGCTAATAAAAACCCTGTGAGAATGTAATAAACCCTACCTAGCCACCTCTATCCTATAAAGAAGAGAGGCTAGGGTTTATATTGGGTCTTTTGGGTTAGCCAAGCCGCCCCCTTATTCTTGGGCCGGCCCGCTAAGGTTGAGGGCAAATTGGGTAGTTCACTTAGGAAGCAACCCCTAGGGTTAGGGTTTGGAGCTCTATATAACTTTAGCCTCCACCTCTTTGGAATAAGAAAGATCAATCTACAATTGCAGCCACCATTGCTACTTGGAGGGTGGAACCCTATAGCGTTCTCCAAGGGTTGATCCCCTCAAAGATCAATCTCCATAGAATTCCTCCGGGGTTCTATCACATCGAGAGCAGCGATCTTGCTGCTTTTGCTGCCATCTCTGCCGCCCGCCATCGCCAAGCAATTCCCACAATTGCTCTTGACGTCATCATCTCCAGTCATCTCTAGGACAGATCAAATCGATCTCATGTCGCCACCTCAATTGCATCAGATCTGGTATTTTTCTACCACCAATACCTTTGCTGCTGCAATTTTTCATCTAAAATATCAAAAGAAGTTTTCTATCGATCCTTGCTGCGATTCCTTGGTGTTCGCAAAAGTTACCATCTTTGACGAAGGATTGTTTGAAAATTTCAGCCGCTGTTCAACTGCCTTTAACCGATCTAATTGTTATCCTTTTAACGAAATTTTTGTGCACCTCATAGATCATCTTGGCTCCCATCCATGATTGATCTATTGTGAATTCATCACAAAAACAAATTCGTGTGTTGCTGCAATCTCTCGTCTCGGGAGAATGCTGAAAAGCAAGACGAGAATTACCGCTATCATAACTTGCACCGATTTCTTTACTGCTTGCTGCCAAAATTTCTTGATCCAATTTGTTATCCTTGTTACTATCTAAACTAAGATTCTACCATCAAACCCCTCCTCAAACCCCTGAGTTTTCGCTGAAATTTCGTCGAGAAACCGATATTTCTTCGACGACAATTAATTCTTACGAGACAGGTGCACATAGGCAGCAATTTCTATTGATTTTTGTCAAATCTTTGCTGTGAGCTACCACAGATCTAAAACTTTCTTCCCTAACCTTCATCCACTACCATCTCAGTCCAAAACTCCATCAAATCGCAGCCCCAAACAGCACCCAAAACAGCCACAAAACAAGCCTAAACCGCAGCCTACATCCACCAATCCACAAACCATTTCGCCACCACTTCCCTCAAATAATTCATGCCTTTAACCCGGCAACAAAAGAGAGATCTTAATATTACAGATTTGGAGACATATGCTATGGCATCCGAGGAGGCAATTGATGCTAAATTGAAGCTTTTGAGACACGAATGGAGGAGAAGAGGACTCTCTTTTGCGAACTTAGTTTTGGTACCACTATTCTGAGCCCAAAGAAATCACATCAAGGGAAAGCTCTAATCGAAGAGATGACCTCCAAGAGAGGAGGCTCTATGACCGATCCTCACTATCCACGCATGAGGGTGGACTTCCCTAGATGGGAAGAAGGAGACCCGATTGGTTGGATCTACACATGGAGCGATATATTTTGACCACAAAACCATGAGATGCATCTATGGTAGAAATTGCAGCTATAAATCTTGAAGGAGATGCCATACAATGGTTTGATTGGTTTGAACATACTCATGGAGTCCTCTCATGGCGACAATTCAAAGAAGGACTGCTGATCCGTTTCGGACCAACCGATTCACGAGAACATCGACTTTGACAACTAGCAAAGATCCGACAAACCTCCACCATCCAGGAGTATCAAACCAGGTTTGAAAGGTTATCTAATCAAACTCATGATTGGTCTGAAAAACAGTTATTGGGGACATTTATTGAGGGCTTGAAGCCGGAGATCCGGGAGAAGTTAAAGCGCGACAACCGTACGCTTATGGCAGCCATCTCTTTCGCACGACTTCAGGAGGAGCGATTGAACCATGAAGCCGGAGGACTAGGGTCGCTCTCCCGACCAGAAATATTGAAGCCCTCACCTCGCCTACTATCACCGAGCTCCTGCACCAAAAAAGGTTGACAAGAGAAGAGCTTGAGATCGATCCGCTAAGGGGTTATGTTGGCATTGTGACGAGCCGTGGAGCCGCGAGCATCGCTGTAAAAAGGGAGACTTCTTATGATTGAACCAGTGGAAGAAGAGATCAGTGAACAGCTAGAAGAGAGTCTTGAACATGAGGATGAAGATGTGGAAGAAGAGCCACAATCGGTCGACTTTATGGTACATGCGCTAGCCGGCCTACTCAAATCCACAAAGCGATGAAAGTTGGAGGCCTGCTCAAACAACAACCGATCACTGGATTTTCATCGATACAGCAGCACTAATAACTTTCTAAACAGTAAGGTTGCTGCTCGGATGGCGCTCCATATCGAAGGTTGCAGCAAGTTCGACGTAAAGTGTCGCCGACGGCCGAATCCTAAAATGCAACCAAAGATGCCCTTGGTGAGTGCATGGACTTAACTATTACTACAGACCAAGAAATTGTTGCCGACTTCTTCCTCCTACCAATTGATGATTATGAGGCTGTGTTGGGCATAGAATGGCTGACGACACTAGGTGATGTCTCTTGGAACTTTTCCAAATTAATTATGAAATTCTATTGCAAAGGTAAACAAAGTCACCCTACGCGGGAAGCGGAAGCAACGTAACCACCGTTTCAACCCAACGAATGGAGAAAGTTTTACACAAGATAAATGGTGGCTTTCTTATGCATCTCCAAGCAGCAACAGAGGGGGAGAAAACAGAAATTAAAAATCAAAAGATCACCCAACCGCTTGTTGAATTTGATGATGTTTTTGTGAACCGTGGTCTTCCTCCTACTCGGCAACATGACCACCGGATTCCAATCCTTCCGCAAACCACCAGCAAACACTCGGCCTTACCGCTATCCTCATGTCCAGAAGGATGAAATTGAGAAAATCGTGAAGGAAATGCTCAAACAGGGTGATTCGACCAAGCTGCAGCCCTACTCCTCACCAGGTGCTACTTGTGCGCAAGAAAGACGGAACTTAGCGGATGTGCGCCGACTACCGAGAGCTCTAAATGACATCACCGTCAAGGATAAGTACCCCATACCAGTGGTGGATGAACTTCTTGATGAATTAAAAGGAGCTCGAGTCTTCGGTTGGACCTTCGATCCGGTTATCATCAAATTCGGGTATGTGAAGGCGACATCAAGAAAAACTGCTTTCGACTCACAAGGCATTATGAATTCTTGGTAATGCCCTTTGGACTCACTAATGCTCCTTCAACCTTCCAAAGTCTCATGAACGATATTTTTGAGCTGGGCAAATTTGTGCTGGTATTTTTCGATGATATTCTCATTTACGCCCTTCTCTTGAGACTCACTTTCTAGATGCGAATTATTCTGACGATCCTTCGAGAGAATACTCTTTTGTTAAGCTATCAAAATGCAGCTTTCTCAGCAAAAAGTAGAGTACCTTGGGCATATAATATCAGAAGAAGGAGTGGCCAGTGGAGACCCAACAAAAATTGAAGCAATGCAAGGTTGGTCGAAACCTACAAATGTGAAATTGCTGCGTGGGTTCCTTGGATTAACGGGCTACTACACGAAAATTCGTGAAGGACTATGGAAGATTAGTGCCCCCTCACTTCTCTACTGAAAAAGACGCCTTCCTATGGTCGAACAAAGCCTCCGCTGCCTAATTCGATAGGCTTAAGGCAGCCATGGCGACAACACTGGTGCTAGCACTATGGATTTCAGCCGACCCTTCATCATTGAGGCCGATGCATCATCGAGTTGGAATTGAGCTGTTCTCATGCAAGATGGTCGACCACTTGCATACACTAGCAAGGCATTGTCTCCCACCCATCAAAAATGTCTATCTATGATAAGGAGATGCTCGCCATTGTGCACGCAGAACAAAGTGGAGACCCTACCGATTGGCCGACGATTTCAGATTAAAACCGACCATAGAAGCCTTTAAGTACTTTTTGGAGCAGAAGATATCATCCCCGGAGCAGCAAAAAATGGGTAACCAAACTTCTAGGATTTGATTATGAAATTATTTACAAAAAGGGAAAGAAAGCGTTGTTGCGAGATGCACTCTCACCCTCAAAGAAGCTAAATTTTCAGCTATCTCTCTTCCTACCACCGGCTTCCTCGAGGGCATTAGGGAAGAATGGAAGAAGGATCCAGAAACCAGTAACATCATCAAAAATTGGAGGAGGATCCAAGTGTAATAGCTCACTATACTTGGGATTCGAGAGGGATCTACGCTATAAAGGTCGTGATTGTGCTTATACCAAACTCCCCTTGCATCAAAGTTATTCTGCATGAAATGCACTCCACACCTTCAATAGGCACTCGGATTTCTAAGAACCTACAAAAGAGTGAAGCAAAACTTTTATTGGAAAGGGATGAAAAAAATTATTTACGAATACGTAGCACAATGTGATGTATGTCAGTCAACAAAGAAAAGGGTGAAACAATGGCAAGTCCAGTGGAAACTACAACCACTACCCATTCCGGTTCGGTGTGGGTGACATCTCCATGGACTTCATCGAAGGGCTGCCACCTTCAAAGGTAAAAGCACAATCCTTGTGGTGGTTGATCGACTTACGAAATATGCTTTTGTTGTGTCGCGCGCAATCCCTACACTAGCATGTTAGTATTGCCCTGTAAAGATTTTCATAGAAAATATTGTTAAAGCGCATGGGATGCCAAGGTCCATTGTAAGTGATCGTGACAGATCTTCACTAGTAAATTTTGGACCGAGTTATTTTTGATTACATGGGCACCAAACTCAAGATGAGCATCGTGATACCATCCACAAACCGACTGCCAAACGTATGGTGAACAAATGTTTAGAGACATACCTTCGGTGTTTCACTAGTGATCGACCAAAGGAGGGACGAAATGGCTCCCTGGGCCGAATGGTGGTACAATACTACATATCATTCATCTACAAAATGTACCCCATATGAAGCATTATATGGCGGTCGGCTCCGGTGATTCCAAAGTATGTAATTGGCTCGGCTAAGGTAGATCAAGGTTGACCAAGATTTAATTGAGGACAAACTCCTACAAGCGCTAAAGGATAATCTCTCTATGCTCAAGCTAGAATGAAGCGACGGTTGACGACACGAAGAAGTGAAAGAGAATTTTTAGTAGGAGATTGGGTTTATCTTCGCCTACAACCATACAAGCAACTATCCATCAATACACGAGCCTCCATGAAGCTATCTCCACGTTTTTATGGGCCCTATCGGATCATAGAGCGTATTGAGCCGTGTGGCGTGCTGACTTAAATTACCCGAAGATGCCAAAATTCAAATTCATTCCATCTTCAAAGTGTCGTGTCATGCTTGAAGCCTAAGTTGGGAGAACACGAGACACCCCAGATCCAATCGCGCCCAACACCACTAATGATGGAAATATTCAAGCCCAACCACAAGCCATCCTCGATAAAGCAGAGTCGTGATACGTCGTCGACGCCCTCTCTCGCAAACTGGTACATTGGACTAATTTACCACTCGAAGATGCCACATGGGAATCATATGAAGTGAAGTCGGTTCCTCTGAATTCATGGAAACCCTTGAGGACAAGGCTGATTTGAAGAGGCGGGCTTGATAGGACCCTAGAGAGGTTAGGTCCTACTCAACCATGTAGCGGCATTCCTAATAAAAACCTCGTGGAGAATGTAATAAACCCCACCTAGCCACCTCTATCCTATAAAGAAGAGAGGCTAGGGTTTATATTTGGGTCTTTGGGCTTCTAGCCGCCGCCCCCTTGTTAATGGGCCGGCCCGCTAAGGTTGAGGGCAAATTGGGTAGTTCACTTTAGGAAGCAACCCCTAGGGTTAGGGTTTGGAGCTCTATATAAGCTTCAAAAGCCTCCACCTCTTTGGAATAAGAAAGATCAATCTACAATTGCAGCCACCAGGCTACTTGGAGGGTGGAACCCCTATAGCGTTCCAAGGGTTGATCCCCCTCAAAGATCAATCTCCATAGAATTCCTCTGGGGTTCTATCATAATACCACCGCCTAGTCTAGTGGTACCATCGCTTGGCAGTTAATAATTGCCTAGCGGTACCACCGCCCAAACACTTGGGAGACTAAGCCCTGGGTGGTTCCATAACCTAGTCTGGTGGTACCATCGCTAGATAGGGTTTAACAATACTATTTGGGCCATGAGTCCGGCCCAAACTAGTCTGATTACAGGCTTAGTTGGCCCTTAATAGAGTTAGTTACCAGTCATATGTGCCCTACAAGTCAATCACATGAGTGATGGCACTTGTGACTTGATATGCACTTTTTCTCTTTGCATATTATTTGGTATTTTATCACTTTATCTTACGTATTGCATATATTGTGATGTCTTTAGATCTGTACAATAGGAATCAGATCGTGATGAGATCATGATAATAAGATCGATTCACCTTTAAACACATACCCTAAATTATCTTGGTCATAGGTTACTCGAGAGGGACATCGAGATAACCGGATAGACTGGTGTGCTATATACCCGTCCATATATTGGAGGTGGCTGGTCTCATAGCTACTCGTATAGGAACACTAAGTGTACAGTGCAGGTGCTCATTGGGGAATGAGTTTACTGATTTATCGGCCTACGGAATGCTAGATGGTTATTGATACCTCACGTTAGATAGCGATTCCGTAGTCCTAGTATTGTATCTGGTCCTTAGACTTGAGACACCAAGGATGTTCAGTATAAGTACTCCACTCTTTGATATCGAATTTATAGGTTTGAAAAGTTCTAGATCTAGTACAACTAGTTATTGGGAGTGGTAGCCAACCTTACGAGGGCTATTGAGTGTCAATAGAGGATCATCCACTCTCAGTAGTATGAGATGAATATCTCATGTATTCTTGCTCGAACAAATCCTTGACCAAGGTTATTCGGATTGAGAGAGAGAGTTCTCCGGGAGAATCCGACAAAAGCAAGACTCGAGGAGAGATCATATGGGCCTGACAGCACCATGCCCGGTATAGGGTCTCTAGGATATTAGATGGATGAGAGACTATAGATATATGATAACTAAGGACAGATAGGTCCAAAGGATTAGATTCCCCTATATCATCTAGGGGCTGCGGCGTAGTGGCCTAGTACATTCGCAGTCGATGAGTTATGTGAATTATTATAGAGATAATAATTCACTAAATCAAAAGGTGTTCTGACAAGTATGACTCACGGCCAGCTCAATATTGGGCCTAGAGGGTTACACACATATAGTAGGTATTGTGACGAGTAGAGGTTCGGATATGAGATATCCGCTGGAGCCCCTAACTTATTGGATATCTATTAAGCCCTTGAATTATTGGATCTTCAGATGAGATCCAATAATTACTAATAAGATATTATTGGGTAGAGACCCACTAATCCAAGAGGCTTGGGTAATTGGATGGAGATCAAATACCCAATAGGGTAAAATCCATTAGGGTTTACAGGGGGCCTCTATAAATAGGAGGGAACCAAAGCTCTATAGGTTGGGGGTTTCTTTTGGTAGCCACCTTCTATTCTCTTCTCCCCAAAGAGGTGCATCGTCGTAGTCCCTATCGTGTGGATATCGCTAGAGAGGAGGACGCTTGACTTCCTTCATCCTTCTTACAGATCTGCAGGGATTCAGGGATATACGATCTCTCTTGGTATTTTCTTTTACACATGTAGTTTTCACAGATTTATTTTGATGCATCGATCTTTGAACGATGATGGAAACTTTCTACGGGAAATCTGGGTGTTTTTGTTTTTTGTTCTTCCGCTACGCATGAGATATCGGCCCTTGTAGACTTCCCAACAGTAGTATTAGAGCCAGGTTATTCGTGCGAAGATCAAATCTCAAACCACGTGTGTTGTGATCTAGAATAGGTCTTGTCATCAAAATCATTGACTTGTCCTTAAAAAGAGAAGGGCAGCAACTATTCTCGCCCTTTTACAGTCGCCTGAGACCGCACTGCAAGGTTGCTTACAGCCTTGCTGCCTGCAACGGAAGTGGCAGCGGCAGGTAGTGGCGGGCGCCACAAGAGCGCTTAGGCGCGGCAAGCTAAGTCCGCAAGGGTGGGTTGCGCCAGTACGCGATTCACAGGGCGAGGCGGTGCTCGTGAGGCCCCTACGGTGCTGCCCGCATGGGTGGGCGCGAGGTCGCCACTTAGGCGAATTCTGCTGCGCAGGGAGGCGGCGCCTACAACGGCACTCGCCTGCATAGGGGTGCCGGGCCACTACGGGCATTGCCCCGCAAGGGGCAGCGCTAGCGGGTGGGCACGTTTGCCCGCAAGCGGTGCCCCACTGCAGCGGCGCCGCCCGTAGGCCCACGGGCATGGGCGGTGCTTCCCTACAGTGTCACCGCCGACGGGGTGGTGGCAACGGTAGCCGCAACGCAGCAGCAAGCAAAACAAAGGAATTAGGGCTTTCTAGACAAAAGACAATTTTGCCCTTGAGAATTTATAAAATTCTAGTTTCATCCCCTTTGGCTGAATGACCAAAATACCCCTCAAAATTTAGAAAATTCTCTGAATATCCTTGTTTTCAGAAAAATATATATATTAATTAAATAATTTAATTAACTATTATTAATTATCTAGTAGTCCTATAAAATAACTTATACATGTGACGTATGATGTGGACAGATGATCATGGACCTTGTGATGTGATTATTATTATCAAGGCCTACGAGTCTATATTTTTCTTATTTATTATCGGGCCTACGTACTTGTAATTATATTGTAATTACATGAGGAGGCATAGTGGGAGTTTGGAAGCGATAGCGGGACCCACGAGGTCAAGACGGACAATCCAACGCATGGAGATGCGTTGAGATGCCGACGGAACCGACGAAGCAAGATGGACGATCACAGGGCATGGAGATGTGTCGAAGCACACATAGATCTTGATGTGAGTGATTGGGCCCACTGGCTCAGGCCTGATCACATTAGGATATGGTCCATGATTATCTGGTGTGATTGCTCATATGATGTGTGATTGATTATACACCTACTAGATATATATATATATATATATATATTTGCATGTGATGTAGATATGTATATTAAATATGTATGTGTGTGATACATTATGTTAGGAGACCAAATCAAAATCCCCTCTATTAATAATATGAAGTTGGTAAACGTGAGACAATTAGATTGACCCACATGGCCTTCCATCATTATAGCTAGGAACCGATTCCCGATGTAGGTTGAGTTGGTCGAGTCCCTCGAGACTCACCTATATTGCATTTCGCTATCTTATCTATGACATAGAGATGTCATCGGTAACCTGAGGACATGGTATGCTTGGTCGAGTCCCTCAAGAGTATATCATCGAATCAGACTAATTTTGTAACGATGGTGATGACTTAACTGAACATCATAGTTGGTCGAGTCTCTCGAGACCATAGTGGTTCAAAGGCTGAATAGGACGGGAATCACAAGGAGTTATGATTGGCAAGAGTTGCCTACCTTTATAGGCATAACGTGATTGGTCGAGTCCCTCGAGGTTACGTTAAGATGCCAATTGGATCCTGATCCCCACTAGAGATCCGTCGGGGGTCTCCGATTCACATACCAGAGGGTGTTGTGTATCTCATGAAAAATTAGTGGGAATATATTAAGATAGAAGTCTTTATCTTAATTATTTAATTTTTGTAAAATCTGTATGTTATTTATTTCTGCTACATATTTAATTTTAGAAAAATATCGCTTTCAAATCCTTTACATGACATACTTGATACCAACCACCTCACTGGTTCAAATTATACGGATTGGCTTCGCAATCTAAAAATCATTCTCATAGTGGAGAAAATCACGTACGTCCTTGATACAATGATCCCTACACCCGATGAAGGGGCAAGTGAGGATGAGATCACTCGTTATGTAAAGTACATAGATGATTCCGCTCTTGCTCAGTGTTATATGTTGGCCTCTATGACTACTCAGCTATAGAGACAACATGAAAATATGGATGCTAATTTCATACTCTTGCATCTCTGCAAACTGTTCGAGGAACAGGGAAGAACTCAGCAATATGAGATATCAAAGAGTCTTTTCCGTGCCAGGATGACTGAGGGGACACCGGTTCAGAACCATGTACTTAAGATGATTAAGTGGATCGAGAAATTCATAAGTCTAGGAATGGTCCTAGAGGATAACCTGTGTGTAGATCTTGTACTTCAATCCCCACCAGATTCCTTTTCTTAGTTCATAATAAATTTTAATATGAACAAACTTGAGGTAACCCTCCCAGAGCTTCTTAATATGTTGAGAGAAGTAGAGAGCACCATCAAGAAAGAGAAGCCAGTTCTCTATACTGGTGAGACCAGAAAGAAAAGGAAGGCTAAGAAGTCCCTTAAGAAGGGCAAGGGCAAAATAGGTAAAGTAAAGGTTGACAAGAAAGGCCCAATAAAGGACAAAGGCCAATGCTTCCACTATAGTAAAAATGGACACTGGAAGAGGAACTGCAAAAAGTACCTTGTAAAGAGGGTGAAATAGAAGCTTGGAGAAGCTTTAGATACATTCATGATCAGTCTCTATTTGTCAGAATCTTATGATAACACATGGGTATTGGATACCGGGAGTGCTTATTATATCTGCAATTTATTGCAGGTTCTGGCAAGGTCACCTTACATCTGCTGGAGCTATTATTACATTAGATACATGCTATTATGTTCCTTCTATTATCAAAAATATTATTTCCATTTCATGTTTGATAGTTATTGGATATAAATTAGTTTTTGAGAATAATGATTGTTCAATAATATTAGATGATGAGATCATTATAAGAGGAACATTGCATAATGGTTTATTTATGCTAAATACAGCTCCATATATCATGAGTGAAAGTGAGTCTAAGAGAAAACGAGAAGAGGTGAATAATGCATATCTGTGGCATTGTAGGCTAGGTCATATCCATGAAGGAAGGATTCAAAAGTTACTGAAGAATAGATATCTATATCCATTTGACTATGAACCTTGCCTTGTGCGACTTGTGAACCTTGCCTTCGCGGAAAGATGACCAACTCTCCATTTAGTAGAACTAGAGAGAGAACCACTGAGTTACTGGAACTCATACATAGTGATGTATGCGATCCCATGTCGACTCATGCCATAGGTGGTTACTCCTACTTCATTACTTTCACTGATGATTTCTCAAGATACAGACATGTGTACTTGATGAAGTACAAGTCTAAGGCTTTTGAGAAATTCAAGGACTATAAAAATGAATTGGAGAACCAGACAGGAAAGAGTATTAAAACTCTTCGATCAGATCGAGGAAGTGAGTACTTGAGTACAGAGTTCACCCAGTTCCTCAAATACCATGAGATTTTATCTCAATAGATACCTCCTTATACACTATAGCTTAATGGTGTATCAGAAAGGAGAAATCACACATTGTTAGACATGGTACGTTCCATGATGTGTTTCGTTGACCTACCCATCTCATTCTGGGGATATGCCCTAGAGACCACAGCTTACATTCTGAACAGAATTCCAACTAAGTCAATGATGTCTACTCCATATGAGATATGAAATGGGAAGAAGCCCGATCTTAATATTGTTAAGATTTGGGGCTGCCCTGCTCATGTTAAGAGGTACAACCCCGACAAGTTGGAATCTAGGATAGAACAGTACAACTTCGTGGGATACCCCAAAGAAACTTGTGGGTATTATTTCTATCACCCTGAAGACCAAAAGGTCTTTGTAGCCAAGAGAGCAGTGTTCCTTGAAAAGGAACATATTCTTAGTGGAGACAATGGGAGCATGATAGAGTTGAGCGAGGTTAGAGAACCTAGCTCATGTACCATTCCATAGCTAGAATCTGTTCAGATACCTAGCACACAAGTTTTAACTTTACGTAGGTCCGGTAGAATATTCCATCCTCCTGAGAGATATATGGGACATATCAGAGGAGAGGATGTTGAGGATATTGATCCTCAAACCTACGAAGAGGCTATTATGAGCATAAACTTCGGGAAATGGCAAGAGGTCATGAATTTAAAAATAAATTCCATCTACTCCAACAAGGTTTGGAACCTAGTTGATGCACCCGAGGGTATTGTACCCATTAGCTGCAAGTGGATCTTCAGAAAGAAGATTGGAGTAGATGGAAAGATAGAGACCTATAAAGCAAGGCTAGTGGCTAAGGGATATCGTCAAAGGCAAGGTATTGACTATGATGAAACTTTATCACCTGTAGCTATGTTAAAATCTATTCGAATTCTATTAGCTATTGCAATACATTATGATTTTGAGATCTGACAGATGGACGTCAAAACTGCATTCCTCAATGGCAACCTCGAGGAGGAGGTGTATATGATACAGCTTGAGGGATTCGTGTCCAGGGATAACCCAGATCAGGTGTGCAGCTTACTTAGGTCCATTTATGGACTGAAGTAAGCTTCCCGAAGTTGGAACATAAGATTTGATAAGGCAATCAGATCTTATGACTTCGTTAAGAACAAAGATGAGCCTTATGTGTACAAGAAAGTAAGTGGGAGCACTATCACCTTTTTGGTATTATATGTGGATGACATCTTGATCATTGGGAATGATGTAGGAATGCTCTCCACAGTAAAGACTTGGTTATTTAGGCACTTCTCCATAAAGGACTTAAGAGAAGCATCCTGCATATTGGGGATACAGATCTATAGAGATAGATCCAAGAGGATGCTTGGCTTGTCCTAGTCCAGGTACATAGACACCATTGTCAAAAGGTTTGGCATGAAAAATTCCAAGAGAGGTCTTATACTAGTGAGACATGGAATATCACTTTCTAGGAGTATGTCCCCAAAGACTTCTGAAGAAAGGGCACACATAGATATGATACAATATGCCTCAGCGATAGGATCTATCATATATACTATGCTATGTACCTGGCTTGATATAGTGCATGCTCTGAGTGTCACAAGTAGATATCAAGCATATCCCGACTTGTAGCACTGGAAAGTAGTAAAATATATCCTTAAGTACTTGAGAAGGACTAAGGATCTTTTACTGGTATATGGAGGTAGTAGCCTCAAGATTAAGGGCTACACGGACTCAAGCTTCCAGTTTGATGTCGATGATAGCAAGTCTAATTCAGGAATGTGTTCACCCTGAATGGAGGAGCAGTATGCTGGAAGAGTTCCAAGCAAGACACTACTGCTGACACGACCATAGAGGCAGAATACATTGCTACGGTAGAGGCAACAAAGGAGGGAGTCTGGATGAAGAAGTTCATCACAGACCAAGGAATCGTCCCGAGCAACGAGGAGCCGATTCTCTTATATTGCAACAAATACAGGGCGATTACTCAAATAAGAGAACACGAGTCTCATCAGAAGTATTCTGAGGAGGTTCTAGCTTATTAGAGAGATCATAGCCTAAAAAGATGTAGTAATGGAAAGAGTTCCATTTGAAGATAACATTGCAGATCCATTAACAAAGCCATTAACTCAGATTATTTTTGAGTGCCATAGAGGTCTGATAGGGATCAGACATGTTGGTGATTGGCTTTAGGTCAAGTGGGAGATTGCTAGTCATATGTGCTCTACAAGCCAATCACATGAGTGATGACACTTGTGACTTGATATGCACTTTTTCTCTTTGCATATTATTAGGCATTTTATTACTTTATCTTGCATGTTGCATATATTGTGATGTCCTTGGATCTGTGCAATGGGAATCAGATCGTGATGAGATCATGATAATGAGATCGATTCACCTTTAAACACAAACCCTAAATTATCCAGATCATAGGTTACTCGAGAGGGATATCAAGATAACCGAATAGACTGGTATGCTATATACCCATCCATATGATGGAGTTGGCTGGCCTCATAGTTACTCGTGTGAGGACACTAAGGGTACACTACAGGTGCTCATTGAGGAATGAGTTTACTGATTGATTCGCCTACGGAATGCTGGATGGTTATTGATACCTCACGTCAGACAACAATTCCATAGTCCTAGTAGTGTATCTGGTCCTTAGACTTGAGACACTAAGGAGGTCCTGTATGAGTACTCCACTCTTTGATACCGAACTTATAGGTTTAGAAAGTTCCAAATCTAGTACATCCAGTTATTGGGAGTGGTAGCCAACCTTACGAGGGTTATTGAGTGTCAATAGAGGATCATTCGCTCTCGGTATCAATAGAGGATCATCCCATGTATTCTTGTTGGAACAAATCCTTGGCCATGGTTATTCGGATTGAGAGAGAAAGAGTTCTCCGGGAGAATCCGACAAGAGCAAGACTCGTGGAGAGACCGTATCGGCCTGACAACACCATGCCCAATATAGGGTCTCTGGGATATTAGATGGATGAGGGACTATAGATACATGGTAACTGAAGATAGATAGGTCAAAAGGATTGGATTCCCCTATATCGTCTAGGGGCTACGGCGTAGTGGCCTAGTACGTCTGCAGTCGATGAGTTGGGTGAATTATTATAGAAATAATAATTCACTAAGTCAGAAGGAGTTCTGATAAGTATGACTCATGGCCAACTCGATATTGGGCCTAGAGAGTCACACACATATGGTAGGTGTTACGACGAGTAGAGGTTCGGATATGAGATATCTGCTAGAGCCCATAACTTATTGGATATCCATTAAGCCCTTGAATTATTGGATCCTCAGATGAGATCCAATAATTGCTAATAAGATATTATTGGGTAGAGACCCACTAATCCAAGAGGCTTAGGTAATTGGATGGAGATCCAATACCCAACAGGGCAAGATCCATTAGGGTTTACAAGGGGCCTCTATAAATAGGAGGGAACCAAAGCTCTATAGCCTAGGAGTTTCTTTTGGTAGCCACCTTCTATTCTCCTCTCCCTAGAGAGGTGCATCGTCGTAGTCCCTATCGTGTGGATACCGCTAGAGAGGAGGACGTTTGACTTCCTTCATCTTTCCTACAGATCTATAGGGATTTAGGGATATACGATCTCCCTAGGTATTTTCTTTTACACATACAGTTTTCGTGGATTTGTTTTGACACACCGATCTTCGTACGATGACGAAAACTTTCTATGGGAAATCTGGGTGTTTTTGTTTTCTGTTCTTCTACTGCGTATGAGATGTCGCTCCCTGTAGATTTCCCAACAATAGTGAGATTACCTTTTATACTTAACTCTAATTACACACTACTATGATATTTAAGGCATATATAAAAGAAAATAAGTCTGGTAAGTCAAAGTTTCTTCCGTCGAGCTTCCGACGATCTTTCAACAGACTTTCGACGAACTCTTGATAATCTTCCAACGGACTCCTAGCAAGCTCTTGGACTTCACGATAATCTATTTGGCGAGTTCCGATCTTCTCAGCGAGCTCTGATGAATTTTTGACATTCTCGATGAACTTCCGATGTATATTTTGGTTAGTTCCTGACGAACTCTTGGCAACTTCCGATAACACTCCCGACGAACTTTCGGACTCCTAACGAATCGTTCAATCTTGACTCCAGCACTATGTTTGTTTTATGCCTTGATCGTTATTGTAGTTAATCCTGCATACTTTTCTCAACACATAGATTAGATCAATAATTAATTAATTAATTTTATTATTAAAATCTGAGATTTAACAATCTCCTCCTTTTTGATGATGATAACTAATTGATGATGGAGATAACCTTAACTCCCCCTATCTATATGTTATACTTGAGAAATGATACTTGAATTCAAAACCTTCGAATGCAAGCTTTAACCAATAAGTCACATGCATTTCAACTTATTAATATGCACAACATGATACAAAGCATGATTCTTCATCTCAAAATATGATATCATGTATTTATCACAATACCAAAATGATGTCAAAGCATGACAACCATTTTCAAGTCCGATATCAAATGATGATAGACAATCATCATTTCAATACATGCTATCAACTTCAAATATGATATTTAGCATGATTCAAACTTCAAGTTTGATACCAAATAATAATTCATCATATTGAAGCATGATACGAATTTCAATTAAGATATTAAGCATGATACACATCTCAAGTTCGATACCAAATCATAATGATAGACATTTATCATTTTGATACCAAATCAAATACGATAATGAGTATGATAAAAAGTTATCATTTTAAGTATGAAATTTTTTCAAGCATTCATGATACATTTCAAGTATTTACGATGCGTTTCAAGCATTCATGATATATTCAAGTATTTACAATACATTTCAAGTATTTACGATATATTTTAAATATTTATGATACATTTTAAGCATTTACGATACATACGATACATTTTACGCTTTTACAATACAAATGATATATTTTACGCATTTACAATACAAAGCAAGTATTTATGATGCATTTCGATATATTTTGATACATTTCAAGTATTTACAATGCATTTGATGATACCAAGTACATTTTAAGCATTCATAATATCAAGCATGATACATATCAAGTTTTCATCAATTCACCACTTTCTCTCCCTTTGTCATCAACAAAAAGGAAATTAGCAATCATTTTACGAAGCAAAATTTTAGATTGTTGCGATAGGATTCTTCTTGAAAGGGAAAAAGGAGAAGATAAAATCCATGAATAGTCCATTCATCAAGAAGAATCAAGATATTAAAAGCCCATGAATAATACAAGGAAAACAATTCGTTCGAGCTATTGAAAATTTATTTCATCAAAAGCTAAAGAACTCATGACATAGAAAGAAAGAGATTCACAATAAGGGCTAAAGATGTGATTGAAATCCGTATTTCTATCAAATAAAATTTGTGAAGTAGAAGGAAAAGTCCATTCATTAAGAAGGATCGAGCAATCAAAATTCCATGAATAGTAGAAGGAAAAGAAATCATTCAAGCCATAAAAAATTCATCAAACTCATGACATAAAAATGTGAATAAAGAGAAGAGATTCAAGAGTCAAGTGTATCATTTCATGATATATGAAATCCATGAATAACATTTCTATCAAATAAGAATTTGTGAATGACATTTTTATTAAGTAAAGTCAATGAATAAAATCCGTGAATGCTGTTTCTATCAAATAAAATTCATGAACTATGTTTTTATCAAATAAACTCTATTCATAATCATGGCTAAAATTTGCACAAGCATAAAATCCATGAATAAAAAATTTGTGAATGAGGGGAGGGTTCTAAGAGTATCAAAAGTCATCAATCGATAGAGCAAGGATATCAAAAATTTGTGAAATGAACTTGATACCAAGATAAGAGTAAGATGCTATGAAATAAATTTGATAAAAGGCTCTATTTACAAAAAAAAAATAAAAAAATCTAGAAAAATATAAGAAACTCATGCATTTGGACAATTTAACATGTTTAATTAGTGAATCATACAAAACTTAAAAGGAAATATGTACCATTATAACATAGAGAATATAAAGAGAGTTAAGAAGTGCATTATAACTCATAAAGTCACAAGGAGTACAATATACACACTACTTATCGAGTGGTACCCCAAAGTATCTAAATAATGTATTAATTTGATGATGAACTTGTCACACTTCAGTTAAAATCTCATTTTGTTGCGATTCAAATTGATCCAGTTGAGTCATTATAGGATCGGTAAATGATGAAGGTGCTGAATCCATTGGTGCACCCTCAAAGGGACTAGGGAGAGGAGACTGATTACTCCTAAATATAGGTGTTTCAGGTTTTGGTTCAGAAGGGGGAGGATTAGTTCTTCTAGATAGCCTAGTCAAAATTTCATTTCTTAGTGTGCACCTTAATCATCTTAGTAGGTTTCTATTTATTACATTATATCTATCTACCTTTATGGTTTCCTCATTTGGTGGTATCATAATGTTATGTGTATGCATTAACCTTGTGATTAAACCACCATATGGAAGCATTAATTCTTTAGTTGATAGGTTGATCATGTTTTGTCGTATTAAGTATCCAAAGCAATTTTGATGTCCGACCGTGATCTAATATATTGTTCCTAACTCCATTTGATTTACCTCATCATGATGATATTATTTTGAAAGCAAAATGCTTATTATGATATGATGAAGTACTTTAGAATTAAAGGGCAGCATGTGTTCATAACTTTTAGGAATGATCGACAAGTCCGGGTTTCCAAAAATGATACCTAAGGCTTCGGAATAGGTTATTCTAATTGCATCTAAGTCCCATTGACCTCTAAAGTAGCAACCTCTTCTTTTCTCAAAAATTCCTATAAGTTTGTAAATAACATTATCCGTAATAGGTATATAATGCCCTAGGAGGTAAGTTGATACATTATCGTCTTCGTCTACATCCAAATTATCGTAAAATAAACGAACAAGCCTAGGGTAAATTGGTTCACTAATTTGTAAGATAGGTAGAACATCTAGGTTAGCGATGTTAGGATCGGAGAGGCACTAAGAGGGGGGAAGGGGGGGGGGGTTGAATTAGTGCAGCAGATTAAAACTCATAATTTTGAAACTGATTTCGTAAATAGCTAGTTCATATGAAGATTTTGATTCAACGAAAGATGACTTAGTTAAAGTAGCTTGAGTAAAGGAGATAAAAATCGAATGATTTGTAGCTAAGTAGAAAAATGATTCAGAAATTTAAACACTCACAAATTCAAGGAATACCATGATGTATAGTGGTTCGGTCAAATGACCTACATTCACTTCCGAAGCCTTCTTCGATGAGGCTCCCAACTTCCACTAGCAAGTCACTTTAAAGGAGAAGGACCAAATACCCCTCTTACAACCCTTTTACAAGTGGTTCACACTCTTATAGATTTTTTAAAGAGAAAGAGGGAGATGAACACTAGCTATCGAAAATAAGGCTTTGCCAAAGCTTTTGCTCAATTTCTAACTCTCAAAAGGTTGATCTTTCTACTGAGAAAGGAGGGGTATTTATAGACTCCAAGAGGATTCAAATTTGAGCTCTAAATTTGAATTCTTTTTGGGTTTCCTAGTGTTAGTGGTGGTGCCACCACCTGTCAGTTGCGGTGCCACCGCCTGTCAGTGTCAGACTGATAATGTACTAGGTGGTTCCACCGCCCAAGGTAGCGGTGCCACCGCCCAAGGTAGCGGTGCCACCGCCTCTCAGCCACTGGGCGGTGCCATTGCCCAGCTCTTTTCAGCACACTAGTTTGTGTTAGGGATCGAGTGGCACTAAGAGGGGGGGGGTGAATTAGTGCAGCGGTAAAGAACGAAAAATTTTTAGTGATTAAAACAAGTTTGGAAACTTCGTATGAATGAATGCAGCATTTCGTTTGAACCCGAAAAGATTGCATTTTAACTTTCAAGCATATGTAAGAAGATGAAGAGGAAGTTGAGTAAATGAGTAAATAAGGCAACAAATGAAGAGGGTTTGCAACAAAGTAAATAGCAAGAACGTAAATGCAAACCAGATAGTGGTTCGGTCATCCGACCTACATCCACTTCTGAAGCCCTCCCCGATGAGGCTCCCAACTTCCACAAGCAAATCCTTTTGTAGGGGAAGGACCAAACACCCCTCTTACAACCCTTTTACAAGAGGTTCACACTCTTACAAGTTTTCACAAAGAGAAGGAAATGAGGTGAACACTTAAGCAAATGAAGAACAAGACTTTCACAAGACTTATTTGCTCAAAATCTAACTATCAAGGGTTTTCTTTCAGTTGAGAAAGGGGGGGTATTTATAGATCCAAAATGGATTCAAATTTGGGCTCCAAATTTGAAATCAAATTGGAGTTCCCGGTGCTGGGGCGGTGCTATCGCTTGTCAGAGGCGGTGCTATCGCTTGTCAATCTGGCAGACTGGCACAGCAGGGGTGGTACTACCGCCCTAGCCAGACACAGCAGGGGCGGTTCTATCGCTTCACCAGCGGCGGTTACCGCCTAGCATGCATGATTTTGGCATGGCGCCAAAGCACACATGTTGTTGGGCGGTGGCACCGCCAAAGACACATGTTGTTGGCGGTGCCACCGCCTAACACGCGGCTATTTTTGGCGGTGGCACCGCCAAGACACATCTTCTTTGGCGGTGCCACCGCCCAGCACACACCAACTTCCTAGTTTGGGTCGAAAACTCGGCCCAAACCGGTCCCAAACAAGGCCCAATGGGCCCATACTTAGGTTAAAGGATTAACACCTAATCATAACCCAAATTAATATGTTAACTACAAAATTAAAGACATTCCTAAGCTATTACAAAGTCCGCAAGTCAAGTCTTCTTCCGGCAAGCTTCCGGCAAACTTCCGGCGGTCTTCCGACGATCCCTCGGAAACCATCCTATGGACTCCCGGCAAGCTCTCGGACTCCATGATGATTTTGGCGAGTTCTCCCAAGCTTCTTTGGCAAGCTTCGATCTTTCTTGGTAATCTCCGTGAACTTCCGACGAACTTCCGAAAACCCTTCGGCAAGCTCCCTACTCGTTCTCGGCCAGTTCCGATAGCACTCCCAACGAATCTTTGGACTTCCATCGAACACTCGAACTCCCAATGATCCATCACACTTGACTTCGGCCCTTTGTTTTGCTTTACATCTTCATCCTTATCGTAGTTACTCCTGTACAAACAAACACCAAACACCCTACTTCGATCTAGACAGTTACTACAATATGAATTGACATTCAGTTGCCCGGCACGTTATTGGTCGATGCTTCATCCGATCCTTCGGCACATCACCCTCTCTTGCGGCTTGTTGCCCAATCGACGGTTGACCTCCATAACCCTGATATCCATGGTGTAACTCCGCACTTCTTGGCCCAATGCCTGATGTCCGAAGCCTCCTGCCGATAATCGATCGAACCTCCGGCTCGACATCCAATATCCTGACGTGATCACCTCCGGTGCAACGTCAATTCCTCCAGCGTCAACTATCTAATCCTGATCGATAGTAGACCTGCGTAACTGAACACGCAATTAAACAACAAAATATACTCAATTAGTTTCATTATCAAAATCCGAGATTCAATAGTTTGGGCCTTAAACTCGGCCTAAACCAGTTCGAAACAAGGCCCAATGGGCCCCTACTTGGGTTATAGGATTAACACCTAATCCTACCTAAATTATATGCTAACTATGAATTGAAACATAATTCTAAGTGATTTAAACTGACATTCTTCAAGTCCTATCTCGGTTGGTTCCGGCAGCACTTTCGACGATCCTTCCGGTGACCTCTTGAACTCCCAACGAACTTGACTTTAGTAAATCGCTTTATGTTTTCATCCCATCGTAGTTAATCCTGCATACTTATCTTGACAATATGGATTAGAACAAATAATTCACCAATTGACTTCATCATCAAAATTCGAGATTCAATAAGCAAGCCATTGTATAGGCTCTAAGTCTCCTAATTCTTCTAGATCTAAATATTTACCTTTATGTACATTCCTAGATTCAAAGTTAGGAAACATAAGGGCATTTTCAATTGAATTGAAGAGAGTGGGATCATATGATTTATCTACTCTCTTCCCCTTGTCCCTTGAGGATCTTCTAGGGGCCATTGGTTTACATATGTAATTAAGGAAAAAAATCTATATGAAAGGGCAGAAATAACTTCAAGAATTAAGAGAAGGATTTTAAGGAATACCTTTGTAGTGATCTCCTTAGAAGCTAAGATTGATCCTAGAATTTATAGAGTAGAGAGCCCTTCTTGGTTTTCTAAAAGAAGAGAATGAAGAGTGAGAGGTAGGAGAGAGTTTTTGAGGGATGAGGCAAGTGTTGGGGTCGGTTCTACCACCGGCCCTAAAGTGCCTTTTTATAGGGCACTCTCGGACAGTGCCACCACCTAAGAACGGAATATCCTAGCAGTGCTACCGTCAGTTCCAGCGGTGCTATCATTGGTACATTCCTTTAGGCTCAATTGGGGCTGCAACACTTTTATCACTTGATCAGTTGAACTTTCACATTTAATGCCTATTTTATAGTGAGTCTAACATTGAATGTTTGACTTAATTATCATATAATTAATCAAGCAAAATCATTCAAGTTCCTTTTGTTTATTAATTTGAATGAACTTCATATTTCTTTTGAGAAAGACAACTCATCAAACCTTTTCAACATACAAAGTGATTCAATCATATAAAGAGATATCATGATCATCAAATGATTTCAAGAATGTTTTCTTTAGGAGGATCAAGGGAGAATGATTAATGAGAAAATTGATAACTTGAATATTAAGAGAGGAGTTTAGATAAGTGTTTTCAAGAATCACGAAAGCTTGAATATCAAGATATTGTAAGTGAAATCAAGATCATCATCAAAATTATTTTTCAAGAGGTCTAACAATGTCAATTTACCTAGTGTCACTTAGTCTCAACACTAGTATGTTTTAGCATCATTATTCAAGGTGGAAGGTTAACGTATAAATGATCAAAACATTTCAATCATTAGGCAATCAATGATCTTTCATTATTTGATCTAGTGAGCTTGATTATGATCATGCATCATTGAGGCATCATTTCTTGCTCTTAGCTTATGATTATTGACACATTTATAAGAAGGGGTGGTTTTTAGGTATCCATTTAACCTTGGGTGTCTCAAAAATTGATCTACTCAACTTATCGTTTTGCATAAAGTTTTTTACGGTTCCTTTAGGAACCCAAATTAATTTGTATGGACTATATTTCTTAAATGGACATTTATAAGCATAATGTCCAGGTTTACAACAAAAGTTGCATTTAGTGTGGGGTGATACATGCAAGGTAGTGCCTTTAATAAAGATGGTTGGCTTTTGGTGAGAGCTACTTATAAAACTAATTCCATCTCTTCTATGAACATGACCCTTATTGGCAAGGATCATGTTCAAGGACTTGCTATCAATTTTAAACTTTTCTAGAGTTTCATTGAGTAGTAAGTTTTCTTTCTTAAGTGTCTCTAAGTATTTACACTTGGTGCATAGAGGCAATAAAGCATTATCATGCTTAAAATTTTCAAATTCACTATTTAAAAAGGCATGCTTCTTTTTCAAAAAATTATACTTTTTGCTAATTAATCTTTATTCATCGAATAAATCATGAAAGCACTCAAAAGTTCATCGAAAGATAAATTTGTATCTAATGAACTACTTACCTCTTTGTTGATTGCCATTAGCGCATAGTTAGCAATCTCCTTGTTACTTTGTTCTTCATCTTCGGAAGCACTCGAATCATCCCACGTTATTTTAAGCACCTTCTTCTTTGGTTGTTTCTTTTTCACTTGAAGATATTTACTTTTGAAGTGTTCCGGCTTCTTATATTCGAAGCAAATAACTTATTCTTTCTTGAGTTCAATTTTATTTTTAGTATCATTTTTAGATTTGTTTCTTCTTATGAATGTTTTAAACTTTCTTGTTAAGAATGCCAAGTCATCATCATTGTCCTCATCACTTGAACTTTCTTTCAAGTGATCTTCATGAGTTCTTAGTGCCATATCATTCCTTTTTTTTGGAAGGTTGTTCTCAAGCTCTTCATGAGCATTATAAGTCATCTCATATGTCATTAAAGCCCCGATATATTCTTCAAGTGGAAAATTATTTAAATCCTTGACCTCTTGAATGACCATTACTTTAGGGTCCCAACTCTCTGGAAGGGATCTTAATATTTTATTAACAAGTTCAAAATTAGATGAACTTTTAAACCATTGACGATATCTGTAAACTGGGTGTATATGTATCCAATAGTCTCACTTGGTTTTATTCGAAACAATTCATAACTATGAACTAAAAAAATTACTTTAGAATCCTTTACTCTACTTGTGCCTTCGTATATGAGTTCGAGTATATGCCAAATATCAAAAGCCGTTTCGTAAATGGATACTCGATTGAATTCATTTTTATCTAAAGCATAAAACAAATCATTCATAGCCTTGGCATTTAAAGAGAAAGTCTTCTTCTCCAACTCATTCCAATCGTTTATTGGAAGAGAAGACTTTTGAAAACCATTTTTGATAATATTCTATAACTTAAAATCCATAGAAATAAAAAAGATTCTCATCCTAGTTTTTTAATATGTGTAATCTGTCATATTGAACATGGGTGGACATATGATTGAATAACCCTCTTGATTGTCGGCAAATTCTATCTCTCTTGGGTTTCAAACTAAAATAAGAGTGATCTCGTTCTGATACCAATTGTTAGGGGGGGGGTGTGTTTGGGCGTGGTGAATTAGTGTAGTGGTTAAGAAAAAAATGTTGATTTATGCGATTTTAAAAAACTTCATATGTTAAAAATATTTTGTTCATGAAAACATGTTTCGGAAAGACATTTAACTTGAATAAGTTCGTAAGTGAGTAGAGAAGAAGAAGTTGGGTAGTTGCAATTAAGTAAAGATGATAAGTAGTAAAATTAAAGTATGCAGCAAGAAGAGAACACACCTTATAGTGGTTTGATCGTCCGACCTATATCTACTCTTGATACCTCCTCCGATAAGGTCATCAGCTTCCACTATTGATCTTTCTTCAAGGGCAAAGAGTAATCACTCCTTTACAAATTTTTTTACAAGTGGCTTACTCTCCTTTTACAAAGGTCTAACATTTAGAATTAGTGGAGGTGAACTCTTAACTTTTATAAGTAATTTCACTATAGTCTCAATTCTTTTTGTTCACTTCTCAATATCTAACCAGTTGAGAAGTAAGGGGTATTTATAGGCCTGAATTGACTTCAAAAATGGAACAAAAAAAGGTCTCATTCCAGATTTCCAAGGTACTAGCGGTACCATCGCTAGTTTTAGTGATACCACTACTAGTTGAATTTGACACTGGGCGGTACTACCACTCAGTCTGATGGTACTACTGCCAAATAAAGTTTTGGTTACTAGAACTGGGTGGTACCATCGTCCAGTCTGGCGGTACCACTACTTGATAGTTAATAATTGCTTTGTGGTACCACCGCCCAGTCTGGGTGGTACCACCGCCCAAACACTTAGGAAACTAAGCTCTGGGCGGTTCTACTACCCAGTCTAACAATGTCAAGTCCGATTACGGGCCTTGGTCCTTAATAGAGTTAGTGGGGTTACCTCTCAAACCTAACTTTAGTTACATCCTAACTATAACATTTAAGGCATGTACTAAAGAAAATAACTCCAGTAAGTCAAAGTTTCTTCCAGTGAGCTTTCGACGAACTTCTAACAAACTCTCAACAATCTTCTAGCGGATTCTCGGCAAGCTCCTGGACTTCACTACGATCTACTTGGCGAGTTCCAATGAGCTTCTTTGGCAAGCACCGATCTTCTCAGCGAGCTTCGACGAACTTTTGATGAGCTTCTTGGTGAACTTCCGATGTACATTTTGACAAGTTCCTGACGAACTCTCGGCAACTTCCGACAACACTCCCGATGAACTTTCAGACTCCCGACGAACTCTTGGACTCCTGACAAATCGTTTGATCTTGACTCCAGCACTATATTTGCTTTATGTCTTGATCGCTATCATAGTTAATCCTACGTACTTTTCTCAACATATAGATTAAATCAATAATTAATCAATTGATTTTATCATCAAAATTCGAGATTCAACACCTCTCTGATTAAAACTAAACAAGGTGCTAACCTAGATAAAAAGATATATTTATTCATGTTAATCCTTATGTAATTGTTTGATTATCTATTAAATATTTTAATTTAATTACTAGGCTAGCATTGTAAAAGAAATATTTTATAAGTGATATTCTCATTGTTATAGTGGTTGCAATGATTATTTCATCATTTATTTAGCTGTAAAAATTGATAATTTGAGTTATACATTTGATTTGTATTTTTGGATTTATATTAAAGAAAAATAATTTTAACAGTATTCTTTTATTCTGAACACATCAATTTTACCTTTTTAAAAAATATATAATTCAATAAATAACATTTGTTAATTGTGGTATAATTATATTTTCATTTATATTGTGTTAGATTATTATCAAAATTATTTGTGAAATCTATTTGCCCTAGATGAACATCATAGCAAATACTTTAAATGGTGGGAAAAAACTCTACAACCTATATCTTTGCTCTATTAAATCAAGACATGTAATTATAATGACTTTTTAAATTTTATTTTATAGATATTATGCATTTGCCTTATTTCCTTAAGCTTAAGCCTAAATCTTATAATGGTCTTAGATGATTTCATATCCCTTAAACCTCAGAAATTTAATGGGAAAGAGTTTGCTAGGTAGCTTGAATAATTAGAGGCTTGATAACTCTAAGCTTGATTTCTACAGTAGAGAATTTACCTCCCTTTATGAGTCCTTCTAAATCTATTGAATCTATCAGTAGGTTTAGAATTCTTAGCTGTTTTTCAGATGACCTTTATGAAACCTATAAAAAAAAATAAAACTGTTAAATAAATCTACTAGAAGATATATATCTTAGAGATTCTTAAGGTATCCATCGCTTTATTGTTTTCAAATTTAATAAATTTAAAACGATGGATCATTTATCTATCAATGATCAAATTTGTACATTTCAAAATTAGATCCATGAAATTCATAGAATTGGAATTATCCTTTTTGAATCATATTGGATCTCTTACCTATTAGATAGGCTTCCTCGTTGGTCCAAATTTAGTTAAGAGATTTGGGAGATCTCAAACTACTTAAAACTCTTAGGTTTATTATCCAAGCTATCAGTATAGAAGACCAATATTGGCAACGGGAAGCTTAGGACAATCAAATACAAGCTAAAGTCAATATGACTAAATCCCAAAGCCATTTTCAAAATCATAGAAACTCTAACCAGTTGTAAGGTCATAGCTTCAATCCTGAGAGTAAAAATTTTAAACCCAAGGGAAAAGGGTTTAAACCAAGGTTCTCAAATCCTAATCCAAATTCTAACCCTAACCCTAACTCCAATCAATTTCAAAACCTTAAACAATCCTCCAACCTGAAGGGAATAAGAAGTTAGAAAAAAGATTGCTTCTATTTCATTTAGCCAGGATAATCACCTTGCCTAATCCTGCTTCTACTGAAAGAAAGAAAAAAATGACTTTTACAAAAAGGGCTTCTTTAAGCCTAAATCTTAAGTCAATATGTCCAAAGAAAAACCATCAAATTTCTCTTTATGGTCTGTTTCCTTTATCCTAACTATGAATCTAACCTATCATGATTCTAAATGATAGCTAGATTCTAGTGCAAACATCTATGTTTGTGCTAATCAAGAATGATTTTCCTACTATTAGATCTCAAGTGGAGGAAGTGTAACGATGGAGAACAGTGTTGAATCACGGATTTTAATTATAAAACTAATTGATTAGTTTATTAGACTAAATATATTTTTGAGATAAGTGTACAGAAAATACTTTGATCATAAACTTGGATCACCAAAGGACCAACTGTCAAGTAGGAGAGTCAGACATTATGTTCAAAAATTATCGTGTTGAAAATTGGAGGTCGAGTTAAAGGATTCGTTGATGTGCCAAAGATTAGACTTTGTACTATAGGTTTGAGCATAGTTCCAGAAGAATTGGATATTATGTCGAAATATTGAATATCATGAAAAAGTCAACATACTAGTGGAATAGGTCATATGTCGAAGAAAAGGATGATATGTTAAAGTTTGGGATGAAGTGCGAAAAGAATGAACTATTATGATCATAATAGCACTAAGAAGAGGGGTGAATTAGTACTATAGAAAATTTTATCTGATTTTAAAGTTCAATCAATAAATCAATCTTGAAAATGCAATTAACAAAAATTACGAGTAAGGGTTGCGAGTAAAGTAAATGAGTAAGCAATAATAAATTAAAAGCAAAGGATGGAATGCAAACCAATTTATAGTGGTTCGATCTCTTTGACCTACATCTACACTTGATTTCTCTTCCCTCGAGGCCACTAGCTTTTAGTACATATCTTCTTTTTAATGGGTAAAGATTAACTACCCTTATTACACAACTTTTCTCTTTTTAACAAGCTTAGGAGAGAACCTTCACACTTACTTTTTTACAAGATCTCTCACATTCCACAACTTAGAATCACCTTTGAACTCAAAAAGGATGAAGAGACTCAAAC
This sequence comes from Musa beccarii, assembly GCA_024322285.1. Lineage (NCBI taxonomy): Eukaryota > Viridiplantae > Streptophyta > Magnoliopsida > Zingiberales > Musaceae > Musa > Musa beccarii. Next base: position 34,114,386 of record CM044394.1, read on the forward strand.
AATGCTCAAAGAGAGAGCTACAACCCTTCACAAACACAGAATTTGATGCTTTATCAACCATGCCTCAATGGGATATTTATTTTTAAAAAATCTAATCAGAGCATCACATGTCCAGCAGAAGAATAGATAACAAACGACACAAGATTCTCAAAAAAAGTATCTAGTGGTCATGCGAAGATTAGTGTGCAAAACCGTAAAAACAAAAATTACACATATCAAGTGAGATTTGTTACCTAGGGAGATCATATATCCTTAAAAAATCCCAGATCTATAGGAATAAATGAAAGAGATCAACTGTCCTCCTTTCTAGTAGTGATCCATACAGTAGATGTGGTGAAGATGCTTCTCAAATCACTACATAATCTTCTTGTCCATGTGCACCATGTAATCAAGAAGAGACTAGCCCTTCTTGCTGTTCACATGCCCTCAATTGGGGCTATCTATTAAGGGGGAGAGGAGACGAAGGAGTATAGGAGGTGAGACCAAGAAGAGACTAGTCTATGCCACCTTTTTGCCCCTCCTATTTATAGGGGTTCCTACCACTTAACTCTAATAGATCTTGCCTTATTGGATATTGGATCTCCATCCAATTACCCAAGCCTCTTGGATTAGTGGATCTCTATCTAATAATCTCAATTTTAGTCTTATTGGGTTTCACCCAAAAGATTCAATAATCAAGGACTTACTGGATATCCAATAAGATAGGAGCTTCAGCAGATATCTCATATCCGAACATCTACTCATTGCAATACCTACCATATGTGTGTGACCCTCTAGGCCCAATATTGAACTGGTCGTGGGTTGTACCTATCAGAACTCATTCTGACTTAATAAATTATTATTTCTAAAATAATTTATTTAATTCATCAACTACAGATGTAGGCCATTATGCTATAGTCCCCAGATGATATAGAAGGATCCAATCCATTGTACCAATCTGTTCTCTGTTACCATATATTTATAGTTTATAATCCATCTAATATTCTAGAGACCATATATTGGGCATGGTACTATCAAGTGTTGAATCTCGGATTTTGATGATAAAACTAATTGATTATGTTTTGGTGATCTAATTACATTTTGAGTCACGCAGGTTTACTCTCGATTAGGATTAGATAATTGATGCAGGATGAATCAACGTTATGCTAGAGGAAAATACGTTAAGAGATTGGACGTTGAGCAGGAGGTCCGATCGATGATCGGCAAAAGGCTTCGGATAAAGAAATCAAATATCGGGCTAAGAAGAGTGGAGTTGTACTAAGGAGATCGGGGCTGCGAAGGTCAATTGTTAATTAGACAACAAGCCGCAAGAGAGGACGATGCGTCAAAGTATCGGACGAAGCGCCAATAGACCAATGATGTGCTGGGCAACTAATTATAATTCACATTGTAATAATTATCTAGATCAAAATAGGATTAACTTAATTGGGTTGTAATTAGGTCAACCTAGTTATGGGCCAACTAGGCCTGCATTAGAGCTATGTTGGGCTGAATGAAAAGGCCTAAACAGTGCCCAAGTGCCACGTAAGGTGGTGGCACTACCAGAAGGCTCAGTCTTCTAGACTGAGTTTAGGTGGTGGTACCACTCAGTGTCAGTGTACTTAGGCGATGGTATCGCCTAGTACACTAACAGTGGTAGTGTGCCAAGTGGTGGTACTGCCTAGCATTGATGGTGGTACTGCCAGTACACAAAAAACCTAGGATGGGAAAGTGTTTGACTCTAAGTTTGAATTAAATTGGAGCCTATAAATACTCTTCTCATCTCTAGGTTAAAAACACAAGCACACATACTTTAAAAGTAGAAAAACACTATTCGAATCACTTTAGAAATCCCTCCTCTAGTCCTCATTTTATTCCACCTAAAGAGAGGAGTTAAGTGCTTGTAAGGATTATCTCCTAAGCCCATCAAAAGGATAAAGGGGCTGTAAGGGAGTCAGTTCTAGCCCGTTGGAAGGAGGACTACTAGTGGAAAGCCGGTGGCCTTAAGTGAAGAGGAATCGGGAGTGGATGTAGGTCGAATGACCGAATCATTATAAAAATCGAGTTTGCATTTATTTCTTGTTGTTTATCCTTACTACAAACCATCTCTACTGCTGCTTTACTTTCTCATATCTACAAACATCTTTAACTTAGAGCTTTTCCGATACGATTTCATCGATATGACTTTCATAATACGAAACATGATTTTTATCATATGAAGATTTCTGAAATCGCACGAACTTGTCATAATTTATCGCTGCACTAATTCACCCCCCCCTCTTAGTACTACTCTTGATCCTAACAGTTGGTATCAGAGCCCGGTATATCTCTTTTGGATTCACACCCATAAGAAATAGCTCTTTTCATATTTCAAGAAGGTTTTTCGATCGTTCATCATCTCTTCTTTAACGAGTTGGATTACATTTATTAAAAAACTCGAATGAGAGTTTTCTTGCTTTCTATGAATTTGGATTTATGAAACATCATCAAAAATATTTTTCAACTACTATCTAAACCGATGAATGAATGGTTAGATTTAGAGAATGCCTTATTTTGCTCTTTGGATAAAACTAAATTTAATTAGATTTCTACTTGCGAAATGGCTTTCGATATTTTGCACACTCTTGAAGTCACTCACGAGGGGACTAGTAGAGTCAAAGACTTGTAAGTAAACCTTCTAATGCATGATTTTGAGGTTTTCTGAATGGAACCAAAGAAACTATCGGTGATATGTATACTCATTTCACGGATATCATCAATAGTCTAAGAGCCCTTGGTAAATCTTTTTTTGGATTTTAAACTCATTAATAAGATTTTAAGATCCCTTCCAAAAAGGTGGGATCCAAAAGTAACCACTATACAAGAAGCTAAAAATCTAAATGACTTTCCATTAGAAGAACTAATCGGGTCTTTAATAACCTATGAAATGACTCTTGTTGAATACGATGAACACATGAACCACCTTCCAAAGAACAAGAAGGATTTGGCACTTCGAACAATAGAATACCACTTGAGTGATGACTCAAGTGATGAGGATAATGATGATGAGAATCTTGAACTTTTGATAATGAAATTTAAAAATTTTATAAAACAAAAATTAAAAAACAAAAATAGACTTAAATGGAAGAAGAGGCCAAAGAAGAGGAAGGCACCTAAGGACAAATCAAGTGACGAAATGTTGAAATACGCTTTGACGGCCTTCGACCACAAGGCAAGCAACTTAATCAAAACTCCTTTGATTTATTATGAAATCACTTGATGCCATTTATGAGTTACTTGATTTAGTTAGTAAGATTTTTTTTAATATCATACTTTTCTTGTATTTTTGAAAATTAAAATGATACTTGCATGATTTGTGATAATACTTGTACACCTAATAGGATTAATTCATGCATGTGTATCTTGATGTTTTATATTGCTTTTCGATTCTAAACATGATTTTATATCATGCATGAGTTTTTTTTTGAAGTAATGATCTTATAAGTGTTATTTTGTTTTGACGAAACTTTGTTTTGGATTTTACTTGGCTTTCGTATGAAAATTTTGAACATTCCTATGAAAGATCAAATCACTTAAATTGAAACACATAAAAATGAGAAAATGCACTATCATGATGTTTTATGTTTGATGCATTTGATCTTGATGGTTTTGATGACGAAACTTGTGTTTTGATTTCAAACGTGATACACATTTATGCACGTTGTGAATCTCTTGAATCGAATTTTTTGTTGGAAGATGCCGCAAGCTTAATATGTTATATTTTTCAACTTGAAGATCTTTTTGATGAAATTTGTCTTTCGATCTTAAACATTGATACATGTTTCTATTTGATAAGGCATGCTTATAAGAAGTAAATCACTTAAATTGAAATACTTGAAAGAAAAATGTATTTTCTATCTATTTGAGATTAATGAATTCATGTTATTTTGTGAATCTCATAAATTTCTTGAATGTAATTTTGATGATGAGTTTGGAGTTGATGAATTGAACTAGAATGAGATTTTTCAAAATGATTCACGACTTCTATTTTTAAACTTTTGGAATCACAATTTTATTTTGTTGGAATCATGACTTATTGAGCAATGATGGTTTAAATGTATGAATCGATGATTTTTATTTGATACTCGAAATTTTCTTTTGATCTTGATATCTTGATATTTGGAATTCTTTTTGAAATGTGATCTTGATGAAAATTATTATGCATGAATCTAGATATCTTCCTTGTTTTCCTAAGATTTTTTTTTATCATATCTTCCATGACCTAGAAATGGCATGATTTCTTTGCCTTGTATGGCATCATGAAGATTGATGTAAATTTTTATTAATGCAAAATTATTTGATGCAAAAAGTAGTTGTAAAAAGGAAGAAATCTATGTCATTTTAAATGTCTAGAAAAGTTGCACATTGATGACAAATTGATAAAAATCTGAACTATATATACTTTGTATTGCAAATGTGTCGTTTGTCTCGTAATCACTTTAAATATATCGTATATATCACAAATACTTGAAACACATAGTATGCATCGCAAATGGTTAAGATGAATCATGTATGCTTAAAATGAGGATTTTTATGCTTGTTATGGTATCATGCTTAATTATCCTACTTGAATTTGGTATCATGCCTCAGAATGTTGAATTATCATTTGATATTATTTGTATCTTGCTAAATTTCTAAACTGAAATTAGAATGATGAAGTTGGTATTTACAAAAAAAGGGAGATATATCAAAATGAATCATGACTTGATTTTTGATATTGATTTTTTTTTCATGATTCTTTTGTATTGGTTGCATACCTTATTTGGTGATTGAAATATTGATTGATACAAAATTCTTTTGATATGAAAAGTTGATGTAATTTTTTTTTTTTTTATCATTGTATTCCTTCCTCCCTTCTTTCTGACAATGACAAAAGGGGAGAAAAGAAAACTTGCTAGCTTGTATATCACAATAAAAAGTGGCAAAAGTAGCTAGCTAGAACTTACAAAGAAAGGCAAAGCTTATAATCTCAAGAGTAAAACTTGCTATCTTGAACATCACAAAAATTACTGCCTTGCAATCTAAAGAGAAGCAAAGAATTGCTATCTCAAAAGAATCAAAGAATGCAAAACTTAAAAAATTTGTAATCTTACACTTGCTACTATGCTAGTATACTGTAAATCTAGCTTGAATATTATAAAATTTGCACATCTATTAATCTTGCTAGATGCCACTTCTCCTTTTTGTTGATGACAAAGGGGGAGAAGTAGATTGATGATTTTATGCAATGAATGACATATTAAATATTTTATATATTTGCATGATGGTTTGATGTTTTTCATAATATATTGCTTGGATTTTGCATAATCCAAGTATTCTATCAATATGGCATATTGATAGGGGGAGTTTGTTTAAACTTCAGGAGTTAAGGTTAACTCCATCATCAATTAGTTGTCATCATCAAAAAGGGAAAGATTGTTGAATCTCGGATTTTGATGATGAAACTAATTGATTATGTTTTAGTGATCTAACTATATTTTGAGTCACACAGGTCTACTCTCGATCAGGATTAGACAATTGATGTAGGATGAATTAGCATTGCACCAGAGGAGAACATGTCAGGAGATTAGATGTCGAGCCGGAGGTCCGGTCGACGATTGACAGAAGGCTTCGGACAAAGAAATCGAGCATCGGGCCAAGAAGAGCAGAGTTACACTAAGGAGATTAGGGCTGTGGAGGTCAACTACTGATTAGGCAACAAGTCACAAGAGAGGATGATTCGCCGAAGTGTCGGATGAAGCGCCAATAAACTAATGACATGTCGGGCAACTAATTATGATTCACGTTATAATAATTATCTAGATCAGAGTAGGATTAGCTTAATTAGGTTATAATTAGGCTAACCCAGTTAGGGGCTAACTAGGCTTACATTAGGGCTATGTTGGACCGAATAAAAAGGCCCAAACAGTGCCCAAGTACCACGTAAGGCAGTGGCACCGCTAGAAGGTTCAGTCTTCTAGACTAAGTTTAAGCGATGGTACCACTAGTACCCGAAAGACCTAGGATGGGAAGGTTTTTAGCTCTAAGTTTGAATCAAATTGGAGCCTATAAATACCCCTCTTATCCGTGGGTTGAAAACACAAGCACACATACTTTGAAAGTAGAAAAATAATATTCAAATCACTTTAGAAATCCCTCATCTAGTTCTCATTGTATTCCACCTAATGAGAGGAGTGAAGTGCTTGTAAGGGTTATCTCCTGAGCCTGTCAAAAGGAGAAGGGGCTATAAGGGAGTCAATCCTCATCTATTGGAAGGAGGACAACTAGTGGAAAGCCGGTGGCCTCAAGTGAACAGGAATCGGGAGTGGACGTAGGTCGGATACCAAACCACTATAAAAAATAGGTTTGCATTTATTTCTTGTTATTTATCCTTACTACAAACCATCTCTACTACTGCTCTACTTTCTCATCTTTACAAACATCTTTAAGTTAGAGCTTTTCTGATATGATTTCATCGATATGGCTTTCATAATACGAAACGTGATTTTTATCATACGAAGATTTTTGAAATCACACGAACTTGTCATAATTTACCATTGCACTAATTCACCCCCCCTATTAGTGTTGCTCTTGATCCTAATATCAGGCCTATATGGAATCTACTCGAGTCTTGCTTTAATTAAATTCTCTTAGAAAATTCTTTCTTTCTCAATTCGAATGACCCTAGCTAGGGATTTGCCTAAGCAAGAATACATAAAATATTCCTCTTGTAATACTAAGAGTAGATGATCCTTTATTGATACTCAATTGCTCTTGTAAGATTGGCTACTACTCTTGATGATCGATTGTGCTACATTTGGAACTTTCAAATAGAACATCCTTAGTATCTCAAGTCTAAAGACTAGATACACAACTGAGATGATAAAACTACTATCTAACAAGAAGGTATCATCAACCATCCAACATTCCATGCTCTGTTAGGATCAGTTCAGCACTATGAGGGGGGTGGAGGGGGGGGGTGGAGGTGAATTAGTGCAGCGGTAAAGATTACATCAAATTTAGTGATTTTTGAAAAACCATTTTGTACGAAAAGAATCATTTCGATGAAGGCCGTATCGAAAACATGTTTAACTTAAAGATGTTCATAAGAACGTGATGAGGAAGAGGAGTAAGTAAAGTAAAATGGTTTGCAATAAGGATAAGTAGCAAGAAAGTAAATACAAACTAATTTTATAGTGGTTCGATCGTCTGACCTATGTCCACTCCCAATTCCTCCTTCGTCGAGACCACCAGCTTTCACTATCAATCTTCTTTCAACTGAGTAAAGACTAATTGCCCATACAGTCACTTCTCTTTTTTACGGGTTTAAGAGAAAACCCTTACACCCCCACACAAACTCCTCTCTTAGACTAGATCAACACTTAAGGCTTAGAGGGAGGAATTTGATAAGATTACACCAGAGTTTTTTTCTCTTTTCTTTCTCAGTTTATGTGTAGTCTAACCAGGGATAAGAGAGGTATTTTGTAGCCCTCAAGGTGATTCAAACTTGAAGCCAAAATTTGAATCACCCTAGTTTTCAGGGTGCTGGCGGTACCACCGCTTATGCTGGGCGGTACTACCACTTGACACACTGACATTAGGTGATACCACCACCCTAGTTTAGTGGTACCATTGCCCAAGTAGAGCCTCGGCTATTGGACCATGGCAGTACCACCATATAGTCTAGCAGTACCATCGCCCAAACTACTTGGGGGATTAGACCCTAGGTGGTTCTACAGCCCTAGTTTGTCGATGCCATCACTAGACAAGGTTCATCAACCCTATTTGGGCCATGAGTTCGGCCGAATCCAATCCGGCTTCAGGCCCAAGTGGCCCCTAACTAAGTTAGCCCATTTTAAACCTAATTAGACATAATCCTACTTCAATCTAGATAATTTATTATAAATCTTAATCAAATTTATCACCTGGCATGTCATTGGTCCATCGGTGCTTTGTCCAATTCTTTGACACATTATTCTCTCTTACGGCATATTGCCCAATCAATAGTTGTCCTCCGCAATTCCGATCTTCTTAGTGTAACTCCACTTTTCTTGGTTCGATGCTTGAATCCTTTGTCCGAAGCCTTCTGCCGATACGTCGATCAATCCTCCGATCGACGTCCAATCTTCTAACATGTTTTCCTCCAACGCAACATTGATTCTTCCTGCTTCAATTGTCTAATCCTAATCGTAAGTAGACCTACGTCACTCAAAATGTAGTTATATCATTAATCACAATTAATTGGTTTTATCATCAAAATCTGAGGTTCAACAATCTCCTCCTTTTTAATGATGACAACCAATTGATGATGGAGTTTAGACAAACTCCCCCTATCAATATGCCATATTGATAGAAAATTCAAAATTCAAAAATTTTGAATAAAATATGGAAAATATCAAAATATTCAAAACATCATACAATGCATGAAATCAACATCAATATCCTTCTCCCCCATTGTTATCAATAAAAATGAGAAGTTGTATATAGTAAGTATTTAAGATATGTAAGTTTTACAACATCAAGTTAGCAATCATTTTACAGCATACAATCATAGCAAGTTTTAAGGATGTGCAAGCATAGCAATTTATCACTTACTTCTTGTGCTTCTCTTTGTGATATTTCAAGCTAGTACCTTTTGTTTCTTCTTTTTTGCAACTAAGTTTTGCCTTTGCAAGCTAGCAAATTTTTGTTTGCATTGAGCTAGTAATTTTATAAAATTTATATCACTTTAAACATGCAAGCTAACAAGTTAATGTGCAACTTTGCAATTTCTTTCTTCTCTTTTGAGAAGTGTAAGTGTTGCCTTTCTTTGCAAGTTAGTAATTTTGATTCATTTGCAATGTTCTAGCTAGCAATATTTCTTTCTCTTATGATGCACAAGCTAGCAAGCTAACTCCCCCTTTATCATTATCAAAAAGAAGGGCGGAAAGAATATAAAAAAAAATTCTTTACATCCATTTTCAAGCCATGATAAAAAGAATATATCAATGATTCAATCATCACATAAGGCATACAAGTCATCATTTCATTTCTATGTCATGAGAGATATGATATCAACAAAAATCTTATGTATTAAGATCATGATTTATTTGGTAATAAATAGCAAAATGAGCAACTTGATTCATGCATAAGAATTCTCATCAAGATCACATTTCAAAAAAAAAAAAATTCAAGTATCAAAATATCGAGAAATCAAGATTATGACTTGGATTGTTTTCTTCTTTAGTAAATGGTAAAAAGAAGGAATCATAGAGGAAAAAGATTTTGATTCTCATAAAAAATATCTCAAGTCAAGAAATCAAAAGAAAGTTCATGATTTGCTTGAAAAAAAATCTCATTCAAATCAATTCGTCAACTCCAAACTGATTATCAAAATTACTTTCAAGATTCATAATATATCATAAATAGATTCATTAACGCATCATCAAAATCTCTTTCATAATTCACGAGATTCATAAAATATCATAAATGAAATCATTAATCTTGATAAGATAGAAAATGCATGTGATTCAATTTATGTGATTTATTTCTTATAAACATGCTTTTGCCTTTAATGTTAAATAAAAATAAGTATCAATATTCAAGGGTGAAAGGCAAACTTCATCATAAAGATCATCAAGGCCAAAAGCACATTGTCTTAAAAAAAATTAGTCATAAAAATGATTAAGACCAAAAACATATATGACACATTAGTCCGAAAAATAAGATTCACTCATCATGCATAGTTTTAAAATATAAAATCATCAAGCATGATATAAGCATTTATTATCAAAATATTCATTATTTTTAACTCATTCAATATGACAAATCACTTTCAAGATGACTAATTCAATTTGAAAATTTCGGCAACACTTTAAAGATAGAGAATTTTTACAAAAACATTCCTCTCTTTATGTGTTTCAATTCATGCAATTTGATCTCACATAAGCATGTTCAAATATTTCATGCAAAGGTCAAGCATCATGTTTAGAACCGAAAGCAATACAAAATCATCAAGATTCACAAAACATGGATTCATCATGATCATACACTTTCCTTTTTATGTGTTTCATTTTAAGTTGTTTGTTTCATACAAGCATATTCAAGTTTTTCATACGAAAGGCATCATTGTATAAATTCGAAATATAAGTTTCATCATCAAGACCAAAAATATATTATTCCAAAACATAAGAGTTCAAGTCATCATTACTTCAAATACTCATGCATGATATAAAATAATTAAGCATCATGTTTAAAACTAAAAAATAATTCAAAGTCATCATGATAACATTAATGCTTCTTAAGACATACATAAGATTAGTCTTGGTTGGTGTACAAGCATTACATTTAATTTCAACATGTTATTTCTTTATCATGAAGCATGCAATTGTCATGTTCAATATATTTAAACAATAACTAGAAAGAAAAACATGATATATCTTTTTTTGCAAAAATTATATTATTATTTTTTATATATTCTACAAACTAAATTAAGCAACTCATGAAAAACATCAAGTAATTTCATAATAATATAAAAACATTTCGAGTGAGTTACTTACCTTGTCGTCGAAAGCCATCAAAGCACAATTCACATCTTCATCTTCGAATGTACTTGATTCTTTTTGTGTGTTTTCTTTTCACTTTTGTATGCTCGTCTTTGGAGCGCCCCAGCTTCTTACATTCATAGCAAGAGGTTGTGTTGTTTTTATGTTCATTTTTATTTTTTGATTCTTATTTAATAATTTATTTAAATTTTATTGTTATGAGTTCAAGGTCATCATCACTTGAGCTTTCCCTCGAGTGGCCTTCTATAGTCCCAAGTCTCAAATCCTTCCTGTTCTTTGGAAGGTGGTTCTCATGTTCATCAAGTTCCATAAATATCATTTCATAGGTCATCAAAGATCCAATGAGTTCTTCTAATAGAAAAATATTCAAGTTCTTTGTTTCTTGTATCACCGTTACTTTCGAACCCCACCTTTTTGGAAGGGATCTTAAAATTTTATTTACAAGTTCAAAATTAGAAAAATATTTATCAAAACTTTTTAAACTATTAATAATATCTATGAAATGGGTGTACATATCACCAATAGTTTCGCTTGGTGCTATTCGGAAAAGTTCAAAATCATGCATCAAAATATTTACTTTCAAGAATTTGACTCTACTTGTGCCTTCGTGCGTGATTTCAAGTATTTGCTAAATGTTAAAAGTCATTTCACAAGTCAAAATTTGATTAAACTCATTTTTATCCAACACACAAAATAAGGCATTCATAGCCTTTGCATTTAACAAAAAAGATTTTTTCTCAAAATCTATCCATTCGTTCATAGGTTTAGAGTGTGTTTGAAAGCTATTTTCAATGATATTCTATAAATCCAAATTCAAGAAAAGTAAAAAAACTCTCATTCGAGTTTTCTAATAGGTGTAGTTCGTCCCATTAAACATGAGAGGACGAACAATAGAGCCATGTCTCTTGGGTGTTAATCCAAACGAGAAACAATGTGGCTCTGATACCAACTATTAGGATTAATTCAGCACTAAAAGAGAGGGGGAGGGGGGTAGTGAATTAGTGCAACGATAACGATTACATCAAATTTAGCGATTTTTGAAAAACCATTTTTTACAAAAAGAATCGTTTCGATGAAAGTCATATAAAAAATATGTTTAACTTAAAGATGTTCATAAAAAAGTGATGAGAAAGGTGAGCAAGTAAATTAAAATGGTTTGCAGTAAGGATAAACAGTAAGAAACTAAATGCAAATTGATTTTATGGTGGTTCGGTCATTCGACCTACGTCCATTCCCGATTCCTCCTTCGTCGACGCCATCGGCTTTCACTATCAGTCTTCTTTCAATCATGCAAAGACTAACTGCCTTTACAGCTGACTTCTCCTTTTCATGAGTTTAGGAGAAAACCCTTACACCCCCACACATACTCCTCTCTTAGACTAGATCAACACTTAAGCATTGGAGGGAGGAATTTGGCAAGATTACACCATAGTTTTTTTCTCTTTTCTTTCTCAGTTTATATGTAGTCAAACTAGGAATGAGAGAGGTATTTATAGCCCTCAAGGTGATTTAAACTTGGAGCTAAAGTTTGAATCACCTCAGTTTTCAAGGTGCTGACGGTACCATCGCTTGTATTAGGCGGTACCACCGCCTGGCACATTGACACTGGGCGGTACCATAATTCCATTCTAGTGGTACCACCGACTAGACTGTCTGGCACAGGGTGGTACCACTGCCCAGTCTGGCAATACCACTGCCCAGACCACTTGGGGGTAGGTGGTTCCATCATCGACGGTGCTACTGCTAGACTGGGTTCATCAATGCTGTTTGGGCCATGAGTCTAGCCCAAACTAGTCCAGCTTTGGGCCATGAGTCCGGCCCAAACTAGTCCGGTTTTGGGCCCAAGTGGCCTATAACTGAGTTAACCTATTTTCAACCCAATTAGACATAATCCTACTTCGATCTAGATAATTTATTATAAAGCTTAATCGAATTTGTCGCTCGGCATATCATTAGTCCATCTATGCTTCATCCGATTCTTCAATGCATCGTTCGATTCGTTGATGCAATCATCATCTCTTACAGCTTGTTGCCTAATCAATAGTTATCCTTGACAACTATGATCTTCTTGGCATAACTCCAATCTTCTTGGTGCAATTCTGCTCTTCTTGGCCCAATGCCCAAATCCTTTGTCCGAAGCCTTCTGCCGATACATCAATCGATCCTCTAATCGACGTCATATCTTCTGATATATTTTCCTCCGGTGTAATATCAATTCTTCCTGCTTCAATTATCTAATCCTAATTGTAAGTAGACCTATGTCACTCAAAACACAATTAGATCATTAATTATAATCAATTAGTTTCATCATCAAAATATGAGATTCAACATGAGCAAATCAATCAATGAACTCATTCTCTAATGAGCACTTGCACTGTATTCCTAGTGTCCTCATACAAGTAGCTATGAGACCAACTGCCTCCATTACATGGATGGGTATATAGCACACTAGTTTGTCTGGTTATCTCGATGTCCCTCTCGAATAACCTATGATTAAGATTATTTAGGGTTTGTGCTTAAAGATGAATTGATCTCATTATCATGATCTCATCATGATTTGATTCCCATTAGACAGATCCATAAATATCACAATATATATAATATATAATGTAAAATAAAAAATACCAATAATAATAATAAGTGAAAAAGACTGTGCAACATGTCACATATGCCATCACTCATGTGATCGGCTCATAGGGCACCTATGACTAGTAATCTCTCACTTGACTTAAAGCCAATTACTTATATATCTAATCTTCATCAGACCCCTATGATGCTCAAAGATAATATAAAATAATGGCTTCATCAATGGATCTGTGAAGTTATATTTGAATGGATATCTTTTTACTGCTACATCTCTTTAGGTCATAATTACTTTAATCAGGTGAAATTTCCTCAAAATGTGCTTAGACTTTTGATAAGACTTAGGTTCCTTCGCTTGAGCAATTGTCCCATTATTGTCGAAATATAAGGGAATTGACTCATCACTGCCTAGCATAACTCCTAAATCTATGATGAACTTTATCCATTCTCTCTCCTTTATTGATTCTGTCATAGTAATGTACTCTGCCCCTGTGGTCAAGTCAATAGTGGTATTTTGCCTAGAACTCTTCTAACATACCGCTCCTCAATTCAAGGTGAACACATACCCTAAATTATACTTGTTATCATCGATATCAGAATGGAAACTCTAGTTCGTATAGTCCTCAACTCTAAGGCTAATTCCTCCATATATCAATAAAAGATCCTTAGTTCTTCTCAAGTACTTAAAGATACACTTTATTACCTTCGAGTGTTCTAAACCTGGATCTACTTGATATTTACTCGTAACACTTAGAACATGCACTATATCAGGTTGAGCATATAGCTATTGAATCTCAGATTTTGATGATGAAATCAATTGATGAAGTTATGATCTAATCAGTGTTTGGGTGATGCAGGACTATCTTCGATCATGGAAAGGCAAATTGATTGAAACAAGAAGAATCAGATATTGGGCCAGAGTAGAACATGTCAGAAGATTAGATGTCAAGCCGAAGGATTAATCAATGCACCGGCAGAAGTATTTCATGCCATGAGTTCGGGCATCAAGCTAGAAGGATCAAACATTGTGCCTAGATCGGATGTTGCAAGAGTCAACATGCTGAAGGATCGGGCAATACACTAAAGGAGAGGACGATGCGCCGAAGGATCAGATGAAGCGTCAGATGAACCAATGACATGCCGGATAATATAGGATTCATGCTGTTAGGACTCTAGCTATGAGAGTCCTAATTTAGTTTCATTGATAAGGGCATTCATGTAAATCCTATCTGGCCACCCCTTATTAAAGAGGTGAAGAGGCCGGCTAGGTTAGGGTTAGGTTACTTCTTAGGAAAGGAGTCCTATTAGTAGTAGGAATCCTATTAGGAAAAGAGTCCTATTAGAAGTAGGAGTCCTATTAGGAAAAGAGTCCTATTAGAAGTAGGAGTCCTATTAGGAAAAGAGTCCTATTAAAAGTAGGAGTCCTATTAGGAAAAGAGTCCTATTAGAAGTAGAAGTCCTCTTAGGTAAAAAGTCCTATTAGAATTAGGAATCCTACTAGAGAAGGAGTCCTAATTAGAAGTTCATTAGAAGTAGGAGTCTTGAGTAAGAGTCCTATTAGGAGTTGGGGCTTAGAAGCCCTATAAATAGCCATGTATTCATCCTCTTTAATCAATGAATAGATCAATATTTTTGCAGCCTTTTTGCAGCAACTTGGAGGAAGGAACCCCTATAGAGTTCCAAGGAGGCCGATCCCCTATAGAGATCAACCCCAAGCTTAGAATCCGCGGAGGGTTCTAACACTTGGTATCAGAGCAGCGTTCTTGGCGTCTCGCTGCCCTTCCACAGCCATCCACCAGCCCTCCACAACCGCGCAAAGCAATTCCCACAATTGCTTAGAAGATCATCGCTGAATTCCGCCGTCATCTCCACCACCGTAGATCATCCTTTGATCTTCCCGTGAATTGCAACAGGTTCTGGTTATCTACCCTACTGCTGCTGCAATTTAGTTATCCTTATTCAAAAACTCCAAAAAAATTCGTTCCTATAATTGCTGCATAAAACTTTTCGTCGTAAAGTTTTCATCTCTACAACGAAAGTCGCACTGCAGAATTTCAGCCGCATAGCACTGTCTTTTTGATCTTGCTACTGCGTTTTTTCTAACCAAATCTCTATGAAATTTTTACGACGGCTTTGACACTTCCTAATAGTGGTTTTCCCTTTGGTTTTGTCGAAAAATTCTCAATAAAAACCACTTATCTTTTACGTCCAATCTGCTGCACTTTAGATGTAAAAATCTGCTATAATACCTCTCCGTGATTCTCAATTTTGCCAAACCTCTTGTTGTCGTTTCTTCCTACGAAATTTTTTACAGTATTACCTCTTCCTTATCAGTAGATCCCCTTTGAGTTTTACTTGAATCTCTTTTGAAAATTTCTGGAAAAAATTACATCTTTACTGCTGGAATTTTTCGGCGAAAAATCTGGTATTGCACCTTTGTCCTTTTTTCTTCTCCGTAACCTACCAAACCCTAGCCACCTTGCTGCCACAAACCAAGACGTCTTTAGGGCATCCCTCTAGCCTCAAGATGCAGCCATCATAACCTAGTTTTATAACCCTAACAGCATCAAAAACCACAGCCCAAAACAGTAAACCATTACAGCTGAACCCTTCAATCACCGATCCATTGTCCGAACCTTCCACCACCCCATGCCATTAACCCGTCAACAGAAAAAAGACAAGGGCATCTCTGATCTACAGACATATGCTATGGCTTCCCAAGATCCAATTGATGCCAAATTTGAAGCATGGGAATCTCGGATTGAATCACGGCTTGGATCGCGCTTAGGAAGACAAATTGCGCTTTGTTTGCAGAATTCAGAATTGGACAACCATCGAGTCCAACCAAACTACAGCAAGGAGAGAATTTAGAAAGGACCCCAGAGAAGGAGGGACAGCCCTCGGACATGCTACAGCCACGCATGAGGGTGGACTTCCACGATGGGAAGAAGGAGACCCCGGGGTGGATTTTGCATGAACGTTACTTTCGCTACTACCGAACGTCGGATAATGCTATGGTGGAGATTGCTATCATCCACCTTGAAGGAGATGCTATTCAATGGTACAATTGGCTGGAATATAATCATGGGACTCCGACATGGAATCAATTTAAGAATGCCTTTGCTGAACGTTTCGGACCTACGGAGTATGAAAATATCGACGGCCAACTCGCAAAGATTCGACAAACCTCTATGATTCAAGAGTACCAAACCAGGTTTGAGAAGCTATCTTACCTTGCTCATGATAGGACTGACCATCAATTGTTAGGAACATTTATCGAAGGACTCAAGCCAGAGATAAAAGGGGAAGTTAAGGCGTGACAGCCCCGTACCGTGATGGCTGCGATTTCTTTTGCCCGAATACAAGAAGAACGACTTAACCAAGATGCTCGGAGGATGAGAACCACTCCTGGAACCTCAACATATAAACCTCCTTCTGCTCCCAACCATCCTTCGCTACCCACAAAATTGACAAGAGAAGAACTACGTGACCGATCAGCAAAGGGTCTTTGTTGGCATTACGACGAGCCATGGAACCGTGATCATCGCTGCAAAAGGGGCCACCTCCTATTGATTGAACCTCTTGAAGACATGGAGGAGGAGGTCCAGAAGCATGAGGAAGAGGTCACGGATGAAGAACAACAGCCAATTGATATTACGATGCATGCCCTTGCCGGTTATGCGAACTCGCAAACAATGAAAGTGGGAGGATTTATGAAGCAACAACCAATCACCATTCTTATTGACACCGGGAGCACTAATAATTTTATGAACAGCAAGGTTGCTGTCCGGATGGCCTTACCTATTGAGAATTGCAGCAGGTTCGATGTTAAAGTCGCAGATGGGCGAATTTTGAAGTGTGATCGTAAGTACCCACGGGTGGAACTGTTGCTGCAGGACCAAGAGATAATTGCAGATTTTTTCCTCCTCTCTCTCGATGATTATGAGGCCGTGCTTGGCATCTAATGGTTGATGACATTAGGTGATATTTCTTGGAATTTTTTGAAACTAATTATGAAATTTTATAGCAAGGGAAACGGTGATCTCAGACGGAAACGTGGGGCGACGTAACGACAATTTGCACACAACGAATGGAGAAAGTTTTGCACAAAGCATGCAGCGGCTTTTGGTACAACTTGAGCAGCAACCTAAGGGAGAGCCAACCAAATTTGAAGATCCAAACCTACTTCCCTTGCTTGCTGAATTTTCAGATATATTTGATGAACCCGCAGCCTACCTCCTAACGCCGACATGATCATCGTATACCAATTCTTCCAGGGAAACCTCCAGCAAATACTCGACCATATTGGTATCCACATCTCCAAAAGATGAAATAGAAAGGATTGTAAAGAGATGCTTGAAACAGGAGTTATTCGGCCAAGTTGCAGCCCCTACTCTTCACCAGTGCTCTAAATGCGAAAGAAAGGCGGAACATGGCGAATGTGCGTTGATTACCAAGCTCTCAATGACATAACCGTCAAGGACAAGTATCCTATTCCAGTAGTAGATGAATTGCTTGATGAATTAAAGGAGCACGAGTCTTCACAAAGTTGGACCTTCGATCCAGGGTATCATCAAATACGAGTGTGCGAAGAAGACATACCGAAAGCGCTTTTGAGCGCAACGGTCACTATGAATTTCTGCTTTCTTCAACAAAAGATGGAATATATTGGGCATATCATATCAGAGGAATGGGTGACAGTGGACCCCTCCAAAATTGAAGCAATGTAGAACTGGCCAACCCCGAGGATCATAAAATCACTGCGTGGCTTTCTTGGTTTAACAGTTACTATCGTAAGTTCGTGAAAGACTATGGAAAGATCGTGCACCCCTTACTTCCTTGCTGAAAAAAAGATGCTTTCAGTGGTCGGACAAAGCCACCACCGCCTTCGACGAACTTAAAGTCGCAATGATAACAACACCGATACTAGCATTACCCGACTTGATGAGACTTTTATTATTGAAGTGATGCCTCGGAGCAGGAATTGGTATTGTACTAATGCAAGATGGCCGACCCTCGCTTATACTAGTAAGCGTTATCTTCTTCCCACCTCAAGATGACTATTTACGACAAGGAGATGCTCGCGATTGTGCATGCGATGTCCAAATGGAGACCGTACTTAATTAGGGGCGACGCTTTCACATCAAGACCGACCATAAAAGCCTAAAATATTTCTTGGAGTGCATCGAAGCAAAGAGCATACAGATTGGACTTACCCGCCACTCCCGAATCCATCCAGTCTTCCATGTATCATGTTTGAAGCTCAAGTTGGGACAACACGAGACAGACCCAAAGCCATCTACCAAATATAACTACCCAAGGAGAGCTCGGACCCAACCAAGTGCCATTATTGATCGGCGACGATGACCTGCTCATGAAGTGTTAATACAGTGGGCAAACCTACCAGCAAAAGATGCCACTTGGGAGAACTACGACGACTTGAAGATCAAATTCCCAGAATTCATGGAACGTCAGCCTCGAGGACAAGGCTGATTTGAAGAGGGCGGGTCTGTTAGGACTCTAGCTATGAGAGTCCTAATTTAGTTTCATTGATAAGGGCATTCATGTAAATCCTATCTAGCCGCCCCTTATTAAAGAGGTGAAGAGGCCGGCTAGGTTAGGGTTAGGTTACTTCTTAGGAAAGGAGTCCTATTAGTAGTAGGAATCCTATTAGGAAAAGATCCTATTATAAGTAGGAGTCCTATTAGGAAAAGAGTCCTATTAGAAGTAGGAGTCCTATTAGGAAAAGAGTCCTATTAAAAGTAGGAGTCCTATTAGGAAAAGAGTCCTATTAGAAGTAGAAGTCCTCTTAGGTAAAAAGTCCTATTAGAATTAGGAATCCTACTAGAGAAGGAGTCCTAATTAGAAGTTCATTAGAAGTAGGAGTCTTGAGTAAGAGTCCTATTAGGAGTTGGGGCTTAGAAGCCCTATAAATAGCCATGTATTCATCCTCTTTAATCAATGAATAGATCAATATTTTTGCAGCCTTTTTGCAGCAACTTGGAGGAAGGAACCCCTATAGAGTTCCAAGGAGGCCGATCCCCTATAGAGATCAACCCCAAGCTTAGAATCCGCGGAGGGTTCTATCACATGCTTGTAATCATATATGTCTAGATCGAAGTAGTTTATGTTGTAAGTAAGTTGGTTTTGTGTATAACCATGATAACTCAATTAGAGGCTCATTGGACTGGATCTAGGATTTAGTTGGGCCCATTCGGAGGCCCATTCAATGAGCCAGAGTTAGGTCAAGCGATGGCAATGCTAAACTAAGCAATGGAATTGCCTATGAGCTGGAATATAAGAAGTGTCTGTTTTCCAAAAGACTTAGCAGTGGTAGCACTAGTGTTAGGTAGTGGCATCGCCCAAACTCGTAGTGGTACCCCCAATATATAGTCTTCTAGGCTATTAGTGCTAGTCATATGTGCCCTGCAAGCCAATCATATGAGTGATGACACTTGTGACTTGATATGCACTTCTCTCTTTCCGTATTATTAGGTATTTTATTACTTTATCTTGTGTGTTGCATATATTGTGATATTCTTGGATCTGTGCAATAGGAATCGGATCATGATGAGATCACAATAATGAGACCGATTCACCTTTAAACATAGATCCTAAATTATCCTAGTCATAGGTTACTTGAGGACATTGAGATAACCGAATAGACTGGTGTGCTGTATACCCGTCCATATGATGGAGGTGGCTGGTCTCATAGCTACTCATGTGGGGATACTAAGGGTACAATGCAGGTGCTCATTGGGGAATGAGTTCACTGATTGATCCGCCTACGGAATGTTGGATGGTTATTGATATCTCATGCCAGATAGTGATTCTGTAGTCCCAGTAGTGTATCTGGTCCTTAGACTTGAGACACTAAGAGTGTCTTGTATGAGTACTCCACTCTTTGATATCAGACTTATAGGTTTGGAAAGTTCCAGATTTAGTACAGCCGGTTATTGGGAGTGGTAGCCAACCTTACGAGGGCTATTGAGTGTCAATAGAGGATCATCCGCTCTCAGAATCATGAGAGGAATATCCCATGTATACTTGATCGAACAAATCCTTAGCCAAGGTTATTCGGATTAAGAGAGAAATAGTTCTCCGGGAGAATCTAACAAGAGCAAGACTTGAGGAGAGATCGTATGGGCCGGATAGTACCATACCTAGTATAGGGTCTCTAGGATATTAGATGGATGAGGGACTATAGAAACATGATAATTGAGGACAGATAAGTCCAAAGGATTGGATTTCCCTATATCATCTGGGGGCTGCGGCGTAGTGGTTTGGTACATCCGCAGTCGATGAGTTGGGTGAATTATTATAGAGATAATAATTCACTAAGTCAGAAAGAGTTCTGACAAATATGACTCATGCCCAACTCGATATTGGGCCTAGAGGGTCACACACATATGGTAAGTGTTACGATAAGTAGAGGTTTGAATATGAGATATCCGCTGAACCCCTTAACTTATTAGATATCCATTAAGCCCCTGAATTATTAGATCCTAAGATGAGATCTGATTGCTAGTTATAGGTGCCCTACAAGCCAATCACATGAGTGATTGCACCTGTAACACGCTGCGTTAATCTCTTTGCTTATGATTATTGGCATTATCTCATATTATCTAGATGTATATTGTGATGTCCTTGGATCTGTGCAATGGGAATTGGATCATGATGAGATTACGATAATGAGACCGATTCACCTTTAAACACAGACCCTAAATTATCCTGGTTATAGGTTACTCGAGAAGAACATCGAGATAACTGGATAGACTGGTGTGCTGTATACCCATTCATATGATGGAGGTAGCTGGTCTCATAGCTACTCGTGTAGGGACACTAAGGGTCCAGTGCAGGTGCTCATTGGAGAATGAGTTCACTGATTGATTCGCCTACGGAATGCTGGATGGTTATTGATACCTCACGTTAGACAGCGATTCCGTAGTCCCAGTAGTGTATATGGTCCTTAGACTTGAGACACCAAGAATGTCCTGTATGAGTACTCCACTCTTTGATACCGGACTTATAGGTTTGGAAAGTTCCATATCTAGTACAACCGATCATTGGGAGTGGTAGCCAACCTTACAAGGGCTATTGAGTGTCAATAGAGGATCATCCGCTCTCGGTATTATGAGAGGAATATCCCATGTGTTCTTGCTTGAACAAATCCTTGGCCAAGGTTATTCGAATTGAGAGAGAAAGAGTTCTTTGGGAGAATCCGACAAGAGCAAGACTCGAGAAGAGACTGTATGGGCCTGACAGCACCATGCCCTGTATAGGGTCTCTGGGATATTAGATGGATGAGAGATTATAGATACATGGTAACTGAGGACAGATAGGTCCATAGGATTGGATTCCTCTGTATCGTCTAGGGGCTGCGGCGTAGTGGCCTGGTACATCCGCAATCGATGAGTTGAGTGAATTATTATATAGATAATAATTCACTAAGTTAGAAGGAGTTCTGACGAGTATGATTCACGGCTAGCTCGATATTGGGCCTAGAGGGTCACACACATATGGTAGGTGTTGTGACGAGTAGAGGCTCGGATATGAGATATCCGCTTAACCCCGTATCTTATTGGATATCCATTAAGCCCCTGAATTATTGGATCCTGAGATGAGATCCAATAATTGCTAATAAGAGATTTTTGGGTAGAAACCCACTAATCCAAAAGGCTTGGGTAATTGGATGAAGATCCAATACCCAATAGGGCAAAAGATCCATTAGGGTTTTTCAGGGGGCCTCTATAAATAGAAGGGAACCAGAGTTTTATAGGCTGAGGGTTTTGGTAGTCACTTCTTGTTCTCCTCTCCCCAGAGAGAGAGGTGCATCGTCGTAATCCCTGCTGTGTAGATACTGCTAGAGAGGAGGATGCTTGACCTCCTTTATCCTCTCCCACAGATATTCAGGGATATACGATCTCCCTAGGTA
Source organism: Musa beccarii (assembly GCA_024322285.1). Taxonomy (NCBI): domain Eukaryota; kingdom Viridiplantae; phylum Streptophyta; class Magnoliopsida; order Zingiberales; family Musaceae; genus Musa; species Musa beccarii. The sequence goes on from CM044394.1 coordinate 34,136,445, forward strand.
TCTTCTTTTACACGTGCAGTTTTCGCGGATTTGTTTTGACGCACCAATCTTCGCACGATGACGGAAACTTTCTATGGGAAATCTGGGGTTTTATTTTTTTTGTTCTTCTGCTGCGCATGTGATGCGCTCCCCATGATGGATTTCCCAACACTAATAATTGCTAATAAGAGATTATTGGGTAGAGATCCACTAATCCAAGAGGCTTGGGTAATTGGATGGAGATCTAATACCCAACAGGGCAAGATCCATTATAGTTTATAGGGGGCCTCGATAAATAGGAGGGAACCAAAGCTCTATAGGCTGAGGGTTTCTTTTGGTAGCCACCTTCTGTTCTCTCCCAAGAGAGGTGTATCGTCGTAGTCCCTGCTGTGTGGATACCACTAGAGAGGAGGACGCTTGACCTCCTTCATCATTCCTACAGATCTACAGGGATTCAAGGATATATGATCTCCCTAGGTATTTTCTTTTACACATGTAGTTTTCACGGATTTGTTTTGATGCATCGATCTTTACAAAACGACGAAAACTTTCTACAGGAAATCTGGGATGTTTTATTTTTGTTCTTCCGCTGCGCATGAGATGACGCTCCCCAGAAGGATTTCCCAATAGTGGTATCAGAGCCAGGTTGTTCATGTGAAGATCGGATCTTAAACTGCGTGTATTGTGCTTTGGATCTACTTTTGATGCCAAAATCGTTGGCACAAAAAGGTGAGGAAGGACAACAACTATTGTTGCCCTTGCTACGCTCGTAGAACGGTCATAGCCAAGGCTACTTGTAGCCATAGCCGTGTATATGACGGCCAGCGGAATGCCCACAAGGGGCAGGTGGCCCATTCGTAAGGGTTGGCGCCACCTGTAGGCGCTGCGCCCGCGGGCAAAAGCGCCCACATGGCTGGCGCCGCTCACGGGCAGTTGCCTCGCATGAGCGATACCTGCGGGCGCTGCCCCGTGGGTGGCGCTTGCGTGAGCGGCGCCCACCCGCGGTAGGGGTAGCGCCTGCGGGCGCTGCGCCCATTTACTGCGGTCGAGCCACCCGCGGTGCAGCCGCTGGCAAGTTGGTGGCGGCTGCACCACAACGTAGTAGCAAGAGAGGGAGAGGGGTTAGGGTTTTTTGGGCAAAAGATATTTTTGCCCCTCAAAATTTTAGAAATTCTGATTTTTGTCCCTTTTGACAAAATGACCAAAATACCCCTCAAAATTCAAAAAATTCTTTGAATATCCCTACTTTTAGAAAAATATATATGTTAATTAAATAGTTTAATTAACTATTATTATTTTTATCTATTAGTCCTATAAAATAACATATACATGTGATGTATGATGTGGACAGATGATCATGGGCTTGTGATGTGATGTGTGTACATGTGATTATTATTGTTGGGGCCTGCAAGCCTCTATTTTTCTCATTTATTATTGGGCTACATGCATGTAATTATGTTGTAATTACATGAGGAGGCGTAGTAGTAGCAGGACCCACGAGGTCGAGATGAACGATCCGACGCATGGAGATGCGTTGAAATGCCGACAAAATCGATGAAGCGAGAAGGATGAGCACAGGGCATGTAGATGTGCCTAAGCACACATAGATCTTGATGTGAGTGATTTGGTCCACTGGCTTGGGCCTGATCATATTAGGATGTGGTCAATGATCATCTGGTGTGATTGCCCATGTGATGTGTGATTGGTTATACACATACTAGATATGTATATATATTTGCATGCGATGTAGATATATATATATATATTTATATATATATATATTAAATATGTATATGTGTGACACATGATGTTAGGAGACCAAATCAAAAATTTCCTCTATTAATAATATTAAGTCGGTAAACATGAAGCAATTAGATTGACTCACGTGGCCTTCCATCGTTATAGGTAGGAACCGATTCTCGGTGTAGGTTGAGTTGGTCGAGTCTCTCGAGACTCACCTATATCGCATTTCGCTATCTTATCTATGACATAGAGGTGTCACCGGTGACCTGAGGACATGGTATACTTGGTCGAATCCCTTGAGAGTATATCACCGAATCAGACTCATCTTGTAACAATGGTGATGACTTAACTGAACATTATGGTTGGTCGAGTCCCTTGAGGCCATGATGGTTTGAAGGTTGAACAGGATGGGAATCACAAGGAGTTATGATTGGCAAGAGTTGCCTACCTTTACGGGCTTAACGTGATTGGTCGAGTCCCTCAAGGTTATGTTAAGATGCCGATTGGATCCCGATCCCCACTAGAGATCCACTAGGGGTCTCTGATTCACATACCTGAGGGTGTTATATGTCTCACGAAAAATTAGTGGGAATACATTAAGATAGAAGTCATTATCTTAATTGTTTAATTTTTATAAAGTGTGCATGTTATTTATTTCTGCTACATCTTTAATTTTAGAAAAATATCACTTTTAAATCCTTTATGTGGCATACTTGATGCCAACCGCCTCACCGGTCCAAATTATATGGATTGGCTTCGCAATTTGAGAATCATTCTCACGGTGGAGAAAATCGCGTATGTCCTTGATACAGTGATCCCTACACCCGACAAAGGGACAAGCGATGATGAGATCTCTTATTGTGTGAAGTACATAGATGATTCCGCTCTTGCTCAGTGTTATATGTTGGCCTCTATGACTATTGAGTTACAGAGACAGTATGAAAAGTTGGATGCTACTTCCATACTCCTACATCTCCGTAAATTGTTTGAGGAATAGGGAAGAACTCAGCGATATGAGATATCAAAGAGTCTTTTCCATACTAGGATGACTGAGGAGACACTAGTTCAGAACCATATCCTTAAGATGATTGAGTGGATTGAGAAACTCACAGGTCTAGGAATGGTCCTAGAGGATAACCTATGTGTGGATCTTGTGCTTTAGTCCCTACCAGATTCTTTTTCTTAGTTCATAATGAATTTTAATATGAACAAACTTGAGGTGACCCTCCCAGAGCTCCTCAATATATTGAGAGAATTAGAGAGCACCATCAAGAAAGAGAAGCCGGTTCTCTATGCTGGTGAGACCAGAAAGAAAAGGAAGGTTGAGAAGACCCTTAAGAAGTGCAAGGGCAAGGGCAAAATGGATAAGGCAAAGGTTGCCAAGAAAGACCCAACAAAGTACAAAGGCCAGTGCTTCCACTACGGTAAAGATGGGCACTGGAAAAGGAACTGCAAAGAGTTCCTTGCAGAGAGGGCGAAACAGAAGCTTGGAGAAGCTTCAGGTACATTCATGAACAGTCTCCATTTGTTAGAATCTTATGATAACACATGGGTATTGGATACCAGGAGTGCTTATCATATCTATAATTCGTTGTAGGTTCTGGCAGGACCTAGGCGATTGAATAGAGGCGAGATGGACCTTAAGATGGGCAATGGAGCAAAGGTTGCTGTAATGGCTGTTGGCAAGGTCATTTTACATCTACCTGGTGGAGCTATTATTGCATTAGATGCATGCTATTATGTTCCTTCTATTATTAAAAATATTATTTCCATTTCATGTTTGACAGTTAGTGGATATAAATTAGTTTTTGAGAACAATGGTTGTTCAATAATATTAGATGATGAGATTGTCATGAGAAGAACATTGCATAATGGTTTATTTATGATAGATACAGCTCCACATATCATGAGTGTAAGTGAGTCTAAGAGGAAACGAGAAGAGGTGAACAATGCATATCTTTGGCATTATAGGCTAGGTCACATCCACGAAGGAAGGATTCAAAAGTTGCTGAAGAATGGATATCTAGATCCATTCGACTATGAGTCATATGCGACATGTGAACCTTGTCTTCATGGAAAGATGATCAACTCTCCATTTAGTGAAACTGGAGAGAGAGCCACTGAGTTACTGGAACTCATACATAGTGATGTATACGGTCCTATGTCGACTCATGCCATAGGTAGTTACTCCTACTTCATTACTTTCACTGATGATTTCTCAAGATATGGACATGTGTACTTGATGAAGTACAAGTCTGAGACTTTTGAGAAATTTAGGGAATATAAAAATGAAGTGGAGAACAAGATAGGAAAGAGTATTAAAACCCTTCAATCATATTGAGGAGGTAAGTACTTGAGTACAGAGTTCACCCAGTTCCTCAAAGACTATGGGATTTTATCCCAATGAACACCTCCTTATGCACCACTACTTAATGGTGTATCAGAAAGGAGGAATCGCATACTGTTAGATATGGTATGTTCCATGATATATTTCGCTGACCTACCCATCTCATTATGAGGATATACCATAGAGATTGCAGTTTACCTTCGGAATAGAGTTTCAACTAAGTTAGTGATGTCTGCTCCATATGAGATATGGAATGGGAAGAAGCCCGATCTTAAGGTTGTTAAGATTTGGGGCTGCCCTGCCCACATCAAGAGACACAACTCCGACAAGTTGGAATCCAGGACGGAATGGTGTAAGTTCGTGGGATACCCCATGGAAACTTGTGGGTATTATTTCTATCACCTTGAGGACCAAAAGGTCTTTGTAGCCAAGAGAATAGTGTTCCTTCAGAAGGAACACATTCTTGGTGGAGACAGTGGGAGCACGATAGAGTGGAGCGAGGTTGGAGAACCTAGCTCAAGCTCCATTCCACAGCCAAAATCTATTTAGATACCAAACACACAAGTTCTAGCTTTACGTAGGTCCAATAGAGTATCTCATCCTCTTGAGAGATAATGAGATATATCAGAGGAGAGAATGTTGAGGATATTGATCCTCAAACCTATGAGGAGGCTATTATAACATAGACTCCGGGAAATGGCAAGAAGCCATGAATTCAGAAATGGATTCCATGTACTCCAACAAGGTTTGGAACCTAGTTGATGCACCCGAGGGTATTATACCCATTGGCTGCAAGTGGATCTTCAAAAAGAAAATTGAAGTAGATGGAAAGGTAGAGACCTATAAAGTAAGGCTAGTGGCTAAGGGGTATCGTCAAAGGCAAGGTGTTGACTATGACAAAACTTTCTCATCTGTAGCCATGCTAAATCCTTTCAAATTCTATTAGCTATTACAGCACACTATGATTATGAGATCTGGCAGATGGACATCAAAACTGCATTCCTTAATGGCAACCTTGAGGAGGAGGTGTATATGATACAGCGTGAGGGATTCGTATCTGGGGATAACCCAAATAAGGTGTGCAGGTTGCTTAGGTCCATTTATGGACTGAAGCAAGCTTCCTGAAGTTGGAACATAAGATTTAATAAAGCGATCAGATCTTATGACTTCGTTAAGAACGAAGATGAGCTTTGTGTGTATAGAAAAGTAAGTGGGAGCACTATCACCTTTTTGGTATTATATGTGGATGACATCCTGATCATTAGGAATGATGTAGGAATGCTCTCTATAGTAAAGACTTGGTTATCTAGGCACTTCTCCATGAAGGACTTAGGGGAAGCATCCTGCATATTGGGGATACAGATCTATAGAGATAGATCTAAGAGAATACTTGGTTTGTCCCAGTCCAGGTATATAGACACCATTGTCAAAAGGTTTGGCATGGAAAATTCTAAGAAAGGTCTTATACCAATGAGACATGGAATATCACTTTCTAGGAGTATGTCCCCAAAGACTCCTGAAGAAAGGGCACACATGGATATGATACCATATACCTCTGCGATAGGATCTATCATGTATGCTATGCTATGTATCAGGCCTGATATAGTGCATGCTCTGAGTGTCACGAGCAGATATCAGGCAGATCCAGGCTTGGAGCACTGGAAAGCAGTAAAATGTATCCTTAAGTATTTGAGAAGGACTACGTATCTTTTATTGGTATATGGAGGTAGTAGCCTCAGGGTTGAGGGCTACACGGACTTGAGTTTCCAATCTGATGTCCATGATAGCTAGTCTAATTCAGGGTATATGTTCACCCTGAATGGAGGAGCAATATACTAGAAGAGTTCCAAGCAAGACTCTACTGCTGACTTGACCACAGAGGTGGAATACATTGCTATAGCAGAGGCAGCAAAGGAGGGAGTCTAGATGAAGAAGTTCATCACAGATCTAGGAGTTGTCCCTAGTAGCGAGGAGTCGATTCCCTTAAATTATGACAAATATGGGGCAATTACTCAAATAAGGGAACCCGGGTCTCATCAGAAGTGTTCTGAGGAGGTTCTAACTTATTAGAGAGATCGTGGTCCGAAAAGATATAGTAATGGAAAGAGTTCCATACGAAGATAACATTGCAGATCCACTAACAAAGCCATTAACTCATATTGTCTTTGAGTGTCATAGAGGTCTGATGGAGATCAGACATGTTGGTGATTGGCTTTAGGTCAAGTGGGAGATTGCTAGTCATATGTGTCCTGCAAGCCAATCACATGAGTGATGACACTTGTGACTTGATATGCACTTTTCTCTTTACGTATTATTAGGCATTTTATCACTTTATCTTATGTGTTGTATATATTGTGATGTCCTTGGATCTGTCCAATGGGAATCGGATCATGATGAGATCATAATAATGAGACCGATTCACCTTTAAACACAGACCCTAAATTATCCTAGTCATAGTTTACTCGAGAAGGACATCGAGATAACCAGATAGACTGGTGTGCTGTATACCCATCCATATGATGGAGGTGACTGGTCTCATAGCTACTCGTGTGGGGACACTAAGGGTACAATGCAGGTGCTCATTAGGGAATGAGTTCACTGATTGATCCACCTATGGAATGCTGGATGGTTATTGATACCTCACGTCAGACAGCGATTCCGTAGTCCTAGTAGTGTATCTGGTCCTTAGACATGAGACACCAAGTATGTCCTGTATGAGTACTCCACTCTTTGATATCAGAATTATAGGCTTGGAAAGTTTCAGATCTAGTACAGTCGGTTATTGGGAGTGGTAGCCAACCTTATGAGGGCTATTGAGTGTCAATAGAGGATCATCCGCTCTCGGTATAATGAGAAGAATATCCCATGTATAATTATTCGAACAAATCCTTGGCCAAGGTTATTCGGATTGAGAGAGAAAGAGTTCTCCGGGAGAATCCGACAAGAGCAAGACTCGAGGAGAGACCGTATGGGCCTAACAGCACCATGCCCGGTATAGGGTCTTTGGGATATTAGATGGATGAGGGACTATAGATATATAGTAACTGAGGACAGATAGGTCCAAAGGATTGGATTCCCCTGTATCGTCTAAGGGCTACGACGTAGTGGCCTGGTACGTCCGTAGTCGATGAGTTGGGCAAATTATTATAGAGATAATAATTCACTAAGTCAGAATGAGTTCTGACAAGTATGACTCATGGCCAGCTCGATATTAGGCCTAGAGGGTCATACACATATGGTAGATGTTGCAACGAGTAGAGGTTCGGATATGAGATATCCGCTAAATCTCCTAATTTATTGGATATCCATTAAGCCCCTGAATTATTGAATACTAAGATGAGATCCAATAATTGTTAATAAGAGATTATTGGGTAAATACCCACTAATCCAAGAGGCTTGGGTAATTGGATGGAGATCTAATACCCAATAGGGCAAGATCCATTAGGGTTTATAGGGGGCCTCTATAAATAGGAGAGAACCAATGCTCTATAGGCTGAGGGTTTCTTTTGATAGCCACCTTCTGTTCTCCTCTCCCAAAGAGGTGCATCGTCGTAGTCCATACCATGTGGATACTACTAGAGAGGAGGACGCTTGACCTCCTTCATCCTTCCTATAGATCTGCAGGGATTCAGGGATATACGATCTCTCTAGGTATTTTCTTTTACACATGCAGTTTTCATGGATTTGTTTTGATGCACCGATCTTCGCACGATGATGGAAACTTTCTACGAAAAATCTAAGGTGTTTGGTTTTGTTCTTCCACTACGCATGAGATGTCACTCCCCAGAAGGATTTTCCAATAGTTAGGTGATAGTACCACCCAGATTGAATGGTGGTACCGCTAGTAGTCAGTGCTATAGGCGGTGGTATCACGCAACACAGGCAGTGATACCGCTAGTACCCCAAAATCCTATGGATTTAATTTTTTGGCTTCAATTTTTAAGTTATTTGGGGTCTATAAATATCCCACTCTTTCCTACTTGAGGTAGCAAGAAAGTTGAACAAAATCTTATGATTATAAGATTATAAATTTTGTTAGAAAGTTGAGTTCCCTCTCTCTGGTAGGACTCTAGCTAGGAGAGTCCTAATTTAGTTTCATTGTAGGGGGCAAACATGTAAATCCTAAGGGCATTCATATAAATCTATCTAGCTAACCCTATTAAAGAGGTTGGCTATGTTAGGATTAGTTTGGAGGTTGCTTCTTAGAGAAGTATTAGGAGTTGATTAGAAGTAGGGGTCTTGAGTAGGAGTCCTATTAGGAGTTAGGGTTTAGAAGCCTTACAAATAGCCATGTATTCACCCTCTTTTCATAAGGAATAGATTAATTTCTTTTAGCAGCCTTTGAGCAGCAACTTGGAGGAAGGAACCCCTATAGAGTTCCAAGGAGGCCAATCCCCTAAAGAGATCAACCCCAAGCTTAGAATTTGTAAGAGTTCTAACACTTAGTATTAGAGTAATGTTCTTGGTGTCTCGCTGCCCTTCCACAACCATCCAACAGCTCTCCATAGCAGCCCAAAGCAATCCCCACAATTGCTTAAAAGATCATCGTTGAATTTCACCGTCATCTCCACCACCGTGGATCATCCTTTGATCTTCTCGTGAATTGCAATAGGTTCTGGTTTCCTACCTTACTGCTATTGTAATTTAGTTATCCTTATTCAAAAAATCTAAAAAAATTATTCCTATATTGCTGCATAAACTTTTCATCATAAAGTTTTCATCTCTACGATGAAAGATGCACTATAGAATTTTAGCCGCATAGCACTATTTTTTTTTATCTTGCTATTATGTTTTTTCTACCCAAATCTCTACAAAATTTTTATGATGGCTTTGACACTTCCTAACAGTGGATTTTTCTTTAGTTTTATTAAAAAATTCTCAATACAAACCACTAATGTTTTATGTTCAAACTGCTACACTTTAGACGTAAAATTCTACTGCAATACCTTTCTATGATCCTCAATTTTGCCGAACCTCTTGTTGTCGTTTCCTTCTACAAAAATTTTAACAGCATTACCTCTTCCTTACCAGTAGATTTCCTTTGAGTTTCACTTGACTATCTATTGAGAATTGCTAGAAAAAATTACATCTTTACTATTGGAATTTTTTTGATGAAAAATCTGGTGCTTCACTTTTGTCCTTTTTCTTCTTCGTAACCTACCAAACCCTAGCCACTTTGCTGCCACCAACTAAGATATCTTTAGGGAATCCCTCTAGCCTTAAGACGTAGCTATCATAACCTATTTTCATAACCCTAATAGTGTCAAAAATTTGCAGCCCAAAATAGTAAACCATTACAGCCGAACTCTTCTATCACCGATCTATTGTCCGAATCTTCTGCCACCCCATGCCATTAACCCATCAATAGAAAAAAGACAAGGACATTTCTGATCTATAGGTATATGCTATAGCTTCTCAAGATCCAATTGATGCCAAATTTGAAGCATTAGAATCTTGGATTGAATCACGGCTTGAATCACGCTTGGAGGACAAATTATGTGCTTTGTTTGTAGAATTCAGAATTGGACAATCACCGAGCCAACCAAATTTCAGTGAAGAGAGAGTTTAGAGAGGCCTCCAGAGAAGGAGGGATAGCCCTTGGAGATGCTTCATCCATGCATGAGGGTAGACTTACCACGATGGGAAGAAGGAGACCCTGCGGGGTGGATTTCACGTGTTGAACATTACTTTCACTACTACCGAACGTCGGATGATGCTATGGTAGAAATTGCTATCATCCACCTTGAAGAAGATCCTATTCAATGGTACAATTGACTAGAATACAATCATGGGGCTCCAACGTCGAATCAATTTAAGAACACACTATTGAACTATTTCGGACCTTTGGAGTATGAAAATATCGACGGCCAACTCACAAAGATTCGACAAACCTCTACGATTCAAGAGTACCAAATTAGATTTGAGAAGCTATCCTACCTTGCTTATGATTGGACTGACCATCAATTGTTAGGAATATTTATCAAAGGACTAAAGCCAGAGATAAAAGGGGAGGTTAAGGCACGGCAACCCCATACCGTGATGGTTGCAATTTCTTTCGCCCAAATACAAGAAGAATAGCTCAACCAAGATGCTTGGAGGATGAGAACCTCTCCTAGGCCCATGGCATATAAACCTCCTTCTGCTCCTAGCCATCCTTCATTGTCAAACAAATTGACAAGAGAAGAACTACGTGACCGATCAGCAAAGGATATTTGTTGGCATTGTGACGAGCCGTGGAACCGCGATCATCGCTACAAAAGGGGCCACCTCCTACTGATTGAACCTCTTGAAGATATAGAGGAGGAGGTCAAGGAGAATAAGGAAGAGGTCACAGATGAAGAACAGCAGCCAGTTGATATTACAATGCATGCCCTTGCCGGTTACGCGAACCCACAAATGATGAAAGTGGGAGGACTTCTAAAGCAACAACCAATCACCGTTCTTATTGACATCGGGAGTACTAATAATTTTATGAATAGCAAGGCTGCTGTCTGGATGGCCTTACCAATCAAGAATTGTAGCAAGTTTGACATTAAGGTCATTGACAAACAATTTTGAAATGTGATCATAGGTGCCCGTAGGTGAAACTATTGCTGCAGGACCAAGAGATAATTGCATATTTCTTCCTCCTCCCTCTTGATGATTATGAGGCCGTGCTCAGCATCAAATGGCTGATGATATTGGTTGATGTTTCCTGGATTTTTTTGAAACTAATTATGAAATTTTATAGTAAGGGAAAATAGGTGATACTGCATGGGAAATGTGAGGGCGACGTAACGACGATTTGCATATAACGAATGGAGAAAGTTTTATACAAAGCATGTAGTGGCTTTTTGGTATAACTGAAGAAGCAATCTAATGGAGAGCCAACTGAATTTGAAGACCCAAACCTACTTCCCTTGCTTATTGAATTTTCAGATATATTTAATGAACCACGCAGCCTACCTCCTACCCATTGGCATAATCATCGTATATCGATTCTTCCGGGCAAACCTCCAGTAAACACTTGGCCATATCAGTATCCACATCTCCAGAAGGATGAAATAGAAAGGATTGTAAAAGAGATGCGCAAACCAGGAGTTATTCGGCTAAGTTACAGCCCTTAATCTTCACCGGTGCTCCTCATACGAAAGAAGGGCGGAACATAGTGAATGTGCATTGATTACCGAGTTCTCAATAGCATAACCATCAAGGAAAAGTACCCTATTCCAGTAGTAGATGAATTGCTTGATTAATTAAAGGGAGCATGAGTTTTCATAAAGCTAGACCTTCAATCTGGGTATCATCAAATACGAGTGTGCAAAGAAGACATACCGAAAATCGCCTTTCAAACACACAATGACCACTTCAAATTTTTGGTAATATCCTTTGGTCTCACCAATGCTCCCTCCATCTTCTAGAGCCTTATGAATGATATTTTCCAAAGTTATCTTTGAAAGTTTATGCTGGTTTTCTTCGACGATATCCTTATTTGCAGCCCTTCTCTTGAAAGTCATTTTCAGCACTTATGAATTATTTTGATAATTTTGCGAGAACATGTTCTTTTTGTCAAAAAATCAAAGTGCAGATTTCTTCAGCATAAGGTGAAATATCTTGGGCATATCATATCATAGGAAGGTGTGGCAGTGGATGTTGGGAAATCCACAAGGGGAGCAACATCACATACGTAGTGGAAGAACAAAAAACAAAACCCCAGATTTCTCATAGAAAGTTTCCATCATCGTGCGAAGCTCGGTGTATCAAAAATAAATCTGCAAAATTGCACATGTAAAAGAAGATACCTAGGGAGATAATATATCCTTGAATTCCTACAGATCTGTGGGAGAGGATGAAGGAGGTCAAGCATCCTCATCTCTAGTGGTATCCACACGGTGGGGATTGCGACGATACACCTCTCTCTCTTGGGAGAGGAGAACAGGAGGTGGCGACCAAAAGAAACCCTCAACCTATAGAGCTTTGGTTCCCTCCTATTTATAGAGGCCGCCTGAAAACCCTAATGGATCTTTTGCCCTATTAGATATTGGATCTCCATCCAATTACTCAAGCCTCTTGCATTAATGGGTCTCGACCTAATAATCTCTTATTAGCAATTATTGGATCTCATCTAAGGATCCAATAATTCAGGGGCTTAATGGATATCTAATAAGATAGGGGGTTCAGCGGATATCTCATATCCAAACCTCTACTCGTCGCAACACCTACCATATGTGTGTGACCCTCTAGGCCCAATATCGAGCTGGCCGTGAGTCATACTTGTTAGAACTCCTTCTAACTTAGTGAATTATTATCTCTATAATAATTCACTCAACTCATCGATCATGGACGTACCAGGCCACTACGTCGTGGCCCCCAGACGATACAGGGGAATCCAATCCTTTAGACCTATCTGTCCTTAGTTATCATATATCTATAGTCCATCATCCATCCAATATCCCAGAGACCCTATACCGGGCATGGTGCTATCAGGCCCATACGGTCTCTCCTCGAGTCTTGCTCTTGTTAGATTCTCCTAGAGAACTCTTTCTCTCTCAATCTGAATGTGTTAGAACCCTTGCGGATTCTAAGCTTGGGATTGATCTCTATAAAAGATCGGCCTCCTTGGAACTCTATAGGGGTTCCTTTCTCCAAGTTGCTGCTCAAAGGCTGCTAAAAGATTGATCTATTCATTGATGAAAAGAGGATGAATACATGGCTATTTATAGGGCTTCTAAACCCCAACTCCTGATAGGACTCTTACTCAAGACTCCTACTTCTAACCAACTTCTAATTAGGACTCCTTGTCTAGTAGGACTCCTAATTCTAATAGGACTCTTTCCCTAATAGGACTCCTACTTCTAGTAGGACTCCTAATTCTAATAGGACTCTTTCCCTAATAGGACTCCTACTTCTAATAGGACTCTTTTCCTAATAGGACTCCTACTTCTAATAGGACTCTTTCTCTAATATGACTCCTATTTCTAATAGGACTCCTTTTCTAAGAAGCAACCTAACCCTAACCTAGCCGGCCTCTTCACCTCTTTAATAGGGGTCGGCTAGATAGGATTTACATGAATGCCCTTATCAATGAAACCAAATTAGGACTCTCCTAGATAGAGTCTTAACAGACCCGCCCTCTTCATATCAGCCTTGTCCTCGAGACTGACGCTCCATGAATTCTGAGAATTTGATATTCAAGTCATCATAGTTCTCCCAAGTGGCATCTTCTGTTGGTAGGTATGCCCATTGTATTAACACTTCAGTAGCAGGTTGTCATCATCGAGTCATGATCCATCGATCAAAAATGGCACTTGGTTGGGTCTAGAGCACTCCTTGGATAGTTATATTTAGTAGATGGCTTTGGGCTGTCTCATGTTATCCTAACTTGAGCTTCAAACATGATACATGGAAGACTAGATGGATTCGGGAGCTGGCGGGTAAGTCCAATCTGTATGCTATTGCTTCGATGTGCTCCAAAATCTGGTAGGGTCCATAGAACCAAGGTGAAAGCTTCATAGATGCTCTAGTTTGAATTGATGTTTGCTTGTATGGCTGGAGCTGTAGGAAGACCCAATCTCCTACTGAAAATTCTCTTTCACCTTTGTGTTGATCATATTGCTATTTCATCCTTGCTTGTGCTGCAGTGAGATTATCTTTTAGCAACTTCAGCATTTTGTCTCTGTCTTGTAGTTCCCTATCTACTTGTTCTACTTTAGAGGTACCCAACACATATTTTGGAATTACAGAGGGGGGTCGGCCATACATGGCCTCATAAGGAGTACATTTTGTAGGGGAATGATAAGTTGTATTATACCACCACTCAGCCTAGGAAAGCCACTTTGTCCATTCTTTTGGTCGGTCACTGGTGAAGCATCTAAGGTATCTCTCCAAACACCTGTTCACCACTTCAGTTTGGCCATCGGTTTGTGGGTGATATGTCGTACTCATCTTTATTTTAGTGCCCTGTATCTGGAATAACTCTGTCCAAAATTTGCTCTTGAAGACCCTATCACGATCACTTACAATAGATCTCGGCATCCCATGTAATTTTACAATATTCTCCATAAAGATTCGAGCAATACTAGAAGCAGTGTAGGGATTACGGATGGCACAAAAGTGAGCATACTTTGTAAGGCGATCAACCACGACAAAAATTATACATTTTTCTTGTGATGAGGGAAGCCCTTCGATGAAATCTATTGATATATCAATCCATATTGATTCTGGGATGGGTAGAGGTTGTAACTTTCCGGGACTTGCCATTGTCTCACCTTTATGTCGTCGACATACATCACATTGTGCTACAAATTCAGCAATAATATTTTTCATCCCTATTCAATAAAAATTTTACTTAATTCTTTTATAGGTTCTAAGGAACCCGGAGTGCCCAGTCGTAGGTATGGAATGCATCTCTTGAAGGATGGTCTTTATGCAAGTAGAATTTGGCACAAGCACAATGCGTCTTTTATATCGCAAGTCCTTTGAGTCCCAATTGTAATGAGCCATGGAGCTTGGTACTTCCTCCAATTTTTTTATGATTTTACTCATTTCCAGATTATCTTATCGTTCCCTCCTAATATCCTCAAGGAAGTCACTGGTCGGAAGTGAAACTGCTGAAAATTCAGCTTGCTCGGATAGCCGCGAAAGCGCATCTACAACAACATTATCTTTTCCCTTTTTGTATGTTATTTTACAATCATATCTAAGAATCTTTGTTACCCATTTTTGCTGCTTAGGGGAAGATATCTTCTGCTCTATTCGTTGTGTGCAAATCGTCATTACGTCGCCCCCACGTTTCCCGCACAATTCACCTGTTTCCCCTTACTGTAAAATTTCATAATTAATTTCAAAAAATTCCAAGAAACATCACCTAATGTCATCAACCATTCAATGCCAAGCACAGCCTCATAATCATTGAGAGGGAGGAGGAAAAAATATGCAATTATCTCTTGGTCCTACAGTAACAGTTTCACCCGTGGGCACCTATGATCACACTTCAAAATTCGTCCATCTGTGACTTTAACATCAAACCTACTGCAATTCTCAATAGGTAAGGCCATCCAAACAGCAACCTTGCTGTTCATAAAATTATTAGTGCTCCTGGTGTCAATAAGAATGGTGATTGGTTGTTGCTTCAGAAATCCTCCCACTTTCATTGTTTGCGGGTTCGTGTAACCGACAAGGGCATACATCGTAATATCAATTAGCTATTGTTCTTCATCCGCAACCTCTTTCTCATGCTCTTGGACCTCCTCCTCCATGTCTTTAAGAGGTCCAATTAATAGGAGGCGGCCCCTTTTGCAGCGATGATCACGGTTCCATGGCTCGTCGCAATGCCAACAAAGACCCTTTGCTGATTGGTCACGTAGTTCTTCTCTTGTCAATTTTTTGGGTAGCGAAGGATGGCTGGGAGCAGAAGGGGGTTTATATGTTGAGGTTCTAGGAGTGGTGCTCATCCTCCGAGCATCTTGGCTGAGCCGTTCTTCTTGTATTCGGGTAAAAGAAATCACAGCCATCATGGTACGGGGCTATCGCGCCTTAACTTCCCCTTTTATCTCTGGCTTGAGTCCTTCGATAAATGTTCCTAACAATTAATGATCAGTCCAATCACGAGCAAGGTAGGATAGCTTCTCAAACCTGGTTTGGTACTCTTGAATCGTAGAGGTTTGTCGAATCTTTGCGAGTTGACCGTTGATATTTTTATAATCTGTAGGTCCGAAACGGTTCAGCAGTACATTCTTAAATTGATTCCACATCGAAGCCCCATGATTATATTCCAGCCAATTGTACTATTGAATAGCATCACCTTTAAGGTGGATGACAGCAATCTCCACCATAGCATTATCCGACGTTCGGTAGTAGCGAAAATAACGTTTGGCGTGCGAAATCCACCCCGCCGGGTCTCCTTCTTCCCATCATGGGAAGTCCACCCTCATGCATGGCTGAAGCATATCCGAGGGCTGTCCCTCCTTCTTTGGGGTCCTTTCTAAATTCTCTTTTTGCTGCAGTTTGGTTGGACTCGGTGGTTGTCCAATTCTGAATTCTGTAAACAAAGCACGCAATTTGTCTTCCAAGCGCGATTCAAGTCGTGATTCAATCCGAGATTCCCATACTTCAAATTTGGTATCAATTAGATCTTGAGAAGCCATAGCATATACCTATAGATCAGAGATGCCCTTGTCTTTTTTCTGTTGACAGGTTAATGGCATGGGTTGGTGGAAGGTTCGGACAATAGATCGGTGATTGAAGGGTTCAGCTGTAATGGTTTACTATTTTGGGCTGTGGTTTTTGATGCTGTTAGGGTTATGAAACTAGGTTATGATGGCTGCATCTTAAGGCTAGAGGGATGCCCTAAAGATGTCTTGGCTTGTGGCAGCAAGGTGGCTAAGGTTTGGTAGGTTACGGAGAAGAAAAAAGGACAAAGGTGCAACACCAGATTTTTTACCGAAAAAATTCTAGCAGTAAAGATGTAATTTTTTCCAGAAATTTTCAAAAGAGATTCAAGTAAAACTCAAAGGAGATCTACTGATAAGGAAGAGGTAATACTGTTAAAAATTTCGTAGAAAGAAACGACAACAAGAGGTTTGGCAAAATTGAGGATCACGAAGAGGTATTATAGCAGATTTTTACGTCTAAAGTGCAGTAGCTTGGACATAAAAGATAAGTGGTTTATATTGAGAATTTTTCGACAAAAACAAAGGGAAGACCACTGTTAGGAAGTGTCAAAGCCATTGTAAAAATTTCATAGAGATTTGGATTGCAAAAATGCAGTAGCAAGATCAAAGAGAGTGCTATGCGACTAAAATTCTGTAGTGCAACTTTCATTGTAGAGATGAAAACTTTACGACGAAAAGTTTATGCAGCAATATAGGAACGAATTTTTTGGATTTTTTTTAATAAGGATAACTAAATTGCAGTAGCAGTAAGGTAGATAACTAGAACCTATTGCAATTCACGGGAAGATCAAAGGTCTACGGTGGTGGAGATGATGGCAGAATTCAGCGATGATCTTCTAAGCAATTGTGGGAATTGCTTTGGGCGGTTGTGGAGGGCTAGTAGATGGCTGTAGAAGGGCAGTGAGACACCAAGAACGCTGCTCTTATTCCGAGTGTTAGAACCCTTGTGGATTCTAAGCTTGGGGTTGATCTCTATAGGGGATCGAACTCCTTGGAACTCTATAGGGGTTCTTTCCTACAAGTTGCTGCTCAAAGGCTACTAAAAGATTGATCTATTCATTGATGAAAAGAGGATGAATATATGGCTATTTATAGGGCTTCTAAACCCTAACTCCTAATTGGACTCTTACTCAAGACTCCTACTTCTAACCAACTTCTAATTAGGACTCCTCTAGTAGGACTCCTAATTCTAATAGGACTCTTTCTCTAATAGGACTCCTACTTCTAATAGGACTCCTAATTCTAATAGGACTCTTTCCCTAATAGACTAATAGGACTCCTACTTCTAATATGACTCTTTTCCTAATAGGACTCCTACTTCTAATAGGACTCTTTCTCTAATAGGACTCCTATTTCTAATAGGACTCCTTTTCTAAGAAGCAACCTAACCCTAACCTAGCTGGCCTCTTCACCTCTTTAATAGGGGTTGGCTATATATGATTTACATGAATGCCCTTATCAATGAAACCAAATTAGGACTCTCCTAGATAGAGTCCTAACAGAATAGCCTTGGCTAAGGATTTGTTCGAGCAAGAACACATGGGATATTCCTCTCATGATACCGAGAGCGGATGATCCTCTATTGACACTCAATAGCCCTCGTAAGGTTAGCTACCACTTCCAATGACTAACCGTACTAGATCTGAAACTTTTCAAACCTATAAGTCTGGTATCAAAGAGTGGAGTACTCATACAGGACATCCTTGGTGTCTCAAGTCTAAGGACCAGATACACTACTGGGACTACGGAATTGCTGTATAATGTGAGGTATCAATAACCATCCAGCATTCCGTAGGCGGATCAATCAGTGAACTCATTCTCTAATGAGCACCTGCATTGTACCCTTAGTGTCCCCACACGAGTAGCTATGAGACCAGCTACCTCTATCATATGAACGGGTATACAGCACACTAGTCTATCCGGTTATCTTGATGTCATTTTCGAATAACCTATGACCAGGATAATTTAGGGTCTGTGTTTAAAGATGAATCGATCTCATTATCATGATCTCATCACGATCCGATTCCCATTGCACAGATCCAAGGATATCACAGTATATGCAACACGCAAGATAAAGTGATAAAATGCCTAATAATAAGCAAAGAGATAAAGTGCATATCAAGTCATAAGTGCCATCACTCATGTGCTTGGCCTGCAGGGCACATATGACTAGCAATCTCCCACTTGACCTAAAGCCAATCATCAATATGTCTGATCCCTATTAGACCTATGTGACGCTCAAAGACAATCTGAGTCAATTGCTTTGTTAGTGGATCTGCAATGTTATCTTCGGATGGAACTCTTTCCATTTCTACATCTCTTCGGGCCACGATCTCTCTCTCTAATAAGTTGGAACCTCCTTAGAACACTTCTGATGAGACTCTAGTTCCCTTATTTGAGTAATCATCCCGTATTTGTCACAATATAAAGGAATTAGCTCCTCGCTACTTGGGATGACTCCTAGATCTGTGATGAACTTCTTCATCCAGACTCTCTCCTTTATTGCCTCTGCCGTAGCAATGTTTTCCGCCTCTATGGTCGAGTTAGCAGTAGTGTTTTGCTTGGAACTCTTCCAGTATACTGCTCCTCCATTCAGGATGAATATATACCCTGAATTAAACTTGCTATCATCGATATCGGACTGGAAGCTCAAGTTCGTGTAGCCCTAAGGCTACTACCTCCATATAGCATTAAAAGATCCTTAGAACTTCTCTAGTACTTAAGGATACTTTTTACTGCTTTCCAATGCTCCAAGCTTGGATCTGCCTGATATCTGCACGTGACACTCAGAGCATGCGCTATATCAGGCCTGGTACATAGCATAACATACATGATAGATCCTATTGCTGATGCATATAGTATCATATCCATGTGTGCCCTTTCTTTAGGAGTCTTTGGGGACATACTCCTAGAAAATGATATTCCATGTCTCATTGGTATGAGACCTCTCTTGGAATTTTCCATGCTAAACCTTTTGATAATAGTGTCTATGTACCTGGATTAGGACAAGCCAAGCATCCTCTTAGATCTATCTCTATAGATTCGTATCCCCAATATGCAGGATGCTTCCCCTAAGTCCTTCATGGAGAAGTGTCTAGATAACCAAGTCTTTACTGTAGAGAGCATTCCTACATCATTCCCAATGATCAAGATGTTATCCACATATAATACCAAAAAGGTGATAGTGCTCCCACTTACTTTCCTGTATACACAAGGCTCATCTTTGTTCTTAACGAAGTCATATGATTTGATCGCCTCATCAAATCTTATGTTCCAACTTCGGGAAGCTTGCTTCAATCCATAAATGAACCTGAGCAACCTACATACCTTATCTGGGTTATCCCTAGACATGAATCCCTCAGGCTGTATCATATACATCTCCTCCTCGAGGTTGTCATTGAGGAATGCGATTTTGATGTCCATCTGCCAGATCTCATAATCATAGTGTACTGTAATAGCCAATAGAATTTGAATAGATTTTAGCATGGCTACAGGTGAGAAAGTTTCGTCATAGTCAACACCTTGCCTTTAATGATACCTCTTAGCCACTAGCCTTGCTTTATAGGTCTATACCTTTCCATCTACTACAATCTTCTTTTTGAAGATCCACTTGCAACCAATGGGTGCAATACCCTCGGGTGCATCAATTAGGTTCCAAACCTTGTTGGAGTACATGGAATCCATTTCTGAATTCATGGCTTCTTTCCATTTCCCGGAGTCTATGCTCATAATAGCCTCCTCGTAGGTCTGAGGATCAATATCCTCAATATCCTCTCTTCTGATATGTCCCACATATCTCTCAGGAGAATGAGATACTCTATCAGACCTATGTAAAGTTGGAACTTGTGTGTTAAGTATCTAAACAGATTCTGGAATGGTGCTTGAGCTAGGTTCTCCAACCTCGCTCAACTCTATCATGCTCCCACTGTCTCCATTAAGAATGTGTTCCTTCTCAAGGAACACTGCTCTCTTGGCTACAAAAACCTTTCGGTCCCTAAGGTGATAGAAATAATACTCACAAGTTTCTTTGGGGTATCCCACAAACTTGCACCATTCCGTCCTAAATTCCAACTTGTTAGGGTTGTGTCTCTTAACGTGGGCAGGGCAGCCCCAAATCATAACAACTTTAAGATCGGGCTTCTTCCCATTTCATATCTCATATGGAGTAGACATCACTGATTTAGTTGGAATTTTGTTCAGAAGGTAAGCTGCGGTCTCTAAGGCATATCCCCAGAATGAGATGGGTAGGTCGGCGAAACACATCATGGAATGCACCATGTCTAACAGTGTGCGATTCCTTCTTTCTGATACACCATTAATCTATGGTGTATAAGGAGGTGTCCATTGGGATAAAATCCCATAGTCTTTGAGGAACTGGATGAACTCTATACTCAAGTACTCACCTTCTCGATCTGATCGAAGCGGTTTTAATACTCTTTCTAGTCTGGTTTTCCACTTCATTTTTATATTCCCTAAATTTCTCAAAAGCCTCAGAGTTGTACTTCATCAAGTACACATGTCCGTATCTTGAGAAATCATCAGTGAAGGTAATAAAGTAGGAGTAACCACCTATGGCATGAGTCGACATGGGACTACATACATCACTATGTATGAGTTCCAGTAACTCAGTGGCTCTCTCTCCAGTTCCACTAAATGAAGAGTTGGTCATCTTTCCCCGAAGGCAAGGTTCGCAAGTCGTATATGACTAATAGTCAAATGGATCTAGATATCCATTCTTCAGCAACTTTTGAATCCTTCCCTCATGGATGTGACCTAGCCTACAATGCCAAAGATATGCATTGTTCACCTCTTCTCATTTCCTCTTAGACTTGCTTACACTCAGGATATGTGGAGTTGTATCTAGCATATATAAACCATTATGCAATGTTCCTCCCATGATGATCTCATCATCTAATATTATTAAACAACCATTATTCTCAAAAACTAATTTATATCCAATAACTGTCAAACATGAAATGGAAATAATATTTTTGATAATAAAAGAAATATAATAGCATGCATTTAATGCAATAATAGCTCCACTAGGCAGATGTAAGGTGACCTTGCCAACAGCCACTGTAGCAACCTTTGCTCCATTGCCCATCTTAAGGTCTATCTCGCCTCTGTTCAATCTCCTAAGTCCTACCAGAACCTACAACGAATTGCAAATATGATAAGCACTCCCGGCATCCAATACCCATGTGTTATCATAAGATTCTAACAAATGGAGACTAATCATGAATGTACATGAAGCTTTTGCAGGCTTCTGTTCGCCATCTCTGCAAGGTACTCTTTGCAGTTCCTCTTCCAGTGTCCATCTTTACTATAGTAGAAGCACCGGCCTTTGTCCTTTATTGGGTCTTTCTTGGCAACCTTTGCCTTACCCATTTTGCCCTTGCCCTTCCCCTTCTTAAGGGTCTTCTCAGCCTTCCTTTTCTTTTTGGTCTCACCAGTGTAGAGTACCGGCTTCTCTTTCTTGATGGTACTCTTTGCTTCTCTCAACATATTGAGGAGCTCTGGGAGGGTAACCTCAAGTTTGTTTATATTAAAATTCATTATGAACTGAGAAAAGGAATCTGGTAGGGACTGAAGTACAAGATCCATACACAAGTTATCCTCTAGGACCATTCCTAGACCTGTGAGTTTTTCGATCCACTCAATCATCTTAAGGACATGGTTCTGAACCGGTGTCCCCTTAGTCATCCTAGCACGGAAAAGACTCTTTGATATCTCATATCGCTGAGTTCTTCCCTGTTCCTCAAACAGTTTACGGAGATGTAGGAGTATGGAATTAGCATCCATATTTTTATGCTGTCTCTGTAACTCAGTAGTCATAGAGGCCAACATATAACACTGAGTAAGAGTGGAATCATCTAAGTACTTCACATAATGAGCGATCTCATCCTCGCTTGCCCTTTCGTCGAGCGTAGGGATCACTGTATTAAGGACATACGTAATTTTTTCCACCATGAGAATGATTCTCAGATTGCGAAGCCAATCCGTATAATTTGGACCAGTGAGGCGGTTGGCATCAAGTATGCTACGTAAAGGAATTGAAAGCGACATTTTTCTGAAATAAAAGATGTAGCAAAAATAAATAACATGCAGACTTTGCAGAATTTTAAATAATTAAGATAAGGACTTCTATCTTAATGTATTCCCACTAATTTTTCATAAAACACATAACACCCTCTGGTATGTGAATCGGAGACCCCCGACGGATCTCTAGTGGGGATCAGGATCCAATCGGCGTCTTAACGTAACCTCGAGGGACTCGACCAATCACGTTAAGCCCATAAAGGTAGGCAACTCTTGCCAATCACAACTCCTTGTGATTATCGTCCTATTCGACCTCCGAACCAACATGGCCTCAAGGGACTCGACCAACTATGATGTTCGGTTAAGTCATCACCATCGTTACAAGATGAGTCTGATTCGGTGATATACTCTCGAGGGACTTGACCAAGCATACCATGTCCTCAGGTCACCAATGACATCTCTATATCGTAGATAAGATAGCGAAACGCGATATAGGTGATTCTTGAGGGACTCGACCAACTCAATCTACACCGGGAATCGTTTCCTACCTATAACGATGGAAGGCCATGTGAGTCAATCTAATTGTCTAACGTTTACCAATTTAATATTATTAATAGAGGAGATTTTGGTTTGGTCTCCTAATATAATGTGTCACACACATACATATACGTATTTATATATATATATATATATCTACATCACATATAAATATATAAATATATATATATATATCTAGTAGATGTATATCTAATCACATATTACATGAGCAATCACACCAGATAATCATAGACCACATCCTAATGTGATCAGGCCTGAGCCAGTGGGCCCAATCACTCACATCAAGATCTATGTGTGCTTCGGCGCATCTCCATGCCCTATGATCGCCCTTCTCGCTTCGTCGGTTCTGTCGGCATCTCAACACATCTTTATACGTCGGATCGTCCGTCTCAGCCTCGTGAGTCACGCTACCGTTGCGCCTCCTCATGTAATTACAACATAATTATAAGCACGTAGGCCCGATAATAAATGAAAAAAGAATAGAGGCTCGCAGGCCCCAATAATAATAATCACATGTACATACATCACATCACAGGTCCATGATCATTTGTCCACATCATACGTCACATGTATATGTTATTTTATAGGACTACTAGATAAAAAAAATAATATTTAATTAAACTATTTAATTAACATATTTATTTTTCTAAAATCAGGGACATAAAGGAAAATTTTGAATTCCCAGGGGCATTCTAGTCATTCGGCCATAAGGGATAAAATTAGAATTTCAAAAATTCCTAAGGGTATTTTAGTCATTATGTCAAAAGGGACAGAAATTAGAATTTCTAAAATTTCGAGGGGCAAAACTATCTTTTGACCAAAAACCTAGTACCTTTCCCTTATATAGAGTTGTGGCTGCCGTCACCATACCGACGGCGGCCACTACGGCCGGGCGCATCGCCCCTGCTTACGAGCATAGTGCCTGCAGGCGGTCTGTCCACGGGCAGCGCTGCCCCTTGTGGGTGCACCCACATCTGCGGGCAGATCGCCCACAGGCGGCACTGTCCCTTGAGGGCTAGCCGCGGGCGGTGTTGCCCCTTGCGGGTGCAGCGCTTACTAGTGCCCCTGCCCATGCAGGCACTTCTGCCCATGGTCGCAACGCTCACAGGCGGCGTCAATTCCTATGGGTAGGCCGCCAGCGCAGGCAGCCTACAGGTGCTGCCTGCTGGTGGTCCACAGCTTATCGGCCGGTTGCCGCTTTGCAGACGCTTGAGCCACCACCATCGATCGACTGTGCGTGCAGGTAGCAAAGAAGGCTGCAAGCACCTTTGCGACATCTGACGAGCGGGCAGCAATAGTTGCTGCCCTTTCTCGCCCTTCGCGCCAACGATTTTGGCATCAAAAGCAGATCTAAAACACAACACACATAGTGTAAGGTCCGATCTTCACATGGACAACCTGGCTCTGATACCACTATTGGGAAATCCACATGGGGACCAACATCACATGCGTAGTGGAAGAACAGAAAACAAAACCCTAGATTTCCTATAGAAAGTTTCCATCGTCGTGCGAAGATCGATGCGTCAAAAACAAATCCCCAAAACTGCATGTGTAAAAGAAGATACCTAAGGAGATCGTATATCCCTGAATTCCTACAAATCTGTGGGAGAGGATAAAGGAGGTCAAGCGTTCTCCTCTCTAGCGGTATCCATATGGTAGGGATTGCGACGATGCACCTCTCTCTCTCTGGGGAGAGGAGAATAAGAGGTGGCTACCAAAAGAAACTCTCAGCCTATAGAGCTTTAGTTCCCTCCTATTTATAGAGGCCCCTTGAAAACCCTAATGGATCTTTTGCCCTATTGGGTATTAGATCTCCATCCAATTACCCAAGCCTCTTAGATTAGTGGGTCTCTACCCAATAATCTCTTATTAGCAATTATTGGATCTCATCTAAGGATCCAATAATTCAGGGGCTTAATGGATATCCAATAAGATAGGGGGTTCAGCGGATATCTCATATCCGAATCTCTACTCGTCGCAACACCTACCATATGTGTGTGACCCTCTAGGCCTAATATCGAGCTGGCCGTGAGTCATACTTGCCAGAACTCCTTCTGACTTAGTGAATTATTATCTTTATAATAATTCACCCAACTCATCAACTGCGGACGTACTAGGCCACTACGCCGTGGCCCCCAGATGATACAGGGGAATCCAATCCTTTGGACCTATCTGTCCTCAGTTATTATGTATCTATAGTCCCTCATCTATCCAATATCTCAGAGACCCTATACCAGGCACGGTGTTGTCAGGCCCATATGGTCTCTCCTCGAGTCTTGCTCTTGTCAGATTCTCCCGGAGAACTCTTTCTCTCTCAATCCGAATAACCTTAGCCAAGGATTTGTTTGAGCAAGAATACATGAGATATTCCTCTCATGATACCAAGAGTGGATGATCCTCTATTGATACTCAATAACCCTCGTAAGGTTGGCCACCACTCCCAATGACCGACTGTACCAGATCTAGAACTTTCCAACCAAACCTATAAGTCCGGTATCAAAGAGTGGAGTACTCATATAGGACATCCTTGGTGTCTCAAGTCTAAGAACCAGATGCACTACTAGGACTACGGAATCGCTGTCTAACGTGAGGTATCAATAACCATCCAGCATTCCATAGGTAGATCAATCAGTGAACTCATTCTCTAATGAGCACCTGCATTGTTCCCTTAGTGTCCCCACACGAGTAGCTATGAGACCAGCTACCTCCATCATATGAACGGGTATACAGCACACCAGTCTATCCGGTTATCTCGATGTCCTTCTCGAATAACCTATGATCAGGATAATTTTGGGTCTGTGTTTAAAGATGAATCAGTCTCATTATCATGATCTCATCACAATCCGATTCCCATTGCACAGATCCAAGGACATCACAGTATATGCAACACGTAAGATAAAGTAATAAAATGCCTAATAATAAGCAAAGAGATAAAGTGCATATCAAGTCACAAGTGCCATCACTCATGTGATTAGCTTGCAGGGCACATATGACTAGTAGTAGACTCCTCCAAAATTGAAGCAATGTAGAACTGACCAACCCCGAGGAACATAAAATCGCAGCACGGCTTTCTCAGTTTAACAGGCTACTACCGCAAGTATGTGAAAAACTATGGAAAGATCAGTGCACCCCTTACTTCTTTACTAAAAAAAGTTGCTTTCCAATGGTCGGACAAAGCCACCACCTTTGACGAACTTAAAGCTGTAATGTCGACAATGCCCATACTAGCGCTACCCAATTTTAGCAAGACTTTTGTTATTGAAGTCAATGCCTCCGGAGTTAGAATTGGTATTGTATTAATCCAAGATAGCCACCCCCTTGCTTATACTAATAAGGCGTTATCTTCTTCCCATCTCAAGATGACTATTTACGACAAGGAAATGCTCGCGATTGTGCTTGCGGTGACCGAATAAAGACTGTACTTGATCAGGTAATGCTTTCAAATCAAGACCGACCATGAAAGCCTAAAATATTTCTTAGAGCAGAAGATATCTTCCCTTAAGCAGCAAAAATTGGTAACAAAGCTTCTTGGATATGATTATGAAATAACTTACAAAAAGGGAAAAGAGAATATTATTGTAGATGCACTTTCGTGGCTACCCAAGCAAGCTGAATTTTTAACCGTTTCACTTCCAACCAGCAACTTCCTTAAGGATATTAGGAGGGAATGACAAGATGATTCAGAGACCAATAAGATCATAAAAAAATTAGAGGAAGCACCAAGCTCCATGGCTCATTATAGTTGGGAATCAAAAGACTTGCGCTATAAGGGACGCATTGTGCTTGTGTCAAATTCTACTTGCATAATGACCATCCTTCAAGAGATGCATTCCACACCTGTCGCCGGGCACTCCAGGTTCCTTAGAACCTATAAGAGAATTAAGCAAAATTTTTATTGGGTAGGGATGAAAAATATTATTGTTGAATTTGTAGCACAATGTGATGTTTGTCAACGACATAAAGGCAAGACAGTGGCAAGTCCTGGAAAGCTGCAACCTCTACCCATCTTGGACTCAATATGGACTGATATATCAATGGACTTCATCAAAGGGCTTCCCTCATCACAAGGAAAAGGTACAATTCTTGTCATGGTTGATCACCTTACAAAGTATGCTCACTTTTGTGCTATTCGTAATCCCTACACTGTTTCTAGTATTGCTCGAATCTTTATGGAGAATATTATAAAATTACATGGGATGCCGAGATCTATTGTAAGTGATCATGATTGAGTCTTCACGAGCAAATTTTGGATAGAGTTATTCTAGATGAAGGGCTCTAAATTGAAGATGAGTACGACATATCACCCACAAACCGACGACTAGACTGGAGTAGTGAATAGGTGCTTGGAGACATACCTCAAATGCTTCACCAATGACTAGCCAAAAGAGTGGACAAAGTGGCTTCCTTGGGCTGAGTGGTGGTATAATATAACTTATTATTTATCCACAAAATATACTCCCTATGAGGCTATGTATGGCTGACCTCCCCTTGTAATCCCAAAATATATATTGGGCACCTCTAAAGTAGAACAAGTAGATAGAGAACTACAAGACAGAGACAAAATACTGAAGTTGCTAAAAGATAATCTCACTGTAGCTCAAGTAAGGATAAAACAACAATATGATCAACACAAAGGCGAAAGAGAATTTTCAGTAGGAGATTGGGTCTTCCTACAGCTTTAGTCATACAAGCAAACATCAATTTAGACCAGGGCATCCATGAAGCTTTCACCTCGGTTCTATGGACCCTACTAGATTTTGGAGTGCATTGGAGTAGTAACATATAGATTGGACTTACCTGCCAGCTCCTGAATCCATCCAATCTTCCATGTGTCATGTTTGAAACTCAAGTTGAGACAAAACGAGACAGCCTAAAGCCACCTACCAAATATGACTATCCAAGGAGAGCTCCAGACCCAACCAAATGCCATTATTGATCGACGGATCGTGACTCGACGATGACGACCCACTACTGAAGTGCTAATATAGTGGATGAACCTACCAGCAAAAGAAATCACTCGGGAGAACTATGACGACTTGAAGATCAAATTCTCAGAATTCATGGAGCGTTAGCCTCGAGGACAAGGTTGATTTGAAGAGCGCAAGTCTGTTAGGACTCTAACTAGGAGAGTCCTAATTTAGTTTCATTGAAGGAGGCAAATATGTAAATCCTAAGGGCATTCATATAAATCTTATCTAGTCGACCCCTATTAAAGAGATGAGGAGGTCATCTAGGTTAGGATTAGTTTAGAGGTTGCTTCAAAGAGAAGCATTAAGAGTTGATTAGAAGTAGGGGTCTTGAGTAGGAGTTCTATTAGGAGTTAGAGTCCTATTAAGAGTTGGAGTTTAGAAGCCTTATAAATAGCCATATATTCACTCTCTATTTATAAGAAATAGATCAATTCTTTTAATAGCCTTTGAGTAGCAACTTGGAGGAAGGAACCCCTATAGAGTTCCAAGGAGGCCGATCCCCTAAAGAGATCAACCCCAAGCTTAGAATCTGCAAGTGTTCTAACACCCTCCTCCTTATACTTAAAGGCTATTCTGAGGAAGAGTATAAGAGAATTCTCTCCTAAGCTTATGAAAAGGAGAAAGAGTTATAAAGAGAGTAGTTGGTCTTCACCTATTGAAAAAAGATCGTTAGTGAACGTTGGTAGCCTTAATGGAAGATGAATCAAGAGTGAACGTAGGTCACGACGACCAAACCACTCTAAACTTGGTGTGCACTTTCTTTTTGCTCTTCTTTGTTATTGTTTTCTAATTTAATTACTTATTATATTTACTCTAGGTAAAATGCATTTTCAATATAGTTTCATCGAACGAGTTTTCAAATCGTCGAAAGTTTTCGAAAGTACTAATTCACCCCTCTTTCTTAGTGTCATTACGGTCCTAACAATAGCATGATATATATGATAGATCATATCACTAAGGCGTAGGATATCCTATCTATATCTATCCTTTCTTCCAGATTCTTTAGGGATATACTCCTAAAAAGTAATATTCTATGTCTCATCGGTATGAGTCCTCTCTTGGAATTTTTCATGCCAAACCCTTTGATAATGGTGTCTATGCGCTTGAACTAGGATAAGCCAAGTATTCTCTTAGATCTACCTCTATAGATTGAATCCCCAAGATATAGAATGTTTCCCCTAACTCTTTCATGGAAAAATATCTAGATAGCCAAGTCTTTACTATGGAGAGCATTCCTACATCATTCCCAATTATCAGGATGTCATTCACCTATAACACTAAGAAGGTGATAGTGCTCCCACTTATCCTCTTATATACACAAGACTCATCTTCATTCTTAACAAGTCATAAGATCTTATTTTCTCATCAAATTTTATATTTCAACTTCGGGATGCTTGCTTTAGTCCATAAATAGACTTAAGTAACCTACACACCTTATCTGAACTTTCCTTACACATGAATCCCTTAGGCTGTATCATATATACTTCCTCCTTATGGTTGCTATTAAGGAATACAATTTTCACGTCCATCTACCAGATCTCATAATCATAGTATATTATAATAGCTAATAGAATTTGGATGGTTTTCAGCTTGACTATAGGTGAGAAGGTTTCATCATAGTCAATACTTTGTTGATACCCCTTAGCCACTAGTCTTACTTTATAGGCCTTTACCTTCCATCTACTCTAATTTTCTTCTTCAAAATCCACTTGCAACCAATGGGTACAATACCCTTAGATGCATTAACTGGGTTCCAAATGTTGTTGGAGTATATGTAGTCCATCTTAGAATTCATGGCTTCTTGCTTCTTCCTAGAGTCTATGCTCGTAATAGTCTCCTCATAGGTTTGAGGATTAATATCTTCAATATCCTCTCCTATAATATATCTCACATATATCTCAAGAGAATGGGGTACTATGTCGAATCTATGTAAAGTCAAAACTTATGATTTACGTACTTATACAGACTCGGCCTATAGAATGATGCTTAAGCTAGGTTCTCCAACCTTGCTCAACTCTATCATGCTCCCACTATCTCTACTAAGAATGTACTCCTTTTCAAGGAATACTACCCTTTTGGCTATAATGACCTTTAGATTCTTGGGGTGATAGAAATAATACTTATAAGTTTTCTTAGGGTATCCTACAAACTTGTACAGTTTCATCATGGATTTTAACTTATTGGGATTGTGTCTTTTAATGTGGGTAAGACAGCCCTAAATCTTAACAATTTTAAGATCAGACTTCTTTTTCCATATCTTATATGGTGTAGATGCTTGTTATAAGTCCCCTACAAGCCAATCGCGTGAGTGATAGCATATGTGACATGATACGAACTCTTTTAATTTATTATTTATTTAGTATTTTTTTCACTTTATATTATTTGTTGCTTATATTATGATGTTCATAGATTTGTGCAATGAGAATCGGATCATAATGAGACCACGATAATGAGACTGATTCATCTTTAAATACAGACTGTAAATAATCTCAGTCATAGGTTACTCGAGAGGTACATTGAGATAACTGGATAGACTAGTGTACTGCATACTCATCCATATGATGAAGGTGGTTGGTCTCATAGCTACTTATGTGGGGATACTAGGGATACAGTGCAGGTGCTCATTGGAGAATGAGTTTATTGATTGATCTACTCATGGAATGCTGGATGGTTGATGATACCTCATTGTCATACAGTGATTCTGTCATCCCAATTGTGAGTCTGGTTCTTAGACTTAAGACACCAAGGATGTCTTGTATAAATACTCTACTCTTTGATATTAAGACTTATGGGTCTAAATGTTTCAGATCTAGCACAACTAATCGTCGGGAGTGGTAGCTAACCTTACGAGGGCAATTAAGTATCATAGATAATTTCTTGTCAAGATGGATATTCCATAATCCACATCATAGCTCTCTGATCTATTTATTTTATTTACGCTTAACAGAACAGATTAGTATTGCTTAGAAATAATATTCCACCTATAATCCCCGAAGTGATGGGTTCTTTTTGTGGTGATAAATGACCTACTTAACTCAGTGGTTAGAGTATTGCTTTCATACGGCGGGAGTCATTGGTTCAAATCCAATAGTAGGTAGAACTTATTAGATACCGGAGTCGATGAAATGATATCTAATAAGTTTTTCTACCCATCTCCTTTTTTTGTTTTATCAGATTAGACTTGATTGTGTTCAATTGGCAGAATCAACATGTGGTGTATAATAAAGAACTTTTAAAAAACTTCTCTTTATGATTTTGATGTATTGACTTGACTAGTAGTAAATAACATTGACAGCCTCTACTCGTGTCCTAGCTCGTCTGAGAGCTATCGATAGAGGATTATCCACTCTCGGTGTTTTGAGAAGAATATCCCATATACTTTTGTTTAAGCAAATCCCTAGCTAGGGTCATTCAGATTGAGAGAGAAAGAGTTCTCTAGAAGAATCTGATTAAAGCAAGTCTTGAGTAGAAACTACATGGGCTTGACAATACCATGTCCGGAATATGATCTTTGGGATATTAGATAGATGAGGGGCTATAAATACATAATAACTAAGGATAGATAAGTCTAATAGATTATGTTCCCTTGTATCATATGAAGGCTACAGCATAGTGGCCTAGAACGTTCATAGTCGATGAGTCGAATGAATTATTATGGAGATAATAATTTACTGAGTTACAAGAAGTTCTAATTGGTATGACTCATGACTAGCTCGATATTGGGCTAAGAGGGTCACACACATATGGTAGGTGTCGCGATGAGTAGAGATTCAGATATAAGATATCTGCTGGAGCCCTTATCTTATTGGATATCTTATAAGCCCATCAATTATTGGATCATATAGATGAGATCCAATAAGAGCCAATGAGAGATTATTGGGTAGAGATCCACTAATCTAAGAGGCTTGGATATTTGGATGGAGATTCAGTACCCAATAGGGCAGGATTCATTAGGGTTAAGTTGATAAGTGACCTCTATAAATTGGAGGGAACCAAAGGGCCATAGGCCAGACCCTTTTGGATACCACCTCCTATTCTCATATCCCCTTCTCCTCCTCAGCCTATAGCCCCTATTTAGGGTGTGTCGATAGTAAGAAGGGCTGGCCTCTTCTTGATCCCGTGGTGTGCATGAAGAGAAGATTTGTGCAGCGATTTAAAGAGTGTTTTCGTAACCCCTACCATGTGGATCACCGCTAGAGAGGAGGATAGTTGACCTCCTTCATTCTCTCCTATAGATTTGTAGGAAATCAAGGATATACAATCTCCCTAGGTAATATACAACCCTTAACATGCATGGTTTTCTTTATTTTACATGTTTTTATGCACCAATCTTCGCATGCCGATAAGAAACATTTTTCTATGAAAATCTAAGATACTTTTATATTTTATCCTTCTACTGTAGAAGTGATGTTTATTGAATCTCAGATTTTAATGATGAAGTCAATTGATAAGTTATTTGATCGAATCTATATGTTAAGAAAAGTGTGTAGGATTAACTACGATAGCAATAAATGTTAGGATTGGAGAGGTACTAAGAGAGGGGGGGGTGAATTAATGCAGCAGATTAAAACTCATAAGTTTGAAACCAATTTCGTAAATAGCTAGTTCATATTGAGATTTTGATTCGACGAAGATGACTTAGTTGAAGTAGCTTGAGTAAAGGAGATGAAAACCGAACGATTTGCAACTAAGTATAGAAACGATTCAGAAATTTAAACACTCACACATTCAAGAATACCACGATGTATAGTGGTTCAGTCAAGTGACCTACATCCACTTTCGAAGCCTTCTCCGATGAGGCTCCCAACTTCTACTAGCAAATCTTGTTGAAGGGGAAGGACCAAACACCCATCTTACAACCCTTTTACAAGTGGTTCATACTCTTATAGATTTTTCAAAGAGAAAGAGGGAGGTGAACACTAGTCATCGAAAATAAGGCTTTGCCAAAGCTTTTGCTCAATTCTAACTCTCAAAAGGTTGCTCTTTCTGCTGAGAAAGGAGGGGTATTTATAGACCCAAAGAGGATTCAAAGTTGAGCTCCAAATTTGAATTCATTTTGGGTTTCCCGGTGCTGGCAGTGCCACCGCCTGTCAATGGCGGAGCCACTGCTTGTTAGTGTTAGACTGACAATGTATTGGGCGGTTCCACTGCCTAGTCTCTCGGGTGCTGAGCAGTTCCACTACCCCAGGTTGGGTGGTGCCATCACCCAAGCTCTCGGCCTTTGGGCGGTTCCACCGCCCAGCATGGGTAGTTCCACCGCCTAGTCCATTCAGCAAAGCTGAATGGGCCCTATTTTAGGCCCAAATCAGCCCAATAAGGGCTCGGTTGGCCCCTACTAGGTTTAAATAGGATTACTTCCTAATCCTTACCCTAATTACATGCTAACTATGAAATTGAAATATAATTCTAAGTAATTTAAATCAACATTCTTCAAGTCTTCTTCCAATGAGCTTTTTCTGCGAACTTCTGGTGGACTTCCAAAACTCCTTCGGATTTCTTCCGACGGACTCCTAGCAGGCTCCTAGATTTTGCGGTGAGCTCAATGAGTTTTTGGCAATCTTTCGAACCTTCTCAGTGATCTTTGCGAACCTCCAACGATCTTTCTGACAAACTTTCGAAACCTTAAGCAAGTCCCTGATTCTATCTCGATTGGTTCCGGCAACACTTCCGATGATCCTTCGGACTTGTGGTGAACTCTTGAACTCCCGGTGAACTTGACCTCGTTAAATCGCTGTATGTTTTTATCCCATCGTAGTTAATCCTGTAAACTTATCTCGATAATATGGATTAGAACAAATAATTCACCAATTGACTTCATCATCAAAATCCGAGATTCAACAATAAAGACATAAAGCAAAATGAAGTATCGGAGTCTAGGACGATCAAATCGTTGGGAGTTCGAGACTTCATTGGGAGTCCGAAGATTCATCAGGAATGCTATCAGAATTGGTCGAGAATGAGTCGATAGCTTGACGAAGGGTTCATCGGAAGTTGACCGGAAAGACTCGTCAGAAGTTCGCGGAGCTCATCGAGAAAGATCGAAGCTTGCCAAAGAAGCTTGTCGGAACTTGCTAAGATTATCTTCAAGTCTAGGAGCCTATTGGGAGTTTGCCGGAAGATGTTTGAGTGTTCATCGGAAGTCCATCGGAAGTTCGTCAGAAGCTCGCCAGAAGAAGCCTTGATGTGCCAAATTTTATTTTCTTTAGAAAATATCTTAAATTTTCGTAGTTAGCATATAATTAGAGTTAAAATTGGGAGGTAATCCTATTAATCCTAGTAGGGGCCAACTAGGCCCGTAAGTGGACTAGATTGGGCCAGATTCAAAGCCCATCCAGGTTGTTGGACCCTATCTAGCAGTGGCACCACTAGACTGGGGCAGTGGAACTACCTATGGACTGGGTTCCTAGGAGCCTGGGTGGTGGTATCGCCTAGGTCAAGTGGTGGTACCGCCCAGGTCAAGTGGTGGTACCGCCCAGGTCAAGCGGTGGTACCGTTGGCAGTTAATAATTGCCAGGCAGTGATACCACCCCACCACAAAAATCAAGGCTTTGCTTTGGTGGTAGTACCACTAGACTGGGCAATGGTACTGCCTAATGTCAGAGTCAACCGATGGTGGTACCGCTAGTACTCAAAAATCCGGGATGGGACATTTTTTGGCTCTATTTTTGAAGTCAATTGAGGCTATAAATATCCCTTCTCAGCTAGTTAAGAACATTGAGAAGTGATAAGAATTGAACCAAAACTATAGTAAAATAGCTTTCAAAAGTTTATAGTTCACCTCCACCTTGCTCAAGTGTAAAATGTCTATAAAAGGAGAGTGAGCCTGCAAAGTTTTGTAAAAAGGGGTGATTGATCTTTCCCCTTCAAGAAAGTGTTAGGATCTGATCAGTACTAAGAGCGGGGGGAGGGATGGGCGGGAGGGGGGGGGGGTGGGGTTGGGGGAGGGGGTGGGTTGTGAATTAGTGTAGCAGATAAAAACTAAAAATTCAAAGCGATTTCAGAAAAAGTTGTTCATCGAGAAATTTCGGTCCGACGAAAATGATTTCAACAAGGTGATTCAAGTGAATGCTATAGAAAGTAGAGAGGAGGAGATCGAGAGTTCGCAGCTAAGTAAAGATTGAAATATAGTAAGTTAAAAACTCACACATCAAGAGAAGTACATAGCCATGTATAGTGGTCCGGTCAAATGACCTATATCCTCTTCCGAAACGTCCTCCGATGAGGTTCCCAACTTCCACTATCAACTCTTCTTGAATGAGAAAGATCAAGCACCCCTCTTACAAACTTTTACAAGTGGTTCACACTCTTACAGAATTTTGACAATGTAAAACTTAGGAGGTGAACACTCAAGCTTATCGAATATAATTTGCTATAGCTTTGACTTAGTTTTTTTTTCACTTCTTAATTATACTTAGCCAATCGAGAAGAGGGGTATTTATAGACTCAATTGGCTTCAGAATTGAAGCCAAAAAGAGTTACATCCTAGATTTCTAGGTACTGGCAGTACCACCGTTTGACATTGGTGGTACCACCGTTAGTTGACCCTACTCTATTAGTGTATTAGGCAGTACTACCGCCTAGTTTGGCGATACTACTGCCTGACAGGGTCCTTGGGGTCGGTGGAGGGGCGGTATCACCACTTGTCAAGTAGTACCACCATTAACCTAGGGTGATACCACCGCCCAGACCACCTGGGAAATAGTTCTCGGGACGGTGCCACCGTTAGACAAGGTTAGCACTAGTGAATGGGCCCTGAATCTAGCCTAATTCAGTTCAATTAAGGGCCAGGGAGCCCTTACTAGGGTTAATTAGAATTATCACCTAATCCTAACCCTAATTATATGCTTACTATGAAATTGAAAACATATTCTAAGCAAATTAAAAACTAGCAACATCGAATCTTCTTCCGACGAGCTTTTCAGTGAACTTTCGACGAACTTCCAGCAGCCTCCCAGACTTTGTGGTGAGTTCGATGAATCTTTTGGCCACCTTCTGAACTTTCTCAGTGAATTCCGTGAACCTCCAACAAACCTTCTAATGAACTTTTGAAACCTTCGACAATTCCCCGATTCATTCTCGGCCAGTTCCGGTAGCACTTCCAATGATCCTTTGGACTTCCTACGGACTCTTAAACTCCCAGCGTACTTGACTTCAGTAATTTGCTTTATGTTTTCATTGCTATCATAATCAATCTTCCCCTTTTTGATGATGACAATCAATTAATGATGGAGTTAACCTTAACTCTGCCTATCTATATGTCATATTATGAGAAGGGAAACACTTGAATTCAATCTCCTTGAATTCAAGCCGAAACCGTTAAGTTGCATTCGCTGAACTTATTGTCATGCTTAGCAAGCATGATTTTTTCATCCATAAATATGAAACTTTATATTTTTCATGATGTCAAGACATGACACCCATTTTTTAAGTTCAATGATGATAAACATTTATCAATTTGACAAATGACACTAATTTTAATTTTGAAGTGAAACAGGGATCAAATGATATCAAAATAAAATTGCACAAATGCAAGACATGATATCATTTTTATGATACATCATCAAATGAGAAGAAAACTTATCATATCAATGAAAGACACCAAATTTAAACATGATAAGATATCGATTTTACAAAATTAATATGTAAAGCATGTATGAACCATTTGCGATACATGTAGTAATACATTCTAATTGCGATATGCTTCATATTACGATATATTGTGATGCTTTTAAGGATATCAATCAATTTTTTATACAGTGCAATTGCAATATATTGTGATACATGATACATCATTCAATATGATACATACAAGGCATTTCAATAAATTGTGATACATGATACATCATTCAATATGATACGTATAAGGCATTTATTATTCCATCAATCAAGTCATCAATTTCATCAATTTATCTTGCCATATTCTTCTCCCCCTTTGTCATCAACAAAAAGGGAATAGGCCTTGATAAAAATGGCAAAAAGAAAAGAATACCAAAGAGCAATTCGATCATTCTTTTTGAAAATTGGTGCCAATGAAATCATAAGATAGATCATTAAAGCCAAAGTTCATAAAATTTTCTAAGATCTCATGAAAAATTTAATATTTTTATATAATAATTCTTGAATTTAATCATTCAAGTCAATAAAAATTTATTTAAGAATTGTTTCTAGCAAATGAGACTAGAAAAGAGATGAAATTGATAAAAGTCATAATAAGAACTATAAGAGTTCATTCAAGAAGGATTGAAATGAACGGTTCAAGAGCCAATTTGAAAATTTAAGTCAAAAAATCATAAAGTGAAAAAGATACATCATTGAAGCTAAGACATTCATCAAATATTTCATCAAGAGCTCATGAAGTTAATTTTTTTTAAAAAAATTCATAAAGAAGAGATAAAGTTTTCATAATAAGCTCAAAATTCATGAAAGAGTCATGATGAAGTTTTTATATTTTAAAGGTTCAACTTGGCATTTCCATTACAAATTTATGAGGTGGAGCACATTATCATAAAAATTTCATAAAAGATTCAACTTGGCATTCTCATTGGAACTCATGAGATGGAAGATAAACAATCAAGTCATAAAGGCTCAAGATGTAGAAATTAGTATCAAGTCAAGAGTTAAGAATTTATCAAATTTGCATTGAATGGAGTCCAAAGTGAGTATACAAACTTGAAAGCTTCTTCAAAGTTCATGATACTAATGTATATATAGTTGCATGAGTCAAGAAGATAAAATCATCAAATGACACGTAAGAGTGGATAAAATAAATCAAGAAAGCCATTTATTCATCCCAATAGAGGTAGAGAGAGTATAGAACTAATTTTACCAAATCATTAAAAGGGCTTGATTTTAATTTCAAGATCATCAATAGAGAAACTTTAACGATGAAAGAGAGTATCAATGCAAGATCGGAGAAGCAAAAGAATGAGACTTTCATTCAAAAATATGATATTGTAAAGATATCATCCGAAATTCAACAAGATAATATCAAGATGAGTTCATGAAAATGGAAGATGAAAAATTTTGAAAAAGAAACATACAACAACTTCATGTGTTGGGACAATTTAGCATGCCTAATTATCTTCTAATAAAATCAAATTATTCTTCATATGAAGTCAAATTGTTCTTCATTTAAAGGTTTTGTGAAGATGTCTGCTAATTGATATTTTGTATCAATAAATTCTAGAATAACATCATTATTATTGATATGATCTCGTATAAAGTGATGCCTAATGTCAATATGCTTAGTTCTAGAGTATTGAATGAGATTTTTGCTTCAACAAATAGCACTTGTGTTATCACATTTTATGAAAATATTCTTTAATTGAATTCTATAGTCTTCTAAAGTATTTTTCATCCAAACAACTTGTGCACAAGATGCACTTACGGCTATGTATATGGCTTTGGTCATAGATAGTGCAATTGAGTTTTGTTTCTTCGAAGTCCAAGAAACAAGTGCATGTCCTAAAAATTGGCATGTTCCAGATGTGCTTCTTCTATCTATTCTACATCTGCCAAAATCTACATCCACATAGGCTTTTAAATCAAAATCATCAGATTTTGGACACCATAATCCTAGATTTAAAGTTCCTTTAAGATATCTAAGGTTTCTTTTAATGGCTTTAAGGTGAGATAACTTAGGATTAGCTTGAAATCTTGCACAAAGTCCTATACTAAACATGATATCTAGTCTAGTTATGGTGGGGTAAAGTAAACTACCTATCATTCCCCTATATATTTTTTGATCGAAATTTTCTCCACTTTCATCCATGTCTAACTTAGTCGAAGTACTCATAGGAGTGTTTATAGCTTTTGAATAATCCATGTTAAAGTGTTTTAACAATTCTAATGTATATTTAGATTGGTTAAGAAATATACCATCACTAAGTTGTTTAATTTATAATCCTAAAAAGAAGGTTAGTTTATCCATTAGACTCATTTCAAATTCATGACTCATACACTTGGCAAATGATTCACATAATGATTCATTAGTAGAACCAAAGATAATGTCATCAACATAAATTTGAACAATAAGAAAATTATTTTTAAAATATTTAACAAACAATATAGTATCAACCTTGCCTTTAGTAAAATTATTTGAAATTAGAAATAAGCTAAATCTCTTATACTAAGCCTTTGGGGCTTGTTTTAACCAATAGAGAGCCTTGATCAATTTAAACACATGATTAGAAAAAAGAGTTTTTAAAACTGGGTGGTTGCTCAACAAACACTTCTTCAGAAATAAAACCATTTGAGAAAGCACTTTTGACATTCATTTGAAACAACTTAAAATTATTACTACTAGCATAGGCAAGGAACATCCTAAAGGCTTCTAACCTTGCCACAAGAGTGAAGGTCTCTTCGTAATCGATACCTTCTTCTTGGTTGAAACCTTTGGCCACTAATCTAGCCTTGTTTCTAACCATAATACTGAATTCATCTTGCTTATTTCTAAAAACCCATTTAGTACCTATAACTAAATAGTCACTAAGTCTTGGAACAAGCTTTCACAGCTCATTCCTCTCAAATTTGTTCAATTCCTCTTACATTGCGATAACCCAAGAATTATCTTTCTAGCTTCGTCAATACACTTAGGTTCAATTTGAGAAAGAAAAGCGGCGTTGGTAAAAAAATTCTTAAAAGAGGAATGAGTTTGAACTCCTTTTGATGTGTCTCCTATAATTAGCTCCTTTGGATGAGCATCTACATACTTACATTTCTTAGGTAAGAAAATTTGGAAAGAAGATGCATCCAAGTTACTATTTTGAGGAGCGGGTTCAGTTAAATTTAAACCATCAAAATTAAGATCATCATCAAAATCATTTTTTTTAAATTTGAAAACTTCATTAAAAACTACATGAATAGACTCTTCTGTAACTAAGGTTCTTTTGTTAAAAACACGAAAAGCTTTAGAAATAAAAGAGTAACTAAGGAAGATACCTTCATTGGATTTTGTATTGAATTTTCCTAAGGCATCCTTTTCATTCAAGATAAAGCGTTTGCAACCGAAAACTTTAAAGTAAGAAATGTTAGGTTTTTTGTTATTCTATAATTCATAAGGAGTTTTAGATAGAGATGGTCTTATTAGAACTCTATTCTTGACATAGTAAGTCGTATTAATGGCTTCAACCTAAAAGTATTTGAGTAAACTATGTTCATTTAATATGGTTCTTTCCATTTCTTGTAAGTTCCTATTCTTTCTTTCTACTACTCCATTTTGTTGAGAATTCCTCGGAGTAGAGAAATTGTGGTTGTATCCACTAGATTCGCAAAAAATTTGGAAGTCACGATTTTGAAATTCACCACCGTGATCACTCCGAATTGATGAAATCATAAAACCCTTTTCGTTTTGAGCAATTTTACAAAATTTAGAGAAATATTTAAAGCAATCACTTTTGTGAGCCAAGAAATAGGTCCAAGTGTATCTACTATAGTCATCTACAATTACAAATGCATATTTGCTACCTCCTAGGCTCGTTGTGTCAATTGGTCCAAATAAATCCATATGGATCAATTGCAATGGCCTAGAGGTACTTATTTGATTCTTTGACTTGAAGCTATTTTTTATTTGTTTTCCTAGTTGACAAGCATCATACATTTTGTCTTTAATAAACTTAACATTAGGAATGCCTCTTATAAGTTCTTTAAATGTGATTTGAGAGATTAGTTTCATGCTAGCATGACCTAATCTTCTATGCCAAAGCTAAGCATCATCAATCAAAATCGAAAAATATATTTCATTGGTAAGATCATCAATGTTTATGGTGTAGACATTATTTAATTTTAGTGTAATCATAGATGTGTTGTTGTGTGATTTTTCAATAATGCAAGCATCAGATTCAAACTTCACAATATATCCTTTATTACATAATTGACTAATGCTCAAAAGATTATGTTTTAAGTCATCTACCAATAACATATCATCAATTAAAAAGTTTGATTTATTATCTATAGTTCCCTTGCCAATGATTTTACCCATGTTGTTATCTCCGAATGTGACATACTCTTCGTCTTGGCTAGTGAGCTTAGAGAATTGAGATGGATCTCCGATCGTGTGCCTTAAGCATCCACTATCAAGGTATCATCTCTTGCTCCTAGCTTGTGTGGGTAAATGTATGTACAAAAGAGGATAGTTTTTAGGTACCCATTTGAACTTGGGTGCCTTAAATATTGATATACTAATCTTGTCATTATTCATTGAGTTCCTTATAGTTCCTTTAGGAACCCATATCAACTTATGTGGGTTAAGTTTCTTATATGAACATTTGTAAACAACATGTCCGGACTTGCAACAAAAGTTGCATTTCAAATGAGATGATACATGTAGTGTGGGTCCTTTAATGAAGGTGGTAGGATTTCAATGAGATCCACTCATAAATCCAATTTCACTTCTTTTTTCGATGTGACTCTTGTTTGCAAGGATCAAGTCCAAGCCCTTGCTACCGACCTTAAACTTATTTAGGATCTCTTTAAGTAGCAAGTTCTCATTTTTGATTGCCTCTAAGTGTTCACACTTAGAGCATGGAGGTAAAGAGAGAGTTCCAAGTTCAAGACTTTTAAGTTTATCTAATAAGATAGCATGCTCCTTTTTTAATAAATTAAACTTTTTACTAATAACTCTACACTCATCAAATAATTCATGAAAAGCAATTGAAAGTTCATCGAAGGATAAATCTTCATTAAATAACTCACATACCTCTTCTTCGAAAGCCATCAATGCAAAGTTGGTCTCCTCCTTATTGTTTGCTTCCTCATCTTCGGAGCCACTTGAGTCGTCCCATGTTGCCTTTAGAGCCTTCTTCCTCTTTGGTAGCTTCTTCTTGGCTTGGGGGCATTCACTTTTGAAGTACCCCAGCTTCTTGCATTCATAACATATCACTTGTTTTTTTTTAGTTCAAGTTTATTTTTAGTGTCATTTTTAAATTTATTCCTTCTTATAAATTTTTTGAATTTCCAAGTCAAGAGTATAAGTTCATCATCAAGGTCCTCATCACTTGAAGATTCTTTCAAGTGGTCTTCTTGTGTTTGTAATGTCATATCCTTCCTGTTCTTTACAAGGGGGTTCTCGAGCTCATCATGAGCATGGCATGTCATTTCGTAGGTTATCAAAGACCCATTGAGTTCTTCGAGCGAAAATTTTTTTAAGTCCTTGGCCTCTTGAATGGTCGTAACTTTTGGATCCCAACTCTTTGGAAGGGATCTTAAAATTTTAGTTACAAGTTCAAAATTAGAAAAACCTTTACCAAGTGCATTAAGTCCATTGATGACATTCATGAAGCAAGTATACATGTCTCCGATAGACTCACTTGGTTTCATCCGAAATAATTCATAAGAATGGACCAAGAGATTGATTTTGGACTCTCTCACTCACCTAGTGCCTTCATGAGTGATTTCAAGAGTGTGCTAAATATCATAAGCCGATTCCCAAATCAAAACATGATTAAACTCATTTTTATCAAGTGTGTAAACCAAGGCATTCATAGCCTTTGTATTAAGAGCAAAAATCTTCTTCTCCGATTCATTCCATTCATTCATCAGAAGAGAAGATCTTTGAAATCTATTTTCAATAATATTCCAAAGTTTAAAATTCATGAAAATAAGAAAAATCTTCATATGAGTCTTCCAATAAGTGTAATCCGACCCATTAAACATAAGTGGACGTGTAATTGAATGACTCTTTTGCATGCCAAAATACGTCATCTCTCTTGGGTTTTAAATCAAATGAGAGTGATCTTGCTCTGATACAAATTGTAAGGATCTGAGCAGCACTAAGGAGGGGGGGGGGTGAATTAGTGTAGTAGATAAAAATAAAAAATTTAAAGCAATTTTGAAAAAAGTTATTCGTCAAGAAATTTTGGTCTAACGAAAATGATTTCAGCATGGTGATTCAAGTGAATGCTATAGAAAGTAGAGAGGAGGAGACCGAGAGATCGCAGCTAAGTAAAGATTGAAATGCAGTAAGTTAAAAACTCACACATCAAGAGAAGTATACAACCATGTATAGTGGTTCGGTCAAATCACCTATG
The DNA here is from genome assembly GCA_024322285.1 of Musa beccarii. Taxonomy (NCBI): domain Eukaryota; kingdom Viridiplantae; phylum Streptophyta; class Magnoliopsida; order Zingiberales; family Musaceae; genus Musa; species Musa beccarii. The sequence goes on from CM044394.1 coordinate 34,179,259, forward strand.
TCCACTTCTGAAACCTCCTCCGATGAGGTTCCCAACTTCCACTATCAACTCTTCTTGAAAGAAAAGGACCAAGCACCCCTCTTGCAAACTTTTATAAGTGGTTCACTCTCTTACAGAATTTTGATAAAGTAAAACTTGGGAGGTGAATACTCAAGCTTATCGATTGCAATTTGCTATAGTTTTGACTCAGTTTTTTCCACTTCTCAATTGTACTTAGTCAGTTGAGAAGAGAGAGGCATTTATAGACTCAATTAGCTTCAGAATTGGAGTATAAAAGAGTAACATCTTGGACTTGTAGATACTAGCGGTACCACCACCTGACATTGGCAGTACCATCGCCAATTGACCCTACTCTGTCAATGTACTGGGCGGTACCACTGCCCAGTCTAATGGTACTACCACTTAATAGGGTCCTCGAGGTCTGTGGAGGGGCGATACCACCACCTGTCAATCGGTACCACCATTGATAGATAATAACTATTAGCGGTACCATCACTGATCTAGGGCGATACCACCACTTAGACCACCTGGGTGTTAGGATCGGAGAGGCACTAAGAGGGGGGGTGTGAATTAGTGCAGCAGATTAAAACTCGTAAGTTTGAAACCGATTTCGTAAATACCTAGTTCGGATAAAGATTTCGATTCGACGAAAGATGATTTCGTTAAAGTAGCTTGAGTAAAGGAGATGAAGACCGAACGATTTGCAGCTAAGTAGAGAAATGATTCATAAATTTAAACACTCACACCTTTAAAGAACACCACGATGTATAGTTGTTCTGTCAAATGACCTACATCCACTTTTGAAGCCTTCTTTGATGAGGCTCTCAACTTCCACTAGCAAGTCACGTTGAAGGGGAAGGACCAAATACCCATCTTACAACCTTTTTACAAGTGGTTCACACTCTTATAGATTTTTGCAAAGAGAAAGAGGGAGGTGAACACTAGCTAACGAAAACAAGGCTTTGCCAAAGCTTTTGCTCAATTTCTAAATCTCAAAAGGTTGCTCTCTCAGTTGAGAAAAGAGGGGTATTTATAGACCTAAAGAGGACTCAAATTTGGGCTCCAAATTTGAATTACTTTTGGGTTTCCCGTTGCTGGCGGTGCCACTACCTGTCAGTGGTGGTGCCACCGCCTGTCAGTTGTCAGACTGACAAAGTACTGGGCGATGCCACAGCTTGGGCTTGCTGCCTAGCGATGGTAACACCGCCCAGCCTGGCAGTGCCACCACCTGGGCTCTCAGGCTCTGGGCGATGCCACCGCCCAGCCTGGGCTCTTGGGTGCTAGGTGGTGCCATTGCCTAGGCCTTTTTATAAGGCTGAATGACCCCAAATTTTTGGCCCAAATCAACCCAATAAGGGCCCGGTTGGCCCCTACTAGGTTTAAAAAGGATTATTTCATAATCCTTATCCTAACTATAAAATTGAAACATAATTCTAACCAATTTAAACCGACATTCTTCAAGTCTTCTTCCGGTGAGCTTTCCGGCAAACTTCCAGTGGACTTCTGACACTCCTTCAGATTTATTCCGGTGGACTCCCAATAGGCTCCCGGATTCTTGTGGCGATTTCAATGAGTCTTTGGCAAGCTTTTAAACCTTCTCGGTGATCTCTGCGAACCTCCGACGATCTTTCCGATGAACTTCTGAAACCTTCGGCAAGTCCTTGATTCTATCTCGGTTGGTTCCGACAACACTTCCGACGATCCTTCAGACTTCCAGTGAACTCTCCAACTCCCAGCGAACTTGACCTCGGTAAATCACTTTATGTTTTCATCCTATCGTAGTTAATCCTGCACATTTATCTCAACAATACAGATTAGAACAAATAATTCACCAATTGACTTCATCATCAAAATCCGAGACTCAACAATCTCCCCCTTTTTGATGATGATAATCAATTGATGATGGAGTTAATCTTAACTCCCCCTATCTATATGCCATATTATGAGAAGGAAAAAATACTTGAATTCAATCCTGTTGAATTCATCCCAAACCCAATAAGTTTTATTCATTAAACTTATCGTCATACTTAACAAGCATGAATTTTCATCCATAAATATGAAACTTCGTATTTTTCACAATGTCATGGCTTGATATGCATTTTCTAGTCGAATGATAGACATTTATCATTTCAACAAGAGAAACTAATCACAAATTGAAATGACACAAGGATCAAATGATATCAATGAGGTGCACAAGATCAAGGCATGATATCAAATGAATTAATAGTTTAAAAAAAACATCTTAAGCATTTGAGATATATTGCGATACATTGCGATGCTTCATAGCAATTAATTGTTGATTTCAAAGCATGGCAAAATCAATTTGCAATATGAACCATATAAGTTATTGTGATGAGATGCAATACATATAAGTCATTTTTCATTCCAACATATTGCTACATATAAGTCATTTGTCATCAATTTCACATTTTTCTCTACCTTTGTCATCAACAAAAAGGAGATGAAAAATTCATATATGGTTATGAAATCTGAAAAAAAAATTAGTCTTCAATTATCAAATTTTATCAAATATGAACTTGGCATTTATAACTTTAAGAAATGAAACATGCTTAAAGTAGGTGGAGGGAGAATGAAATCAATGAAGCTCAATCATTCAAGGAAGACATCAAATCATAAAACACTACAATAATATGAAGGCATCATCCAAAAGTTACGATCGAAAGAAAAATTCAAGAGATGTCATTCAAAGTCCGAGTAGATAATATGAAAGAAACATACAACATCATACTTAGAAGTATTTCAAAAATATGTCCATAGTAGTCATAAGGTTTACAAAACAAGAGTTAAAGGCAACAACTATTCCTCAGGAGGAATTCCAAAATGCCTATACAGGTGGTCTATCTTCCGGTTCATCTGTCGTACTTCCTTCAAAATTTCAACTTGCTATAAGTTGATTTGATCTTGTTGTGATTTGATTTGATTTAATGCTAACATGATTGGATCTTCGGTGGATGGAGCAGGAGCTGGCTCGGATGGTGCTGGACCAAAGGGACTAGGCGGAGGAGATTCACTTCCCCTAATGACTGGTGTTTCAGGTCGCTCTACAGGTGGGGGAGCTAGATCAATCCTTCTAGGTTGCCTAATCCATATACCATTTCTAAATGTGCATCTAAGACTCTTGAGGAGGTTTCTGTTTATAGTGTTATATCTATCAACTTGTATTATTTCCTCATCGGGTGACACACAAATATCATATGCAAGTATTAATCTAGTGATCAACCCGCGATACGATAATATTAAGTTTCTAGAGATAATTTCCATCATATGCTGTCGGATCAAGTATCCAAAGCAGTTATTTTTTTTGGTCATAATCCAATACATGGTGCTTAATTCTAGCATACTAATCTCATCATGGTGATATTGTTTAGGAAGAAGGATGCTTATGATGATGTGATGAAGAATTTTTGAATTAAAGGGTAATAAGTGCTCGCAGCTTTTGGGAACAATGCCTAGGTTAGGATTTGCAAAAATCGTCTCTAACGCCTCGGAGTGGGTTGCTCCGATTGCATCCATATCTTATTGGCCTCTGAAATAACAACCCCTATCCTTTTCTTCAATTCCAATTAGCTCACATATCGTATGATCAAAAATTTGAATTTCGATTCCCAAAAGGTAGGCAGTCAAGCTATCATTTTTCACACTCAAGTTTGCATAGAACAACTTAACCAACCTAGGATAAATCGATTCATTGATTCGTAAGATAGCCAAGACATCTAAATCGACAAACTATCTAATGGGTTCTAGGTTTCCTAGTTCACCTAGATCAACATGTTTTCTCTTATGTATGGCTTTAGATTCGAAATTAGGGTACCTTAGAGCTATTTCATTAGATCTAAAGAGGATTGGGTCATAGGAATCTCCTTCCAACCTTTTCCCTTTGCCTCTTGATGATCTCTTAGGAGCCATATCTAGTCATGATGATGGATCAAGAAGATACATTAAGGAATAGACCAAGTAATGAGAAGAGAAGAGAAAATTTCAGATTTTACCTTGTTTGAGTTTCCTTGGGAGGTGAAGATCTTCATTCAAGAAGAAACTTTTTCTTAGGCTTTTAGAGGAAGAAGATGGGGTGTAGAGAGGATTAGAGGGCTTTGGAGGAGGAGGAAGAGAAATTTTTTGGGTTGGTGGCACCACCGACCCTAACCCACCCCTTAAATATAGGGGTGTTCGGGTAGTGCCACCGCCAATCGGGCGGTGCCACCACCTGGGAGCCGAGCACCCAAGCGGTGCTACCGTTGGTTCTGGCAGTGCCGCCGCTGGCACCAAAAAATTTTTTTTATATGTTTTATTTTATTTTCAGAAGTTTTAATGTGTTGATTTAAGATAGGATGGTATCTTGAATGACTCTTTAAAATACAAAATGAAAAGAAGGAAGTCAAGTCCACGAAAATCGAAAAGAGGATAACAAGGAATTTAAAAAAGACTTACAATGAAGCTCATTCACGAGGATAATTTAACATGCCTAATTCCCTTCTAATAAAGTTAAATTATTCTTCATTTAAGGGTTTTGTGAAAATATTTACTAATTGATATTTTGTATCAATAAATTCTAGAATGACATCATTACTATTGATATGATCTCGTATAAAGTGATGCCTAATGTCAATATGCTTAGTTCTAGAGTGTTGAATAGGATTTTTGATTAAACAAATAGTGCTTGTATTATCACATTTTATGGGAATGTTCTTTAAATAAATTTCATAATCTTCTAATATATTTTTCATCCAAATAATCTATGCACAACATGCACTTGCAACTATGTATGTAGCTTCGACCATAGATAGTACAACCAAGTTTTGTTTCTTGAAAGATCAAGAAACGAGTGCATGTCCTAATAATTGACATGTTCTGGATGTACTTTTTCTATCTATTCTATATCCGCCAAAATCGACATCCGCATAAGCTATTAAATCAAGATTATCAGATTTTAGATACCATAATCCTAGATTATGAGTACCTTTAAGATATCTAAGAATTCTTTTAACGGCTTTAAGATAAGACAGCTTTGGATCAACTTGAAATCTCACACAAAATCCTACACTAAACATAATATCTGGTCTAGTCACGGTAAGATAGAGTAAGCTACCTATCATTCCCTCATATGTCTTTTGATCGAAATTTTCTCCACTTTCATCCAAATCTAACTTAGTGAAAGTACTCATAGGAGTATTTATAGCTTTTGAACCATCAATATTAAATCTTTTTAACAATTCTAATGTATATTTAGATTGATTAGGAAATATACCATTACTAAGTTGTTTAATTTGTAATCCTAAAAAGAAGGTTAATTCTCCCATTAGGCTCATTTTAAATTCATGGCTCATACACTTGGCAAATGATTCACATAGTGATTCATCCGAAGAACAAAAAATAATATCATCAACATAAATTTGAACAGTAAAAAAATTATTTTTAAAATATTTGATAAACAATGTAGTATCAACCTTATCTTTTGTAAAATTATTTGAAATAAGAAAGGAACTAAGCCTTTCAAACCAAGCTCTAGGAGCTTGTTTTAATCCATAGAGAGTCTTAGTTAGTTTAAACACATGGTTAGGAAGAAGAGAGTTTTCAAACCCAGGAGGTTATTCAATATACATTTCTTCGAAAATAAAGTCATTCAAGAAAGCACTTTTGACATCCATTTGAAATAATTTAAAATTATTATACTAGCATAGGCAAGGAGCATTCTAATGACTTCTAATCTTGCCATAGGAGCGAAGGTCTTTTCGTAATCAATACATTCTTCTTAGTTGAAACCTTTGGCCACTAGTCTAGCCTTATTTCTAACCATGATACCATATTCATCTTGCTTGTTTCTAAAAATCCATTTAGTACCAACAACTAAATGGTCATTAGGTCTAGGAACAAGCTTCCATACCTCATTCCTCTCAAATTGATTCAATTCTTCTTGCATTGCGATAACCCAAGAATCATCTTTCAAGGCATCATCAATGCACTTAGGTTCAATTTGAGAAAGAAAAGTGGCATGGGCACAAAATTTTTTAAAAGAAGAACGAGTTTGAACCCCTTTCGATGTATCTCTTATAATTAACTCCTTGGGATGGGCATCTACATACTTCCATTCCTTAGGTAAGGAAATTTAGGAAGAAGATGCATCCAAGTGGCCATTTTGAGGAGAAGGTTCATTCAAATTTAAATCATCAAAACTAAGATCATCGTCAAAATTATTTTTTTTAATTCAAAAAATTCATTAAAAACTACATGAATAGACTCTTCTATAACTAAGGTTCTTTTGTTAAAAACTCGAAAAACTTTAGAAATAGAAGAGTAACCAAGAAAGATGCCTTCATCGGATTTAGCATCAAATTTTCCTAAAGCATCCTTTTCATTTAAAATAAAGCATTTACAATCAAAAACTTTAAAGTAAGAAACATTAGGTTTTTCATTATTCTATAATTCATACGGAGTCTTAGATAGAGATGGTCTTACTAGAACTCTATTCATGACATAGTAAGCCGTGTTCATATCTTCGACCCAAAAATATTTTAGTAAATTATATTCATTTAACATGGTTCTTGCCATTTCTTGTAAATTTCTATTTTTTTCTTTCCACTACTCCATTTTGTTGAGGATTCCTCGGAGTAGAGAAGTTATGGTTATATCCATTTATTTTACAAAAATTTTAAAAGTCATGGTTTTGAAATTTACCACCGTGATTACTCCGAATTGATGAAATCATGAAACCTTTTTTGTTTTGAGTAAGTTTACAAAATTTAGAAAAACATTTGAAACAAGCACTTTTGTGAGCCAAGAAATCGGTTCAAGTGTATCTACTATAGTCATCCATAATTACGAAGACATATTTGCTACCTCCTAGGCTTGTTATATCAATTAGTCCAAATAAGTCCAAATGGATCAATTGTAATGGTCTAGTGGTGCTAATTTGATTTTTTGGTTTGAAACTAATTTTTATTTGTTTTTCTAGTTGACAAGCATCACACATGTTGTCCTTGACAAACTTCATATTGGGAATCCCTCGTACTAACTTTCTAGATGAAATCTTAGATATTAGTTTCATGCTTGCATGGCCTAATCTCTTATGCCAAAGCCAAGCATCATCATTCAAAATCGTAAAACACATTTCATTAGTTAGTTCATCAATATTAATGGTGTAGACATTATTTTGTTTTAAAGCAATCATGGATATGTTATTGTTTGGTTTTTCAATTATGCAAACATTAGATTCAAATCTAACAACATAACCTTTATCACATAATTGACTAATGCTTAAAAGATTATGTTTTAGTCCATCAATTAGCAACACATCACCAATTGAAAAACTTGATTTGTTACCTATGGTTCCCTTGCCAATGATTTTACCCTTGTTGTTGTCTCCGAAGGTGACATACTCTTCTTCTTTGCTAGTAAGCATAGAGAAATGAGATAGATCTCTGATCATGTGCCTTGAGCATCCACTATCAAGATACCATCTCTTGCTCCTAGCTTATGAGTTTGTCTACAAAAGAGGATGGTTTTTAGGTACCCATTTGATTTTAGGTGCCCCACAAATTGATCTACTAATTTTGTAATTTAATATTGAATTATTTATGGTTCCTTTAGGAACCCATATCAATTTATGTGGACTATATTTCTTAAACGGACATTTGTAAATAACATGTTCAGATTTACAACAAAAATTACATCTCAAGTGAGATGATACATGTAGTGTGGGTCCTTTAATGAAGGTGGTAGGACTTTGGTGAGATTTACTCAAATCCAATTCCACTTCTATTTCCGACATGACCCTTGTTTGCAAGGATCATGTCAAGGCCCTTACTACCGACTTTAAACTTATGTAAGGTCTCTTTAAGCAACAAGTTTTCATTTTTAATTTCCTCTAAGTGTTCACACTTAGAGCATGGGGGTAAAGAAGGAGTTTGAAGACTATCAAACTTATTTTGTAATGAGGCATGCTCTTTCTTTAATAGAGTGAACTTCTTACTAATAGTTCTACACTCATCAAATAAATCATGAAAAGCGATAGAGAGTTCATCGAAAGATAAATCTTCATTAAGTAAATCACATACCTCTTCTCCTAAAGCCATTATCACAAAGTTTACCTCCTCTTTATTGCTTGTCTCTTCATTCTCGGAGTCACTAGAGTCGTCCCATATTGCCTTTAACGCTTTCTTCTTCTTCGATTGCTTCTTCTTGGCTTGGGGGCATTCATTTTTGAAGTGTCCCAGCTTTTTGCACTCGTAACATATGACTTGGTACTTTTTTAGTTCAAGTTTATTTTTAATATCGTTTTTAAATTTGTTTCTTCTTAAAATTTTCTTAAACTTTTGAGTTAAAAGTGCAATGTCATCGTCACTGTCCTCATCACTTGATGTTCCTTTTAAGTGGCCTTCTTGTATTCTTAATGCCATATTCTTCCTATTCTTTGGAAGGGGGTACTCAAGCTCTTCATGAGCATGGCATGTTATTTCGTAGGTCATTAGAGACCCAATAAGTTCTTCGAGAGGAAAAGTTTTAAGATCCTTGGCCTCTTGAATGGCCATAACTTTTGGATCCCAACTCTTTAGAAGGGATCTTAAGATCTTAAGTTCAAAATTAGAAAAACCTTTACCAAGTGCTTTGAGTCCATTGATGACATCTGTGAAGCGGGTGTACATGTCTCCGATAGACTCACTTAGTTTCATTTAAAAAAGTTCATAGGAATGCACAAGAATGTTGATTTTGGACTCTTTCGCTCGGCTAGTGCCTTCATGAGTGATCTCAAGAGTACACCAAATATCAAAAGCCAATTCACAAATCGAAACGCGATTATATTCATTTTTGTTGAGTGTGCAAAACAAGGCATTCGTAGCCTTTGTATTTAAAGCAAAAGTCTTCTTCTCTAATTCATTCCATTCGCTCGTCGGAAGAGAAGATTTTTGAAATCCATTTTCGACGATACTCCAAAGCCCAAAATCTATGGAAATAAGAAATATCCTCATACGAGTCATCCAATACATGTAATCCGACCCATTAAACATAGGCGAACGTGTAATAGAGTGACCCTCTTGCATGTCGGAATAAGTCATCTCTCTTGGTTTTTAAACCAAATATGAGAGTGAACTTTGCTCTGATACCAATTGTTAGGATCGGAGAGCCACTAAGAGGGGGGGGTGAATTAGTGTAGCGGATTAAAACTCGTAAGTTTGAAACCAATTTCGTAAACAACTAGTTCGGATAAAGATTTTGATTCGATGAAAGATGACTTCGTTAAAGTAGCTTGAGTAAAGGAGATGAAGATCGAACGATTTACAACTAAGTAGAGAAATGATTTAGAAATTTAAACACTCACACATTCAAAGAATACCACGATGTATAGTGGTTCGATCAAATGACCTACATCCACTTTCAAAGCCTTCTTCGATGAGGCTCCCAACTTCCACTAGCAAGTCACGTTGAAGGGGAAGGACCAAATACCCGTCTTACAACCTTTTTACAAGTAGTTCACACTCTTACAGATTTTTACAAAGAGAAAGAGGGAGGTGAACACTAGCTATCGAAAATAAGGCTTTGCCAAAGCTTTTGCTCAATTTCTAACTCTCAAAAGGTTGCTCTCTCAGTTGAGAAAAGAGGGGTATTTATAGACCCCAAGAGGATTTAAATTTGGGCTCCAAATTTGAATTACTTTTGGGTTTCTCGGTGCTGGCAGTGCCACCGCCTATCAGTTGTCAGACTGACAGAGTACTGGGCGGTGCCACCGCTTGGGCTTGGTGCCCAGCGGTGGTACCACCGCCCAGCCCTACGGTGCCACCGCTTGGGCTCTTGGGCTCTGGGCGGTGGCCCCAGCCTGGGCTCTCGGGTGCTGGGCAGTGCCATCGCCCCGGCCTTTCAACAAGGCTGAATGACCCCAAATTTTCAGCCCAAATCAGCCCAATAAGGACCCAATTGGCCCCTACTAGGTTTAAAAAGGATTATTTCCTAATCCTTACCCTAACTACAAAATTGAAACATAATTCTAAGTAATTTAAACTGACATTCTTCAAGTCTTCTTCCGGTGAGCTTTCCGACGAACTTCCGGTGGACTTCCGACACTCCTTCGGATTTCTTTCGGCGGACTCCCAACAGGCACCCGGGATTCTTATGGCGAGTTTAACGAGTCTTTGGCAAGCTTCTGAACCTTCTTGGTGATCTCCACGAACCTCTAACGATCTTTTTGGTGAACTTCCGTAACCTTCGGCAAGTCCCTGATTTCATCTCGGTTGGTTCCGACAACACTTCCAACAATCCTTCAGACTTTCGGTGAACACTCGAACTCCCGATTAACTTGACCTTGGTAAATCGCTTTATGTTTTCATCCTATCATAGTTAATCCTGCATATTTATCTCAATAATATGGATTAGAATAAATAATTCACCAATTGACTTCAACATCAAAATCCGAGATTCAACACCGGGAACTAGTTCCCGAGGAGGTGCCACCACCCAGTCTAGCGGTGTCAGCGCCAGACATGGTTACTACTGATGAATGGGCCTTGAATTTGGCCTAATTTAGTTCAATTAAGGCCTAGTTGGCCCCTACTAGGGTCAATTAGGATTATCACCTAATCTTAACCCTAATTGCATACTAACTATGAAATTGAAAATATATTCTAAGCAAATTAAAAATTGGCAACGTTGAGTCTTATTCCAATAAGCTTTCCGGCAAACTTTCGACGGACTTTCGATACACCCTTGGATATCTTCCGGCGGACTTCTAGCAGCCTCCCGGACTTTATGGTGAGTTTGACGAATCTTTTGGCCACCTTCCGAACTTTCTCGATGAACTCCACAAACCTCCGACGAACCTTCCGACGAACTTTCGAAACCTTCAGTAAGTCCCCGATTCATTCTTGGCTAGTTCCGATAGTACTTCTGACGATCCTTCGGACTTCCGATAGACTCTCGAACTCTCAATGTACTTAACTTTGGTAATTTGCTTTATGTCTTCATTGCTATCGTAGTCAATCCTACACACTTATTTCAATAATATGGATTAGATGAAATAACCTATCAATTGACTTTAGCATCAAAATCTGAGATTCAACAGAAAGATCAATAGTGGATGTCGGTAACCGCATTGGAGGAGGTATCGGGAGTAGACGTAGGTCGATCGACCGAACCACCATAAAATTACTGTGTTCTTCTCTTGGTGCATAAATTTTATTTGCTGCATTCAATTTTTTACTTCACTGCAATCGTTCAATCTCCCCTTCTCCACTCTCTTACATATTCACTCGAATCAAACTCTTTATCGAAATCATTTTCATCGAACAAAATTTTCTCAGCGCCCCCCATTAGTGCCTTTCTTGATCCTAACAGTTGGTATTAGAGCAAGGTCACTCTCATTTTGGTTTAAAACCCAAGAGAGATGGTATTTGTCAGCATCCAAGAGGGTCACTCAATCACACGTCCACCTATAATCAATAGGTCAGATTTCACTTAGAAAACTCACTCAATCACATTGTCGAAAACAGCTTTCAAAAGTCTTCTCTTCTGATGAACGATTGGAATGAGTTAGAGAAGAAGACTTTCGCTCTTAATGCCAAGGCAATGAATACCTTGTTGCACCTTAGATAAAAATGAATTTAATCTTATTTCAATTTACGAAATAGCTTTTCATATTTGGCATACTCTTGAAATCACTCACAAAGGTACTAGTCGAGTGAAAGAGTCCAAAATCAATCTTTTAATTCATTCTTATGAGTTGTTTCGGATGAAACCAAGTGAGTCCATTAGAAACATATACACTCGATTTATGGATGTCATCAATGGACTAAAAGCACTTGGGAAAAGTTTTTCTAATTTTAAACTTTAACTAAAATTTTAAGATCCCTTCTAAAGAGTTAGGATCCTAAAGTAACGGCTATTCAAGAGGCTAAGGATTTAAAGAATTTCCCTCTCGAAAAATTAATTGGGTCATTAATGACCTATGAGATGACTTGCAATGCTCATGATGAGTTTGAGAACTCCCTTCCAAAGAACAGGAAGAACATGATACTAAGAATACAAGAAGACCACTTGAAAGAAAGTTCAAGTGATGAGGACTATGATGACGAACTAGTACTCTTGACATGAAAATTCAAAAAATTTATAAGAAGAAATAAAGCTAAAAATGACTCTAAAAATAAATTTGAACCCAAGAAAGAACAAATCATATGCTATGAATGCAAGAAGCTAGGGCATTTCAAAAGCGAATGCCCCCAAGCAAAAAAGAAGCAACCGAAGAAGAAGGCCCTTAAGGCAATGTGGGATGATTCAAGTGGCTCCGAAGATGAAGAACAAAGCAACAAGGAGGTCGTCAACTATGCTCTAATGGCTATCGGAGAAGAGGTAAGTAATTTATTAGATGAAAAATTAACTTTCAATGAGCTTTCAAATGCTTTTCATAATTTGTTTGATGAGTATAGAATAATTAATAAAAAATTTAATTCATTGACAAAGGAGCATGCATTCCTAGTTAATGAATTTGAAAATCTTAAACATGACACTCCTTCCTTGCCTCCATGCACTAAGTGTGAACACTTAGAGGCACTTAAGAAGGAAAACTTACTACTTAAAGAAACCTTAGAAAAATTTAAGGTTGGTAGCAAGTCTTTGAACATGATCCTTGCTAATAGGGTCACGTTCATAAAAGAAGTGGAATCGGATTTGTGAATGGGTCTCACCGAAATCCAACCATTTTCATTAAAGGCCCTACCTTACATGTATCACCTCACATAAAATTTAAATTTTGTTACAAACATGGATACTTCACTTATAAATGTCCATTTGAAAGTATAGTCCACACAAATTGATTTGGGTTCCTAAAGGGACTATAAGGAATTCAATGCAAAACGATAAGATGCATAGATCAATTTTTTAGGCACCTAAGTTCAAGTGGGTAGCCAAAAATCATCTCATGTAGACATCTTTACCATCATAGGCTAGGAGCAAGTAATGATACCTCATTAATGCATGGTCGTTATCAAGCTCACTAGCTCAAAAATGAAAAAGCATTGATTGCATTGTGTTGATTGCTTTTATGATAACCTTCCACCAATGCTAAAACACACAAGTAGTGAGACTAAGGGACACTATCTTAGTTAACTTTGTTAGATTTCTTGAAAAATAATTTTGATGATATTCTTATTTACAAATATTGAGATTCAAGCTTTCGAAATTTTCTGAACCACCTAACGACACTCCTCTCTTATTATTCATGTTATCAATCTTTCTCCTGAGGAAGATGTTTTGATAATGATGTTGAATCTCGGATTTTGATGATGAAACTAATTGATCATGTTTAGTTATCTAACTATGCTTTGAGTCATGCAGGTCTACTGTCGATCAGGATTATACAATTGATGTAGGAAGAATCAATATTATGCTAGAGGAAATTATATCAGGAGATTGGACGTCGAGCTGGAGGTCCGATCAATGATCGGCAAAAGGCTTCGGACAAAGAAATTGAGCATTAGGCTAAGAGGAGTGGAGTTGTGCCAAGGAGATCAGGGCTGTGGAGTTCAACTACTGATTAGGCAACAAACCACAAGAGAGGATGATGCGTCAGAGTGTCAGATGAAGCGCCGATGGACTAATGATGTGCTGGGCAACTAATTACGATTCACACTGTAATAATTATCTAGAACAAAGTAGGATTGAGTCAAAATTGAGTTGATTTTGGACGAAATAATACCAACTCAATTATGGGCCAATTGGGCCTAAATTAGGATAGATTTGGGCTCATTGAGAGGCCTATTCAGTGGTCTAAAACTTGCTGCAGGCGGTGGCACCGCCAAACTGGCAGTGGAACCGCCTCTAAGCTAAAAAAGTGAAAAAGTGCACTTTTCCAAGCTGCAAATGGTGGTACCGCCCAACATTAAAGTTGCAATAGTGGTACCACTATTGAGAAATCGTGGGAAGTCAGCATCTCATGCATAGTGGAAAACAAAACAAGATCAGATTTCTCATAGTTACATACTTGGCCGTTATGCGACGATTGGTGCATGAAAAAATCGTAAATCTAAAAATCACACTTATCATGTCAGAAGTGTTACTTGGGGAGATCGTATATCCTTGAATTTCTAGATCCGATGGAGAGAATGAAGGAGTACTAGCGTACTCTCTAGCGGTAATCCACACAACAAATGCAGCGACGATGCTCCTCAGATCACCGTGGGATCTCCCTCTCCCCGTACACCATGAGGCTACCGGAGCCAAGGAGGAGGAGAGGAGGCTGAGGAGAATAGAAGGGACGACTACCAAGAGCTCTAGCCTATGAACCAAGGAGTTCCTCCTATTTATAGAGGTGCTAGAAGCATTTCCTTAACGAATCCTATTCACAATGGATCTCCATCCAGTTCACATTGGATCTCTATCCAATTGGATCTTATCCACAGGATCCAAAATAGGGGCTCCATAGATATCTTATATCTACACCTTTACTCATCGCAACATCCACCTAATGTGTATAATCCTCTAGGCCCGATATCGAGCTAGGCGTGAGTTGCTCCCATCAGAACTCCTTCTGATATAGTGAATTATTATCTCCATTATTTTCTCAAGTCTAAGGACCAGACACACTACTGGAACTATGGAATCGTTGTATGATATTAGGGAACTATGGAATCATTCTCCAATGTATAGTGATATTAGGTATCATTAACTCCATATAATATCATATAACTATATCGGTTATCTCGATGTCCTATCTATGAGTAATATGACCAGGATGATTTAAGATCTCTGTTTAAAAGGTATATCGGTCTCATTATCGTGATCTCATCACGATCTGATTCCCATTGCATAGATCCATGGACATCACAATATTCATCCAGATAATATGAGAAAATATCAATAATAATATGCAAAGAGATTGACATAACATGTCACAGGTGCCATCACTCACATTATTGGCTTGTAGAGCACTTATAACTAACACTTTTCTCTCCATATCTCATACGGTGTAGACACTACCGATCTAGATGGAACTCTATTCAGAAGGTAAGCTGTAGTCTCTAGGGCATATCTCCAAAATGAGATGGGTAGGTCAGCGAAACTCATCATAGACCGCACCATATCTAATAGTGTCCGATTCCTCCTTTTTGATACACCATTGAGCTGTGGTGTATAAGGAGGTGTCCATTAGGACAGAATCCCATGGTCTTTGAGGAACTAGGTGAATTTCGTACTCAAGTATTCTTCTCCTCGATCCGATCGAAGAGTGTTAATACTCTTTGCACTCTGGTTCTCTACTTCATTCTGATACTCCTTGAATTTCTCGAAGGCTTCGGACTTGTACTTCATCAAGTACACATATCCATACCTAGAGAAATCATCAGTAAAAGGAATGAAGTAAGAGTAACCACCTATGGCCTGAGTTGACATAGGACCACATACATCACTATGTATGAGTTCTAATAACTCAATGGCTCTCTCTAGTTCCACTAAATGGAGAGTTGGTCATTTTTCCATGAAGGTAAGGCTTACAAGTTGTATATGACTCAAAGTCAAATGGATCTAAGTATCCATCTTTCAACAGCTTTCGAATCCTTTCCTCATAGATATGACCTAGCCTACAATGCCACAGGCATGCACCGTTCACCTCATCTTGTTTTCTCTTGGATACATTTACATTCAGGATATGTGGAGTAGTATTTAGAATAAATAAACCATTATGCAATGTCCCTCTAGTAATAATCTTATCATTCTTACTAAGTGAACAATAATTGTTCTCAAAAAGTATTTTATAACCATTTAATGTCAAACATGAAATGAATATAATATTTTTGACAATAAAGGGAACAAAATAATATGCATCTAATGCAATGTTAACTCCATCAAGTAGATTAGAGTGACCTAGCCGATAGCAACAGTAGCAACTCTTGCTCCATTGCCCATCTTGAGGTCCATCTCACCTTTTGCCAATCTCGTAGGCCTTGCCAGAACCTGTAACGAATTGTAGATGTGATAAGCACTATCGGGTATCTAATACCCATGCATTATCACAAATGTCTAACATATGGAGACTGATCATGAATGTACCTAAATTTTCTCCAAGCTTCTATTTCGCCTTTTCTGCAAGATATATCTTGTAGTTCATTTTCCAATGCCCAACTTGATTCTGCAAGATATACTTATCTAGTAGGTGTATAGCATTCACATGCATAGGCACACCAGATGATTATGGAGCTCAATCTAATATGATTAGGCCTGAGCCAGTAGACCTTATCATTTACATCAGGATCTATGTGCATATCGGTGCATCTCTATGCCTAGTAATCATCCATCTAGGCATCGTCAGACCTGCTCGTCACCTCGATGCATCTCCATGCATCGCAATCATTTGAATCGGTCTTGAGGGTCCCGTTGTTACCTCCAGGCTTCTATTATGCCTCTTTATGTAATTACAACATAATTAGAAGCATGCAGGACTGATAATCAATGAAAAATAGAGGCTCGCAGGCCCCAATAATCACATGCACACATCATAAAGTTCATGATCGTCTTCCCACATCACACATCGCATGTATGCATCATATAGGATTACTAGATAAATAATAATAGTTACTTAAACCTTTTAAATAACTAAAATTCTGAAATCAGGGAAATGTAGGATATTTTCAGAAATGTCAAGGGTATTTTCATAATTTTATCAGGACATGCCATGGAATTTTCATAATTGATAGGGGCAAAACTATCTTTTACCTCAAATCTCCCCCAAATGCTGCCTCCCTGCTATGGCCACCACCTCGCAGGCTTGTAGTAGTTGCAATTTCTTATGGTCGCTGCCTGCTAGGCGTGCAGCAGCCCTCGGCATGCGTACGACACCGCCTTGGGTGCTGTCGCCTTTGCGCAGAGGCGGTTGCTGCCTCTCTTTGTGGCACCTCCTTGCGCTGGTGGTGTGCAGTTGCCTATGCAAAGGTGCTACCGCATCAAGCGCGGGCAGCTGCCTAGCGCATGGGTAGCCGCCTCATGAGGCGATTGCTAGCGGCCGTCGCCTGTGCCCCTACGCAACAGCTTGTGCGGGGGCGGTGGCCACCCCGCGCCACCTTACCCAAGCGGTGGGCAGTCACCTCGCACAAGCAGTGCAGTTGCTGCCTTGAGGCCATGGGCTATGTAGCCTCGCCTCACACAGCGGTTGTCGCCTGCAACCGGCCCACACTCGCAGCGGCCGTTGCCTTGGGCAGGCAGTGGGTAGCCGTCGGGCTGTTGTTGCCTTATGCAGTGTTACCTTGCACACACCAGCAGCTGCAACCCCTTGCGGCTGTTGCCTTGTGTGCGCAGGCAGTTGTCGCCTCGCGCACCGACGGTCGTAACCATTGCAGTCATCACGTCGCACGTGCAGGGGCTATTGTCATGCGCACCAACTCCGATCGATCCGCCGGGCAACAACAGTTGCTGCCTTTACCTCCTTTTGTGTCAACAAATTTGACATAGAAAGATCATTCTTTGGATATAAAAACCACATCAAACACAGTAAGAATGCATAAAACAATTCTACACGATCGAACACAACACATGCAGTTTATAATCCAATCATCGCACAATGAACACTGGCTCTAATACCACTATTGGGAAATCACGAGGAGTCAGCATCTCATGTGCAGCAGAAAACAATACTAGATTTTCCATAGTTATGTACTTGGCCATTGTACGATGATTGGCACATAAAAAAATCGTAAATATAAAAAACTGCACGTATCATGTCAGAAGCATTACTTGGGGAGATCGTATATCCCTAATTTCCAGATCCAATGAAGAGGATGAAGTAGCACTAGCGTACTCCTCTCTAACGATAATCCACACAATGGACACAGTGACGATGCTCCTCA
Source organism: Musa beccarii (assembly GCA_024322285.1). NCBI lineage: Eukaryota > Viridiplantae > Streptophyta > Magnoliopsida > Zingiberales > Musaceae > Musa > Musa beccarii. The sequence continues at coordinate 34,197,093 of CM044394.1, forward strand.
AATCACCACGGGATCTCTCTCTCCCCTACACCACGAGGCTACTGGAGCCAAGGAGAAGGAGAGGAGGCTGAGGGGAATAGGAGGGGTGACTACCAAGAGCTCTAACCTATGAACCAGGGAGTTCCTCCTATTTATAGAGGTGCTGGAAGCATTTTCTTAACGGATCTTGTTCACATTAGATCTCCATCTAATTCACATTGGATATCTATCCAATTGGATCTTATCCAGAGGATCCAAAATAGGGGCTCCATAGATATCTTATATCTACACCTCTACTCATCGCAACATCCACCTAATGTATGTAATCCTCTAGGCCCAATATCGAGCTGGGCATGAGTCGCTCCCATCAGAACTCCTTTTGACTCAGAACTCCTTCTAATATAGTGAATTATTATCTCTATAATAATTCACTCGACTCATCGACTATGGTCGTACTAGGCCACTATGCCATAGTCTCCAAACAGTATAGGGGGATCTGATCCATCGAACCTATATGTCCTTAGTTACTATATATCTTAGTCCCTCATCCATCTATATCTCAAAGATCGTATATTGGGCATGGTAGAGTCAGGCCCATACAGAATCTTGTCCGAGTCTCGCTTTAATCGGATTCTCTCGCAGAACTCCTTCTCTCTCAATCTGAACAACCCTGGCCAGGGATTTTGCCTGAGTGAGCACACGCAGAATATTCATCTCATGATGCCGAGAGTGGATAATCCTCTATTGATATACAATTGCCTTCGTATGGTTGGCTACCATCCCTAAGAACCGATTGTACCAGATCTGGAGCTTTCCAAACCTGTAAGTCCGGTGTCAAAGAATAGAGTACTCACACAAGGCATCTTTAGTGTCTCAAGTCTAGGACCAAACACACTACTGGGACTACAGAATCGCTGTATGATATTAGGTATCATTAACTATACAATATTCTGTAACCAGATTAATCAGTGAACTCATTCTGCAATGAGCACCTACACCGTACCTCTAGTATCCCCACATAAGTGACTATAAGACCAGTCGCCTCCATCATATAGACGAGTATACAACACACTAGTCTATTTGGTTGTCTCGATGTCCTCATCGAGTAACCTATGACCAGGATGATTTAGGATATGTGTTTAAAAGGTATATTGGTCTCATTATCATGATCTCATCATGATCCGATTCCCATTGCACAGATCCATAGATATCATAATATTTATCTAGATAATGTGAGAAAATATCAATAATAATATTCAAAAAGATTGACACAGCATGTTACAAGTGTCATTACTCACATGATTGGCTTGTCGGGCACCTATAACTAACAACCGCCCCAAGCTAACGGTAGTTCCACCAGTGTTAGGGTCAAACTAGCGGTGGTACCGCCAGTGTCAGGCGGTGGTACTGCCAACACCCGAAATCTGGGGTGATTTAAATTTGGGCTCCAAATTTGAATCACCTTGAGGCCTATAAATACCCCTCTCATCCATGATTGAAACACACACAAAACTTGAGAAAGAAAAAAGGAAAACTTTATTGCAATAGTGTCAAAATCTTTCTTTTAAGCTTTAAGTGTGATCTAGTCCAAGAGAGGGGTAAGAGACCTTGTAAAGGTTAAGTCCCAAACCTATAAAAGGAGAACTGGGCTGTAAGGGAGTTAGTCTTTGCTCGTTGGAAGGAAGACAACTAGTGGAAAAGCCGGTGGCCTCAAGAGAAGAGGAATCGGGAGTGGACGTAGGTCGGATGATCGAACCACTATAAAACTCAGTTTGCATTTATATTCTTGAATTTGCCTTTTTATAAACCTTTACTTTAGTTGTTCACTACCCTTCATCTTCTCTAAACATTCTCAAGTTTAAGTTAATGCTTTTTCGATATGGTTTTAGTTTAAATGAAGTTTTTAACGTTCGAAGTTTCCAAAATTATTTTAAATCGCTAAAAATTATCATACCTAACCGCTGCACTAATTCACCCCCCCTTTTAGTGCCACTCAAATCCTAAAAATTGGTATCAGAGCCTCGTTATTTCTCTTTTGGATTCACACCGGCGAGAAATGGCTATTCACGGCTTTCAAGAGGATTTTTGTATTGTTCGTCCTCTGTTCTTTAACGGGTCAGACTATACTTATTGAAAAACTCGAATAAGAGTTTTCTTGCTTTCTATAAATTTCGATTTATAGAATATTATTGAAAACGACTTTCAACTTCCCTCTAAACCAATAAACGAATAGTCGAATTTATTAAAAAAATCTTTTTCTTTAAATGTAAAAGCCTATGAATGCCTCGTTTTGCTCTTTGAACAAAAATGAGTTTAATTGGATTTCAACTTATAAAACTGCTTTTGATATTTTGCACACACTTGAAATCATGTAAGAGGGAACGAGTAGAGTCAAAGACTCAAAAGTAAACCTTCTTATGCATGATTTTGAGCTTTTCAAAATGACACCAAGTGAGACTATCAACAACATGTATACCTATTTAACGGATGTCATCAATAGTCTAAGAGCTTTTGGTAAATCTTTTTCAGATTTTGATCTTGTAAATAAGATTTTAAGATCCCTTCCAAAATGGTGGGATTCTAAGGTAATCGCAATACAAGAGGCTAAAGATTTAAATAATTTACCTATTGAAGAACTTATTAGCTCTTTAATAATATATGAAATGAGTTTCTAGAAACATGTTAAACTCGATGAACATATAAACCATCTTCTAATGAACAACAAGGATTTGGAACTTTGGACAAGTGAATGCCACTTGAGTGATGACTCTAGTGATGAGGACAATGATGAACTTGAACTTCGAACATTAAAACTTCAAAAGTTCATAAAACAAGAATCTAAAATAAAAAATAAATTTGAACAAAGGAAGAGGCCAAAGAAGAGGAAGGCACCAAAGAACAAATCCAAGTGCGAGATGGCGAACTATGCTTTGACAGCTCTTGATAATAAGGTAAACAACTTAACCAAAACTCCCTTGAATTATTTTGAAATTGCATGATGTTTTTCATGAGTGCTTAATTTAGATAGTAGGAAATAAAAAAAATTATTTTCAAAAATTATCATGCTTTTCTTTCTAGTATTTTTGAAAAGTAAAAATTATGATTGATGATTGGATGATTTATACAATTCCATGAATGTTTATGATTTTCGCATCGAATTTTGATGCATGGTTTTGACACAAAATTTAATTAGCATGATTATATTTAATAGGATTAATCCATGATTGTGTACTTTGGTTTTCATGCTTAATGAGGATTTGAAGTAATGAAAATTGAAATCCTATGTTTTGGAACAATATGTTTTTTGTATTGATGGTTTTCATGATGAAAATTATCTTTTGGATTTATAAATTTTTATATGATTTTGGCAAAATTTGATTATGACTCTAGATTTTTTCTCTAAGCTAAAATCATGTAAGAAGAATTTTTTTTATAACTAATAACAATGAAAGAAAGAATGATAGAATTAAAAATGGTTTTGCTGATGCTTTCGGTTATAAATAGGATGCTTGACCCTTGCATGAAAAATCTGAACATGCTCACTCAAATTGAAACACATAAAATGAGAATATGCACTATCATGATGTTTTGTGTTTCATGCGCTTGGTCTTGATGGCTTGAATGAAACCTTGTCTCAAATTTACAAGATAATGATTTTTGTATGAAAAATTTGATCATGATTATATGAAATCAATTTGCATCAAACGAAATACATAAGAATGACAAAAAGTACTATCATAATGTCTTATGCTTAATATGTTTTGTCTTGATGATTTTTATGATAAACTTTGCCTTTTACTCTTGAATGTGATACTCATTTTTATTAAAGGCAAAGGCATGTTTATATGAAATCAATGCATGAATTGAAATCACTAAAAGAGAAATGCATGTTTCTTGAATATCTCTCTTTCTTTCAATAAAAGATAAGTGATGAACTCATGCCATTATTGATAAATCTCTTTAACTATATTATGATTTGAATTGAATTTTATGCCTTGTGTGTAATATGCTATATTTTTGGCTCTTGATGATCTTTTTGATGGGATTTTGCCTTTACATCTTGAACTTTCATGCTTATCGCTATTTTCTATAAAAGACAAGTGATGAATTCATTTATGATACTTTGTGAGTCACTTGAATTATAAATAAGGTTTTGATGATGTGTTAATGTATCCATTTATATGAATCTATGAAAATGATTTTGATGATAAGTATGAAGTAGTCAAGTTGAATTTGAATGAAACTTGTTAATGATTCTTGACTCTTCTCATAATCTCTACCTATCATGACTTTTTAAGATATATATAATGCTTGAATCAAGTTCTAAAAGATTTTATTCTGTAATAAAGAAATGTTATTGAAATCATGATCTTGACAATTATAACATGAAGTTATATATATATCAAGATTATTCATCATGCTTCTTCCAGTTATGAAAAGAGAATTTTTCAAATGAAATGTAACTTGTCTTTTGATTTCTCGGAACTCATTACTTAAAATTTTTTTATATTAATTCATGATAACTTAAGATATCTTTTGGTGTTCATGACATGATTTCTTTATGACTTGTATGCCTCATGATTGAACTATTTTGAGTCTTTGTTCCCCTTCTTTTCGACAATGACAAAAAGGGAAAAGAAAACATGTTAGCATTTGTGATCATGACTTGATCTTGGATTCTCGAACTTATAACTTAAGATATTTTTAATTGGAATTGAAATCTTTTTCCTCTATGATTCTTTCATTTTATCATTCACTAAAGAGGAAAATAATCTAAGTCTTGATATCTCAATATTTGATGCTTGAAATTATTTCTTATGATTCATGACGAAATGAGAGATATTATGCAAGAATCTAGATATCTTTCTTGTTTTCCTAAGATTCATGTTGATATCATATCCTTCATGATTTAGAAATGACATGATTACCTTGACTTGCATGCCTTATGTGATGATTGAAAATTAATTTGCTTAATGATGAATCACTACAAAAAGGATTTATCAAATGAATCATGTCCTTCTTTAACTTTCTTGATATCATGATATGATTTCTTTATATGGCTTGTATAATGATTGAAATTTTTAGCCATTGAGTCCTCCCTTGTTTTTGACAAAAACAAAGGGGGAGTTAGCTTATGCATCATAAGGAAAAGAATTTTGCTAGAGCAAGCAAAATTTCTTGCTAACATATCGCAAAATTGTTAGCATCTTAATAAGTATCATAAGAGATAGCTTGAATTTTAAATTTGCAACTTGATTTTGATTCATAACTTGGTTTTCATAAATTGATTTTGAATCATGAATGTAAACTTTTGATGCCCCATGAATATTTATCTTTGTTAATTTTCATAATTTTAAAATTTATGTAAAGGGAAAATAATTGTACTCTTCCCTTCTTTTTGACAAAACAAAGGGGGAGAAAATTTATTACTAGCTTACGACTTCAATGAAAAATTTGCTAGCTCGATCATTGAAATGAAGGAACTTCCTATCTTGAACATCAAAAATTACCACCTTGTAATTTCAAAAGAAGCAAGTGTTGAATTACCATGATTACACATACTTAAAAACTTGCTATGATTGATTGGTATGATTGAATATTGTAAATCTAGCTTATATGTTGACTTGCATATTTTTTAAATAGCTAGGGTAACTTCTCCTTTTTGTTGATGACAAAAGATGAGAAGTAGATTGATGATTTCATGCAACGAATGAAGTATTGAATATTTTATATATTTGCATGATGGTTTGATGTTTTTCATAACATATTGCTTAGATTTGACATAATCCAAGGGTTCTATCAATATGGCATATTGATAGGGGGAGTTCATTTAAACTCCAGGAAGTTAAGGTTAACTCCATCATCAATTACTTGTCATCATCAAAAAGGGGAACATTGTTGAATCTCGGATTTTCATGATGAAACTAATTGATCGTGCTTAGTTATCTAACTATGTTTTGAGTCATGCAGGTCTACTCTCGATCAAGGTTAGACAATTGATGCAGGAAGAATCGATGTTGCGCTGGAGGAAATCATGTCAGGAGATTAGACATCGAGCCAGAGGTCCGGTCAACGATTGGCAAAAGGCTTCAGATAAAGAAATCGAGCATCGGGCCAAGAGGAGCGGAGTTCCGCTAAGGAGATCAGGGCTGCGGAGGTCAGCTACTGATTGGGTAATAAATCGCAAGAGAGGATGATGTGTTGAAGTGTCGGATGAAGCATCGATGGACCAATGATGTGCCAAGCAATTAATTACGATTTGCATTGTAATAATTATCTAGACCGAAGTAGGATTGAGTTAAAATTGAGTTGGTTTTGGGTGAAATAATACCAACTTAATTAGGGACCAATTGGACCTAAATTAGGACTAATTTGGGCTCATTGGGAGGCCCATTCAGTGGCCCAAAAGTTATTGCAGGTGGTGGCACCGCCAAACTGGCGGTGGAACCGCCTATGAGTTGGAAAAGTGAAAAAGCATACTTTTTCAAATTACAGGCAGTGGTACCACCCAGCATTAAAGCTGCAGTGGTGGTACCACCTCAGGCTGGCAGTAGTACCACTAATGTTAGGGTCAAACTAGTAATGGTACCGCTAGTGTCAAGCGGTGGTACTTGAAAGGATCAAAAGGCACTAAGAGGGGGGGGTGAATTAGTGCAGCGGATTAAACTCGTAATCTTGAAACCGATTTCGCAAAGAAACACAAGTTCGTGGAAGAATTCGATTCGACGAAAGAGAACTTGAAAGTAATTGCTTGTGAAAAGGAACTAACTAAGAACTTGCAGCCAAGAAATGAAGTGATTTAAGAAATGTAAACACTCACACATTTGAGGAGACAATGATGTATAGTGGTTCGGTCAAATGACCTACATCCACTCTTGAAGCCTTTGCAATGAGGCTCCGCTCTTCCACTAGCAAGTCCTTTGAAGGGGAAGGATCAAACACCCCTTTTTACAACCCTTTACAAGATGTTCACACTTGTACAAGATCTCTCAAGAAGAAGAAAGGTGAACACTTAGCAAAGAATACAACACTTTTCAAAAACTCTTCAAAAGCTCAAGACTCAAACTTTTTGCTCAAAAGGGTAACCCTTTCAGCTGAGAAAGGGGGGGTATTTATAGATCCAAAAGTGGATTTAAATTGGGCTCCAAATTCCAAGTGAATTTGGAGTCCCAGATTGGTGGTCAAAGCGGTGCCACCGTCATTGTCGGCGGTGCCGCACTGTGTCGATCTTTGATCGACGACTGGCGGTGCCACCGCCGGCGGTGCTACCGCTCCATCCGGTGGATCGGCGGTGCCACCGCTTCACCAGGCGGTTCCACCGCCGTCGATGGCTGGCGGCGGTGCTATCGTTTGCAGACAAAGCGGTTCCACCGCTTGTGTGTGTGTGTGGCGGTGCTACCGCTCAGTCGGGCGTTCCACCGCCCAGCGGCGATTCCACCGCCCTGTGCTTGGCGGTTCCACCTCTTGCCCCATTCGGACAGAGCTGAATGGGGCCTGTTTGTCCTCAACTTGACACAGAGTGGCCTGGTTGACTCCTACTGAATTTTGGGCAGGATTTATTTCTTAAATCCTTGCTCTACTCATGTGCAAATTTACGAACATAACTTAACGTGATTTGATCGGACACCCTTCAAGTCGACTTCCGGTAGTACTACGGCGAGATTCAGCAGGCCTCCGATGCTTCCTCGGATTGCTGCGCCATGGTCTCCAAAGATACTCCCAAGCAAGCCCAACTAGTCTTCGGTTGGTTTCGAATTTTCCGGAAGTTCCGCGAACCTTCGACGATCTTTGAAATGGACTTTCGAAAACTTCGACAAGTCCCTGAGTTGATCTTGGATGGTTCCGGCAACTCTTCCGAAAATCTCTCGGACTTCCGATGAACCACCGACGTTATGTTTTCCATCGTAGTAATTCCTGCACACTCATCTCAACAAAGAGATTAATACAAATATTTCACCACTTGATTTCATCATCAAAATCCGAGATTTAACAATCTCCCCCTTTTTGATGATGACAATCAATTGGTGATGGAGTTATTCTTAACTCCCCCTATGTATATGCCATAAAGAAAAATCGCTTGAATTCAATATAATTAATTTTAATTTCAAGATTTCAAACTAGACATCAAGGATATCAATGAAGTATACATATAAAAAGAAAGCATGATATCAAGACCCCAACTAAGTTTAATTTGGACAGCGCATATCATATAGCAATACACATTTCATTTCTCCCCCTTTGTCATCAACAAAAAGGAGACGAGGGAATTATAACAACAAGGAGGGTCGGAAAACATCACAGATATGGAAAAGGAAATCAGAAAACCGAAAACCATTCCACAGTGGCCGAAAAGATATATCATGAAGTTAAGACAATATAGATGTCACGATGTAAGGAATACAACATACATGTCAACATACAACATAAGTTTACATCGTTCAAAAAGAAAACACAGCAAGCTACTCTTCAGGAGGAATGCCAAGATGCCTATACATGTGATCGATCTTTAAGTTCATCTTCCGCATCTCCTTCAAAATTTCAATTTGCTGTAGTTTTACTTCATTTAACTCTCTCATGATCGGGTCAGTAGTAGATGGTGAAAGGATCAAAAGGCACTAAGAGGGGGGGGGTGAATTAGTGCAGCGGATTAAACTCGTATTCTTGAAACCGATTTCTCAAAGAAACATAAGTTCGTGGAAGAATTCGATTCGACGAAAGAGAACTTGAAAGTAATTGCTAAGAACTTGCAGCCAAGAAATGAAGTGATTTCAGAAATGTAAACACTCACACATTTGAGGAGACAATGATGTATAGTGGTTCGGTCAAATGACCTACATCCACTCTTGAAGCCTTTGCAATGAGGCTCCGCTCTTCCACTAGCAAGTCCTTTGAAGGGGAAGGATCAAACACCCTTTTACAGCCCTTTACAAGATGTTCACACTTGTACAAGATCTCTCAAGAAGAAGAAAGGTGAACACTTAGCAAAGAATACAACACTTTTCAAAGACTCTTCAAAAGCTCAAGACTCAAACTTTTTGCTCAAAGGGTAACCCTTTCAGGGTGAGAAAGGGGGTATTTATAGATCCAAAAGTGGATTTAAATTGGGCTCCAAATTCCAAGTGAATTTGGAGTCCCAGATTGGTGGTCAAAGCGGTGCCACGCTGTCGGCGGTGCCACGCCTGTGTCGATCTTTGATCGACGATGTGAAGCGGTGCCACCGCTTCGCTTGAGCGGCGGTGCTACCGCTCCATCCTGTGGATCGGGGCGGTGCCACCGCTTCAGCCAGCGGTTCCACCGCCGTCGAATGGGCGGTACTATCGCCGCACAGCGTGTTCCACCACTGTGTGTGTGTGGGCGGTGCTACGCTACCGCTTTCCAGTCGGGCGGTTCCACCGCCCAGCTGGCGGTTCCACCGCCCCAGGCTTGGGCGGTTCCACCTCTTGCCCCCATTCGGACAGAGTGAATGGGGCCTGCTTGTCCTCAACTTGACACAAGAGTGGCCTGGTTGGCTCCTCATCGAATTTTGGGCAGGATTTATTTCTTAAATCCTTGCTCTACTCATGTGCAAATTTACGAACATAACTTAACGTGATTTGATCGAACACCCTTCAAGTCGACTTCCGGCGAGTACTACGGCGAGATTCAGCAGCCTCCGATGCTTCCCTCGGATTCTTTGCTGGTCTCCAAAGATACCCAAGCAAGCCCAACTAGTCTTGGCTGGTTTCGAATTTTCCGGAAGTTCCGCGAACCTTCGACGATCTTTGAAATGGACTTTCGAAAACTTCGACAAGTCCCCGAGTTGATCTTGGATGGTTAAGGCAACTCTTCCGAAAATCTCTCGGACTTCCGATGAACCACCGACGGACTTGGCCTTGATAAATCACGTTATGTTTTCCATCGTAGTAATTCCTGCACACTCATCTCAACAAAGAGATTAATACAAATATTTCACCACTTGATTTCATCATCAAAACCGAGATTTAACAATCTCCCCTTTTGATGATGACAATCAATGGTGATGGAGTTATTCTTAACTCCCCTATGTATATGCCATAAAGAAAATCGCTTGAATTCAATTTTGAATTCAACATAATTAATTTTAATTTCAAGATTTCAAACTAGACATCAAGGATATCAATGAAGTATACATATAAAAAGAAAGCATGATATCAAGAACCCAACTAAGTTTAATTTGGACAGCGCATATCATATAGCAATACACATTTCATTTCTCCCCCTTTGTCATCAACAAAAAGGAGACGAGGGAATTATAACAACAAGGAGGGTCGGAAAACATCACAGATATGGAAAAGGAAATCGAAAACCGAAAACCATTCCCACAGTGGCGAAAAAGATATATCATGAAGTTAAGACAATATAGATGTCACGATGTAAGGAATACAACATACATGTCAACATACAACATAAGTTTGCATCGTTCAAAAAAGAAAACACAAACAAGCTACTCTTCGGAGGAATGCCAAGATGCCTATACATGTGATCGATCTTTAAGTTCATCTTCCGCATCTCCTTCAAAATTTCAATTTGCTGTAGTTTTACTTCATTTAACTCTCTCATGATCGGGTCAGTAGTAGATGGAGCAGAAAATGTCACCGATGTATGTAGCTGCAACAAAAGGATCGGGAGGAGGAGATTCATTTCCCCTAAGGACTGGTGTTTCAGGATGGTCACTACGGGAGGTATATCACATCTCCTAGGTTGCCTAACTCCTATTCCATGCTCGATAGTACATCTAAGTCGTCTCAATAGTTTAACATTAATAACATTAAATTTTTCGATTTGTATTGCTTCTTCATCTGGTGGAATGCAGATGTTATGGGCATGCAATAGTCTAGTTATTAAACTTCCATATGGTAACATTGATCCTTTAGAAAGAACCTCTATCATGTGCTGCCTGATTAGGTAACCAAAACAGAATTGTTGTCTAGTCATAATCCAATATAAGGTACCTAATTCAAAGATTGAAACTGATCTCATCATGATGAAAGCGCTTAGGAATAATAATGTTTATCGAATGTGATGCAAAATTTTAGAGTTAAAAGGTAATAGATGTTCACAACTCTTGGGAATTATTCCTAAATTTGGGTTTGCAAACACAGTTTCTAAAGCTTCTGAGTGAGTGGCACCAACTGTGTCCATATCCCATTTTCCCCGAAAATAACATCCTAGCTCTTTTTCAACAATTCCAATTAATGAGCATATAGTATTATCACATATTTGAATCTTATTACCTAGAAGATAAGTTGACAAGCCATCATCAGTCAGTTAAATTAGCATAGAACAACTTAACTAAACGTGGATAAATAGGTTCAATAATTTGCAGAATAGGTAAAGCCTCTAAGTCTGCAAACCACATGAAAGGTTCTAAGTTTCCTAATTGATTCAAATCAACATACTTTCCTTTGTGAATGGGTCTTGAACCAAATTCAGAAAATCTAAGGGAGGCTTCTTGTGATTTAAACAAGGGTTGGTCAAATGAATCTACCTCCATCCTTTTTCCTTTGTCTCTTGATGTTCTTCTAGGAGCCATTTCTATTCATGAATAACCGAAAATTAATTGAAGAAAGGAATGAAACTTCACAAGAAAATGAAAGAGAAAGAATTCTGTTTTTACCTTAGATTGGTTCTTTGAGATGTAGGAAGAATGAATCACGATAGAATCTCCTCCTTAGGCTTCTAGATAGGAAGAAATCACACCAATTTTGAAGTTTGGAAGAGTTTGGAAGAGTGAGGAGAGGCGGTATGCAGATTAGGGAGGCGGTTCTCCGCCCGGCCCTAATACGCTTTATAGGAGGGTGTTCAGGCGGTTCCACGCTTGTGAGTGGTTCCACCGCTGTGGTGATTACCCAGGCGGTTCCACCGCCGACTGCATGTGCTACCGCCAGAGCTAAAACCACTTCGGATTTTAAGGTTTTTACCTCTCCCCCTTTTTTTTTTTTTTTTTTAAAAAAATTTCAGAGATGGGATGAAGTCAAAAGAAATAAATCCATGGACAATCCGAATTAAATTGATGGAAATCATAGTTTAAACATAATTTCAAGAAAAGACATAAAAAAGGTTACTTACTTGGACAGTTTAGCATGCCTAATTCCCTTCTAATAAAATCAAATTGTTCCTCATTTAAAGGTTTCGTAAAAATGTCCGCTAATTGATGATTTGTATCAACAAAATCAAGAGTGACATTTCTACTACTTACATGATCACGTATAAAGTGATGCCACGATGTCAATGTGCTTAGTGCGAGAGTGTTGGATTGCATTTTTAGTTAGACAAATTGCACTCGTGTTATCACACTTTATAGGAATATTTTTTAAGTAGATTCCATAGTCCTCTAGTGTATTTTTCATCCAAATAACTTGTGCACAGCATGCACTAGCAGCTATATATTCAGCTTCTGCTGTAGATAGTGCAACCGAATTTTGTTTCTTGGAAGTCCAAGAAACAAGTGCATGTCCTAGAAATTGGCATGTTAGGATGTGCTTTTTCTATCTAGTTTACATCCACCAAAATCCATGATTCTGCATAAGCTTTCAAACTAAAGTTTTCAGATTTTGGATACCATAATCCAAGATTAGGGGTCCCTTTAAGATATCTAAGAATCCTCTTGACCGCTTTCAAGTGAGATAGCTTAGGATTAGCTTGGAATCTTGCACATAGCCCTACATCGAACATGATATCAGTGCAGTTGCGTGAGATAAAGCGAGCTACCTATCATGCCCCTATAAGTTTTTTGATCAAAGCTTTCTCCATTTTCATCCATATCTAATTTAGTGGAGGTGCTCATAGGAGTGCTAATTTCCTTTGATCCATCCATATTGAATCGTTTTAACAATTCCAATGTGTATTTTGATTGATTTAGAAATATACCATTACTTAGTTGCTTGATTTGAAGTCCTAAAAAGAAATTTAGTTCTCCCATTAGGCTCATCTCAAATTCATCACTCATATCCTTAGCAAATAAATCACATAGTGATTTATCACAAGATCCGAAAATGATATCATCAACATAAATTTGAACAATAAGAAAATTATTTTCAAAATGTTTAATAAACAATGTAGTATCAACCTTGCCTTTAGTGAAATTATTTGAAATCAAGAAAGAACTAAGCCTCTCATACCAAGCCCTAGGGGCTTGTTTAAGACCATATAAGGCCTTAGTTAGCTTAAATACATGGTTAGGAAATAGAGAGTTTTCGAATCCGGGTGGTTGTTCAACATAAACTTCTTCGGAAATAAAACCATTTAAAAACGCACTTTTGACATCCATTTGAAATAATTTAAAATCTTTACTACTAGCATAGGCAAGGAGCATCCTAATGGCTTCCAATCTTGCCACCGGAGCGAAGGTTTCTTCATAATCGATACCTTCTTCTTGGTTGAAACCTTTGGCCACTAGTCTAGCCTTGTTTCTAACCACGATATAAGCATTCATCTTGCTTGTTTCTAAAGACCCACTTAGTACCAATAACTAAGTGGTCATTAGGTCTAGGAACAAGCTTCCATACCTCATTCCTCTCAAATTGATTCAATTCTTCTTGCATTGCGATAACCCAAGAATCATCTTTTAGGGCCTCAACAATGCATTTTGGTTCAACTTGAGAAAGAAAGGCAGCATGGGCACAAAATTTTTGAAAGAAGAGCGAGTTTGAACCCCTTTCGATGCATCTCCTATAATTAACTCCTTGGGATGAGCATCTACATACTTCCATTCCTTTGGTAAGGAAGCTTGGGAAGAAGATGCATCCAAGATGTTATTTTGAAGAGAGGGTTCATTCAAATTCAAATCATCAAGACCAAAATCATCATCAAAATCTTTTTCTTAAATTCGGAAACTTCATTAAAAACCACATGAATAGATTCTTCTATAAGTAAGGTTCTCTTGTTGAAAACACGAAAAGCCTTAGAAACGGAAGAATAACCAAGAAATATGCCTTCATTGGATTTTGCATCGAATTTTCCTAAGGCATCCTTTTCATTCAAAATAAAGCATTTGCAACCAAAAACTTTAAAGTAAGAAACATTGGGTTTTTTATCATTCCATAATTCATATGGAGTTTTGGATAGGGATGGTCTCACTAGAACTCTATTCATCACATAGCAAGCCGTATTCACGGCTTCGCCCAAAAATATTTTGGTAAATTATATTCATTTAACATGGTTCTAGCCATTTCTTGCAAACTTCTATTTTTCCTTTCTACTACTCCATTTTGTTGTGGATTTCTTGGAGTAGAGAAGTTGTGATTGTATCCGCTTGTTTCACATAAATTTTGGAAGTCATGATTTTGAAATTCACCTCCATGATCACTTCGCATTGATGAGATCATAAAGCCTTTTCATTTTGAGTGAGTTTACAAAATTTAGAGAAACATTTGAAGCAATCACTTTTATGAGCCAAAAATAGGTCCAAGTGTATCTACTATAGTCATCCACAATTACAAAAGCATATTTGCTACCACCTAGGCTTGTTATGTCAATTGGTCCAAATAAGTCCAAGTGGATCAATTGCAATGGTCTAGTGGTGCTAATGTGAATTTTTGATTTGAAACTAGTCTTTATTTGTTTTCCTAGTTGACATGCATCACATACCTTATCCTTAACAAATTTCGTGTTTGGGATACCTCTTACTAAATCTCTAGATGAAATCTTAGAGATTAGTTTCATGCTTGCATGGCCTAGCCTCCTATGCCAAAGCCAAGCGTCATCATTCAAAACCGAAAAACACATTTCATTACTTAATTTATCAATATTTATTGTGTAGACATTGTTTTGTTTTAAAGCAATCATGGATATGTTGTTGTTGGGTTTTTCAATAATGCAAACATTGGATTCAAATTTAACAACATAACCTTTATCACATAGTTGACTAATACTTAAAAGATTATGTTTTAAACCATCAACTAGTAACACATCATCAATTGAAAAACTTGATTTGTTACCTATGGTTCCCTTGCCAATGATTTTACCCTTGTTGTTGTCTCCGAAAGTGACATATCCTTCTTCTTTGCTAGAGAGCATAGAGAAATGAGATGGATCTCGGTCATGTGCCTTGAGCATCCACTATCAAGATACCATTTCTTGCTCCTAGCTTGTGAGTTTGTCTACAAAAGAGGATTGTTTTTAGGTACCCATTTGATTTTGGGTTCCTTACAAATTGATCTACTTATTTTGTAATTTATCATTGAATTGTTTATGGTTCCTTTAGGAACCCATATCAACTTTTGTGGACTAATTTTCTTGAATGGACATTTGTAGGTAACATGTCCCATTTTGCAACAAAATTACATTTCAAATGGGGTGATACATGCAATGTAGACCCTTTAACAAAGGTGGTGGGATTTTGGTGAGAACCTCTCACAAATCCGATACCACTTCTATTTCCGACATGACCTTTGTTAGCAAGAATCATGTCTAAGCCCTTGCTACCGACCTTAAACTTGTTTAGGGTCTCTTTGAGTAGCAAGTTCTCCCTTTTTGTTGCATCTAAGTCTTCACACTTAGAGCATGGGGGTAGAGAAGGGTTTTGAAGACTATTGAATTTACTTTGTAATAAAGCATGCTCTTTCTTAAGTAAATTGAACTTCTTACTAATAGTTCTACATTCATCAAACAACTCATGAAAAGCCATAGAAAGTTCATCGAAAGATAACTCTTCATTAAGTAACTTACTAACCTCTTCTCCAAATGCCATTAGAGCGAAATTTGCCTCCTCTTTGTTGCTAGCCTCTTCAATCTCGGAGTCACTTGAATCATCCCATGTGGCCTTCAAGGCTTTTTCTTCTTGAATTGCTTCTTCTTGGCTTGAGGGCATTCATTCTTGAAGTGTCCCGGCTTCTTGCATTCGTAGCAAATGACTTGGTCCTTTTTGTGTTCAAATTTGCTTTTGTGTCATTTTTGAACTTGTTCTTTCTTATGAATTTCTTAAACTTTCGAGTTAGAAGTGCAATGTCATTGTCACTATCCTCATCACTTGATGTTCCTTTCAAGTGGTCTTCTTGTGTTCTAAGTGCCATATCCTTCCTGTTCTTTGGAAGGGGGTTCTCAAGCTCTTCATGAGCATGGCACGTCATCTCGTAAGTCATTAGAGATCCAATAAGTTCTTCAATGGGAAATACTTTAAGATCCTTGGCCTCTTGAATGGCCGTGACCTTTGGATCCCAACACTTTGGAAGGATCTTAAAATCTTAGTTACCAATTCAAAATTCGAAAAACCTTTACCAAGAGCTTTAAGTCCATTGATGACATCCGTAAAGCGGTGTACATTTCTCCAATGGACTCATTTGGTTTCATCCGAAAAAGTTCGTAGGAATGCACAAGAATGTTGATTTTGGACTCCTTCACTCGGCTAGTGCCTTCATGAGTGATTTCAAGAGTGCGCCAAATATCAAAAGCCGATTCACAAATGGAAACCCGATTAAACTCATTCTTATCAAGTGCACAAAATAAGGCATTCATAGCCTTTGCATTGAGAGCGAAAATCTTCTTCTCCGACTCATTCCATTCACTCATCGGAAGAGAAGATTTTGTGAAACCATTTTCGACAATGTTCCAAAGTTCAAGTCCATGGAGATAAGAAAATTCTCATACGAGTCTTCCAATACGTATAATCCGACCCATTGAACATAGGTGGACGAGTAATGGAGAGACCCTCTTGCATACCGGAGTAGGCCATCTCTCTTGGGTTTTAAACCAATATGAGAGCAAACCTTGCTCTGATACCAATTGAAAGGATCAAAAGGCACTAAGAGGGGGTGAATTAGTACAAGCGGATTAAACTCGTATTCTTGAAACCGATTTCTCAAAGAAACACAAGTTCGTGGAAGAATTCGATTCGACGACGAAAGAGAACTTGAAAGTAATTGCTAAGAACTTGCAGCCAAGAAATGAAGTGATTTCAGAAATGTAAACACTACAGTAATGTGCAAATTTATGAACATAACTTAACACACATTTGAGGAGACAATGATGTATAGTGGTTCGGTCAAATGACCTACATCCACTCTTGAAGCCTTTGCAATGAGGCTCCGCTCTTCCACTAGCAAGTCCTTTGAAGGGGAAGGATCAAACACCCCTTTTTACAGCCCTTTACAAGATGTTCACACTTGTACAAGATCTCTCAAGAAGAAGAAAGGTGAACACTTAGCAAAGAATACAACACTTTTCAAAGACTCTTCAAAAGCTCAAGACTCAAACTGCCTTTTTTGCTCAAAAGGGTAACCCTTTAGCTGAGAAAGGGGGTATTTATAGATCCAAAAGTGGATTTAAAATTGGGCTCCAAATTCCAAGTGAATTTGGAGTCCCAGTATTAGTGGTCAAAGTCAAGCGGTGCCACCATTGGTTGTGGGAAGGTTGTCGGCGGTGCCACCGCCATTTAAAAGCTGTGTCGATCTTTGGATCGACGTCACGAAGCGGTGCCACCACCCAGCAGCGGTGCTACCGCTCGATCCGTGATCGAAGCGGTGCCACCGCTTCTCACCCGGCGGTTCCACCGCCGTCGATGAACAGGGCGGTACTTATCGCTTGCATAAGCAAATCTGATTCCACCGCTTGTGTGTGTGTGTGCATGTGGGCGGTGCTACGCTCAGTGGCGGTTCCACCGCCCCAAGGCTTAAGCGGTTCCACCTCTTGCCCCCATTCGGACAGAAATGAATGGGGCTGTTTGGTCCTCAACTTGACACAAGAGTGGCCTGGTTGGCTCCTACTGAATTTTGGGCAGGATTTATTTCTTAAATCCTTGCTCTACTCATGTGCAAATTTACTGAACATAACTTAACGTGATTTGATCGAACACCCTTCAAGTCGACTTCAATATGGCGAGTACTACGGAGATTCAAGAAGGCCTCCGATGCTTCCTCGGATTCTTTGCGCTGGTCTCCCAAACATACTCCGTTTTTAGCAAGCCCAACTAGTCTTGGTTTGGTTTCGAATTTTCGGAAGTTCCGCGAACCTTCGACGATCTTTGAAATGGACTTTTCATCTTATTACTTCGTTCGATTCATCAGGTTAGTGAAGGCCCGCAGCAAGAGCAAAGACGTAAACGCGTTAACAGTATTTTCCAGATTTATGAAAACTTCGACAAGTCCCCGAGTTGATCTTGGATGGTTCGGCAACTCTTCCGAAAATCTCTCGGACTTCCGATGAACCACCGACGGACTTGGCCTTGATAAATCACGTTATGTTTTCCATCGTAGTAATTCCTGCACACTCATCTCAACAAAGAGATTAATACAAATATTTCACCACTTGATTTCATCATCAAAATCCGAGATTTAACAGATGGAGCAGAAAATGTCACTGATGTAGCTGCAACAAAAGGATCAGGAGGAGGAGATTCATTTCCCCTAAGGACTGGTGTTTCAGGATGGTCTACGGCCGGGGGAGGTATATCACATCTCCTAGGTTGCCTAACTCCTATTCCATGCTCGACAGTACATCTAAGTCGTCTCAGTAGTTTAACATTAATAACATTAAATTTTTCGATTTGTATTGCTTCTTCATCTGGTGGAATGCAGATGTTATGGGCATGCAATAGTCTAGTTATTAAACCTCCATATGGTAACATTGATCCTTTAGAAAGAACCTCTATCATGTGCTGCCTGATTAGGTAACCAAAACAGAATTGTTGTCTAGTCATAATCCAATATAAGGTACCTAATTCAGTGAAACTGATCTCATCATGATGAAACTGCTTAGGAATAATAATGTTTATCAGAATGTGATGCAAAATTTTAGAGTTAAAAGGTAATAGATGTTCACAACTCTTGGGAATTATTCCTAAATTTGGGTTTGCAAACACGGTTTCTAAAGCTTCGAGTGAGTGGCACCAATTTGTGTCCATATCCCATTTTCCCGAAAATAACATCCTAGCTCTTTTTCAACAATTCCAATTAATGAGCATATAGTATTATCACATATTTGAATCTCATTACCTAGAAGATAAGTTGACAAGCCATCATCAATCAGTTAAATTAGCATAGAACAACTTAACTAAACGTGGATAAATAGGTTCAATAATTTGCAGAATAGGTAAAGCCTCTAAGTCTGCAAACCACATTTCAAGATTTCAGGTAACCAGATATCAATGAAAGGTTCTAAGTTTCCTAATTGATTCAAATCAACATACTTTCCTTTGTGAATGGGTCTTGAACCAAATTCAGAAAATCTAAGGGAGGCTTCTTGTGATTTAAACAAGGATTGGTCAAATGAATCTACCTCCATCCTTTTTCCTTTGTCTCTTGATGTTCTTCTAGGAGCCATTTCTATGAATAATCGAAAATTAATTGAAGAAAGGAATGAAACTTCACAAGAAAATGAAAGAGAAAGAATTCTGTTTTTACCTTAGATTGGTTCTTTGAGATGTAGGAAGAATGAATCACGATAGAATCTCCTCCTTAGGCTTCTAGATAGGAAGAAATCACACCAATTTGAAGTTTAGAGGAGTTTAGAAGAGTGAGGAGAGGCGGTATGTAGATTAGGGAGGCGGTTCTACCCGGCCCTAATACATTTTATAGGAGGGTGTTACCTAGAAGATAAGGCGGTTCCACCAGAACAACCCGTGACAAAGGTTCCACACTTTGTGGTCGACTACCAGCGGTTCCACCTTAGGAGCCATTTACTTATTCATGCAGATCTGGCATGGTGCTATCTGCGGTAGCACAAAACCACTTCGGATTTTAATGTTTTCCACCTCTCCCACTTTTCCGATTTTAATGTTTTTCCACCTCTCCCTTTTTTTTTTTTTTTTTTTTTTTTTTTTTAAAAAAAATCTCAGAGATGGGATGAAGAAATAAATCCATGGACAATCCGAATCAAATTGATGGAAATCATAGTTTAAACATAATTTCAAGAAAAGACATAAAAAAGGTTACTTACTTGGACAATTTAGCATGCCTAATTCCCTTCTAATAAAATCAAATTGTTCCTCATTTAAAGGTTTCGTAAAAATGTCCGCTAATTGATGATTTGTATCAACAAAATCAAGAGTGACATTTCTACTACTTACATGATCACGTATAAAGTGATGCCGATGTCAATGTGCTTAGTGCGAGAGTGTTGGATTGCATTTTTAGTTAGACAAATTGCACTCGTGTTATCACACTTTATAGGAATATTTTTTAAGTAGATTCCATAGTCCTCTAGTGTATTTTTCATCCAGATAACTTGTGCACAGCATGCACTAGCAGCTATATATTCAGCTTCTGCTGTAGATAGTGCAACCGAATTTTGTTTCTTGGAAGTCCAAGAAACAAGTGCATGTCCTAGAAATTGGCATGTTCCGGATGTGCTTTTTCTATCTAGTTTACATCCACCAAAATCCGCATCTGCATAAGCTTTCAAACTAAAGTTTTCAGATTTTGGATACCATAATCCAAGATTAGGGGTCCCTTTAAGATATCTAAGAATCCTCTTGA